>JALXJV020000003.1:6020010-6665288 GCA_024633595.2 Lepomis macrochirus
TCACTGGCCTGTGGAATGGACTGCATCCCTTTTCATGGAAATACTTACTGTGGGATAAAGCCTCACTGAGCTTATCAAAAGGAACCCTGGGAGAGTTTCATAATTTGAAGAATTTCAAACATTTTAACTACAAAATAATTCTTGAATGGACGCAACAGTTGGACATTTTGGGAAATATGTTTATGTAACAGGGTCATTTTTACAATATTGTTACGTTTTGTTAAGATAATTACACAATATCGGTCTAATACCTGACAACAGCCTGCAAAGTATATGTTCACTAGGTTTTTTGTAAGTTCAAATTTCAAAGGCACCAACGCCTTCATCTCCAATATAAATTCCTTCTGACCCCTTCACCTCTCCCCTTTGTACAATTCTCTTGTTTTTTTCGCTCTAAGTCTTTGACCAGATATCAACCTATTCTATCTTAATATATATGTTTATTCATGTTTTTGTTCCCTGCAAAATCACTACGTCTGACTTCACCTGTGTTGATTGTAGCATAGTGGTACTGATAAAAATGTGTTTAAAAGTGGGCCGTCCTATATTTGCATGAAGGTTGAGCTTTTTGTTGTATGCAGGTTTCACTCAGTCAGCTTCAGAGCTGGTAGGTGGATTTTCTGTTGTCTATGCTATGCGCTATGCTAAGATAACAGGCTGCTGGTTCCAGCTTCATATTTTAAAAAACTTAAAACCCAAATACTTAAACTCCTCTTTTCACCAAATCCTGGCAAGCTGGCGAGAATAATTCCGGTAAACCAGCTTCTTCTTAGCTCTGTAAAATGTATTTACACAGCTTGGTTGGCTTGTAATTAGTCAGTGTGACCCTAAACAAACCTTATAAAAAATGCAATAAAGAAAATTCCCCACCACCACTCTGTGGGTACCTGACAAAGGAGAAATGGAGGGGTGAAACAGTGGTGCATTGAAAAGAATGTGACAGCTGTGTTGCTGCAGAGCAAACCCCTTGATTGAAGTCTGATCACTTCTGTACTGGTTTCCTCTGGCCACAGTCCCTGGCAAGGTGGGAATGCACAGGTGAACAGATGTGCACTGCTGGCTCTCTGCAGGGACTTTTGGTAAATTCAGGCCCCACACACATACACACAAAGTTGTCTGTCCTGGCTTTGGGCCAGTGGCCTGGGGCAGGTCTTTATCCTCCACCCCCCAAAGCCCCTTAAGCCCTAAAGCTATGGCAGTCTGCTATACCCTTTCTTCCTTTCTATGTCCCTCCTTTCTTTTCCAAATCATTTTTTATAATTCTCCTTCTCCCAGAAATGCACCTTCCCTCACTTACCTTTTTCACGCCAAATCCTTTTTATCACTCTAATCATTACACTTTCTCCTCCAGATCTCTATGCTTCCTTCTCTCACCCCACCTCAACCCTCTATTTCGCCTCTCATCTACACCCCTCTCTCTCTCATATCCACCCCAGGGCTGCTCTTTCAACTCTCTCCAACCTTCCTCCAATCTCTCTGTGGAGGTCCAGAGTCCAGTGGCTGCAGCACCAGAATGTCAGACAGCCATATATTAACATTTAGACAGCCTCGGGGCCCAAAGGGGAGCTCCGGTTTAAATCAGTCACATCCTCTCTGCACGTTTAGAAAAGTTCTGCAAGCTGACTGGTTCCGCTGACACCAGTGGAGCACCGGTGTCAATCTTCACGGATGTTTTACCCTGTGAGTTGTCCGACGTGACTTTTATGGCTGTGTAGGCTTCTCTGTCTTTCTCTCCGTTTTTCCTCTAAGACTTGTCTGTTCTGTTTAAACTCCACTAAAGACATTTTGTTGTGTTGCCATCAGTGTCACCTCAATGTGACATTCTAGCTGCTCTAAAGAGAATCGCAAGAAATGGGAAATGTACATGTACCACTGCAATCAATGGGCTGAAACTACAAATTATTTTTAATATTGGTTAATCTGTTGATTTTTTTACATTTTAAAGATTTTGTCTTTAAAATGTTCAACAAAATGTGGAGAAAAAACATGAAAAATACCTATAACAGTTTGCCAGAGCCAAGGATGACGTCAAACACCTTGTTTTGTCTGACTGACAGCCCCAAACCCACAGATGTTCAATTTACACAGAAAAGCAGTAAATCCTCCCATTTGAGAGCCTAGGGCAATATCGGTCAGTCAAGCACCCGGTCCAGACTGAAATATTTCCATAAATATTGCATGAACTGCCATGAAATTTGGTCCCCAGAAGATGAATGCTAATGACTTTGGTGATCTTCTGACCGTTCCTCTAGTGCTTCCAGCAGGTTAAAATTTTAGTTTGTCCAATATTTTGGTTTATGACCAAATACCTGCAACACAAATGTCATTCCCATCAGCCATCAGCAATTGTATAACAATAAACTAAGATGGTAAACATATCAGCTAAAGCAACATGTGAACTTTGTCATGGTGAGCACGTTGCCATGTGAAAGGCAAGCATTTTGCTAAAAGTCTAAATTGCTGCTGGCGTGTCTGCAGACTTTTACGATCTACAGCATACGGTCCAAAGCGTATGGTGCAGCTGCATTTAAGACACGTCCAACTCAACTTTTGCTGATGAAATGGCGCATCATCTGGGCACAAAGTACGACGCGAGGCGCAATGGGATTGTAGTTAGTCTCTTAATTAATCATAGTAACATGCATTAAACCAATCAGTGTCATCTCCCATTCCCTTTAAAAGCCTGCAGCTGCAGAAGTGTCGATGTGATATAAAAACTTTCTTTGATCATGAAGCCTAATGTTCGTCTACAGTTCTGTGGTTTATCACAGAAGTGTATGAACTACACTGCAGACTGACTCGTTATTAACAGCGACAAACAGATGCTCTCCTCCTCGCTGAAACGTCTGTATCCCCACAGCTGTGCATTACTGTAAACTATGATGAACTGGTCATCTCTCGCTCATCCAGACACTGTCTCTCCCTTTTCATCTCCCTGCAGTGCTCATGCACTAGTCTGTTGCTGACGGTGTAGTTGCTGGGGCTGTCTTGACATATATGTCCGCTGAGGTGTAAGATGTTCTCAAATTCTTGTAAATCGTTCTTAATAACGTAATAAATGTTTATTTTCTAAGTTTCAATTCGTTATTTGGTGCTATAAAAAGGGGTTTGATTTCATGATTGACAGCTCAGCCCTGCTCGCTGACCTTGATACCGCAGCTACAATCCCGTTCACTACTGTGTAGTGCAGCAAATATCCTGGGACATTTAAGCTGCAAAACTAAAGATTCTAGTTATAAAATGGACAGGACAGACAAAGGAAAGTCTCTAGAGTAGTAGTAGTAGCTTCTGAAATGCATTTTAGATGTTCTGATGATGACGACAGCTGCTTTCCAGAAAACAATTTCACTGTATGAACCTGGACTGTGTGTGTGACCTTTTGGTCATTAGATGCTGACTGATCCAGGTCAGGAGGTTCATATAATTACTGAAGTTATGCTGCTGTGCCTCGTGCATAAATTCAAACAGCGTCTCTCTTAATGGGGGCACTTCACCCTATTTCAACCACCCGCAACCCACCCACTATTAATCAGAATGTTCCTTTGAATATGACAACTGCATTGGTCAGAAACTAGCAATGACAGTAGCGCTGCAGGCTGCTTTACGCCGGTGTAAGATAGGGCCCTTAAGTCTTGTTGGCTTGAAAACTGACAGGAGATAATCCCAACCGACTATAGCCTACATAAAAATGCAAACAAACTACAATACAGCAGCACACTTTGACAAAAAACTGATGTTTTTTTAAAATTTTTCATTTAGTCTTGCAGTGTATAATATTGCAGAAAACTAATTTCATTATTTTCATGAATCAAGACAGCAGAAGAAGACCAGTATCAACTGTTTTAAATGAAAGCTCCATTCTAGACTAAGCCACAGATAGTTTAATTTTCTCTCTGAACATATTTTATGGATTTTTAAAGCTCACTATGCGTAATGTAAAATGTGTCTACTGACAACCCCACAGAGAATTCTCACCTGCACAATGTGTAAATAAGCAAGTGTTTGCTCACACGTGCCAACTTTGTGACGTGATGTCAGTGTGGTGTTTTTAGATTGTTGTGTTTCCCCAAGTGGTAGTATAGTCATTTAATGCAGCTTAAAAATAAGCATTTGTTGGTGCCTCATGCCAAAGTTTGTGTCCCAAAATGTTTCTTAGTGTTTCATTTTAGTAATTCAAAAGGATGTGCTGCTGATTTTTGCTTAATGTCAGATTTGTGATCTCAATGGGAATAATGATGATAAAAAAATATAATATAATTATAAAATAATAAATTCATAAAACCAAGATGCAGACAATAATGATTCCCAAATTCATTCCACTACCTACCTAAACACAAAACTTGCATACAAGAAAAACAATATCAGTGAATGGGGATTCACTGGAAGCACTGGAAGTTTCTAGATTCCAAGTTATATCTTTTCTCAGTCATATTCTGTGTAACTCTGGAAGACACAGAAAATAGAGACGTTATTATTCTTGCTTGCTGGGACTGCAGAGCAGAAAAAGGGAGGAGCACAGTGAGGGTGTGAAGTCCCTGTAAGGATAATTCTTCGTAGTTAGCGAGTCTCGGAGGTCTCACAGAGTCTAGTACTTTTTTTGTTGCTGTCGGCAGCCTCGTTTGTGTGAATCGGCGTATGCGTGCGTGCTGGCACGGCTCCATGTGTATGTGTATATTTGTGCGTGCTCCCTTGTATGAGCTGTGTTTGTGTTTCTGCAGAGGTGACAACAACCAAAAATACACAAGCTCTGCAGGCCTGAATTATTCAGAGAGTGGAGACGGAGCAGCGGGGGGTTGGGGGCGGAGATGGATGGATGAGAGACGGCGGCGACTGAAGAGAAAAACAGTACAGTGAGGACGAAGAAAGTCGGGGAGAAGGAGGTGAGAGAAAGTTGAAAAAGTGGGGAATCATCAAAAGCATGCAACGCACAGGCTCGTTGTGGTAACATAAGACAGAACACACACACACACACACACACATAACCAAAAAACCTACATTTTGTTATGGCCTGCTGGGTTACTGAATTAATTCTTGCATCTGCAGCCTGCAGTGTTAAAACAAACAAATAATAAAAACAAAAATCCTTGCTTCTTGCAGACAAATATATCCCCGGCCCATCAGCCCTCTCTCTCTCTGAAACACACACCACCACACTGCATGTCACATCTTCCCCCATATAGTCACAAAGAAAATGCATTCCTCTGTCTCTTTTATTATATGCACGCAGGCTCCACATCACCCATCACTCACATTGAAATTCCATCTGTTTTTGCAATCTGGGAGTGCAGCTGTGGAACTTTTACATTTCCTGTCTTCCTGCCCAGCACGGGGAGGGTGGGGGTGGGGGGTATGGAAAGCCAAAATGGGGCGTGGAGCCACATTTATCGCCTCTTAGCAGGCAAATTGTACACATCCAGTATCCAAAGAGCCTTACAGTACTGTGAAGGAAGATGTTTTTAGCATGGATGGTTCTGCAGGGAGATTGTTTTAATGTTGCCATGGATACACATCAGCTAAACAAGAAATGCAAGTCAGACCCCTCTGATACTTCCTCTGATACTTCCAGGAAACAGTGTGCTAGAAAACAAGACAAAACTTTAAACTACAAAGTGACTTTTTACAGTCTCGTATGAACCTATTTTACAGAAGTGAACGGCACACCGGAAAACACACAGAGAGCCAGCAGTGTGCAGGTGCTCGGGAAGCACAGCGAAAATAATTAGTGACTTCCGCTCAGTGCAAAGCACTCAGACAGAGAGGAGAGGTCTGGAAAAAGGCTGTTACTGTACATCTCAGGCAGCTCCTCTGAGTCCCATTTACAGTGGATGTCTTCCCATCAGTGTGTGCGAAGGAGGGGGGGGGTCAGCCAAGAGGTAATGGCAAAAGACTACACACATGACACAGCAATGTAAATATGCCAGGTGAGAACAAGCATCAGACCTGTCTCTGAATCAGTCATCGGGATTGTTGCGACAAGTAGAAGGCAACAAAATCAAAAGACTTTGCAAGCAAAAATTCACACTATAAAAAGAAATGAATGTCTCATAGTTTTGGCTTCTAGGCATGTGATACTTGTTCCATTGTACGGTTTATGTACAGAAATTTTTATTTTGGCTCCTCAGAGAGGAAAAGGCTTCTGAAGCTGGTAGACTTATAGGGCCTTAATCTACATTACAACTCTATGTTTTAAAAAATAATAATCTTTTGCACCAGCTTCCTAGAGGGCCACCGGCCTGCCAACTCCAAGTGAGCAGGACTGACAGAGTACCAGTATGTTTGTCAGGGAACATTAGCCTAGAGAGAATTAGGTTTCAGTTCTACTGCTATCCATTAGAGCTTCTAAATGACTACCGAAGGAAGGAAGGAGCAGGAGATGTACCTCTGTGTGTGTGTGTGCGCGGTGTACATGTGCTTGTGTGTACAGGCTTTCATGTGCGTCCGCTGAAGGTCTGTGTCCACATGTTTTGTTTATCTGTGTACAACAGCTCCGAGCAGAGAGGTCAGGAATCCGAGCTTCTAAAGGCTGGGATGCAAGTTTCAAAGTTGAACACGTGGGAGGGAAAAGTGAAAGAGTTACTCTTTTGGTAACACTTTATTTTACAAGTCTGTTGCTTCCTAATCATTTCTTGAAAGTCTGAAAGTATGTAAAGGGAAAGTTAAAAAAAAAAAGGTCAGAGACTGTTGCTGTGGTCAAGTTGGTTGTGTTAAAAGCAAATATTGCTGCTCCTGGTATATTCAACTTACATGACCTTCATCAGGTAGCACAGTTTATTATATATACACACAGATGCAGGGTAAATTATCCAGTCAGAGGACCACAATTAAACTTCACATTGTCAAAGGCCAAAAAGGGCCAATATTCATCATTAATCATTGAATCTCAGGGAATCACATGTAAATAGGGCACTATAACATAATCTACATGTATCTATGTTACTACAGACTCTCTAGAAATCAAAGAATTTGAAAAGACATTAGATTAATAATCTATAATAACTAATAATAAAAAAACAATAATACCCAATAAAGGACCACTATTTTAATGTAGTTAATGAATATGAGTAACCCCATGTAGGCTGCTAACTAAAACAGTTTAGTTATCAATTTAATACAATGATTATTTTCTTTACTAATCATATAAGAATTTCATCTGTAAATGTCAGAAAATAGGGAAATGTGTCCATCAAAGTTTCTCATTGCCGAAAGTGACATCTTCATAGGTCTTATTTTTTTTCCAACCAATGGTCCAACACCCACAGATATTAAGTTTAAAATGAAATAAAACATTAAATGAAACATTCAAATGTGAATTAATTATCACACTAGTTGTCTAAACTCAACACTGAACAAAGAACAAGAAAACTAAATCACAAGAACGTTTTGTCGTCCTCTGATTGAATAATTTATCCACCGTCAATGAATCTTAGGAACTCATGGTGACTGAGAGGAATTTCCTTAAAAAGATCTGCTCTATTTTAACCCAAGTCAAAAGTACATTTATTATTGGATACTTTATGTTGAATTGTTTCTGTGTACTGACTAAAAGACTCTTAGGTTATACGCTACCATAGCAATTCACTGAAATAAATTTATTGGAAGTGTACCAATTGAACTCTGTCTCTATTTTACCTGTAGTTGGTGCCAAATTACAGTTATTCCCAGGAGGCTTCCCAGGGAATTACTAGGAAAGTACAGACCTGTAAAATAAGCGTTAATGTGCAGCTGCTCAGTGGTGGAAAGCAGAACCTAAACAGAGCCATGTAGGAAATGATCAGACATGCTCAGCCAACAACAGTACCTTAATAAATTAAAGGCAAGATTAAAAAAAAACCCGTTACAAACAGTAATCCTCTGAACACATCCAAACAGTACATGCATTCTCTGTTGTTTACTTCTGCAACATGAACCCGATTTCACCCATTTTCCCTGCGGCTTGTTGAGGCTTGGAGGTGAATCTGCAAATATTATGGTATTATGTATTACAACACTGCTTCAAGATTAAATTCAACTCTGCTAATCAGCATTAACACCTCACAACACGGGGGTCAGTGATGGCGGCATGCCAGTAAAACCTAGTGTCAGGGACTTTAGTTTCTTTGAGACAGCGAACCGCAACCACAGTTATTCTTCTCCAGGGATTGGGTTGGCCACTAATGCAACAACCCTCAGCTTCCTCTCTCTGACCTTTGCTCATCACTCTTTCACTGTCACAGCGACCGGAGTGTTAAGCTGGGGATGAGTCGAGGCAGGCGTCTTGTTTCCCATCACGTTTTCTTAAGCTTTATCAGGTGAAGCGTGGGATACAGCAGGAGTGTGAGAATTTAATGGTGTGAGGGGGCACGACTGAGATGGGGCGTGAATTAGTGTGTGCGTCTGTCTGTGTGTGTTTTAGCTTTCCGCTGTGGTATATAAGATTCTGCTGCAGTGCTTTCATACATGAGCCTTCACTGCAGAACCCAACCATGATGTCATCCTTCCCTTTCATCTGTCTCTCTCTGAATCGCTTGCGCTGTGGAAGGAGGGGTTTGTCTCAGCAACGATGTAAAGTGAGAGGATCTTATTAGATAGTATGGAGAACGATGGAGAAGAAGGAGAAAAAAAAATAAAGGGTTAAATTGTACTTTAGAGAATAAACACCCAGCTGCTGCCGTGAAAAAGCAGCAGATCGCTTTACCTCTGCAAGTCTGATTACATTTGTAGTCCGATCTGAGGTGATGACATCATCAGGTTATGTGACAAAGTTGAGTACTGACCTCCCCTTAGTGGAGTGTCCCCTCTGATCTAAACAATGATTCGTCAATTAGAAAACATTGAAAAACAATAAATGCCCCTGCAGCCCCATGAACACACTACAGAGTGCATCACTTTGCTTTGATATTAAATATGCTGTGCATGTTGCAGCCTTAGATCGAACACACAGAAACCTTCCGTTTCTTTCACATACAGCGAAGTGACGACTTCGAGGAGAAAACCGAATGAGTGGAGACGCATAATAGATGCAGATATTTCCATTCAGGGCACAAAGGCTCACTGACTTGGTTTGACGAAAATGATGTGAATCAGCTGCTGTGGCCTTCACAGTCACCGGAACTCAACACCTACGGGAGATTTCGGAGAGACATGATAAGATATCATCACCAAAACACCAAAGGAGGAAATATCTTTAGGATGAATGAGGTCCACTCGTCCAGTAGAGACTTGTAAGACTCTATGACGAGGAGCGCTGAAGCTGTTCCGGAGGCTCGTACTCCATGTTGGGTTTTCCTATAATTGGTCATAACATACCAGTATCAGTAATATTTAGCACTGTGAAAACCTTTCGTTGCTTTTGCAGTTCTACTCTCCGTTTATTTACTACCTCTGTTTGTCCACATGAACGCCATATCTGCTACACTCTCTGCTCCTCCGGCGCACAGCTGATGCCAGTAAGCACCCACAATGTTTCTCTCCTGAATACATAAACATGTACTGTGTGCCCTTACCTGACAAACCCCACCGCTCCTCGGTGTGTGTCCTGGTGGTGAACCACAACTAGACACAAACCACCACAACACACTGTCTGCCACAGACACCCTTGCAACATTTAGCTGCCGAGCATGCCTACTACTTTTCTTGGTACACTTGTTTGCCCTCAGTCTGCCGTAATGAGAGTCTGGACAGAGCGGCAGAATACTGGAGCTCATCTCCTTCGATCTTCAAACTTCAAAAAGACAACTGTTACATAGTTCAGACAGCCTTCCTCTCAGATTGACAGCTATTTGATTTTTTTTCCCCCTCTTCCACAATCTGCGCCTGAGGTTTCACAGGACTGAGGGACACGAATTTTGCTCTGCCCCATGAAAGAACGATGCAAACACAGAGTTCAACTCCGAACATGACACTCACCAGAACTGTATCTGTGAGCCCCCTCCTTTCTGTGATGTCAGCAGTAAAGAGAATAGAAAATATCTGTGAGAGAGACAGACGAACAGGAAGAGAACACAGAGCAAAAGCGGGAGATGGAGAGACAAAATGGAAATGTGGAAGTCAGGGAGAGAAAGAGAAAGACAGGTGAATGGACAGAGGAAGGTGAGAGTGTCCCTGGTTCTCTCTGATGTCCACATTCAGTCCCTGCTGCTGCCGGAGCCGCCTCCTCCTCCCACCAGCTGAAACACATTCCACTCACACTTTGATGAAATAAACACAAACACACATACACACACACGCGCACACAAGGGGATGAGTTAGCCACTGCTACTGCAGCTCCCCTGGTGAAAAACTGATTTTGAGGGGTGTGTGCACGCAGTGGAAGAAAAAGCACACTGAACAGCAGAAGCACAGCACAGCCTAGCGGCAGAAAGAAGAATCGCCTGAGGCAGGAGGATGGATCAGTTCAGGTCAAGTTATGTTATTTTTCTTCCCCAAAGAAACTGGTTATGTTTTTGAGACTCAACTTTGAACAGCAGGTTTTTTTTAAAGAAAACGCAAAATGCAAACTATTACTCGTTTGACAATGGTCATGAAAAACCACCACTTGCTGTACTCACTTATCCAATAACAATAAAATATCTCATTTTCCTGTTCAGTTTGTTATATTGTCTTAAACTCCTGCAGCTTGCAGTCATCGAGAAACATGCAAAAAAGAAGAAAAAAAATTAAATAATCAAAAGCTTGTTGAATATGTTTTGGAAATTAAGCTCTTAAGCCAAGTTCTTCTGCTTGTCCTCGACCATCCCCCCCCCCCTTCTCTTTCAGCGCTCCTATCTCGTCCATCACTCCTTTTCTTTATTCCACCCTTACCTCATACTTCTGTCTCTTTTACTGGCCTTCCAGGCACTGTTGGTATTTTATATTTTATATATTATATTATATTGTTAGGATTTGGTTTGGTGCTGTTGTTTTTTCCTGTGTTTATTTGACATTGTCATGGTTTGGAGTTTGGTAGTCTAGTTTATTATTTCATTCATTCGCTTTAAGTAACTGTCTTGTCTCTTATCATATTTCCTTAGTTCTGTGTCTCAGTTCATGCCGTAGTGTTTTCTCCAGTTCTGTGTACTTCTGTATTATTTTGTCCATGTTTGTGCTGTGTTCTGTTTAATCTTAGTTCAGTCTGTTTTCCCTGTTAGTTGTTAGTTTACTGGCGTCTCTGTCTTCCCTGCTGTCTCTCTGTGTCTCGTTAACCCTGATCCCTGTCACCTGTGTTGCTCCCGCCCTGCTCGTTAACCCCTGTGTATAAATCTTTGGTGTTTCTGCTCGTTCCCTGTCCGGTCATTGTCGTGTGTAGTCGCTCTGGGTGTTGTCCTGCCAGCCTGCCTTCCTCGTCTCGTCACCCAGTCTCTTTGGATTTCTGTTTGGCTCACCTTGTTTTGTTTTAGACTCTGTTACTTTGGATTTTGGATTCAGCCACTCTGTTAGTAAGTGTGCTCGCCTTTCGTTTAATTAAACCTTTGAATTATACCTGCTCCGCACCACGCGTCCTGCATTTGGGTCCGCCAACCTGCCACACCACACACTGTTCATGACAGATATAGGCAATGTTCAGCACTACCCCCCACGTGTTTCACATGGTCAATGATAACCACCAGCGAGTGGTCATATACTTCATCACGTCCAAGGCCAAAAAGCCTCTTTCTGCAGAGGCTTTGCGTTGCGAAAGGATCAGGAGGTCGTTCAGCCTCCCGCGCTTTCACTCCGCCTTGGCGAACTGTTCATGGTAGAATTAATCTGATCTGTTGCTGCCTGGGTTGAAGCACCTTAAAGAGTCAGACTTGAGGCTCTGGTCATAAAACTGGCTGATATCGCAGGGATCTGAAGAACACTGGTGATTTCTTCCCCTCACGAGAAGTCTTGGGTACAGCACTGATAGATGGCTCACAAAGGGATTTGATTGGAGCCTTTTCAACCAGCTTTGAGACAGTCTTCATCAAAAACAATTGACAGCTTTGTCTGAACTCCAGCCTCAGAAAGAAACACTCAATGTTTCTTTCTGTAGTCCTCAAGCACTCTTGCTGTAATGAATCCATTCAGCTTTGTGACATCAACATTCTCCACATCATTATATTCTACCTGTAGCAGCTTCAGTGTGCTGGAGGCACTCTGCATGACAGCTGGCTTTAAAAACTTCTCCAGTAACCCTCGTCAAACAGGAAATATCCTCATTTATAAATGGGAGCATGGGTTCATCACGCTCTCATCGTCTTAAAAACGGGGAGGCGTAATTTGCCACCATGAGGAAAAAATGTTAAGTTTTGCTGGGAAGAAATAGTCTCCAATAATCAGCTTTAAATGACTTGTTGGGTGGCTCCGCTACTTTTCCTTGTTTTGCAGCACTTATGTAAGTCTGCAAGAAGGACAGTATCTGAAGAGACCACTCCACCACCTCCACATTTTCCAGCCATCAGTGACAGAAATCAAGGGCGCAACTTGATGACCCAGTCGTTGCAGAGTAGCCACTTCAGGCTTGAGAGGGCTCTCGCTGCCTCCCAGTTGGTGGCTGCACAATCAGCCCTCAAGGAATTGTACAGAATGTGCAGACAACAGCTCCCAAGCTCCACCATCTTCTTGCCAGTCTGAGTTTGCATGTTTGTTTTCTTGCAGGAGTGAGAAAAGCTTCCAATTTACATTGAGGCCATCTATTGAAATCTTTATGAGGCTGTGGAAACCAACAACACAGCCACAGATTCACTTTTCTCATGGATTTGGTCTGCAGTGTCATGCCCCATGACAAAATAAAGGAAGAACCTTTTTTCCCCCCACACAACAGTCATGCCAGTGTCTTAAGTGGATGTCAAATCGACACTTCCTGATTTCACAGTTGAACCTGTCATAAAAGCACATATCTCTTCTTTTCTTTCTTTACCCTCTCCTTCATTAGTGACAAGAATAGGTGTGCTATGCCAAATGGTCCGAGGTATTCTGCTTTCTTCTCCCTGCATGTGAACTGCTTTGAAATGTCAGTCAGGAAACACAGTTTGGAAATCGGCTCCAATGTCCTCACACGACTTGTAGGAGTCACAAAGTCATGTTTTTCTTGTCCAAGGTTTGAGGTAACAAAGTAATTTCAGTGTGTTTGCACCATCGCCTGCTGAGGGTTAGCTGTGGTTTCACCAGCTGATGTCGAAGCTTCACTGCGGATGTCAGGTGGAAACAAGCCCCCGAGGCGGGACCTGACCTGAGCTTTGAGCTGAGGTCTTAATGCTTCTTGCCTTGAACATATTGGGGGGAAAAAATAAAGGATATGGATTCAACTGACCACTCTGTTACACAAGTAAGTAGAATAAGCTCCATACGTGAAGTATAACAGTTTCTAACATAATCAACATTAAATTATTATTGCAATTTAATTAGAGCAACATGTCATTAGCAACAATATGTAGGGGGGAGGGTAAACCTGGCAAATGCACTATATAAAACCAAAATAAATGAGTCTGCACTCATGACTTGATGTGTTTTTAAAAGCACCAGGGGGGACGATTGGTGCACAGACAGCCTTCTTTAGAGTGTCACTGTTTTAAAGGAAAGCAGCTGACCAGAGAAATTTATGGGAAAGCGTGGTGTCACATAACCTGTTTAACTTTTCACGCTAAATAAAGCAAAGGGGACTAGGTAAGTAAGTAATGTTGAAAATATTACAAGAATGGCTCTATCCTGCTACCAAAATGAGGTAGGCCACATGGACTAGTATTATGTGGGGTAGCACGCTGAACGACAGTCTGTCGCTCTTGCAGACCATTAAATTAGCAAATAAAATGACAAAAATTGCCATCTTTTCTGTGGCTCCTCTCTGAAACCATTTTTTAATATTTTTTTGTCAGCCAGCCAATTGTCATTAAAACAACAGCCTGGCAAGATGTTGCTAAACAGTGTAGTACAAAATCCACCTGTTCTCTAGCTGATGAGTAGGTACAATTGCTAGCTGGCTGCAAGCACAACGTCAAAGAAGGTCAGAGGTCGCCCTCATGACACTGAGAATGGAAAAACGCATCCTTTTCAATTTTTTCTTGTGTGAGACGCCAGGAGACAACAACCAAATTTGACAAGATCTTTTCACTTCAAATAGTAATTGTGTATTGTGTGGATGAAACACCATATCATGTTGAAAATCAAGCATTTTCCAATAAGTGTATTCAAATTTAAGCTTTTTCCTAAACTTGAAAACCTAATGCTTAAAATTAAGCTTTTTCCAAACTTTCAAGACTTTGTACGCACCCTGATAATAGCAACAGCGACAGCATGGGCAACATGCTTTGAGGCACAACAAGGGATTGTTTGTCTGTCTGCCTTGGGAGTTAAAATGTCTTCATTGTCATACTGGAGTGAAACTGTGTGCATGTTTTCTGTTTTGCTACTGGAATTTTAAAAAAAGCTCTAAAATCTACCAAAAAAAACCTAATTTGCCATCATACATTGTTCCCTGTTTTTCTTGGATTTTTACAAGACTCCCAGGCCCTGCTGCTGAACAGCGCCACGCAGCATGGTGCTCACACTTCCCCACTTCACAGCAGGACGCTGTTACACAAGTGATGAGCACTGCTCGCTCTCCAACACAGAGCTCTGCCTCGCAGCTGAGCAGATCTTTTGTTTAATCTGATCACTGAATCTTTTTCTTCCTGCTCTGCCTTTTCTACAGGAAACTCTGCCGTATAGTCCTAATTAGTGAACTCATGTTGATTGTGTGTGTGTGTGTGTGTGTGTGTACCTGTCTGATGGGCTCTGGGACTCTGTAGCGGCAGCAGGAGTGTGTGAGGCGTACAGCTGTGTCCACGCTGATCTTGTGGCCAACGGATACATACACCGGCTTAGAGCTCTTGTCAGAGCTTCGCAATGCCTGGACACAAAGAGAAATGTCTCAAGCAACATTCCCTATTTATCCGTCTCTGTGATTGTGATCGTCATACGCTTTTTGCAGGGTGGGTGTTCTTCGAAGTCAGCAGAAACAAAACAAAACAACAACCTTATGTTAAAAGTATTTGCTTCTATTGTTTTTGTTTGTCTGTCTTTTGCCGCACCTTTCCGAGCACTTTGCCTGAGGCAGCTGTGAGTGGGAAGCTGTCTCCTCCTTTCTGCAGAGCAGCTATCTACAGAGGCAAAGAAACGAAAAATCAAAGTCAAAAAAGCATACCAATACAAATAGAAGCAAACTGACAAACTATTAACTTGCTGTGGAGGCTTCACACTCCCGTCTTGTCTTTTAACCTCTGTGTGACTTGACTTTCATGTCCATATATTTGGAGCTGGGGTATATGTTAAAGCAAATACCAATATTTACTGTCTTCATATTTGTTTTCTTAAAATAGAGTAAAAATGTTGACAAAAATGTGGCACCAGGCAATGTTGTTAATGTGACTCTGCCTGTCAGCGACATCCTCTGCCGTGGACCAGGTTTACCATTTTACTTTGAAGAAATGTACTACCAGGTAGGTCAGAGGCATCATGCTGAGAATCAGCAGTCAGTTTTACTTTTGTCAACTTGTCAAAAGTTAGCTTCTTTTTTTTTAAGTAAAAAACTGACAAGCGTGTTGGAAAAAAAAAACACAAAGCAGCTAAATATCTACAGTACTACACATTGTATGAATGTTGTCAAACAGGCTTCATGAAATAATTTTAAACTATGAATAAATGAGCTACACCGCAAGAAGAACAAAGCAACTCAAATTCATGATGATTAATATTCATACAAGGTTTTTTTTAATGCTTTGATTTTACAGAGCACAGAATATATTATTTTAAAATCCAACACCACTGCTGAGAAAAGTGCTGAGTATGATTGCAGAGATTAAGTCTTTTTTTAAAACCCAAAACAGGTGTATTATCAAACCCAAAATTACATTAGAATCTGTATAGGGATAAAAAAAAAAAACATGCAAGAAACTGTGTGAGGATGATTATGTTAATGCTCAGTTCCGATCTGATTGACTGTTCATGTCATTTTTCAAATGTGGCTCATATCAGACTCCAGTGTGAACTGGCCAAAGCCTGACAGTGACCCTATATTGGGGAGACTAAACAACCACTACACAAACGCATGGCTCAACACAGAAGGGCTAACTCCTCAGGTCAAGACTCTGCAGTTTACTTAGATCTGAAGGACAGAAGACACTCGTTTGACCACAAGGTGCACACTCTGGATAGAGAAGATGGATGGTTTAAAAGAGGTGTCAAGGAAGCCATCTACACCCAGGTTGAGAATAGGGGTGGGAGTCACCAGAGGCCCCACGATACGATATTATCACGATATTTATGTTGGGATTCGATTTTATTGCGATTTTAAATATATTGAGATATTATGCAATTTATTACCTTTTTCAAACTACCAATTAGGTCCCTAAAGTCAAACTTTGGCAACATGTTTATCTAAAAAGATACATTTCTCCGTTTGTTCATATCACTTTTTCAGTCGTCTGTATGGTCCTGTTTTCTAGTGGACTACAAAAGCAATAGATTTTATTTTTCTAGTACCAAAAAGTCCCATCTGCAATTTATAAAATAAAATATCGATAATTGGCGTCTGTGTATTGATACAGTATTGCCATGTCAAATATCACAATACTATGCTGTATCAATCCCCCCCCCACCCCCAGTTGAGAAGCCGTCGCTGAACAGAGGAGGGGGTCTACGCCACCGGTTCGACGAACCTGGCAAACGACCCTACAGGGGTTAAATAGCTGAGTTTGCCTTCCAGTCAGTCAGAACTGAAGAAGCCCTTTAGATGACGGACGGAACTTCTTCTAGTATCTTCAACAAAGTCCAGCTGCCCTTGACTTTAACCTTCTTTGGATAACTATGACCCTATGGTCTCACCTTTAAGTTGATTTCAGGTGGAAGAAAGGGAATTTGTAAGCAAATGATGGGCGAGGACAAGGAGCCATATTTTGTTTGACAATCTGATTATATTCTATGTTTGCGGCTCCCGCTGGAGCAGAATTGTGATGACGGCTGCTTTAGAGTGACACAGTGAGTGTCCAGACTGAGGTCGCATTTTGAAAAATCTGAACTGTGTCTGGAATTAGGCCACTTTCATATGTGGAACTGGAAGAGAGTCACATATAATATAAATAAATCAGATATGAGTCACTTTGGCTTGCGGTCTAAACGAGGCCTAATTAACAATAAGTCAAAATTGAAACTTGTTATTTTATTGGATCTGACTCAGTATCGATAGATACTCAATCATATATTCAGTGCCTGGACAGGGGCCCAAAAACTTGATTGGGACAACCCCAAGGATAATATCTTTGCTATTGTCTTTTGTAAATGAACATCTGATGGGCTGGAGAAGGCCGGAGAAAGCTGTGTATGACCTTTTAATTAGCATTTAACCAACTCCTTTGACAGCTACCACCAAGATGCTCGCGGTATTATAACACCGTTTCAGGCTGAGAAGACCTGCCAAGTGCAATTACAACTTCCACACTGGCCTCCTAGTCTAGTAGCAGTCAAACAAAGAAAAAATCACCCAACAATAACTCAGTCAAATCTCGCTTGATGACACTGACTGGCTACAGCTTTCTATTTAATATAAATTAGACTAAAGCTGGAAGATACTTCTGTGTGTGATTAGTGGATGATGAACTCAAGCTAACTGCATTTTAAAAAGACCTCTTCATTTTTCAGTAGTAACCAAAAGTTTTAGTCTCACACAGACGGTGCAAAGTCAGATGTAGTGAGGTGGGTTATGGGCCAGAGTGATGAAGGGAGCTTAGCCTCCATGATGGATGGAGTGTCTGCTCTACTATGACTGATTACAGCAAGCAGCCAGCAGGGAGACAGGAGGGGCGGCAAAGGGCCTCCGTTCCCAGTTGGGATGAGGCCAACAGAGTGTGTGTGTGTGTGTGTGTGTGTGTGTGTGTGTGTGTGAAAGAGAGAGAGAGGTTTGGCTCCTATGAAGCAAGAGCAGGACTGTGCGCCAGAACAGCACAAGTCAGAAAGACAGAGCAAGTCATCAATAACACACTAGTTTGAGTTACAGCCAGGCTATCGGTGTGAAAGCGAGAGACAGAGAGAGGGGGGATAACGAGATGAGATGGGAGAAAAAGTTAGAGGGAGAGAGGGGATGGAGTCGGAGAGGAGGAGAACTACACTGGAGGTGAAGAGAGATGAACAGAGGGAGAAAGAGGGGAGGGGAAGACAAATACAGAGGACGTGAGATCTGAAGGACACCGAGCAGCAAGGATATCATTTTCACAAAGTGCATCAAGTACAAAGACTTTTTTTTTCTCCTGACATCCTTTTGTTTTGTCTCAGTGCGGTGTGTTTTTTTGTGTGTAAAAACATTCGGCACTCCTTTACATATACATCTTCTGGCAATTCAGCTGCAAGTAAGACTGAGCAGGTAGAAACAGACTGTTTTGTTCAAGGAGACTTCAAAAAGGTACATACATCCTTTAATGGACACACTAGCTGTTGAGGGGACTGTACTTACTACAGAATCTTAGCTAATCATCTGGTCCATTATTTACTCCTCATCCGACTTGTATCAAGAAGTTTTATCTCCCTTCTCAAACTACAGCTTCATTTTTTCAACTTTTTAGGAAACAGTTCTTCTTTCCAAGAGGGAGAAGAGAAGATTGACGCCTGTCGTTAATGTCGTATTCATGTTATTGTTCAGATGTAATTGAAAGTAACAAAGTCAGAAAAACAATTGTATCTGCATGTTGGAATTCAGAGTCAAAGATACTGGGAATTTCCGACAGCTTCAATATCGCCCACTTGGTGTAAAAAAAAAAAACTACAGAAGTGTCAACCAAATGGTGGCAAAATGACATCATCGCTGGCAGAAGTACAGAGCTACAATCAAGATGTGGTTAGCCTTGCTTAGCCTTTATTTTATAGCTTGGCCTATATTTAGCCATATTTCTTAAAATGCTTGAGTCTTGTTTAAAATGAACTATTTTAAACAAGACTCCTGAAGGTTAAATGAGTAAATTATTGGTTAAGATAAATGAGTTTCACAGTTCAACTTTTTCAATACAGGACAATCTCTTTAACCACTAAGTCGTCATGCCACAGATGTGTATATGTACTAGACATGCACACGATACTTTTCCTTGTTAGAAAATGTTAGATTTTGTTACATGAATAGCACTATCTCTTTGCAACCTGCGTCTGACATCCACGCACGCCTTCCCTCTTGAGGCTCGTACATTTAATTACAGCAGCTGAGAGAAAAACTCTCTCTAACCTTCAGTCACTTCTCAGACTGCATATTGGTTTTTGAAAATTGCAAACTCTGTCTGACATCTACTTGAGTATGGCAGCATATTGCTTGTCAGTGGTACGTGGCGGTGTGCCTGCAGATCTGGTAATGGCTAATCTTATTTTTAGACGGCTAATTTTCTGAAATTCGGTATGGAGCCTGATATGGTTTGCGTTTCACAGATTACTTCACAGCTAATTTCCCACCAAGCCCTCAAACGCCAAAGCTGGTGTTGACTTGAAACGCCGCAGTTCTGTGCGTGCCTGTGGACAGATTACATGTAGCCCCAGAGAGTGACAATTACATCAATATGGACGGGAAGGGAGTTCTAAAATTTCACGCACAGCAAATAAACCAAAGTTAACAGCTTGAGCCCAAAGATGCAGCATGGGCGTGTAATGCAAACGGTACCTGTTACTTAAAACGAACATGTCCAAGCCACTAGGATTTTGGCACAGAGATAGCATCAGTAGATATGTGAGACTGCACATCATGTTCCATGTAAACAAAGAGATCAGATTCCTCCCCGCAGCAGAGGCAAACCAACATTTTCTGACGCCAAAGCCACTCGCACTAATTGAGGGAGATGGATACCCTCCTCCAGAGGATTGAATTAGCATGTTACACTACTACATGAAAACCATTGGGGTAACAAGCAAAAAGTCTTGCCTGCTAATTGAGTTAGCAGTGGATCGGATGATTGCTAGAGCCATCCATGCTGATTCCCCTTGAAACTTTTGAGTGGTGCTTGTCATCTTCATTACAGGAAATGCCCATCACTATTCTTCTACAGTTCGACATGCACACTGATATTTTCCTTAGGGAAAAGCACTTGAGTTCTGCTTCTCTTACCATGTTTGTGTTGGTTTCATCAGGTTAAGTTGGTCCAATTTTAAACACTTTTCCAGAGGGATGACATATATGAACATAGGGTTTGTGAATGCATCTACAGTCCACATGTGTTAGTTATCGAAATGTACAAATCTAATCAGAAAATGAAAATATGTTTATAGAAATCCTTAGCAGAAAGAGACAGAGTGAGTCTAAACTTCAACCTCTCAACAACAAAGCTCAAAGCAGCAGGTACCTGAATCTACCTTTACCTCCAAATCCTGCTAAATTAGAATTAGTTTATCCTCTTGTTTTAGACTCTAGCCAGACTGCTGTTCATCAGGCAGATTTTACTTTAACTTGTTTTTATTCTTTCCTAAACAGGTCACCGAGGCTCCAGACTGAAACAATACGAACATTTGCATATTAATGAAATCCAGTTTTTTGCTGTCCCACAGGTATACTTTGACCAATAGGTATTTGTTCCAGCTTGATTTGTATTCAGAAAGCCACAATAGCATTAGCTACACAAGGAGGCCTTGGCTTGCAATAAAAGTCGCACTGTCAAAACAGCTTACACACTAACACACACACACACACACACCCACACGTAATTGAGGATTCTGTCCTTTGCTTTGTGCCTCAATGACATTTCTTGGCTTTTTTAAGAATTCAGTGTGCAATAAACACAACAGAAAAAAGTGTTTACACTTTGATAACTTAAATAATTAATCTGTTGACTCATGTCAAGGCTGGCAGTTTATGTGGGGAAATAGATGCTGACATCTTTGTAAATGCACAGACTGAGTCAGATATAGGCATGAGGATCGATACCCAGTTCTAAAAGGACCCGGGTCCAAATTTCTCAGAACTAAAAAATCAATAAGGTCCAAGCTTATTGATACTGCTATCAAGACTAGCGGGTCCTATAATGTAACATTATGTCTCAAGCATCAAATCTGATTTAACTTGAAACAAGGTTAATAAGAAAACTAATGTTCATTTAGAGATGGCACCAAAACGTGGTATTAAAAACAGGCCCAGGACTGTTTATCATCAGGCTGCAGCCTCTGCTGTTCATATAGAAAGGGTTAATTTAATCGCCTCTGTCCTCTGTCATCCTGTATGTTCTATTCAAGCACAGCTAACGTTTGCTTGGCATTAGCGAAATGTTACAAACCAGCTAAATAGGAAGCTGTCAGTCTGAAACACAGATTGGTCTGTAGTCTGTAATCTGGCCATGTATATAAGAATCTGGCACATTGTTAAAAACTCAGCTGCTGGCTGAGACAATCCAACCTCTCCTACCTCGACCAGGTAACATTTCAGCAGGGAGGAGGAGGAGCTGATACAGACTGATGTCTGAGTTTTTCTTCTTTCTAAACTTGTTATGTCAGATATTGAGTTTATATATTGATTTTGCTGTTGTAAACATTAATGTTGCTGCTCTAGAAACATTTATAATCCTATAATTAATTTTTTAAAAACAATCTGGCAGTTAATATGCTCATTTCAATATTTGTTTATTTATCACAAGTCATATGTCATCTAAATATATAACAATGTTATAGCACATTGAATATTTTCCTCATAGAGTGCAGGCCTACCTCATGCCCGTTGGGTCTGGTCTTACCAAATAAGCGTCAAAGTATCGATTGTGGTATCAGGTGGCAGTTTTTATATGCGGTATTGAAACATTTTGGGTTTAATAGTCAGTTAATCAGTTGTCTTAGCTCTTTATACATCTCACCTATGGCAAGGATAAAAGTGAATGGGGATCTGTCAGACCTGGTGCCTCTTAAACGCGGGTGTCGACAGGGATGCCCGCTGAGTCCTGCGCTCTTTGCCCTTTTTATCGAGCCGCTGGCACAGGCTATTAGAGAAAGCGAGGATGTGGCGGGCATCACCATATATGGCTCGGAACACAAGGTTTGCTGATATGCGGATGATGTTCTGGTGACCCTTACTAAACCTGATAGATAGCCTGCCATCACTAATATCTCTTCTTAACACATTCGGCTCATACTCTGGCTTTAAATTAAACCTTCATAAAACACAACTCCTCACATTTAGCTATAAACCAAACAAAGATATCTTAAAGCTTCTAAAGGGTAACTGGAGTAACAAGCTAATTAAATATTTAGGGGTCCAACTGCCTAAAGATTTGAATGACATTTATAAACATAATTATATCCCATTAACAACTAAAATTAAGGCAGATTTGAACCGATGGTTGCTGGTGCCAATGAATATGCATGACAGGATTGAATTACTAAAAATGATGGTACTGCCTAAACTGCTTTATCTTTTCCTGGCATTGCTGGTTGAAGTGCAAACTAAACAATTTATTGAATGGAACAGAATGATTTTGAATTTTGTTTGGGGGAACCAGAGACCAAGAATAAAGTACGAGACACTCCAGCTGGCTAGAGATGAAGGTGGCATGGCTCTCCCATGTTTAGAAAATTATTACAAAAGCTGCACAGCTTAGAGTTTTAATTGCATGGTGTGACCCGACACGTGATGCCAAATGGAAAGAAGTAGACCAGGCTAAGGTCTGTAACCCTCTTCCATCCATTCTTGGAGATAAACAGTTATTACAGTTACTTCAAAAACAAGTGTCTAGTTGGATCAAGGTGCCATTAAGTATCTGGTTTAAGGAACTTAGAGACAAGACCTTTGAGGATGATGCAAAAATCCTACGCTGGCCAGCATATGATACGGAATTTATTCCTGCAAAACTTGACAGTAGGTTCATAACCTAGTGCAGCAGGGGTATTACTGCATATTGGAAAATTTCATCTGGAAAAGGTCTTGACACTTTTAAAAAGATATCAGATAGTTATAATTTAGAGAAAGATAATTTCTATAGGTATCTTCAACTAAGACATCACTTTGATGCAGATATTATCTCCTAAAACCAGGACAGAAACCCCTCAGTTAACAGATGCATGTAAGGGGAAACTGACTAAAAACAGATTTCTAAGACCTATTCAAAACTACAAAAGGGGAAAAAACTGTCTACTATGTGCATTAAGCTCCGATGGGAGAGAGAGGCTGCAATAGAATTATCTGAGGAAGATTGGTTGAATATCTGCAAGACTATGGCAACCACCTCAAGCTCTGACTTGTGGAGGGAATTTACCTGGAAAAATACTGAGAGGTTCTTTATTACACCCAGACTGAAGGAGCTTCAAAGTAAAAACATTGAACATGGTCGATGTTGGAGGAAATGTGGGTATACATCTGTTGGCCACTTTCACATCTTTTGGGAGTGTCCCAAGATTTTACCCTACTGGTCAGAAGTGGTTAAAACTATTCAACTGATTATTGGACTACAGCTTGAGGAGAGTTTTAGTGTATTCTATTTGGGCAACATACCAACAGGACTGAACAAACAAGACAGATATTTGTTACAAATATTGCAGGCAGCCAGTAAGAAGGCTATAACACGAAAATGGTTAAATGAGGAGCCACCAACTGTATCAGAATGGACAGACATAATACACGAAATTTATGTTATGGAGCGCTTAACTTTTTCCCTCAGACACTCACCGGAGAAAGGTGAACAGTACTGGAAAAAATGGAAATATTTTGTTAGTGAGATGTCACAGTAGATCTGGACTGGAATTATATGTAAAATGTTGATTTAACAAACCTGTGTAATCCCCCCCCCCCCCTTTTCTCTTACTAGATGGCTCTTGTAACTGTTTAATTTTGTCGGTCCTCTTTATGTTTTGTGCAGTTTTTTGTTAAGTTTGTAAAAAAAAAAGAAAAATGTTCAATAAAAACAAAATTTCAAGAAAAAGAATTGAATCATTAAGCAGCCTCAATATCAAAAAAGATTAACAATCCCCATCCATAACAAA
The DNA here is from genome assembly GCA_024633595.2 of Lepomis macrochirus. Lineage (NCBI taxonomy): Eukaryota > Metazoa > Chordata > Actinopteri > Centrarchiformes > Centrarchidae > Lepomis > Lepomis macrochirus. Next base: position 6,043,885 of record JALXJV020000003.1, read on the forward strand.
TGTATATTACAAGTTGTAAACACAAAACACGATCTACAAATAGATGCAAAATCCACAAACACATCATGGTCCACAAGTAGAAATTTGTGACTAGAACTTGTACTTGAAAACCAGAATTTGAAATGAGATGTCTGTGCGTGTGGGTCATACACTTTTGTAGATTTTTTCCCACATTTCTACAAAATTTTGTAGCTTGTTTAAATTAATTTTTTTTCAAGTGCACACAATTTACAGACAAACAGTATAACAAATTTCAAACCACTATTTAAAGACAGTGAAAATTTTGTGCACTGCTTAGCATTCAAGCATCAAATCTATATTTGTCGATGGCAGTTGTCTACAAACAATTCTTACTTTAATGTTTTACCGAGGACAGTGTAAAGATCCACAAATGCAGTCAGCCAATCAATGCTATGATTGCTTGCTATGTGATGTCACAGTGAGGAGGCCTTTCAAAACAGAATAGAATAAAGTTTATTGCCATTTGCACAGGTACATTGCAAAACAGGGACATTGGAATTCTTGTGCGTCTCTCAGTCATCTTTAAAAGAAATAAAAAATAACAAAAGGTAAAAGTACATATAGAAATTAAAAAATATACACATACTTGTAAATACTTATTGCATATTATATATTGTACATATTAGAGGTGAGTTCGTAGTACTGCACATTGTGTGTATATGGATCAGCTAGTGTTCATTAAGGAGTGAGGTAAATAAAAGCTGAAACTAGAACGTGTACATCTACTCTACATCGAATTCTGTGTGTTTATGTGCGTCTATGATGACTTAAGTGCTGAATAATTATCCCCTTTAGTTTGTTTGGTGAAGCGTGCCTTTGTAGAACCGTTTGATATTTAAGTACTTTGTATGCTACGGCCCCATTTCTGCTCATGTGCCATTTCTCCGTGTGGTCTGGAAAGATTGTAGCATGCTGAGTGCAAACTAATTCCTCTCACAATCTCTCTTGTACTGTATAATTGTAGAAAGGATTATGATGGTGATGACTTCCTCTTTTCCTGTGTTTAGTCTTTTCTGTCTTCTAAAAGTATATTTTGATTTTTGTTTTTGATTTGATGATGGCAGCTTTTGGAGAAGTATGAGCCTTCGATATGAAGTGTGTTGAATATGCAGAGGCTGGTGACGGAGGAAATGCGACAAAATAAAAAGTTCTGTTAAATCACACACGAGAAGTGTTGGACCACTAAAGTTTTGTAAAATATTTCTATAGTTTTGTGAAAAGTTTTGTCCCTCACAAGGTACAGGAGAAAAATAGATTTACTCTGAGCCCAATGTCTGGCTAAAAGGTGGTCTAAAATCTCTCTCACCTGTGACTGGTGCTCCTCATTCTTGTACACGCCCTGCACCTGCAGCAGATTCTTGGCCACGCCCACACACGGAAGCCCTGACAGCACTCCGAGATGACACGCCAGACCGAACTCTGCAGGATCCAAGCAGTGATAAGGTCAAATCTAGACCGCAACCAAGCTTGGGTTTTTCCTTGACACAATAACATTGTCTTTGTGTGATACAATAAATAAATATTTTATGAAACACAAAATACTGCTGAGGCTTCTGGAGTAGAGAGAGATACAAGACAGTTTGCATAATGTATCCAACTGACCTACACAGCCTCTTGGGCTCACCTTGAACTCTTTACAAGTATTTTTTTAATAACTTCAAGTGGATCCAAATCTAAACATCTGATTTAATAACATGGTATCACTGTACGTTCACACTGAAAATGTCTGTCAAATGTCTCTTGCAGCCAGATATATTTAAGACAAGGCGTGCATTACTTTGTCTTGTTCTCCCTCTCCATCTCTCACAACTCTCCTGCTACTATAGTTAACATCACAACAGCAGCATGTCTTGGTGAACTAGAAAGTAAGCTGAATGTCCGTGGGCAAGTCATTTAAAGTTATCTGACACACAAATCATGGTTGTAATAGTGCTGTGTGGCGGGGTTGGGGGCAACTTTCTTTGTTTCAGAGTCAGGGCTGTGTACAAGCGTGGACTACCGACATGTCAACAAACTGTTGGCAGAATAGCTACAAATACATAACACAGCAAAACAAGCTAATTTAGGTTTGTTTATCTGGTGTGACTTCAGGGTTAGCACTGAGGCTAACCACTCTGGAATAATGCATGAACACATTTTTCCTGTTCTTCACATTCTGCCAACATGAACAAAGAATCACACCTACGTTATTAACGAAAAACAATAAATAAACCTGTGCTTTTCTTGCCATGAAATGTAAAATTACACTGTCACATGATGCATCCCGCTGTAAAAAAAAAAGAATATAAATAGAGTGGGTCAATATCGACCAGCTTTACTTACCTCTGTAGTGGAAGAGACCATTCCCATCCACAAACACCACCTGTTGAGAGGGCACACACAAACTCAACATAATTTATTTATAGTAAAATAAAGATTTAAAACGTCACAAATAGCAAGTGAAATGTGTTTTTCTAAAGCACAGTGAGTTCTGGGCTTGAACTGTTCAGCATTTGTTCTCAAACACTTTCCCAAGGTTCTAGGCCTTTTGTATAGCCTTGCAGGAAAATCACAGTTGTAATGAATGTTAATCATGGCTGTTCAGACATTTGAAACAGAGGCATCCTTAACATTATTAGTTCCACTTGTGCTGATATAACAAGTTCAAAGTTCCTGCTGTGAAACTTTCTTCTGCTTATCTAGTCTATGACCCCAGCTGCTATCACTGTCTGGTACAATGTCCAAAGTAGTATGACATAGCAGAGTGTCTTGAGTTTCAAAAGTTGAAGTTAGTTGGAGCCTCAAACTGGTATTCTAACTCTTCTACCTCCCACACGGATGATTTCTTGAGGCCAAGTCACCGGGGAATAACTCACTTCAAATGTTGCAGATAAAGGCAGCAGTGACTGCATCTGTCCAGGGCTAAATGTCAGTGGAAGTATAATTGTATGTGTATGCGGTGGGTGAAAAGTGTGTGTGTTTCTGAACACCTGCATGCATGGTGACAGAGTGACAGTGTGGGAGGGAGCGAAGAAGGCGTGCGGGCTGCGACGGAAAGAAGTGAGTGGGTGAGGATGAATTAGAGGCGACTTTTTTGAGAAACAGCGAGAGAGGGAGGGGCAGAGGAGCTTTGTAGCTGTAATTTATTCTGTGTGTTTAAATGTGCGTGAGGTAGGGCGAGGTTTATACCATTTAAACACGGCCAATCGTGTCAGTCTTGTTAGGTTTGTTTCCACTCACTCATCTCTTCAGTTCATCCTTGATAGTTAGAAAATGAATGACCAAAATCCAGAGCCTCATCTGTACTTTAAGCTTAGGGCTAGCAATGCAAGCCGAAATGCTAAAGTTAGCATGTAACTTTAGTATGCTTACAGTTAGTATGTTAGCATGGTATGACTAATTCTAATACTAATTTCTAAGCATGTTGGCAAGAAATATGCTTACTAACACTACTAAAGCTATTGTGTATCTTGTTTACGAAAAAAAACATTGAACTATTTTATTTTTTTAGTTTATCCCTTTTCCCAGGGCTTCTGTGCAGCTTCTCCAGCTGTAGCATAAGTTGCCAGATAAAGTTGGTAAGCACAATGTATTTCATTTTCACGTTTCTCTTTATGCACAAGTTAAACAACTGAGATATAAAGTGTTAATAAGTGAGTCTTACAGTCCTATCATAAGCCTATTGTTAAACGTTGGACAGAGCCAGGTTACCTCCTCCAGCCTGACGGTCTTTTTGGTAAGCTAGGCTAACCACTTCCTCACTCCAGGTCTGTGGTATTGATCATCTCACCTCACTCTTGGAAAGAAGGCTGATAAGCATACTTCTCAGAACCCAAATGAGCATTCCAGCCAATGCTAGCGTGGATGTAGACTTTCAGACGCTGGTTTATTGCCATCAAGGAACAAAAATGAAGAGAGGGCTTAGCATACACCAAAACACGAGCGAGACTTTTGCTTATTTTTCAAAATGCAAGTCTGACATTGAGGGTCCAAATCACGTCTAACACTCCAAAATGTTTACAATTATATATAAGTCATTTGAGGTACTCCCTTTATATCACACCTGTCACTTGTTCTCCTAATTTATATTAAGTACCTTGATGAATCAGATACCCACTACAATGGTGACCAGATGTCCTTAAACAGGTGGAAGAAATATGTTAATATAACCCCATTAATGTGTGTGTGTGTAGAAGCTGACCTGAGGCAGAAGTTTAGGCTGGTTCCTCTCCAGCCGCTGCAGAGCTTCCAGGAGGAATGGGGTTTCTCTGAACGCCAGGAAGCCAGCGATGTAGGGGGCCGTCAGGGTCACCATCTGACTGTCCTCATACAGCACCTGGTGAAGGGGAGGGGACAGAAACTCTGGTTTAACTTTATTTTGGGATCATTGATCCACTATCTGCTCACCCATTGTGATTCACGCTTACTAACAGTGTTAATTCACTGTTACAACAGCACTGGGTTTGGATCTGTGGTCCTGAACGGAGCTTAGGCAATGACACTGTCAGAGTTCAGGTGCAGCATGCTTTGGACAAATGAATCCACCCCAGTGTATATGTGAGGGTGAGTCCACAGACGCACATACAAGCTGTGCAACATAATCACTAACATCCCCCACCTGGCACAAAATGAAACATCTGTTACATCTTGTTGATTTAAGGCTGTGAACATATTCTGAACGTGCTGTGTTTAGAAGTGGACACTGTTAGAAATTAAATGAATATGCAGAGAGCAGTTATGTCACCATTCTATCATTGGTTGACGGTCACACTAACCAACACACTTCACAAAAAAAAGTAGCTTTCTAGCTCATGCCTCCTGCTTATCTAAAAGCATGGACACACATCTTGTGTTGCACCTTTGCATGCTGAATGAGCTACAAAACAAACATAGAACAGCTAACAGTGCAGGCTAGTAAGCTATTTAGCTTGCTGCTTTCTCAGCTGCCAATCAAACACATACCATAGCCTGCCCCTCAGAGGCTTCGGGGCTAAAGGACAAAAAAAAAGTTTTTCTGTCTTTCAGTAATATTCATATATACTCATGTATAATATTCATACATTTAAAAATTCCGTTGAAATGATTTGACTGCAAAAAGGGATGACTAACTGTGAGCTCAGTTGGACTAATAGATGAGTTTTGAATTCAAAGACATTAAAACATGGTTCGTGGCAGGTATTTACATCATGTACTAAAACAAAAATCTAAGCTTATATCCAGGGTATTGTGTATTCTTGTTTTTGTGAGGTAAAGTCTTCTGGCTGAAAACAGTTTAAATAGAGCAAAAATCAGCATAATCCATGTAAGATTCCAAGTATAATCAAAATGTCACACTAGTCATAGCGGTGCTATATTCAGAGGTGGGCCAAAGTCATTGTTTTGCAAGTCCCAAGTAAGTCCCAAGACAGTGCTATGAAGTCTCGAGTCAAGTGCAAGTGTTTAGAATCCGAACCAAGTCAATATGTGCCCATCAACTAATGTATTGCCATTTTAACTACACAAAATCAATACAAATAGCATGACAAATTGATCCTTATTCACAAAATCTGGAGGGCTTTGTACAACATCTGTAATCCTCCTCTTGCTGCCTTGATATTCTGCCAACTTTTTCAAATGTTTCTAATTGCTTATCAAATTGCATATCTTCCACAAGTTGTCAATATGTCTCTTCTCTCAAGTTTCTTCCCACAGGGCCTGAAAACTGCAGTCATCAAGCCACTGTTATAAAAGAACAATCTAGACACTTCACTAATGAGTAATTATAGGCCCATATCAAACCTCCTGTTTTTAAGCTAAATCACTGAAAAAGCTGTTTGTCAACAGCTGAACCAATTTTTGGCACTTAACAGTTTTGATGTATTCCAGTCAGGATTTCACCACCACCACAGCACTGAGACAGCTCTTGTTAAGGCCTTCAGTGACATCAATTTTAACACAGACAGTGGAAGAATAGTATTATTGGATCTGAGTGCTGCATTCAACACGGTCGACCACAACAATATTTAACTGGTTTGAATTGTACTTAAAGGACAGGGACTACTTTTTGTCTTTAGGTAATTATACATCTGAGCTAACAAAAATGACCTGTGGAGTTCCCCAAGGCTCCATTATGGGGTCTCTTTGGTTTAACATCTACATGCGTCCACTGGCTCAGATTATGAAATGTACAAGCTTTGACTTAATGTATTGAACAATCAACGACTGGATGTGCCTGAATTTTCTTCATTTAAACAAAGGATTCAACAAGTAAATAATAAAGGCAGAACTCAACCTCAATCAGCAATCTTAAAAACCACAAGCAAAGCCAGAAATCTTAATGTAGTCATGGACCTGAATTTCAACAGCAACACTGAGATGATTACAGTCAGCCTACACTCACCTGAAGAATATATCTAAGGTCTCAGCTGAATTTAGCCTTTTAAACAATAACTTTGTTTAGAAATTTAATTAATAAATAATAAAATGGTTCCAATTCAGTTAGTATGGTAAATTAAGAGAAATAATCAATTATAAATTTTATTTGTTACTTTAAAATATATTTTAGGACATATAAAAGTAAAAGGATCAAGTATGCCATTGTATGTCATTCCTGTGACAGAGTTCCAATCAGCTGCCTTTCTGAGCTAAATTATTTGCATGTTGCTGTCTTTTTGTTGTGCTATAGTCTTAAATACGGTAACAGTATGGTAAGGGTATGGTATCTGTTACAAAACGGTGATAAAAGGCTCTGAACTGAGGTTTTAAAATTAAACTCTTGATTCATTGGTTCAGAATTTGGATTCCTAAAATTATCACATTTTGCTCCTCTATCCTGAAATGTACAGTAATGTTTTTCTACACACACTGACGGTATTCATGCACATCTCGATCTTTACACAAATATTTTTGGCCAACACCAACACAGGTAAATCTCCCATGATAACTTTATCAAGTATCCCATGGCTCAGGAGGATAGAAGCCACGGCGCTCTGGTGCTCAAGCTGTTATAACTCTTTGACTAGTGTAAAAATCTGTTTCTGCTCCCAACGCGAGGGTGTGCCAAGGTACATACTGTAGTGCTGCAACATCAAATATAAAAGGCCTACAGCAGTGGCTACAAATAAAAGGCACGAAGCCCTTGTTTGTGCACAAAGGCAAGCCCATGACGCCTCGATAAAAGGCGGTGTTCTCAATCAGAAGTGTCAACTTTCACTCCAGATAGGTCAATGTCGTTTTGTTGACTGCAGTGACCGCCATCCCCCTCTGCTAAGCAGTGGTGATAAAACATCACTGATTGTTGTGTGGGAAGGTGTTTCTGCCAAGGATTTTAACAACTAGGGTTGTTCATGCTAGAAGCATATTTATTTAAATTTATACTTTATAAAGTGTGTTGAGCTCCTGTTTAGGACTGTCTTATTTAAATATTCAATTACAATTACAAAATATACAATTTTATTTAAAAGGTTGGCATTTTTCCTGTGAAACTCTGCAGCAGTGGACACACTGTGCATCATGTTACCATTATTACCTTGTGTCACTAATGGCCTAAGGTGGCAGTGTAAATTGAAAACAAGCTGGGAACATAATCCCATTATTGGACAGCATTTCTGAACAACATTTCATTAGCCTCGTTGGGTCCATGTATCAACAACTTACAGTGACAAATGTCATTAATTATAATGGGTTATATAATAAGAAGGTGCCAGCAGCCCATGCTAATGCACAGATAAATAGCAGGCAGGAGGAATGCTTGTGAAAGTCTGTACAAATTATAAATGAAGTGAAAATTGGGACTGCCAAGGTCACTTTAACAACAGCTGGTTTAACAAGGCTGTATTAATATTTATTTGTATGCTTGGTAAGTCTGCTTTTAGCTGAGGTTGACTTGAAAATGTAGTTGGATGAGCTTTAACATCCTCCACTGTTCTTGGTTAAGAATATTAAAAATCACACGCATTAAGTGATTAGAAGTTTGTTTTACTGAATGAATCAATGACATTCAAAGGCTCCTTTTGAGTTTGGATGTTGTTGATTTTTTAAACAATTTCATCTTTGTTCTGTTGCCCTGAAGCAGATAAAAAAAACAGCGCCAATAATTCATACAGGTTTAAATATGGGTTAAACACAAGTTACTTTACTAATGAACAAATGATCCAAAAAAACTGAAATTACTTTGAACACGTGTCAAAACATAACATTTTCCAAACTCTGAAATAAACTTTCATGCTTGATTTTGACAACTTGCAGTTACAGTCTGCCTCTAGTAAAAATCATACATGCATGCAGGTCAAGTATGTGGTAATAAAGTATTTATTTGTTTATTCTGCAGTGCCAATACATAGAAGGCTGATGTTTTCTATGCATCTAATAAGCTATTAGATATGCATAGAAAGCATGTCTTATCAAACAAGCCTTGAGAAAAATAAAAATAGCCGCTCCCTGGCACATGACAGTGCTGCTGGACGATGCTTTGCAAAAATCCAATGATAATATCTCATGAAAGAACAAGTGGAAACAGACACAGGACATCAAAAACCAGTTCTTTTAGCAGTCAAATATGCAAACTCTTCATAAACCTATAAGCAGGCCCAGATTAAATAGTATCTGTTTTGATATAAGTTCATGATTGGAGAGAGAGAGAGAAAGAAAGCTCCATACACTTCAGCGGCTGCCAAAACCATCCACACAGCCTTGGTTAAAGTATGAGTCATTTGCTAAGTGTGTCCACCGTCTCCCTCATGCAGCCAGCATTCAGGAGTCAAAGAAAAGTAGTACATTTAAAGTGATTTAAGTCTATAATGAATGACATAATGAGATCACAGAAAGAATGCCTTACACAAAATACTGTCATTATATGTGTTGAATACGTTATGTGATTATGTTTCTTGTCTCTATTGAATTTTTTTGGCAGGCTCCTGTTATGTAAGTGGTGGGGGCTCTGTGCCACACGACTTACTAAATGCATTTTGTCAGTACTGCTGTTCCCACCTGTCGCCACTAGAGGTGGACAAAGCTCATATATTCCTCTGTTCATGTGTAAATGGCTGGGTGTGGTGAGGGGACAGCTCACCTCCAGCTCTGGGTAGCTGAGTACCACGAGCTGGGCGCAGGCATTGAAGTCGTCTCCTTTGATGAAGGAGAGGTCCACTCCTCCGACTCTCTCCAGGCCCAAGAAGTCCGGACACCTCTGCCAGTCCTCGGTGTCATCCTCCACCACCTGCTGTCTGAGACGGGCCTGCTCGCTGCACAGAGAACAGACTATTGAGCCTAACTGTGAAAAAACAGGACTCATGGAAAACTTCATGTCAGAACAAAACACCTATTCAAAATGTGCAATCTGTAATCCAGACATTAACAAACAGATTGCCCCCCCCCCAAAAAAAACCAAATGAAACAATGAATGAACATGCACAGTCAAGACACTAACAGCTTCCAGACGGTGGTCAGTTAAGGTCACAGTTATAAAAATTTAGAACACTAAAGAGACCTCTCTACTGACTCTGAAAAACCCCAAAAGAAAGATGCCCCTGCTCATCTGCATGAACGTGCCTTAGGCGTGAGGACTACAAATGTAGCCAGGGCAATAAATTGCAATGTCTGTACTGTGAGACGCCTAAGACAGCTTTACAGGGAGGCAGCAAAGACAGCTGATCGTCCTCGCAGTGGCAGATCATGTGTAACAACACCTGCACAGGATTGGTACATCAGAACATCACTGCGGGACAGGGACAAGATGGCACGCGCATTCCCTCCATCAGTGCTCTGAACCGCCGCAATGGGCTGAGAGAGGCTGGACTGAGGGCTTATGGGCCTGTTGTAAGGCAGGTCCATAACAGACATCACTGGCAACCTATGGACACAAACCCACCTTCGCTGGACAAGACAGGACTGGCAAAAAGTGCTCTTGACTGACGCGGAGTTGACTCACCAGGGGTGATGGTCGGAGTAATGCTCTGATTTACAGGGAAGATGGAGGCCACACTATGTAGTGACTTACTTTTGATTTTGATCTCCCTTTGTTCAATTTCTGTTAGTCACATGTCTGCGAAACTTAATTCAGTTTATGTCTTAGTTGTTGAATCATTTTAAGTTTATGCAAATATTTAAACGTTGAGTTTGCTGAAAACAAAAGTAGTTGAATGTGAGATGACCTTTCTTTTTTTTGCTGAGTTTATATCCGGGCTGAGACATCCTGTGGCCTGCACTTCTACTCAGGGCTTTGCACGTCAACACCTGGTCTCACAAATACAAACTCACAAATCACTGCCCTGCTGAGGAGTGGTGGTGGCCCGAGTCCAGAGCTGCTGGCAGAGAGGAACACCTGCAGCATCTCATTTGTTTTATACAGTCTATGGTTTTACCAAGCTCCACCATCAGGTAAGTGACAACTATAGGTGACAACAAGTAGCTACACTGTGGAGATAAGTTCCAGCAATATCAAGTGTAGGTAGTTCAGGCATAATGTAAGAATAGCACTCTGACCTCTCCCACTGCTTGACCAAATCTTCGGCAGGAGGAGCGGACATCTGTTGTGGGCCTGATGAAGAGGAAGACACCCTCACCTGGAAACGGAGTTTTGTTTTTTAACTCACTGAAAGAAGCAACGTGAAGAAGCAGCGCCAGTGTTGTGTCCCAGTTTGCGGTTTCCGTGTACTGACGTCAACGTGACGGCGGAGCCTGCGTCTGGCGTCAGTGAGATGTTATGTGGGGAAATCCTGCCATCTAGTGGCCGACAGTGCAAATTACACTGATAAAAAAAAAGGCACCATGAAATATTTTGTTGAACTGACACCGCGTCTTGATATATATTTTTAACAGTTATCCAGACAATAACTTTAGTTATTATATTTTCTTATAATATCAAGCCCCAAATATTTGATATATTCTCTCTAAGGCAGCTGAATTTGAGTGTGATAATGGCAGGACACTGAGTGCCCACTGAGCCCACTGAAGAGAATAATCCATCAGAGAAAAGAGATATTGGAAATGTTTGATGGACTAAGGTTCTACAGGAACATGCAGGACAATCATCTATTGTGCACATCTTGAAATATTTCTGTCAACTTCGGTGTACTTCTGTTCTTAGCCCTGGTTTTATGAAGTTATGGAATTCATTTCTAATGCCTCACAAGTTATACTGATAAATCACACCAGTATTAGGAAATTAGAGCCTTCCCTGACTGCTGTGATGAACATGAATGTCTCATGACTTCCTGTCTAAATTCTGAAAAAACAGAGATGCTGGGTCATACGCTCTGCAGACATCACTTGAATCAAATTACAGTATTTCTTCACTATCGTGATCTCGCAATGTTTGCCGACCAAGAACCTCTGTGCTTTTGATCTTTCCTTTTCCTCTGATCTCCACCTTAGAAAGTCAACAGCACTGCGTTTCCCCCTACATGCTGTAACACCGACCTGACCTCACCCACAGCAGAACTGGCAGAACTGACTGACTCAGACTGAAAAGCAGCAATTTGCAATGAGGACAATCAGGTCAGTGGGGACAGATTATCTGTTTTGATCATTATTGAAGTCAGTGATGCAGCAAACAGGAATCCCAATTTTATGAATCTCATTCATTAACAAGCCATTAAAAAGTGAATGCAGAGCTACTACAAATTAGACACATTAACACAATTTTCAGCTATTTCAATCTCTAGATAATGTGGACAATAAACAGTCAATATGTTAATATGTAGTTAACCTCTATCCTAACAGGCAAACTAGCAAAGACACAATATATAAATGAATGGGACACAAGTGCATTTTTATTTCCCCATAATTCAAGTTTAATGTTTTCAAAAAATGTAAAGGCGCCGTATTCTCATTTATTAACACGTATTACATAGTTCCTCACATCAAGGTCAAGAAAAGATATGCAACGATGTCAGAAAAGGAAGCGGAGAGACAGACGAATGTGTTAAAGTCAAGACAAACAGTTATAGCCCTCATTTGTCAATGAGATCTTGATGAAAGAGTCAGAGAGGCAGGAGACAGCAGACCATGGAGTTTTCTGGTGTTTGTAACCGTGAATTTAAACAGAAAGGAGAAAAAAAACCCAAAAACATCTGAACACACTTCTTCTTTATGCCTATGGCTTCAAACAAGGTCAACTCTGCTTTCTAAGACAGACCCAATGAAGTGTTTGAAAGCAACACAGCAAAACTGGAGTGTACAAGTGACAAAGAGCAGAAAGAGAGAGAAAAGGAAGTGTAAGAGTTGTCAGGTTTGGATCTGATGTTACTTGTTTCATTGTCAGTCGAACCATTAAATGGAAATCTCCTCAAGGATTAACCAGGTGAAGGAAAGTAAGTCGTGTGGTTCTAGGCATGCTTCAGAGAGTGAGAAGAGGCCGGGTAGAGAAACACACCTGCAGTGATGGGGCTTAGATATTTTACAGGCATATCATTAAACCCCACTGTTTCTAACATTCATTCTTTTACACACTCAACAGTACACAATCTGAGGTACTTTTTTTCTCAGTAAAGCATTTCATGTTATTGCAGTTAATGACATAATTCCCACAAGTTAACCCTTGACTTTTCATTAATAGTTCAAAACAAGCTGTTTCATGTATTTAAAACCAGGCAGGGCCAGTGTTTTCAGGAGGATGATTCCCAAATAAGGAGAAAGCCTCTATTTGTTTGTTTTTTTGCTGTCGGCAACCTTGGCAACAGCATGCACTGACTCATGGTAACGGTGATCATTTCTTCGTGAAGTCATCAATGCGTATCAACCACGAAAACTGCATTTTAAAAATCGTTGCATGGATGTGTTGCATTTAGAAATGGTCATTCAGCTCACAATCGCTCATCTATTACAGTGGTGACCTTGAAAAAAGCAGGTACGTTTCTAAAGTGATGCTTACAAAGGCTAAAATGGTATTTATTGACACATGACTCTTAAAATGGCTATATGTTAATATTTTTTTTTAATAATAGATCTGTAAACCCAATCACCACGTGAGCACGCAGTAACACGCCACACTGCTTCACCCCCATCAAGTACTCATCTCCGAAAACACAGTAACAAACTCCAACAAACACTAACGCGTGTACAGTATCAATATGTTCTCCACTGGAGCACCATCTAATGATAATCGCAAAGTAACATTCATCCCTAATGCACGCCAAAGTCTACATCACTCTGAAAAAAATAAGTGGAGATGACGACCCTCCAAATTCAGACATTTCATTGGTTAGCGAGCACTAGCCAATCAGTAGCACATTCACAAATCAATGACAAGGCATCTCTCCTTTACGACTTGATTTTGACTCGAGCTCCTCGACCGCGTAGGCGCCGGACAGAAAACCAACCAGCCGTCGTCACTCCGAAGAAAATAAAACACGTCCAGGAGAAAATCTGGCGAGTTATTTTTGTTTCTCTCCTGACAGAATGGTAACAGAGACGAGAAGTGATAATGCTGTTGCCGTTTACTGGCTCAGTTTGCCCGTATCTGTACACAGCTTCCAACAACAACAACGGTGGTCATTTGCAGTCAGCTCCCATGATCCTCCACACACAGATCATAATGATAAGTAGAAATATTTCACACAGTAGGAAGTCAAACTCGTGTTATTGCTTCTAGCGGATTATTTCGCTAAGACTCAGACCCAGGTCAAATATTCAAATGCTTTTCAAGGTGTGATAAAGCCCTCGTGAGACGGACGGGCGGGGTTTGCCACATAAAACAACAACGTGAGCGACAGAAAGCTCACACAGCCACGGGAAAATACGTCAAATTCCCCGGCAGCTGGCAACTTTGCTGACACCGTCTGCGTTGCCGTGATTCAGTAAGCTCCACCCACTCCGTAGCTCCATGCAGTTTAAAAAACAAATTAATTGCATCATATTCGACCCAGGTCTAGTTAAGAGTTTCCCACGCCCACCCACACTTGACCTATAAACAATTCACCAGATTGAAGAAACTCCTCTGGTATTATGGCAAACACTGTGCGTGTGGTGGTGTTTATATGTAACAGCACATCCAGTTTATCAGCCAACGCACATGAATGAGGTATGCGTCGTCTCAGTACTGTATCTGTGAGTGTAGATGTAAATGCATATATGTAACAGTGCCTCCAGTGTCTTCATCCGGTCCCGTTGCTTTCAGGATGAGAATATTGCTTCTTTCGGCTTCCAGTGCCACAAAAGGTGTTTCATCTCTGGAACTTCAACCTTTCCACCCTGCGAGGGACACGACGCAAACAAACATTCTGCTGATGCTCTGATTCAAACGGCTGCCCGGCAAAGACGCCAGGCACAAAAAAAAATATATGACCTTTGTGCAAAAATCAGCCCTTTAAATTGTACATACAGTCTGTTTTTTTCTTTTTGCCTCAGATTTTTTTTTTTTTTTTAATTCTTTGTCTTCCGTTTGTGCAAGCATGCTTCAGCTCCATAGAGACTGGCTGTGCAGTAGGTCCAAAGACGACGAGGAAGGGCAGGAGTAGAGTTGTGTGTTGATGGTAAGGGCAGCGGAAGGGGGGGGGGAGGGGGAGTGATTGTGGGGATTGGAGTCCTAGGCTTCCAGTTTCTACCTGGAGATCATCGAGCTGGACTGTGAGGAGGTGGTGGCGGCGCTGAGCTGAGAGAAACCGCTGTGGCTCGACTCCAGGCTGGTCATCGAACCCCTGAGGTGAGAGAGAGAGAGAGACATGTGAGCGGACACAAACACTCTTCCGCTAACTTTACATGTGTGCAACCAGCCCATGACTAACTGAATGTGTTCTGTGCGCACGACACGTGCTCATGATGCAGAATCATGCAGCCAGATCAAACCTGCAGGAGGGAGATTAATTCACTCTGTGTGGCACACAATGCTCAGGCTTTGTCACAGGCTGCAACAACAAACACTGTTTCAGGCAGAAAAAGGTGGATGTGTTGTCAGGGTATACACAGGAATCTTGAAGTAAAATTCAATACCTTTTTAAGACCTTTTCAAGACTTTATCAACATATCTCAAGACTGCAGCACCACTTTGAGCTAAATCAGCCACACACCTTTAAAAGGGACATTTTTGAGTTTTAAAAAGGTATAACATATTATGCCTATATGTCATCGGGTTGTTAACGCCACCTAAAAATTGAGGCATTTACTCTCAACTTTCTCAGTTGCCTATAACAGCCTGTATGAGTCAGCTGTTCAACTGTTCTATGTGAAGGACTGGTCAGATTTCCTGCGAAAAGCAGCTGTCTTACAAAAGCTATGACGTTTATGTAAGCAGCATTCCAGCAAATCATGTGAAACACAGTATAATTTTGTGTTTAAATAGCGTAAGTAGTGTAGGTGGTGTAGCACAGGCACAACCTGGAGGAGGAACTAGTCTAAATGACTGGATTAGTTTAATATTATAACATTAAATAAAAAGTATGTTGTTAAGGTAATAGTAAACTTTAAGTTTGATATTAATATATTCATTATGTTACTATATTCAATATAATTTCATATAATAGTATATAACATACCACTAGTATAATATTAATTCAAATTATAGCTGTTTCAGTTTGGGGTTGTTTTTTATTCATTAGCTTTGTGCACGAAAAATCCTGGAGGCTACATGAAAGTCTCCAACCTTGATTTTGGGCTACTAACTCTTCAATCAATACCTTTTATGCGGCACAATGAGTTCAACATTTATAAAGTTTGTTGCAGCACATCAAACTTTTTTAAAATCCCGCTCTATCCAGGTTGTGATTGATCTGTTCCCAAAAAGTGACATTAACAAGAGTATCGGCTTTATGAAAAGTTGAATGTGTTTTAATAAAAAGGCACCGATTTAGCTAAATAGTCAGCGAACGTTAGCCAAAGCCACACGCTCTTGAATTTTCCCTGTTGTCTTGTCTTACCAATTCAGCTGCCCGTGGCGCATCTCGCTCTTGTTTTTCCAGGAACGGGGCTGTTCAAGTGGCGATTAAGACTTTTTAATACTTTTTAATGGCCTTAATTTTCCCAAAATTGATTTATCACCTTTTAAGACTTTAAGAGCCCGCGGACACCCTGGTTGTGAGGATATCAACCTCACAATTCTTTGCTTGTTCTGGTGAAGTATTTTCAAAAATACTACGATGGAAAAGGGTTCTTTCTATAGTTTAGGGCGTTATTGAGGCACAAGTATTTCCAATAGGGCCTTTGGTGTTGTGGCTTCCTTACATGTTTAAAAACTTAGCCCTTTTGTGTGTCTTATTCACATTAAATATTACACGCTAAATGCACTGTAACATTTTTGCCAAACAATATAATATAAATAATACATTAGAAGGTCAAGTATCCCAATTTCTTACAATAACTGCCCCATTTTGTATTAAAGGTTATTAAGCTAACCCAGCCACCCATCTGCCATCTGGGAAGAGATACAGGAAGTAGCAGCATGATGTTCATAAGGCCATATCTTTAAAGCTAAACAGCAGGGCCCTAAAGTTTTGCATGTTAGCGTGTGCCAATGTGAAAAGTTATTTTGGCACACTGGTGCGAATGACTGAGCTCTGACTCTGATTAGCACAGCTCAGTGTACAGAACATTCAGGTAGCAGCTTCTCGTTTTCTGCCTGAGCTGATAGTCGCTTTGAAATGGAAAACGGCAGGTCATATCAGCTGACGCTAACTAACGCATAATTCCATAATTAACTTGATGACACTGCGTCTGTAGTCAGCCGATGCTTGTCTATAAAGTAAAGGAATTTAGACCAACAGTTCAAAACTCAAATCACTAAATTTTAAAATTTATATATATATATATATATATAAAAACTGAAAAAACATCACCAAATCATTACATTTGAGAAGATGGAAACATGGCATTTCTGATTGAGAAGTTAATCATTGACTGAAATTCTTGCTTTTTTATTAGGAGATGCTGCATATTTTTACTTCTTATGGATTTTTTAAAAGGAAGAAAAATAGTTCATAACTATGTCCACACTAGTACAATCAAGCTTGGTGTTGGTGAATCTTCAACCAGATGTGCCAACGATTAGCAAAAAATCCTGTTGAACACTACTAGAATTAGTTAGATGGTAATCTAAAGTCTGTTTCAGGGGCCGATGTAAACTGAAACAGCAGGTGCACTGAAAGCACAGTGACCCTCATTAAGTTGGTAATACAAATGGATGAGTGCAGAAAAACAAGTAGAAATGCAAGCAAACGTCTCTGTGAGAAGGTATACAGGCGCACATGTTGCTGTGTGTGCACACTTTAATATACAGCAGTAAAGCGCCAGTGTGCTGAACTTAACACAGTGCAGGGTTCCTGATTTCGTTAGTCATGCAAGCAGGATGACTGAAGCCTGTAGTCTCAGTGCAAGGGTTCTTACCAAGCTACAAGATCCTGTTATGCCAACGCTAACAAAAGCCTTAAGCAAAAACAGATGCAAATAAGCGTCTGTTTTCTGCATCAGCAGCGTGACTGCCATGGAGGGGGCCATTCAAATTAGCAGCGATGATGATGAGCTAGCGCTAAAAAGGAAAAGGGGCAAACACTGAGCCACTTACAGACTCCGCACATCACAGCAAGCCGTTCTTCACAGGAGGAAGACAGAGCAGGAGCGGGAGGAGGAGGAGGAGGGAGGAGGAGGAGGAGGAGGGGGGGGGAGGAGGAGGAGGGGGTTGTGAGCGATAGAACAGGAGCGGATTGGACAGAAAAAGATGGATTAAAGGAGTCTCCAAGGGAGGGAAGCATCCTCATTTCAAAACTCTGGGCCTAGAAAACTCGATGCTCTTGAAGCTTTTCATAGTGTCACTTAAGCAACATTACAGATAGAAATCATCCAAATATCAAATCTCAGCACAGCTCTATGTAGTAGGTTGTAAAGTGGAAAACTGGAAGAAGGCTGGAGTGAAAAATGAGCAATCACAGGAATAATGTCTGAAATTAAAACTATCACATAATCATGGCAAAACAGCAAAACTATGGAAACATACATACACTTCATATGTGGACACAAATGCATGTCTTTCACTCACGCGCAGACTAACCTGAAGTCCTCAGAGCCCAGCACCTCGGTGTAGTACATGACTTTGCATTTGTGAGAGGAGACTTGCAGGGTGGCCAGCACGTCATCCACTCGGGGCAGGTTGGTGGCTGAGCAGGCCGGCATGTTGTGGAACTTCCACTGGAGGATATAGAAACCTGGCCACCGGGTAATATGGGAGCCCTGAGGAGAAGACAGATTGACAGGACAGACAACGTCAAAGACTGACGAGCAAACACAACACATCAAATATCTGAAAAACAAACAGGGTATTTATGCATTAATAAGATTGCAGA
This sequence comes from Lepomis macrochirus, assembly GCA_024633595.2. NCBI lineage: Eukaryota > Metazoa > Chordata > Actinopteri > Centrarchiformes > Centrarchidae > Lepomis > Lepomis macrochirus. Next base: position 6,062,130 of record JALXJV020000003.1, read on the forward strand.
ACCTCACCTGCACGCTCTCGCCCTCCTTGCAGGTGAGAGGAGACTCCACCATGCTGTAATCCTGCCCAAGCGTCCATGACTTGTCAATAAGCTGGACATTGTTACCTCCTGGGGAGGTAATGGTGTGGGCTCCCAGGGGGTCCTTACGCGGAGGCTGGGGGGCCCGTTTGGAGTGGTAGATGTTGAAAACCACGTCGCCTTTGCACATGTCAAAGTCCCAAGTGATGACTGAGGAGGCGTCGATGATCTCAATCAAAAGCTGGTTGGGAAGAGAGAGAGGAGAGAGGAAGACAGACAGACATGGGAAGATTGGCCAAACATTGAAATGAAATAAGAAGAGATGTTTCAGGAGAAAAACACAAGAACTAAGTCAAGAGAAACATTTTCTCTCTCTCTCTTTAGCTCTTATCTTCCTTCACACACATCCTTTTCTTGGTTACAGGATTAATACCAGAGCACCAGCTGTAAACAGGTGCACTGTTTATGACATTCATAACAGCGGTGTACTCAAAGAACTGAAACTCATACTCATGTTTTGATTTTATGCTGCTCCACATTTAAGCAGCAGATCGATGTGGCAAAATAAAGACCCGATCAGTGACAGGAGCAATGAGAGAAACGAGTACACATCTGTTTGTGAGGTTATGAACCCATTAACATCAAATAAAAAAACATTTCCAGCGAGGTGATTATGCGTGACGATGCATCTCTCCCTCTGGTATTAATGATGTAACACGATTAACTGTATGTCACTGCAGACAGATTACATTTCAATGCCATGCCACATTTATTCCACTTCTGAAGTCACCCACCACATCCAACCACCAGATGGCACAACTTTCAACAAAACCACCGTCACAGACATCATGCAGCTCTCTTGTTTTCCTGCCCTACATAATTTTGCTTTCCATCCTTTCTTCTCACGTTGGTGCTCTATGTCAGGCCTCACCTCGTGTGGAGCTCCCTTGAACACACTGGCGCTTTGGTAGATTGTCTCAGTCCACAGACGAACGTCTTCGTTCTCAAGTTCCTCGGCTGTGCGGTACATCGACTTGGGAACGAGACCGCCCTCTGGTACCTCACACTGTGGAGAAAAGGCATGCACGTACACGTATACAACTGGGTCAGCAAAGGAAATCTCAATGAGGGGAGCCTCATGTCCCAGAAAGTTCACATTCAGAATGTCCTCATATGATGATCTGAGAGCTTAAATGTATATCGGACACTGACCATACACTCTCCTCCCAGGAAGTCAGGTATGATCTCCTTGTCTATGTAGTCCACCAGCCCTCCAGTACCCTGGTAGTCATTGCCTGCGTAGATGAGGAACTTCTTGCGGGTGTTTTCATCAATGAATGGACTCACCTAAGGCAGAGGCAGATGGATGTGGGTTAGAGACACACCATAATGGTTGCATCCTAGTTAGTGCATGGCAAGATATATGTATGAATGAATGAATTCACAGCAACAACAGGAGCAGAGCAGAATGTGTGTGTTTTCTGTATTTGTACACAGAATTGCTTGTTTGTTAAGCTCGTGATTGTTAACAGGAATGTTTTATTCTGTGACAGTGTGCTGTGATGTGCTGATATTTATGTCTACATGTAAATGGTTCAACATAACACACAGTGGCCATAAATCTATTTGGTCATTTTTACTTGCCCCTGCGCCGGCCAATCAGGCTATCACTTTTGTTAAAGCCCTGATGTATGACAGTGAGGTTGACCTACACACTAGGAACACCTTTCAAATCTATATAAACTGGTGCTGTGAGAAGGCTTTGCCTGATTGTTTAAGCCAGTATCTCCTGGATCTCACCAGAGTCCAGAGGACAGGGAAAACTCTGGGAGCTCTCAAGATAAGCAGCCTTCCCAGAGTCTCCGGGTAATTGGCCTCCACGACCTCAATGATCCTCAGCAGCGCCTTGACTCCTGGTCGCCACAGGTGACGCATGTTAAGCCCCTCCAGATCAACCAGACACGTCCAACAGCTAGAGAAGAGGAAGAGAGAGGGGATTGGAGTGTGGATAATCGCACGCCACAGACACACGCACACAACTGGGATACGGTCTCATTCTGGCACCTGTCACCCCGAAGTGAAGCTTAAGTGGTGAAGGCAACGCCTGCTAAATCGGGAGGCCCTCCTCCCCCGCCACATCTTCCCTCTATCTGTTCTGGCTGAGGGCTGTGACGTGACAGTCATTCATAGTTCACATTTCTTCCTGCATGGCTCTTATCCCTGCCACCTCCTCCTGTTTGAGAGGGCTGACAGATAGCACCTCTGTTTTGAACAGAAGCAACCAGCTTGTATGCTGCTTGGTGGTCAAAAAAGGGAGAGACATCTTATATCTTTTCCATTTAATCCGGTTTCTATTGATCAACATCCACATTTAAACTCTTATTGAGAAATTAGCATCGATGTAGGGATGCAACTGAAGATTTTTAATCATTACAGATTGGTTTTGTTATTGGATTAATTGTCAGGGCAATAGCATGGTGAACTCTGGCCTCTATTCTTGGGTTTTCAAGTGCACTGCTCTCTGTGAAGTACATTTGCTTATTTTTACTCTTATTCTAATTAGTATTCTTTATTGCATTCTAGCCTCTTTAGCACAGTCTCAAAACTGCTCCGTCTACCATTTTTATAATTGCTTTTATTAGCAGGAGGGAGTTCTACAGGTCTACAACCTGTTGTATTGTGACAAATATATCAACCTTGTATGCCATCCTACATTTCATAGCACATACATACATTTTTTAAAAACAACAAATGCCCATCAAATCACTACTTTCTAGGGCCCAAGCTGACTTCAAATTACTCGCTTTGCTCAACCTACAGACCAAAAATCAAAGATATTCAGTTAAAGATGTTTAAGAGAGAAAAGAAGCAAATCCACAAATTTGAAGCCGGGACTTCAGACTGTCAGCATTTTTTTCGTGATAAATTACTTAGCCGATTATCAACATTTCCCTTGATCCACTAAATTTAATTTTTTTCCAGCTCTCCTTTGATCCATACTGGCGGATTACCTGATGGGCCGACCAAACACCTTGGTGTTCTCCTCACAGCGTCTCAGACCCTCCTCATTAATAGACAGCACCTATAATGACACAACATGAACTCAGTGGTCTATTGCAATCTTGGCTCTCACACTCGTAACCTGGGTGACTTACAGTGAGTGCAGTGTTAGAAATAAGCAGAAAGGAGAATTTATTTGTATCATATGTACTGTATACAGCCTGATATTAATACACTTGTCAGGTCATGCCAGTTTACATTCAACCTCTAACCTGAATACCAACCACCAACTGTCTGACCCTAAAAACATATCGACCTACACTGATACACGCAAGCTTTAAGTGTGTTGCGACTTGGGTTACATACATGTCTGAGTAGAGACTCCTCTCCGAGAGCACGCACCAGCCCTTTGGTGTCCATCTGGCCCAACCTCAGGATGTACAAAGGACGCCCATCTAGAGGATTAAAAACAAATAATACATGATCTATCACACTATTATTTCTCCAAGGCTTCCTGTTACATGGCGAGGTCTATGTAGTTTGCCTGCCTGTTCTTCTGTTCTGTAACACAATAAGTAGCTGTGTACACTGAGAAATGCTCAGTATGTACAATAGATGACCATCTAAAAGCAATAAAACAAATATTTACATGATCTATCATACTATTTACATTCTCCAAGGCTTTATGTTACATGGAGAGGTCTTTATAGCTTGCCTGTCTGTTCCTCTGTTCTGTAAGACAATAAATGACCGTGTACAATGAGAAATGCTTTCATCTTTTGTCCCTGTTGATCCCATTCAAATGCCTGTGGAATTATTGAAACGAGAAGATTAAATGGCTTTTATGTTCCCACTAATGTGGGAAAATAAAAGCCATTTAAATTTGATTTATATTATCTGTTATACCAAAATAAAGCTATGAATGACTTTAGTTCATGTGGTGTGTGTAACTTGAGTCTACAAGAAACTGGAGAACTGATGCTGTGTTGGTGCTGGTTAACAGTGTTAAGTATAGCCGGCTCTGACACAGCATACATAAATTCTAAGTGGAACATGTGTTGGTGAATGTATGCACATGTGAGACTGAAGCACATTTAACTGGCTTGTTGTGTAGGGTTGTAGGATTAGAACTTTTTTTTCTGTTAATGGAATACAGACACACACACACAGACAGGTTCCCCCTGTTTGGCCTACCTCGGTCATGGTGGTGCCAGCCCCCGGTGTAGAAGTCCTGGAGGACCTGTGGTGAGCTCCAGGTCTCCAGAAGGTAGTCTACCTGGTGCTGCTTCCTCCAAGTTAGCGACTGGCAAAGGATCTCCCGTGCCTTGTCCATGTTGAAGTCCCTGGCACGCAAGAAACGCAGTATATGCTCGTCCTTGGGGATCTGGATAGTAAGGGGAAGGCATTTAGCTTTACTCGATTCGTAACAAATTCATGAAAATCTATATATTTTATAAAACTTACACTAAAACTCTAAAAACTACTTTCTAGCAACCGTTGCACTTTGTGGATATCTGTCATTTGTGAATGTGGCAACGCTTGTATCAAAAACAGCCAAAACATCCAGAGAGACAGGAAAGAGCAGTCTTGATTGGCTGAAACGCAGAGCTGGGGGCTCAACAGTGTTTCCGTATTAAATTATTAGAATTCTTAAAATTCGTTGCTTGTAAAACTTGTTGACTTGAGCCAGTTGAACACATGGTACACATTCACATGTGTGCACGTGATCAGGACGTTACCACCTCTGCCTCATTTAGAGCCAGGAAAAACCCTGTAGACAGACGGTAACTTGTTGTTACCAAAGGTTCATTAATGAGGCCCTCAGTGTATTACTAATGATATTTTGAAAGGAACCTCGTCGTGTTGTTACTATGTTGAACTGCATCTCCAGCTTTGAGTCATGCCGTGGTAAACACGGCAGTTATGCATTTGATTCCTGACCCTACTGTGTCCCTGAATTGGTATTTCAGCAAACAGCAGGTCAGTTAGGCACATTAGCATGTTAAAAGTAGCTGATAGCTGTCAGACTAAAATATGATTCAAAATCTACTACAGCTTCACCTCTGCAGATGTCCCTGACAATGCTGAACATATGAGTTGGAGAGAAAGTCTTCAGTGTACCTAAAGGTTTCTATTCTGTTCAACTCCATTATTACAAAAAGTGCAAAGCCAAATCATCAATCATTACCTTTCCCTTGTGAGTCTCCTGCAGCCATTTGCGAAGTCTGATCAGACAGCTCTCCTGCAGGGGGGTCAGGTCGCCTAGGTAACGTTTGATATAGTCTGCATCCAACTTATCTGCAAACAAAAACAGAACACCTCTAATTAACATAACTCAGTCAAACACAATTTTCTTTAATGTAAATTAATGTTTCAAAATGTTTAATGAAACCAAAACTCCAAAATATGTCAGTTCAAGACCAATCAAAACCAGTTTTGATTTTGCTATCAAGTGTGCATGCCCCCATAAATAATAGCTGTCATTTCTTTTGCTTTAAAACAGATCCTTTTTCTACTTTGTATTCTGCTGTAATTCTTACACTGCAAAAAGATGCTCACTATTATAAATTAAACATGCTACAAGAGAGTGAGCTCTCATTTTTTAATCATCTGTAGGAACTGACCTTCAGGTGTACCAGCCAGGATCTCTGTTAGGCTGTCTGCCTGAAGGGCGCTGCTGTCCTGCTTGGTATCCTGAGAGGTGCTGTCCTTGGTGTCGGGGGGCAGCGGGACACAAGCGGCGGGCGTGACTGAGAGTTCCGGGAGAACAAGTGGGCTGGTGGAGAGGCTAGTTGGCCTGGGGAGTGGGAGGGGGACAGAGGAGGGACTCCAGCGTGGCACATGAGTGATCCCTTCATCTTCTAGCTCCTTCAGGTAGAACTCTATGATTTCTTTTCCCTGTGAAGAAAAGTAAAGAAAATGTGTATGGAAAAACAGCAGGAGGGGGGCTCCGAATTGAAGGACATGGTATTTACAGGGAGAGTAAGTGATTCTGCAGAATGAGTGTTGATATTTGAACTCAACTGCGAAACAGGTACATATATGTACTTGTGTATGCAAACCAAGAAAGACTGCATATTCATTTAGTATTTCCAACTGAAGTGTTGGGTAATGGGAACAGATGGAGCAAATAAAAAGGAATGCATTCAACATTGCCCACATCCATCCAAGGCAGATGACTCACTGAGTCCATCGTAGAAGACCCCTGTCCACTCAAAGTGATTATACAAGCTTATTTATGAATTTACAGCATGAGATGGACCAACTGACTCATGCTTTAGAACCATCGTCAAGTTTCATAGAATAGATTGATGTCAGTTATGCATAATCCACCCAATACCCATTATACAGTATTCTGCAACTATTCACACACAGAAACTACAAACACGTATATGTAATGATTAGTTTTAACAACACACACACCTTTTTGATACTGCTGGCGTACTGCTTCATAGCAATCTTTTCCACAGTGCTCTCAAAGCCAAAGAAGGACTTGATGTCCAAGCTGGCGGTCTGCTCAAAACATGTCCAGTCCTCATTTTCTGGGTGAACCTGTACCAACACACACACACACACAAACATGTACGGTATAATATAACATATACACATGCAGAAACAAGATAACCAGGTTACTATGGTAACCACACACCCAGCTTCACTGGATGATTTTCACACTGTGCACTGCGAGTGGGAGTGTGTGAGTGTCAGTCTGTCCATATAAAATTAGCCAGCCCTTTACACATGAACAGTTCAGAGCTAAAAAAGGACAGCACGCAAACATACAAGGACACACATGTTTCTGGTGTGGGTGGGTGTGTGTGTGTGTGTGTGTGTGTGTGTGTGTGTGTGTGTGTGTGTGTGTGTGTGTGCGTAAGTGCGTGTAAAGGTTATAAGAGCATCATTTAAACAGATCTGAAGAAAATCGTCAGGATTAGCTGGTCGTTATCAGTCATTTAAAGTAATACCAAGCACAATTATTTTCCATCCATCTTTCATCTGATTCAACCACTGCTTTGGCAGCTGTATGGGGGTGGTGGTGCTTGAAATAGACAAATCTAAAAAAAATATTTCTTTTTTAGTATATTCTATGTTTAATTTTAGGGCACATAGAATAATGAGCAGCCTTTCTTTCATCGGTTCTTGCTGGAGGACCTAATGACACTGGCTGCCAGCAGATACAGAGATAATGTGCCCACAGCTTCGTCCATGTTGGCCGGCTTCCCTTTATGATCAGTACTAAACCCAAAATACACACAAACAGGGGCAGAGGATGGTTTTTCACAAGTCCCGTAATGTTTCCCCACCACTCGCGGTCGCCATCAAATATATTCTTATTGTGAACGTAGTGAGTGTGGGACTGAGCAAGAGACAGAGAGCGGTAGGCGAATACAGAAGAGCAGAGGATAAAAGGTGAGCTGTGAAGTTTAGGAGTAAATCTACAGTGTAGGTTACAATTTGTCAGTGAATAAAGACCGCAGCTAAAGCTCCCCGGTGTATGTTTCGTTTACAAGGTGCTGTGAAAGCGAAGGGGGTGAACACATTGTCACGTTGAAGATGATGTCAGGCAGTTTCAACGTCCCTGCACACATACCTTCAGTAAGAAGGTAGTGATAAATAAGGTGTGCCTTGTTTCAGTATATCAGATAGATATTTTATCAGTGTGGATCTGCACATACCCAACATTAAAGGGCTCGGCATCAGGACCAAAAAAAAAAACTTGAAACAGGACATCCTTAATATTTTAATGAATTATCTATATCCATTTTGATTCAGGCTACATTATCATTTCATTTGGAAAGAAGTTGAGAACTGAATGATTTCTGAAGGCACTGTGCTGGTAGCTTCATTACCCTTGGCTACCAAACTATTTCAGCTTTAGCCTGGTCCATAAGCTCTGTCTAATTGAGCTGTCCATCCCAGTTACTGTTAGCACAGCAGGCTACAGCACACCATAAAAACATCTGTGTGGCCTTGGACCTAAAATTAGCACTCTAGTTGGTTGGAGGCTAATACGATGTGCTTGACCTCATTAACTCAGAGCACATCCATTCATGAATAGGCGGATCTGAAGTCAGAGTTAAGGATGCAGCGCACAGAGGGCCATAGAGAAAAGGAAGGCACGCTGGTTTCAGATCAGTACTTCAGAGCATTGAGCCGGAACGTGAGAGGTCTGAATAATTCACACAGAGAGGTGGGCTGAGATAGCTAGCAACATGCTTAGTGCAAGTCTAAACAAGGCTTTCTCTGCAGGGAAGCACGGAGGAGATTAGAAGAGGCACAAACATTAACATGGGTGTGCTGGTGGCAGGTTGCCATTCCGCAGCTGATCAACAGAGAGAATGTGGGTTCTCATTTCTCTGTGAGAATACAAATGTGTGGTTCTGTGTAACTCGATGGGTTGAGCATGTCAAAAAAAACTGCCAGGGGTTTCCCTCTGGGGCCACCTGCACTACAAGTAAACACAAGTGTGTATTATAAGCTGCTTTTGGACAACAGCCTGCACTATACAGCGCAGTGGTGTGTGTTCTACTGACCGAGTAGCAGCAGGTCTCATGGATGATGACCCTGTTGGAGAAGGTCTCATTATGGGACTCGATGTGAAGTGTCCTCTCTTTGCGGTTCAACGTGTTTTTCTGGATAAAGTAGACATAATCCACACCTGCAATCTGCAAATCACACACACACACACACACAACACACATATCCCAACTCATGTTAAGAGACTTTACACTGACATGAGACAGAAAAATCAAAGTTTTAGTTTAAAATAAACTACTGTACATAAAGCCAAAAATTAAGACACTCAAAATAATCATTTATATAACTACCTCAACAATGAACTAAATATTTAATACTCACAAGCAGTGGTAAGAAATGGGTATAATCACAATAACCCCGTTTCATTGTACTTTAGCGAATGACCTTATGTGCAACATACCCTTTTGAGTAGGCGTGGGGCGTCAACATCCAGGGCACAGCGGCGTTCAACCCTGTGGGTGGAACCGTCCTCACTGGTCTCCTCTTCCACCACATCACTTGCCACAAACATGGGGATAAGGTGACAGGTGGGGAACCGGCGCTCATAGGCCTGAAAGAGGAAGGGACAGCAGAATTGTCAGCTAACATATTGGCTTTCAATCTGGGGAGATATATTTTAGGTTTTAAGTTTCATTCTAACAAATAACATACGAGGAAAAGAACAAACGGTTTCATGAACTCCTGTATCGTCTTTCTACAATTGTCTGCCCCCTGCACATTTAACATATTTTTTGCAGGGAGAAAAGTTTTTTCCCCAAACAGGATTCGTTGGTATGGTATTTTTTTGTGGGGCTCTGACATTTTCAGCACTTGGAAAATATTGTTTTTAGAAATGCTGACGTTTATTTTAAGAAATATGACTGGAAAGCTCAGGATTGATTCTGCTTAAAGAATACCACACAGCTACAATAAGGTCATGTAATTCCAGCTTATATAAAATTCATTAGAAACAAGTTCACGTATTCTTTAAGAATGCAAGTATTGTGCTAAGAGGGACTGAAGAATCTGAATAGGTGGGAGAAGAATAGCTGTATGCAGCCAACAAGTGAGAGGCCAAACAAAAGCTCCTTCAACTTTGTACCGTTTGTACCAAACTTCTCCCTCCAGCTAAGCCACAGCAACGAATGGAATGGACTCAACTAAAGCACTTATTAATTGCTTTACAAAAAAAAGGGGCTTAATACAAAATAGGAGCCGCCGTGCCCTGGGGCAACACCATGTCTCCAAATTACGTGTTCTCATAAATGTAAAACACTGGCAAACTCAGCTCTTCTGCAGAGGCCAGCCAGCTGTTATGCAACTGGGCCTTGGCTGGCACAATGTGCAGCAGCAGCACCCTTTTTTTCCTCTTTAATCGCCACCATTATCCCAACTTGGATCTGACTGGCATGGTTGCAAAACTGGCATGTCTAAAGACCCGGCTAGACTGGTAAGACAACAGTAAACTGACTAATGTTCATGATAACGTGTGCTGGAGATTACCAAAGTTAGTCATAATGCTGAGCTGGTCTGAGACTCTTACGTCATGTATCCTACAAGATATTTACTAATTTCTAATAGCCTGAGAAACTCCATCCTGCAACTTAAGTATCCATGATATGAATGAATGCATTTATCTGTGTGAATGAGTAAATGGGTGAATGGTGGAGGCAAAAAGGATCAGAGAAGCAAAGACTGACATGAAGAAAGATATGGGAAACGACCAATATGTGGGGAATCTTGTTGTGCAGTCCTATCGGTTGGAAATCTTCCACTTCAAACATGTAGACTGGAAACATACAGTAAGACTGAAAGTAACAGTGCTAGAAAGACAGGGACAGAAAATAAAAGAGCAAGTGCTGCTCACAAGACGTTTGTTGTCGGCTGATATGTGTCAGCTGAGTCTCGCTGATAAAGGAGATGTGTTCTACGGAGCACAGGACTAGAGTAGAAAAGATTCATCTATTAAAGTACTTCTTAAATGATGCATTGATGAAATAATCTGTAGAAGTTTCTGCATCCCTACATAGGACAAATGTCTCCTGTGAAAACCATGGCAACAGAAATCACTGACATACGATGGAGTTTAAAAGTCAACAAAGCTCAACAGTAAGCTTAAGTTAGATATTTTAACCAGAGCCACTTGTAATGCTTGGTCTACTTGCATATCACAGTCAATATACATTTTTCATCTTAACAGGTAGTTCAGACGAAAACCGCATTTCCACATAAAGATACAAACACATGAGAAGGTTTAGACTGGTTTATGTTCATCAGCACCAGCACCTGTTGTTCTGTCTAAGTAGGCAGTCAGTGGGGTTCAGCAGCTCCTGGCATCCTGCTGCCAGGGCCACTGACCCACTCAGCTGCCCACTGTCCATGGACAGAGTGAATGCTGAGCTCTGTTTTTCTGCCCTGATGCTCTGGAACACTGGGCTTTGTCCCGAAATCAGCACAACAGCACTGACTGTAAACATCAGTTTCACCCATTAAAAACAACCACTTGTCAACAACAAACTCAACCACAAACGCTATGTGCTGTCAAAAAAACCCCACTACTTTTCACTCACAATAGGCTTACATACTGTACAAAAACGCAGGGTTTACTTACAGGAAGTGAACCACTGAGATGAACAAAAAAAACTCTGTCGCAAAAAAACAGACAAACTTAAACAAACAGCACAATTTCAGCTGCCCCTTGTGGACAGAAAACAGCCCGACGGTTTTAGTGTTAAAAACAGGAAAAGGGAAGGTCATGATATCAGTTATTCCTCACAAAGGGAACATAATGGCATGTTGCTGGGCTCTTCTATTATTTTTTTAAAATTACAGAGACTCAATCTGGTCACATCTGATCACCTGACTGACTTTTTGTACTAAATATGATACTAATGATGATAGTAACCTGCTATAATTTAGAAAATATAAGAAACAAACTTACACTACTCTGTCGTATTAATTTTGCACCAATCTCTGAATCAAACCAATAACTACATTGTGCAACTTGTTGGGGTGAAGTGGTGAATTCCAGTTAGTATCTCAAATTAGTTTCTTGGCGCTTTTACAAACGCAGACTTTTGAAAAGCAATTGCAGCTGCAGTTTACATAAGAACTTGTTTTACTCAACAAACATTGACGCTGCACTTCATCCAGGATGTATCAACTGACCTCTAACAGGATCTAGTTCATTCATCTGAACCGATGCTCCTTCAGTCACACGTCATTTTACAAACTGTTCTGAAGAATACTGAATACTTGACATGTGTCAAGCTCTATTCACTCCATCTAACGTCTGAAGACATGACTCACAAACACAGACTGTATACAACACACAGCTGAAAACAAGTAAATTTACATAACACAGTCAATATTCAGCTCACTGGCATTTATCCAGGTAATTACTTAAATCTATATTGACCTACATTTTAATGTTGGCAAACAGTGTGGAAGTGTTCCACTATGAAATCTTTTCATTATTGCCTCCTTTCCCCCACTATCAAAGAGAGAAATGCTGCTTTTTACTTAGGTAGCATACAGTAGAACCTGCTGATTAATCTATTGGATTCAACAATAGATGGATTTACCTAATGCGGAACGATTAATAGTTTTCAAATCGAAATTCAGATTTGAAAGAACATGATTAGCTAATCATGACGACGGCAATGAAAATGTAGGTGAATTATACAGTGCATCTGGCCCGTTTTAAACATTCATGTAGTTACAGAGTCATGCCGTTGTCATCCTTGTATGACAGACCTGCTCGTGAATCACAAGCATCATGCAAAGAAAACATGTGAATGTCGCCAGACGACCAGACACAGGCAGCGGCTGTGCCGCGGTTTTGTCCGGCGTCAACTCACACTGAAGTGTTTCAGCAGCGGAGCACTTATGCCACGTTCAAGACCGGTCAGAACTGGGATATTTCCCAGTTGAAACTTTCAACTTCCGACATCAAAGCGTTCCAGGTGCATGGTGGGGCATTACGCCCGAAAGTGAACGAAAATCATGGCTGACCAAAGTGTGCACACCAGCCACACCCTCAGCAGTGCTTTAGGTGTTAATTAAAGGATGGTAGTTTAACTGCAACAACTGACATAAATAGTCCATACGTTACTAGTTCTGTGTGCCCCCCCGTTTTGTTGCCTTTTAGTTTATGGTTTACCATTTACAAAATGTGCTTCCATGGGCACTGACATTGTTTGCGACGTCATTCAGCTGCCACTCGTGAAGTCGGGAAACATATTTTTTCTCACACAGCTAAGTGGAGTTCACAAGTAGGAAATCAGACTTCAAGTGGCGTTCCAAGATAGTTTTTCTAGTTGGAGGTCAGAAATTTCCAAGTTCCGAGTTGCCTGGAAAGCAGCATTAGCCTATATATTAACATGTTGTTTCACATGTGGCTTCAACTACGGATAATAGCTCTCTGTGCAGAATAATAGCGTTTTGCCTGTCTGATTTTGTAGACTTGTTCAGATTTTGCTTATTTGTTCAGTTGTCTGGTCAGTCTTTAGGGTTAGGAACAGTCATTGATGAGGTCAACCCATACAAACACAAAATCCACCACAGTTAATATTCATTTATCCATAGCCTCAGCTCTTTCCTGGAACGCTTTAGGACACGGAGATGGTAAAAAAAATATAACAAAACCTGTCCAAGTTTCCAGGTTAGCTGAAACAAATGCACGTGTAAGAAAGACTGGAAGAACATCGTCCTCCAGTCTCCATTGTGAAGCATTTGTTCAGACACACCTCAACTGGCCAAGCCGTGAGTAATGTTCCTGGAATTTGGCTGGAGATTTTATGTGCTTTCCAGGAGCACATGAGCGAAAATACAAAAACAATACATGGTTACTTAATCCGTTCCTGCACACACAAAGAATTTCCCTTTCGACAACAAGGCAAAGTGAATAAGGACATGCGTCTGGAAAATAAGACCTACTTTGCTCAGGATGGAAGGTTGAGGAAATCCAGGAGTTTCAAGGGCAAACATAATATATTTTAAGACCACAAAGAATTGCATCGTGCATATATACGTGTATAATGTACTACCGGACGAGAAGACAAGAGTGTTGGCAGGCAGCCCAGCCATTATCTAGCTTCAACTTATGGCATAAAAAAAACACACTTAAATATAGCTGTGAGCAAGATCCAAACAAATACAGGAAAAAGAGCTCGCCGGGACATCCCACTGTGTGATACTCCTGCAGCAATCTCAACTTTTAAGTTTGGCAAATCAAATACAGCTGAAAGTCGGTTAACTGATTAGATGAATGAAGGGAAAATGTATCCGAGACTATTTGAATAATCAATTCAAACAGTCTCAGAGATGTTTCTAATGTTTTTCTAAGAAACATGTCTCTGTTTTATATTACTGTAAAGTAAATATGTTTGGGTTTTGGGACTGTTGGTCGCCTCTGACTCTGGGAATATTCACCATTTTCTGATGTTCAATTGACCAACCAATTACCTGATAAATGGAGAAAATAATCAGATTATTTGACAGTCGATCGTTGGTAGCAGCCCTGAAGATCCCCACATTCACGTTGATGCAAAAATCATCAAAGACTTCAGTCCTTGCAACATTGCCTACAGGGATCCTGTGCACGCATAAGATATTAGGGGAAAGATACCACAGGAGAAACGGCAAACACATTTATAGGGAGGTGGTGTGAGTCCACCAATGTATTGCAAATACTAAGAAACACCCTCGCCAGAAGGCAAAGCTGTTACGTAGCAACAGCTCTGATGCAATGTTTCTATTAATTTACAGGTGTTCAGAAGAACTACAGGGAGCCACAAATTGCAGAAGACATGAACTGACTTGATGGTAAAATGTTCTGCTATCAAGTTTTATAAGCCTTCACATGAACTTCAGTTACACAGCCATAACATCACAAACACACAAGGCTACTCTGTTTTATTAGACAAGACCATTCTCCTGACTTGACTACAAACTTGACTACAGAAGGTTAAAGAAAACCTTTAGTGTCCCTTCCTGGGGATGTTGCATCTAATGCCATTTGCTTATCTAGTCAAAGACGAGGGTCAATCTGCTGAGGGTAAGATGAAAATCCTTGGCCTTTAGGTCTCTCCTGGCACTAACGAACACGCCAACTTCCTCGGTAGCAGTGTCACATCTCTGGAGCTTATGAAAATGGTTGTGTAACGAGCCACCCAGAGGTCAGCCTCTGCTATTTTTATAAGCATTTCTGGTGAATGGGAACGAGGGAACATTTTGGTGGGGGGCACTCTTGAGATTAAGATACTTGATGAGGACAGCTTAGAGATGATGTCAAAACATCCCGCCAAACAAAGCACAGAAAAGCTCAGACGCGGCTGTCCATCTGGCCAAGTTCCCTAAGTATTCAGAGGAAATTAACAAGAAGAAGAGTAAACACAGACATGTTCTATTCAGAGGTTGAATCATTCAAATGACTGAATACAGAACAAACTTGTCTTTTGTTGGACAAAAAAAAATTAGGACAGACACATTTGGTCTCAATGAAACAGTAGCATACTTATATATTACACAGAAGGGATAACTGCATGTTTCAGCAAGTTCCTCCTAAGACACTTAAAGTTTGTAACCTTGCAGTATCTTCCAGTGTGACACGCATGCAGTCACACTGATAAATGAGGCCCACTGTCTACATTATCAGAAGGGCGCCACGAATAAGGCAGCTGCTCTCCGCTATTTCCTCTTAAAAGACCCCAATACATTATGGATAACAAATACACAGCACCCTTGACGTCAGAAACAAACAAACCTTGCTTTGACTGAGCGCTGCTGGCAGGGGTGTGACGTCATGTAGCCAATGTGTGGTGGCAAAAATCTTTACGTTCTCTCACCCTCCACCTCAGGCAATCCTGGGCTCTGACCAATTGGGAACATCATTACAGGGGTGACGATCACACACTCGCCAGGTCACATATCTGTAGTTCTGTTGGGCGCCAATAATTACTTGGAGTGACTGAATCACGGTCACTGTTGCTTGCAAAAAGGAGGTTAGGATGCGGTCCGGTGTACAATCGGGGTCACAAGAACATTTGATAGACTAATAGGCCTAGAGATTAGTGATCCACTCCTGGCAATCACTGAGTAACAGCAGGATGCCAGTGCTGCCAAATGACAAATGTCATCAAGTTCATCCATGAGGTTGTCATAGATATGTGACCCGCAGCTGAAAATAATGGTCTGGTGAGGGGAGGTGAATAGGTAATAGTGAATGAGGTATGGAGAACGGCATATGGAGAGGAAAATTCCTCCCGGCTTTTATTTCAGAGAGCGAAGCTATAAACTCTAAACTAGGTCATCGACGGGGAAGAGGGGGGGAGGAAAGTTACTCAGCGGGCAGCTTGAAAATGATGACTTTCTTCTAACTGACTCTAACGCACAGGGAAGTGTGAAAATCAAAAAGATAAACTTTATTGATGGGAATGAGCAGGTTACAGTTAAGACAGGTTATTATTAGATTAGAAACAACATTTCTCAACCTTGTGAAACCAAGAAGAGAGAAATATTTCCTACAAGCTATGTGCTCGGATTTTATTTGGACTTCCTCATATTTGGTTTACGTGATTACTACAGTTTCTCAAGAAATGTCTGGGTAATTTGATCCCAACACCAAAACCATTGCAAAGAATGTTAATTAGGTGTTTTTGTTCTCTCTGTGGCAGGAATGTTTAGGTTAAGAGCACGAGATAAATCTATAAATATTCAATCTGACATTAAAATCAAGCTTGGTGAAAGGGTTTTTTTTGAATGGCGGAGCTCTAAGACCTGTGACTTTAATAATAACAATAACATAACAATTCTGTTCCATTGTACAGGCTTCACTTGATGCCACTTTGTACATTGCCACCTCACATTTCTGATCCATAAATACTCAACTGTGATTAATTGACCATTCATGTATCAAACATTCACAGCTGTGCTGATTATCCCTGCCAGTTTTAGTAGCAGTAGACCTCAGTTTGGTCCATTAGGCTTTTGCAACTCGACCGTTTTCACTATGGCTCAAGTCCTTTTTTAGTGAATAAGTTAAAGCATAATTTTGGTATTTTTAAACCTGTTTTCACATTATGGCGTCAAAATGACTAGTTGGTACAAAACGTTCAGGAATTCTTGGTGTAGATGGCTTCAGTTGGATGCAACATACTCGGGGCAGTTGCACCCAGCAAAATTATGTGCACAAAAAAAATGCTGGGTTTTGCCACACAACAAGTCACCTCTCACAAGTAGGGATGGGCGATATCTTATCGTTCGCGATATATCGCGATAAATTCTCCTCACGATAAAAATGTGTCTCCTCACGATAATAACGATAAGTGTAGTTGATGACGTAGTTTTCTGTGCACGCGCGCGATTTACTGTTCACGTTTGCACTATTTTTACAATTATGACAGGGAGTACAGTTGTACAACTGAAGACATGGTTGGTGATTGTTACTTTTGCTGTTTGCTTTGCACTATTTTTCCACCATGAGAGTATAAATAAATAAAGAATCTGTGTTTACATTTTAAACTTGTAATTGATTTGAATTATTATTGTGTAATTGTTGTTGTGTGATGTTTTTCAGCACAGTCACTGGAACACAACTTAAACATAACATAATCTGAAATTTTACAAAAGAAAATAATTTATCGTCATTTGTATCGTTATCGCAATAAATCCCTGAAATTATCGTGATAAATTTTTTAGGCCATATCGCCCATCCCTACTCACAAGTTTTCAGGGCGAGATCTGTCTTTGAGCGAGACTTCTGTTTCTTGTTAAAAACAAAGGGAGTCACTCGTCGGGATCCTTTACATGATGTTGTCAGACACCTGGTTTAACAGTCTGAGCCTGTCAGAAGAAGCACTTCTTGTGGGCGTAATTTTGACGGGCTCAATTGCCCCGAAGAAATATGAAGCAGCCACTGCAAATGGCTGCCGGATGAAATCAACTACAGCACAGATTCCAAATCTTGTTATTACAACTAAAATATGTGGGGGGGGGGGGGAGGCCCCGGTTTAAAAATACTAAAATTGTTCTTTAAAGAGGGAGAAATTAAAATGTAGGTGAGTGTGACAGCACATCAAGCACTACCTAAAGACAGGCAAGATGAAACGTTTCATGTTCACCATCATCTGAGCTTAGGTGTAGGCTGGATGTGGGGTAAGAGAGAAAGAACAAGCTCCTGATTGAACAGAGGCAACAATGGAGCCTTTGCTCTCCTCATGCAATACCACCCACTTCTCTCCTTCCAGTGATCTCACTGCTACAGTGTGCATTGTAATTGTGCCTGGAACTACCAACGTGGACAGAGAAGGGGGGCAACCTGTCATGTCCACAGACCTTATAGAAAATGTAAGGCCCTAAATATCTGGTGGACCATGCAAAATGCTAAACTGTAGTGTTAGGTTGTGCATGCATGGCTGGATATTTGTGTGCACCAGAGAACAGGAAGCAGCAGGATGGCCATCTGTTGGCTATCAAAAAGTCATCACAGTAAGAACAAGAAAGGTTGAACTATACACATTTTGGTGTAAGGTTTACTGAGAAATGACCATCAAAGTAAGCTTCAACACTGTCAGCGCATAAAAAAAACATATGGGGGACAATGATGCTTCCAAATGATGAAATGGAGCAATGTCTAAGGACACATTTCAGTGTCCAAAAACAAATTCAGATTTACCTTTCAACAATTTTCACTAACAAACACTATATAGATTTACAGGACAAACAATATAAATTAAAAAAAATACATAAATCTGTGAAGGTATGGTCTTTGGAATTCCAGTGTCAAAAGGTAAACAAGCAATACAGACATCTTATGAGACGTGTCAACCACTTTGGCAGTCTACTGCAATCTTAATTACCACCTTTTGAAGTTAAATAATATATCAAGTCTTTTTTTTGTAGATTGTGCCTCTCAGAAATACTGCGTAACAATATCTGATGTCACCTTTCGTGTACAATGTCCTCTACAAGCACAAATATTTAAAGCCCCCCTCCAGTGTATTTTGACATTTCTATGATATTTCATATTTTTCTGAGTCACTTCCTTACAATGTTGATTACCCACATAGTTAGCCAAATATTTTTTGACAAATAGCTTAATTTTGTGCTCAAAGTTGCAAAAGTTGCTTAGTTGTTAAAACGGGGTGGTGACGTACGACTATAGTAAATTCCATAAGTCATACGTCATTCTCCAAGCTTGCGCAGGCGCACTCTCATGCCTCCGTAAAAACTGTCAGGCCTCGTTCAGAGCATCAAACCGATAAACATCGTTGTGAACTAACCAATTTATCATGTCTTTCACAAAAACCCGTCGCACTTTCACCTGCCACTGTCTTGTATACAGTCTGTAACATGCATTTTACCGACGGCCGTTTTACCAATGCATCGGCGGAGACACCCCCCCACCTCCGCGGTAAAGTAAGTACCATAAAATGTAGCGGGAGTTATCGTGTCCAGCTCGTGACAGGACCATCGACTGTGTGATTGATAACAGCTGATACGAGCACATTAGTTTCTATCATGACTAAATAACAGCTGCTCCTGCCAGACGGTAAAGTGGACTAAACTTTACAGTGTAGTGATGTTAACGCAGCATATTGTTAGTGAACACTCCAGCCGATCAGTTTTTAGTTGTCATGGTAATGTTACGTCCGACTATTAACCACACCCCCA
This sequence comes from Lepomis macrochirus, assembly GCA_024633595.2. Lineage (NCBI taxonomy): Eukaryota > Metazoa > Chordata > Actinopteri > Centrarchiformes > Centrarchidae > Lepomis > Lepomis macrochirus. The sequence continues at coordinate 6,081,339 of JALXJV020000003.1, forward strand.
TTCTCTGTTTGAGAAAGAACGGTCGCCAAAAACGGCCGTTAAAACTGGCTGGAGGGGGGCTTTAATGTGGATGCAAGAAACAAAAAGTTAATCTAATGTGATCAGCTTTCGTCATCAATCCGACTGTTCTCAATGCATATCAGTCTATGAGAATTCCTTATAAGCAACTAGCTACAGGATACTGCAGCACGGTACCTAAATATCCTTCCTTACAGTAAGGGACAAAGAAGTGTCCACAGAGAAGGCAGCATATTCGCTGCCTGTTCTGCCTCCTCATTACAATGTTCAATTATTTCCTGTGATGAACTTCTTACTGAATGGTTTCAGTAAATGCTACTGGAGATTCCTGAGAATCTTATTTTTCCAGGAAATGAGATAATAACAGTGAAGATACAGACAACTGAGTGGAGGGTGGGGCACAGTAACTGCTGATATCAGATCACTGCTCTTTAGAAATGGACTGCCCTATGTGCAAGCATGAGGTGTATGTAAATCTGAAGGGACAAGAAACAGATACAGTATATAATAGGGAAGGACAATACAGCTGTATGTGGTATGGTCTCCCATTCATAGTGTCATATCAAAAATCTGTCTCATAAAAGGCAGCGTTACCTTTCAGTGGGAAAACGGTCTTCCGAATTTGTTTTTTTTGCCTTTAAGTGCACAAAAAAAAGGCGAACCTCGTCTTGCTAAACGTTTTACAGAAAAAGCTTTTACCAGCCCTAAAATAAACCCACACATTAGAAAAACATGGCAGCAGGATTACACATACATGCAAAGACTCCTTTCCTATTGATGTCAGACAGCTGCCGCATAGATCTGAGTCACTATCCATTGCCACACTGTAGAATTATTGCAGTGTAAAATATGCTAAAGGGTCATTGTGTAAGAGAATGTGCGTACACATCCATCTGTGTCCAGCAGAGCGGGAGCAGAGAGGGGAAGGGGAGCTGTTGGGGCAGCATCTCGACCTTGCAGCAGGAAAGAGGGTGAATGAGTGTCCTGGCGATCAGTGAATGAAGTCAGCTCCAGAATTTTCTCATAGGCTCCCGGACTCACGTGGTGGTGGTACAGTCCTTTAATAATGCTGTTTGAAGCAGCACGCTGGAAGATAAGCTCCTCACCCTGTGGCAGGCCATAACTCTACACTGTTTTTGGCAAACAGCATCTAGCTGAGTAAGTGAATTACACACTGCAGGCAAAGCTCTGACAAGATTCATTCAGAAGAGTGGATGGAAGTTCTCTGAATCAGATCAGGCAGGTGCAATGCTGAGAAAAGCTAATGAGAAAAGCGCACAAACATTTCACTGGAATAAGAATAGTGAACTGCCTTCTTGATATTAAATCTCCCTTGAGGAGCTCTGTCAGAATAACTGGTATAAATTAAGTATAATCAGGTTTCCGTATACGTGTCTGTGTTCTCTTTTTTCAACTGACCACACTCCATGCCAAAATAGCATAGTGTGAACTGATACAGTGACCCAATTTCTCTGTTCAGGCAAGGGTGATGTGAAGGTGAATCTTTGCTTGTATAAGTACACGCCTATAGACGTGAAACCATTACATGATATGAGCAACAGGGAAGACGCCAGCTCACAGAGGGACGAAGACAATACGCCTGGAATGCTTTGGAGCCAGAGAATTGGCCTGCAAAAGCCTTAATCAGACCTGGCCGTAAGTGGGTCAGGACATGGTAGGACAGGATGTCACCGTGGCAGGGTTGCTCTGCGCTTAGGCAGGCTAAACAGAGAGATGGGGGACAGTAGGATGAGACAAGTTTAGAATCACTGGCTCGCCAGTAAACAGGCACAAACAATGTGATGGCGATACGACACTGCGTGCTAGGGATGATGCACAAATAGACAAGTGGCTTAAAATAGTTCATGGTGCAAAAGAAGACAGGATCTGAGTCCTAAAGTGGAGCAGCAAAAAGTATCTCTTTGCAGAAAGCCAAACCTGGTTACATGAAGCATTTCATAAACATGAAAAATGTGAGCTCTGATGTCCTAAAACAACTGGATTTGGTGTCGTTATCTAAAGCAGCTTTCATCCTGCGTTATTTTCCGGGAGTCTTGGACCAATACACCAGCTCGCTTCACTTTAGGTCAGGTTCGGAGCCAGAAATGGGGGTCCGATTTGATCCACGTTTGAGCCGGAAACGTTAGTAGAGACGGAGATGGAACAATGTCTGTGTGAAAAGCCACCGCCTGCATGATGGTGTTAAATTACAAACAGCATTTTTCTGCCCTGCTGGTTCCAGAAAGCCAGATCGCTAGGTGAAAGCACACATGGTTGCGGGATTATGCCACAGATGTTGGTTTAGTATGAATGAGCGAAGGTGGCATATTGGCAGAGATCCTTACCACGTTTATTGCAGGGTCTCCAACAAACAGGCAAAGTAGACACAGATACACATCAAGTGGACTCACTAACTTCCTTGAATAAAATGTTCTTATTTCTGTTTTGCATGATGGAAGCTCAGATTGATATTTAAACATTTCCTGTAGTCAGCCATGATCTAATGTGATGGGTACTCTCGCATCCCTATCTGAAGGAAGATTGCATGAACCAGTTTTTGAGAGGGACTATAGAGAAAGAGAAAAACAAAAATGCAGGTCAGATAAGCAGCATGAGAAACAATAGGGTGAGGAATCAAATCCGAAACAGGCGTGTTTTCCATGACATGACACAATGCCGGTGATGCAGTTCAACATAGTAGCAATACAACAACACAATGACGTCTCCTACAAAGATCATTAGTATTACACCAAGGGCCTCATTAATGAGCCTTTGGTAACAACTTGTTACAGAGCGAACAACAGGCTCTGGTCTGTCTGCAGGGTTTTTCCTCATCCAGACCACTTGTACACACATGCATGTGTACCATGTGTTCAACTGGCTAAAGCCAACAACTTTTACAAGCAACGGATTTTAAGAGTTCCAATAATTGAATCATTGAAGAAAATTGCAATGATGATGTTAATGCATATTTCATTTAAAAAAAATAAAATAAAACGGCATCCTGTTTTTAAATTTACATTCAATCAAATACAACATAAGAGCTAATGTGTTCATTTACACAGGTAACAAACAGCAAGTTTTCTAAATTTATCAAACGTAACATTAGCTACTGTTTTCTTTTATAGTTCACGTCAGCCTTCTTCAATGTAGCTGATGTGAATTCCTGGATATTACATGTCCATCTGCAGCTTTATCTAGTGGTCCCAGTAAAAATTTGTTCTTACTGAGGCATGTCACATGACAACATTAAGCTCTGTTTGAGACTAAGAACATGACCACAAATACTGACACTGAACGTCTTGTAAAACTACTTGATTCTGCTGGCAAAATTGTATTATTATTTACACAAATGTAGATTCCTCCTGTTTTTGAATTATTTGAATGAATTATTTTGAGAAATTCCCTCTCACACTTTTACAAGACAACATTTTTACAACTTCTTAAAAAATTGTTTGCTTTTTATCGATGGACATGCCACGGTGGCAGTCTTGTCCTCTGTAGGCCATATATCATGTTCTGTTTAAACCTTTCTATTCAATAAAGTGGGAAAACGTTGATTAAAAACTAGCCCTTCCTTCCATTTTACCAGTGTAAAGTATTCACAGAGGCTAAATTGATGTAAATGGGAAAAATCCCTGGTCTGAGAAGAAAGTGTGTGCAGGGAACTTTCACACTTTGCTTTCACTTGTGTGAGACAAAGTGTGAGACCCACAAAAAAGGGAAAAGGGGAATCTGAAGTTACACAGTTGATGTGCAGAGGCTACGGTGTTGGCAGGCAGAGCTTAGTCCAAGAAGTAACTAACACAGTCTGGATCCCTCTACCTCTCCCCTTCATTCTCTGCCCTTTTTGTCTGTTTTCTTGCAGCATTTCTGTTTATACTTGTAAGCTGTATTTATTCTCCGTTTATCCTATTCTAGCCAGTGCTTCTTATTTTGCATGTATTTATTACTTACAAATGACACATATCTATTTCAAGACAATCCAGTTTGCTTTTTAAACACACAGTATGTTGCCTTGAAAACATTTAGTATCTAAAGCATATGTACTTGTTTGAATTGCTGCCACTGATAAAAAGGACTTAGTCACTAAGAAGGAAACGTCCCCTGTCGTTGATGGAGCCAACAAGTCCAGCAAGCATTACACTAGTTTAGCACATCCTGTTCTTTTCCCGTGTAGAAACTTTACTGGGACAGGGGCAGGGACCAAAGAGCTTTGTCCTTGTGGATTAGCTACAGACCCATACGTTTCCATGGAGCAGGTTAGGCTACGATAGGCTTTGACTAACTTAATCCCCTCTCTCTGCAGCATGCATGCTAATCTGAGAGGTACTTTAAGGATAGTTATTGTCTTTTAAGGTCAACTATAACAGACAGCACTGAGTTAGCAGTTATAAACCGTTCCAGGGTCAGCCAGGTTTTTATTCCTCTTGTGGCTACTGAAGTCATTCTTCATCTGTGAAGTGCTCCAGAAGCAATTGTCCCTTCAGGATGAAACAACAGTGAGAGGGGTATTGTGTGCTTTTGACATTCCTATGTGATTCCCAAAGGAAAAGCTAGAGGCTCTGAGATCGGACTGCTGTGATAATGGCAGCAACAGCATCAACTATATTTCCTGTTATTGAGATGCGGCAGCAGACTCAAGGGACTTCACACTGAGGCTGATTTTTTTTAAATAAACTGCTGCTGTACTTCCTTGCTTCAGTGAGACTCCACTTTATGAAGTGGTGAAACTCAAACAAACCCAGTCAGCTGTTGTTGGTACATAGCCACCAGTGGGTACAGCTCTCAGAAGGATGAGACTGTTCAGAGTTTCCTATTAGGGTTCAATGTGAATGTTTTTCAGTGCCGGGTGGGCCAAGTGGGTCAGAAATCTCCTTGCCAAAGTCAATTTTTACATGCCCCTATACAAACAGTTTTATTTATTAGATGGTTTAACAAGACTAAAGTTAAGTGTCATGTTGGTTTAGGTTTTTATTGGTACTCTTATCAGTTCTTTTAAATTGCATTATTTTTAAAAATCATGTACCTGACATCAAAATACTGAGTGAAGTGTAGAAAGAATGAAAAAAAGCCATCAGCTGAGTTTACAAGTATTTGCCAAATTTTAAAAAGGTATGTGGCATGCTGCAGCATGATAATAAATCACCACTTGCCTGATGGGGCAAGTAAGTTGCTAAGTTTACCTTCCCAACATCGCATTTTACTTGCCCCATAAGGGTGCTGCCGGTTTCAATTCATTATCTTGTTTATGCCCATCCAGTGGTACACATGGGTAACCTCGTTCTAAAGACACAGATCAACTACCAAGACGAGAAGTCAAATCTGCCGAAAACCTCTCAACACTGGGAATACGGAGAATAACATGTTGAAAGCAGTAAGCACTCAGAATAAAAACAGCTGAGGGGCATCTGAGATCTTGACTTATGCAACAGTACATTCAAGCCACAGCAGTGTTAGTGTTAGAGGTTGAAATACTTTGATAGCACCTGTCAGCGGGTCGAGTGGCTTTGCCAAGACTAAAAGAATGCGTTTAGGTTTTAATGGAGGAATGTAGAGACCCAGTTTTGACCTGCTTGAAGAGTAAATAAGTGTTTCTAAGAACTGATAATCCAAACATCAAGTGGAGAGAGAACACCAAATTTTCCCAAAGCATGTCAAATATAATCTCCGTAACAGACAAAAGGGAGAAGCCATTACTGGTAAATACTTTAAAAGGCTCTGACAGAGGAACTGGAACAGCGAAAAACAAGGTTGAACTAAGCTATTACCCAATATATTAATGTTCATATCATTTTGGAACTACTCTGCATGATGCCTTGTATGTACACCTTATACATATTGAAAAAGTAAAAGTAGTCCTGACATAAAGAAGTTGATTCTTGTTAACAGGATAGACAATCATTACACTGCAATGTTTTGTTACGTTTCCCACAAACACAGGATGTTGCTGTTACACTATACTGCAATGGCCTGCGACAGACCTGCTATAGAGGAAGTGAGAGGGGAGAGATTTCACTGGGTTTTCAATGAAAAAGAGCCAGCAAGTGTTGTGACGCACCATTAAGTCTGCTCTGCAGTGTCTGCAAAAATACTCACTGCAGAGAAAAGTCACAAGAAAAGAAAGGAATCCAAATGCGCCAAACTGTTCAAACTGCTGACTGAAATTTACATTTTAGCCACACTCAAAAACGCACTACAGATTCAGACCGCATTACTTGTGTCTTAACCCTTTAACACAATGCAAAACATTTTTCTGTATGTTACTTTCGACATCCATCTTATCCGTTGCTGCCCTAGTTTAAAAACACCCAGGGCTGCTCCATTAGTTTTCCAAAAGTAAGCCTGTCCCATCTAGAAAAACCCATGAGGTGGGTCATCTCCAGCTTACAAATCATGTAAGTCTGCTTTGCTATCATCACTATTCCCCCCTTCGGCTGCATGTGTACACCCAGGTGTAGGTACCAGCCTTCTATTTATAGTCATCTGTCTGCCCAGTGCTCGATCCAGCCCCGTGCTAAAGAGATTTAGTCTTCCTGCATCCTCTTTCTTGCCAGTGTAGAAAGCTGATTTCCATTTAATGAAAACAGCACCTGTCAGGAACCTGGCGTGCCAAAAACACATCGCTGTTGAAAGGAAGTAATTGCCTACCAGACTAGCTTCCTGGTGATCAGAGGCCATTTAAATGAATAAAGCACGAATAGCCATGCATCACTGAATTTATCAGCACAGCAATAAAAGCACCTTTGACTAGTTAGACTGTTTGGCTGAAATCAGTGATTGTATAATCAGGCCAGGGATCTGCAGGAGTACACGAACGCCACATTACTGACAACCAGCAGCTGATGTCAAAACACTGTATAGCTTGTTATTCTTTCTTTGACGCTGCATTTGAATAGACTAGATCTCACTTAAACGATACAGAAGTGTTAAAATATATAGAAAATCTATTCATTGTCTTCCAGACCCAGCGTTCTCATGAAACTACAGTAGAAAGACAAACGAGGAATTCTGGCCATATAAAACAGAGCAAAAAAAAAGTAGAGGAGTACAGTCTGTCTGTGCACTCAACACAGCCACTCATGCTCCAAAGTGGATGAAAACATGCAGCAAGGCAGTCACTAAAGGCACAAGGCGCTGAATTTTTTACATTGCAAATGGATTACCACCACCAACCTCTGTTTAACATAACAGGACAGTCGTGTTGTCCAGATGCTGAGCATGCAGATGTTCAGCACAATGGTTTCCCACTTCAGTAAACAACGAACAGACCTTAAACCTTGACATGACAGGAAGCTAAATGGAGTAGGTAATTTCAGTAGCCCACATGACATAAGAGAAGAGTGTGTGTGGGAGGATAACCTCTTAATGTACACAGCTATCATTCTAGCTAGTTACTCACTGTTTTAGGCTGCTGCTAGTGTCTTCACACTGCAAGCAACTGAAAAAGCCCCATGTCTGTTTCTTTAATCAGAGACAGATGTGATGTTTTGCACATTTCTACAAGTTTATGTTGTCTCTGCTTATCAGAGGCAACTCTCACAGTGTTGCTGCAAGTCCTGCAGATCACTACCACAACACTGACAGTGCGGTTTGCAAATACCTAACTCAAACTAGCCATAGATGTTAGAATGGTGATGCGGGAACATGACGTGAACTGGGTGTACTGCAGTGTGCCTTCCGCAACAGCATTTTGGATCTGTGAGCCAGTCGCATGTAATGTTTGTAATATAATGACTATCTTCTGAGGGTGACCTCTGAAGCGCCCACCCACCAGCATTACATAATTCTGCATTTACAGCATGCAATATTAATGTGGACAGAGGGTTGACTGCAAATACAGGTAAAGACACTTACCTCCATCACCAGCTCAAAAGGATGCTTGTACACCCGCACAGGTGACTGGTACTTCTGCACCATGGTGGGGATTACAGTAACACCAACAACCTGAACAGAAATAAGAATAAAATCTGACAAGCTCGAATACATTATGATCACAGGATATTTGTGAAAGAAAGAAAAGGTGAGATGCAGTCTTGGCATCATCACAACAACTGCGTGCTGAGTGCCAAAATTACAGCATTATAGCTGCATCTGGACCTACCACTAAAGACTCTGTGTGTCACTAAGTAAAAGTGTGTTTTGGCTGACGGCTTGAATGATCCCAGTAGCTTGTGTGCTCGCGTGTGTGTGTTTGTGTGTGTGTGTTGGCAAGCAGCCCTAGGAACTAGAAAGCTGTGTATAGTGATGGGCTGCAGAAGGAAACTCTCCTGAGCCGTGACCGAGGATCTCACTGATCAATGGATGCAGCATTTCCCGCTCATTTATCAAACAGAGACTGTATCCCTGCAATGGTTTTTCACTGCACACTACCGGGGATATAACCACGCAAACTCCATCTCCTGTCTCTGCAGACGCTCAGCTCACCGCCGCACACCACATGATGAAAAGAGACAGGTGCTGCTCATTCTTTAAAACGTAAACAGCACATTCCACATGCTGTAGCAGAGTGAGACCGAGAGTAAACACATTGGAAGAAAAGAAATCTTATACAGTCACTTGAACATTAACAGTTAAAAGACAAAATGCACATACGTTTTTAATAAAAACCAAACAGACTATGGTGTCAAAACAAAGTTTCTGTCACGTGTGACTTGAACTTCATCTTCTATGTTTGGTCAGCATGCTGATACATGTCTGTAACTCCTGCTATGCAGTGATGGGAACATGGCTGCAAGGAGGGGTGTGAGCTAACGTCCCAGCACTACAGAGGGATCAGGGCAGGCAGACTAATAACCACCAAGCTGGGACAGGCAGAATACAAACAGCTCGTCCTCTCTAAACACACATCTAACTAGTGCTACTGGAATACATAATTACCGTCATGCTTCAGGCTCTGTCAGCAACTTCAAAGACACGTCAAAACAAAACAATTACTTTAGTATGTGTTGATGAGAGACTTCAGGTGACACACTTTCTTACACACCATTCAGTAGTTTTTCTGGATACCTAATCACGCCTAAGTGATTGACAACTACTATGAAAGTCCTACCCAATTACTTCAAACGTTTATGTATACTTTCTGTTTATGTGTACTCATGCTTTCGAGCTGAATCATTAAGCTCTTTGTGTTTTGAATGCTTTCAGTCTTCCCACTTGTTTTGGTCTCCTGCGAAGCGCTTCTAAGTTAACAGGAATCGGCTTCAACGTTTAACAGTTTCAACCGTTTTTACCCTCACATTTTATGTTTGTAGTCAATAACGAGAAATTAAACACAAGTATGGTTATTTCAACACAAACACCGTGATAGTGATTAACAACATTTGCCACGCCGACTAGTTAACGTTAGCTTACACAACAGTAACGTTACTCATGGTATCCAATTGAGACTAACGTTAGCCCGTAAGCTAGCGCTAACTTTACCAATCGCTGTCAACTTGACATAAACCCCATAACTGGTGCTTACCGGTGAATCAGAGAACTACCGAGATTTGGGCTGGTTTAGGCTGGTTAGTCGTTGTTTCTTCTGAAAGCGCTATCCGAGTAAACTCTTGCCATTCCCCTCCTCGGCTCTTGACTTTCGCCGGGGTCCGGGCGGTGAGCTGAAGCCAGAAGCTAACGACAGTTAGCTTTATTGTGCTAGCTAGCCATGCAGCCGGAGTAAACTAGTAAACAAGCTAACAAGTCCTCCTCACAGCGCGACCCTAATGGACAGTGTTAAACGAAATATCCACCACAGACCACTGTTAAATGACGCCTAAATATATGACGTGTCGACACAAGAGGACAGTAGTCCTCTCGTAGTCCTCTCAGTAGTCCTCTCTCAGTAGTCCTCTCTCAGTCATGCCTGTGATGCTGTCGCTCCTCCCCGTTTTCTAAGCTCAGTTTTTTTCCATCTCTCAGGGCAGTGCAGTGCCGCGTTCATAAAAATCCACTGCCTGTCTACATCAGTTGAAATGAAGGACAAGCACCAGATTGTAGTCACCAACGAGCAAAACGAATAACCAGGCCAAAAGACAATATAGTCACGTCACGGCATTATTGTTTTGTTTCAAAGAATTTGCCAAGAACTGCGACGCAGTCTTGAGTTTCCAGTGCAGTGTAATTATATGTCTGTTTTGCTGTAAGACCCATAGACTGTATGTAAAAAGGCAAGATAAAATGTATAGCCTACATTTTAATTGTCACCAGAGGGAAACTGTGTTAAATTAAAGACTCAGTTTTACCAAAAAAACGTTATAGGCTACTACAAGTTTGAGTATGAACAGTGGTTGAGTGTTAGCCTAATTGAAGTGGACCTGCTTACCTAAAGGGACACTCCAACGGTATTGAGTAACACTGAATTTGTGAGATTCACAAGAGACACCTTTGTTGAAAGGATGGCCTAACTATAGAACCATCAGAGGCCAAGATAATTGAATTTTTGTATGAGGAATTCACCAATAATCCTGGGTCCTACACATAATACAACCAATATGCAAATTTTGACAGACACTCCCTGCATTATAACTGCCCACATCTCGCAGTCTCAATGTGTAATCTGTGCAAAAGTTTTCCAAAATGAGTCAAGTTATTCTTTATGCAAAAGCTAGGCTACAACCTTACTTGTACAGATCTTGATTAGAGTTGGGACTTGAGTTACTGATAAGACCAAGGAAAGCAATTGGTGACACCACTGTCTTTCTTTTAGCTGTTCAGAAATGGCAGAACATGGCTTTCCCAGAGGAGCGTCTTTGGTTTCATCAACTCTCAAACATGTGTGACCTTGGGAAGATGCCAAAGCCCAAAATATCTTGTGTAAATGGAGACTGTAAGCCACAGGTAATCAATGCTGGGGTAGGGATCAGGTATTCTCCATATTGGTGACATGTATAGTGAGCTTTGTAAACAAGTAGTTATCCTTTGAACAAGCTATTTATTTACACACCTGAAACCCAACACCTCTGTTGTCAAACAGGAGGTAATTGTGAAAAGTAGCTCAAGGCATGATAATGACACAACATTTTTTAAAAATACAGGTAAAAAACGCAAACCCATCTAAGTGGTTCATAAACAATCTAATGCAGAAGTCCTCTGCATGTACAAAATATTTATTTACTGAAACAATTGTTGATAAATGATCTTCATTGTGAGCTTGTGTGTTTCACACGTGAGTCCTTCCTTCCTGTTGTGCAAATATGTCTGGACTTTGCTTTGGCCTATAAGCTCTCTGTTTAGTTCTCAGAATTGAATTCAATCACATTCTAATTGTGTAAAAGGTTTAGCAGTGATGGCGGTGGGGGGCAGCATTAATGCGATTGTGTTTCGGGTGTGCAATGGGTAAACTAGCTGAGTTTGCACAGCTTACACCAAGGTCTGCCACTCCATCAAACACTGGAGAGAAACAGCAGGCACATTAACAAAGGCAAGAAATGGCCAGTGTCCCTGTTCACTGGCCAGGGAATATTTACGGAGAGCATGATCTACTGTGAATCTGTTTATACCCTTGCCATTAAAATATGATGTGCCAGTAAATATCACAGCTTTGGCTCAGACTGGGTCAAGGTCATTGGACAAGGTCATCCTGTTGTGTGATGTTGAGTGGTTCAGTACAGGTGAATTCCACCATTGGTGAGAGAAAACAGACTTACGTGGGGTGTACAGTGTGCTCAGTGGGCTGAAGGTAAATACAACATTACTGTGACATCCCAGGTTCATATTCAGCTTGGGATTCTTTCCTCACACATCATTCTCCTTTCCTTGCATTCCTCTTTCATCTGTAACCTGCACTCTAAGCAGTCCGATAAAGGGAAAAAGGCAGCGTAATATCCTGAAAAATCTTGAAGTTATCAAGTGAAGCATGTGTAAGCAATGCCGCAGCCATCTCTCCTTCAGGAAGTCCTGTCCTGGGTTTGCTTGGGTGTTGGAAATATGTAAAATGAAAACGTGTTCAAGACATATAGTGGGGATATCAAAAGTACTTATTCATAAACTAATTACAAATACAGATGGATACATTTATATTCCTTAATCGGAATCATTTAGAGAACAAAAACTGCACGTAGATGCTTGTTTACTTGCATGTAATTAGCTGTGCAGAGGTTGATCAAGAGCATGTGATCTTACTGGCATTTCTGACAGTAGCATCCATAACAAATGGTGATATGCCACACTAGATCTATACAATGACAAATATTATACGTTTTTATTAAAAAGAAATGATGTACTGCATTATTTGAGAGAGTTTAAAATGAACGTACAGTGGCCTCTACTGGGCAATGGCTGTAGTTACAACAAATTGCAATTTAGGAAGCATAAGAGGTAACAGACTTCAGTTGATAAGCTTATGTCTTCAGCAAAAACATGTGCTCTTTAAATTTTCATTTTCTCTCCTGAACAAAAGTAGAACAGAGTCCAGTGTCCTTAGCTGGAGTTTCAGTTTTAGCCAAAACAAAAACTATTACTTCTAGTATCCATTAATCTAGTACTTTTTCTTACAGCATCACCTTCTTCACTGTCATTAACAAACTGGAGGTGATATTATTCTGGAAATTAAGTCTTTGAGCGCCTTGTGTTGTCCCACCTTAAATCCATCACAACCCTCTCATGGACCCCTCTGCAGTTCGACTTACAGAGCCAGGTCTGTCGATGATGCAGATAACATGGCCCTTCAAGTCATCCTCCAGCACCTGGCATCCCTAGGAACCTACACCAGGATCCTGTTTGTGGATTTCAGCTCTCCTTTCAACACCATCATCCCATCCCAGCTCTCCCAGCTGAACGTGCTTGACTCCACCTGCAGGTGGATCACAGATTTCCTGACAGACAGGAAGCAGCAAGTGAAGATGTGAAAACATGTCTCTGACTCCAGGACTATCAGCACCGGTTCCTCTCAAGGCTGCGTTCTTTCCCCTCTGTTCTTCTCCCTGTACACCAGCAGCTGCACCTCCGGTCACCAGTCTGTCAAACTCCTGAAGTTTGTGGATGACACCACCCTCATTGGGTTCACCTCTGGTGGGGATGAGTCCGCCTACAGGTGGGAAATCGACCATCTGGTGTCCTGGTGTGGCCAGAAGAGTCTGGAGCTCAACGCTCTGAAGACAGTGGAGATGGTCGTGGACTTCAGGAAGAGCCCAGCCCCACCCTCCCCCATCATCCTAAGCGACTCCCCCGTCACCACTGCGGACCCCTTCCACTTCCTGGGTACCATCATCTCCCAGGACCTCAAGTGGGAGATGAACATCACCTCTCTCACCAAGAAGTTCCAGCAGAGGATGTACTTTCTGCAGCAGCTGAAGAAGTTCAGCCTACCAAAGTCAATGATGGTGCACTTCTACACCGCCATCACAGAGTCCATCCTCACCTTCTCCATCACCATTTGCTACACTGCTGCCACTGCCAAGGACAAGGGCATGCTGCAGCGTATCATTCGCTCTGCAGAGAAGGTGATTGGCTGCAATCTTCTTTCTCTTCAGGACCTTCAGGAAAGATTGCAGCTGCCGCCTCCCATCCCGGTCACAAACTGTTTCAGACTCTCCCCTCTGGCAAGAGGCTGTGTTTCATCAGGACCAAAACCTCTCGCCACAAAAACAGCTTCTATCCGTCTGCAGCTAGCCTCATGAACAAGGCCCGGGCCCCACACTGACGCTCCCCCCTTTCACACAATACAATCGTCTCTGCACATGTAAATATCACTTCATGTCATATCATGCACGAAACCTGGCACATTGCAAATATTTGTTGTTAATTGTAAGTCGTTGTTGTTCCATTGTTATTTTTATTATTTTTTTAATATTTTTTTTATATTGTCAGTTGTATTATTTTTCTCTATTCTTCTGTTATTCTTATACTGTATAACTTGCATTTGTTTATTACATATTTATATATTTCTACATCTATTTATGTCAGCTGTATATCTGTCTACATGTATCACCAAAGCAAATTCCTTGTATGTGTAAAACACTACTTGGCAATAAAGCTCCTTCTGATTCTGATTTTGTAATGAAGCCACATCTCCCTAGGCTGCTGATAGGCTGCTCTTCATAGGACTCTATCCCTATAGATCTACTTGAAACAGTCAATGACGCCAAAGTTATTTTCAAATAAAGCTTCTGTATTTATATAAACCTGTGTTCCTGATTGAAATTATGCCATGTCATCCTACAGTCGTGATAAATGTACAGGTGGGACTTTATCTTACCGGACTTTTCATAACCGCAGGTCAAATGTTTGTCTATGTCTAGTGAAATATCCACATTTGTAAGATGGAAGAGACAGGCATGGCTCTCAGACTAGTGCCATGCACAAGTTGACATTTGTGGCTTTGGGTTAAATGTCTTGACAACTTTTGGATGGACTGACATGAAGTGTGGTACAGACATGTTCCCCTCAGTTATCAGCTTTGGTGATCCCTTAACTGTTCATCTAGCGTCATCATCAGGTCAAAAGTCACCTTATACTTTTAGTGACTAAATACCTGCATGACTAATCTCTAGAGCTTATTGGCAAATGTTAAAGGAAAGGAAGACAGATTAAGCTAAATATCACCAGACAATATTTCCACTCTGTGCAAGAGAAATTAGTTAATGGATTTTTTTTGATTAGACTATACAGCAAAATGTTTTATTCTTAGATTGATCTGCTGATGGACAGTGTGGTGGTGCAGATGTTAGCACTGTCGCCTCACAGCAAGAAGGTTGTGGGTTCAAACCTTGGGTCGTTCCAGGCCTTTCTGTGTGGAAAGTAGTTTACATGTTCTCCCCGTGTCTGTGCGGGTTCTCTCCGAGTGCTCTGGCTTCCTCCCACTGTCCGAAGACATGCGGACTCTAAATTGTCTGATTGGTTGTTTGTTTATGTGTGGTCTTCTGATGGACTAGCTACCCCCTGTGACCCTGTGTGCAGGATAAGCGGTTGACAATCTATAAATTGTCAGAAAGTACTGTTTAATTTATCACAGCTCAAGGCGACATCTTTAGATGGCTGGAGGGGTTTTTGTCATCATTGTGGCTCTACAGTCAATTCACATTTCACATCAGTTTAATTTGAATACCATTAATAATACTAAAACACCGCCACCAGAGGGCCACAATAAAACAAGTGAACAAATGTAACTTCCTGTAGCTTCATACAACAGATTCTTTAAAAAAAGAATAATACATGTGTGCATGTATTATGTGCATGTATGACTGTATGTTTGCAGAGTGGCTGTTAGACAGTAATTTGAAGTTTACTTTGAATGAGTTTAGAGATTGACAAAAAGCTGTTTTAAAATGAGTAGTTAACAGTACTGTTTATAAAGTGCTGCAGTGGCATCGTTAACTTGCTGCCCACTTGTATTTTGCCATTAGGCAATGACTGACATTAGTGGTGACATCTCGCCATTAGTGGTGACATCTGGGACACAGAAAAATCCTGCAGGTGTGTACGAGCAGAGAGCAGCGTGAGTGCAGGAAGTGGTTTTCAGAGTCTGACAAACCGATCTGAACAGGAAGTGCAGCCTCAGTTTGACAGGAAACTGATCTTAACAGTCAACAGTCCATACACCCACAGGTAGCTGAAAACAAGTAAATACTGCCCCTCTTACTTAAAGGACTGCTAGACTGATCATGGTATTGACAGTGGTCACAGGTAGTATTTGCATTCTAGACCTTCACATGCAATATCATTTAAGTTTCTGCTAGACAGGACAAATGCTGTCTTTGGTATACTTCTGAACCTCGGGAGACAGATTGTGCATTACCAATGAGTTCTTAGATTCAATTAATCATCGATATCTTTGACTTTCATTAATCAGAGAAGACGGTGTGTGTGTGTGTGTGTGTGTGTGTGTGTGTGTGTTTGTGTGAGGGAGGGGGGTTAAGAGGTAGAACTGAAAATCCATCCTTGTCCTTCAAACTGAGAATTTAAAACCACATTTGTCACACTCATACTGTGACAGACTAAATGACTCAAAAACTAACAAACAGATTCCCTTAAAGGTGAAGTTGTAGCTGATAACTACCCACAGCAGGCCTACATCAAATCACTCTTCAAAAAGCATGCATGTACATCCTGCGTCATGTGTTTAAAAGCACATCAGATAGTTGTATTGGAATGAAAACCTTAGACATAAAAGGAGAACAGGAAGTGAGGAAGAAGGGAAGTATTAGGTGAAAAACATTGCTGTAAGAGAGCAATGTTGATGTCTGTATAAAAAAAAAGGGTGAACTTCTCTGTGCCATTTCATGAGGAAGCAAGCGGAGTGTGAGTGAGAAAAGTCGGGCGCTGCAGCAAAGCAACCACAGAGTAGCTCGATGCATCTTGTTGCCGGATGACATTTTGCAAGACAGGAAACGAGAAGAGCAGTGAGATAGAACCAGTGAAGGAATGAACTACTTTGTCACCCTTAGCACTCTCAACTGTCCAGGATAGTAGTAAATCAGGAGGGAAGCTGAAGAGGTGTCCTATGAAGGTGTTTGAATTATTTGGACGCGTCCTTGAGGAGAGACAAAACTGAGTAACACACCCTAAAAATCTGAAATGGGTACTGAGGAGAAACCTTTAGAGCCTGCAGCTCAACAACCACCAAAGGAGCAAGGATCACCAGAGAAGGAAAAGGAATCTCCTGTGGAGCCTCCTCAAGGACAAACATCTGAGACCACCGACCCCCTCAACACATACAAGTGGCACACTGGCTCCAAGGCAACTCTCAATGAGGTAAAAGAAGAAGAAGAAGAAGGAGCAGCTTCTTCCACATCTACAATGGATAAGATTCAAAAGGCCTCCACCAACAAATGGAGCAAGATGCAAAACTGGCGCAAGGCCCTGAGCGAGGACCCTGGAGACAAAAATCCATCCAGTGGAAAAGGCGGAGATGGAGCAAAGCCGGACAAAGGCACCGGAGGAACCAGAAAGAATCCGTTTAGAAGGGCCCTGTCGGAGCCTCCCGGGTCACTGTTTGCAGCCCGGTCTCCTTCCTCCAGCGCTGCCGGCTCAGCTCAGCCAGCTTCATCATCAGTGGAGGCCTCAGGGGTCTCTTCCACAGACCCTTCACAGAAAGGCGGCGGAGGGGCGCTCCTAAAAAAGTACCTGAGGACTGTGTCCCAGAAGCTCAAGAGGCCCCGTCTGCAGAGTCGGAGCAGCACCCCAAACTTAGTGCCAGGTAACGACACGTAAGCTGAAAGTAGACATATACTCATATTATTTCAAAATTCCAGTTTAATGTTTGAGATTAGCACAGTTGTTGGAATGATACATCTTGATATGTGAACACATATAATTATGGTAAAACGTAAAACCCCACAAACAAAATGCACTCTAAGACATTTTTTTTTGACAGTAAAATGATTACCGCGTGTGGTAAGCATGATATCCTTTTACTGTATCCATGTTTAGCTAACCCTTTATAGTGTCATTCAGTGACACTATAGTAGGTGGGGTATGTGTGACTTTCTTTACAATGACGCATGGTAAACGGGTGTAGTCTTAAGAGTAGTTCAGCATCTAGTGCCATATTAGACAAACTCAGTAATAAAAACACAACTTGAGAGAAAAGCTGACAAATTTAAATCAAGATATGAACAAGCTGAAAGAGGAACTTATATGTATCAATATTAAATGTCCAACACTATTTAGTTGCAACTAATTGAAGGGGTTAAATTTTGGGAAACTGGAACATATTCCAACAAAAACTACAGTGTGGTGTGGGTTGAAACTGGAGATAAATGGAAAACCTATTTGATTTTTTTTTTTCAAAGAAACATAGCAGATCTCAGACAAGCTAAAGGATTTTCAAAAAATTTTGAAAATTACCAGATATCACTGGTTCCCCAATCATTGAACTAACCTCTAGAAACTGCTTAGTAGTATTCTCATCTAAAGATTTATAGACTTCAAGATATAATTTCATTTTCTCCATACCACACATATATGTATTATATGTATATATGTATATATATGTATATATATATATATATATATATATATATATATATATATGATATATATATATATATCTTATAGATTATGGTATGGGAAAAATTATTTTCTAAACTAAGAGAGAGCGGTAAAGGGAGACGTTATGTTTCAATCAGCATGTCAAATCAGTGGTAGGTTCCGTTTAATGTGTGAAGGTGTTAAGCAAGGCTGTAATCCCAGCCCTACCATTTTCAAATGTATTTGAATGAACATCACTGGACCTACAGTCTCAGCAACAACTGGTCTTACTTTTTCCAAATACAGAAATCAAGTATCACAGTGAACCAAGACTAAAACCAACATATTCCAAAAAAGGTCAAAACTGCCGCCAGAGGTTTAACGTAGTCGTAACTGAAGAAAAACAAAGTAGTATCTTACCTAGATTCACAGATCCACTCCCACAGGAAACGTCTGTTCTGCTGAGAAGAAACTCAAAGCCCAAGCGATACAGGTTTCAATTCAAGTAATGGGTTATGAAAAGGACGTGGCTGCAAAAATTCAGGGTTGAGTTAAGTCAATATTCTTTACTTTAAAGCAACCATAAAAGATTTTAGAAACTCTGGTGTCATCATTACCTGCTGCTGTCAACAGCAGTTTAAAATAAAACACTCAACCTTTCATCTAGTGACATCAGAAACCTCAGCCAACTCCAGGAGAACTTCAGCAAATTGGACCTAGCCAAAGTTTACAACTAAAACTAGGTACATGTTTGGGCCCGAGCTGACATACTTTGGCAAGAAACATGCCACACAAACAATGAGCCACAATCATCCAACTGGACAGAACTTTTATCTGGATTATATACAATTATAAACAAGGAGAAAGTCTCATTTATTACATACATTTATGTATTCATCCTACATGTGTCCTACTTAAGAACTGTGATCATAGCTTACATTTCATTGGTACTTGCAGTCACTTCAAGGTCAAGTATTTTCAGCCTACACATTCTTGTACAAACAATTCAAGCTTCTTAAAAAGGAGAAAATTTAAACCTAAACTACCACACAAAGACATGTTGAAGGACGTGTACATCAAGTAAAAACTAGAGTAACCACAGGATGTGCGCAGTTCATCTCCTGTGTGTCATGACACGAGAGCGATAGCATCAGCAGCCCTGGCTGCTCTATGTCTAAATGGGAGTGGACAAATTCTGTGGGAGATAAATGCCATCACGCCATAATTACCAAAAATCAAAAACAAACAAGGGCCAGCGTGCGTCTGCAATTAGGTTCCTGCTATATTCATATTTGAGTTACCTATATAGTTGGTTCTGCGGAGTGATAAAAATTATATTTGTGCTTTATTTTGCCAAATGTGTGATTGTATGGTGTGGATAGACTGCTTCCAAGTGTCGAATCTCTCTTAACTGTACGGTGATGAATATCACTGTGTTTGTTTGTCTGTGTGTGTGTGTGTGTGTGTGTGTGTGTGTGTGTGTGTGTGTGTGTACATATCTTCTTGTGTGGCAGATGTGGGTGAACCTACACCAGCTGCAGCCACTGAACTCCCAAGACTACAATGGGCCCCGCCTCAGGAGGTCCCATTATGGGACATTAGCAACTGTATGCTTGAAGATGGACAAATTCTCATTTCTCCAGAGGAAGAGGTACCAACACACACAACACCGACTGCCCATGGTTAACCAAAACACAGTCCAAACATGAAGCATTAAAATCAACTGAAACGGGAAAGCACTATACTGTAGCAAAAAAGAACACAAATTAAAATATTTTTTGTGTGATGAAGTGATAGAGTGATAAAATACGTTTGTTTTTCTCAGCCAACCATGTGGACCCGAAACCGTGTCAGCAGCAACCTGTCCAACCTCAGCATGCAGAACCTTGTAGATATCGACGCAGGTTAAACTCCCCAACACACACACACGCACGCACGCAAGCACAACACACACACACACAAGAACAAAGAACAAAGTCATGTATTTTAAAATACATTCAACACCAAGCAACAGCATAAGGAAGTTGGGCAAATCTGATTAGAAAAACGGCTACTGACATCACAGCAACACTAAATATGATTCTGCAGACAGAGGATGTTTATGCGTGGGAGTGACTGTCAAATTGCTTCCTCTCTTTTTTTTTGGGGAAGATAGCGTCGAGCTTGGGTGTTCTAGCAGTTCACTGACAGACTATAGACTTGGAGAGGGCATAGTCTGCATCTGCTACAATTCAAGTCTGGAGTTTTGCATAGAAGAAGTTGTAAGGCTTCACTGTGGAAGTAACTGATCCTATATTGATTTTGGCTTTTTGGCTCAATGTAACCTTCAACATATGTTAATGAAGAGAGGAAGGCAATGTTGAAGGATCAGAGATCGAAGTAACAGGACTGTGGCACGCATTTGGACTAAATGATGGGATTTAGACGCTGGATTGTTTGTGGTGGGGCTTTGGGTAAGGAAAACAAAGAGAAAATCTTCTACATTCTCAATTTTGACTTTAAAGATATCTTTACCTTATAACTGAAGAGCTAACAAAGGGACACTGCAGAGATGGGGGGGAATCATGGCAGAATGTGATTTTATAATTTCATCCTCTGCAAATCTTTAAATGGATTTC
Organism: Lepomis macrochirus; assembly: GCA_024633595.2. Lineage (NCBI taxonomy): Eukaryota > Metazoa > Chordata > Actinopteri > Centrarchiformes > Centrarchidae > Lepomis > Lepomis macrochirus. Next base: position 6,101,867 of record JALXJV020000003.1, read on the forward strand.
TATAATAACAATGTCTGCTAGCAAAGTATAGACAATTAATGAACTTATCTGCAGTTCCAGCTGAAAACCACATCCTGTATGGCCTTGCCTGAAAGTATTTGCTAATATTACAGTCTTGACTAATGTTTTGAGAGTTTAGTCTTTCTTCACTGGAAGCTCGGAAATTATAATATAAAAGTAATAACTTTACACAGCAACAGAGTTACAAAGTGCTTTATATGGTTGAATACACATTAAAACATTTCAAAGCAGATTCATCAAGCAGCATAATATTACACAAGGGTAAAGGAAAGAAGATTTCAGTGATGCGGATAAAATTGGACATGTATGACGTAATACAATAGAAGAGAAATGAAAGGAAGCACTAATATTAATTTAAAGCTGGTTTGTGAGCCTGAGGTTCTCAGGCAGGGTGTTCCAGAGCTGAGGGGCTTTGACTGCAAAAGCCGGGTCTGACTGACAGGATTATGTCTTCGCTTGCTTAGCCCTGAATACAATGACTTACAATAATCCAACCTAGATGAAATAAAGACTGATCTCTAGATCACTGTCTCAAGATCAGGCCGAGAGAGAAAGAACTTGTTTTTAAAAGTGGTTCTCAACTGGTAAAAACAAGACCGAAAAACATATGTAAATTGTTTGTTAAAAGAAAGGTCATGGTCAAATATTACAGCCAGGTTACTGGCAGCAGGTTTGATGTCTGTGGCTGGGGTTCCAAGATTTTTTTTGTAAAATAGTGACAGACTTTGGGGGGGGGGGGGTCAAAAATAATGATTTCTGTTCTGTTGTCACTAAGCTGGAGAAGGTTTTGGGACATCCAGGGCTTAATATCACCCATACAGGATGAAAGATGTTTAAAATCACCTTCATCAGTTTTAATGGGACATATTTCCATTTGGCATCAGCATAACAGTGGTACTGGATCTTCGGGTTGTGAATGATCTGGTCTAATGGCAGCATATACACACAAAATAACAAGGCGCCAAGGATGGGGCCTTGATGAACACCACAGGTTAGAGGGGCCTCAGAAGAGGAGACATTTCCCAATGCTACGGAGAATGAGCTGTGTAAAAAATAAGATTAAAGATAGTGCAGGGGCAATTCAACTAAATTGAATGATCAACAGTGTCGAATGCTGAGTTTGAATTCAAGAAGGATTAACACTGAGAAATCACCAGCATCTGCAAGTGAGTAAAAGGTCATTTGTGACTTTGATGAGCGCAGTTTCCGTGCTGGGACCTGCATAGATACCAGACTGTAATTAATCAAAGATATTTTTCATAAAAGAAGTCATTTGTAAGTGGACAGCCTTTTCTAAAACTTTAGATAAAAATAGTAATTTAGAAATTGGTCTAAAGGTTTTCAAATCAGTATGGTCAAAGTTAAGTTTCTTTAGCAAACTACAGCCTGCTCTAGGCTGGAGGGAACACATCCAGAGGACAGAAACCATTTACAATAGATAAAATCGGGGGTCTATATACTATTAAGAAATCTGGCAAGCAAAACATCTCCATCGCTCCGTGAGGCTGACGGGTTGCAATTTGGAGAAGGGGAGAGCTCCCCTGTGACACGACCAATCTGTTATTTTATTTCATCTGTTTTGTTATTAGTTTGATGTATATTAGTGCTGGCAGGAGTGTTGGAGAAGTGCAGAAACTGAATTTTAACCAGTAATTTTGAGAGAAGGGTTTGCACTCAGGGATTGTCAATAAAAAATGTGGTTTGGCAATTTGATGCCTATAAGCAAATTACTCAAAATATAACAGACATATATAGTATTGACCTCAAACAGAAAGAAACTACACACATACTACTACATACATATAATTGCCTAACACTAACAAGCATGTTACATTACTGAAAAAGATTGATATTGACATTTTGGCTGTGTGGTTATTTCTTCCTAATACTTAGAATGTAGCCCCGACCATGTGGGTGTGCCAGGTGGCACTCGACCAAAGAACCAAGATGGCGGTGTGAGGGTAAGTACAGCACACAGCAGTGATAATGATCCTTCAGCTAACCCTTCATTTCCTGTTGATGTAAAACTTAATTGCTCTTACAACATGCTTGCCTTCTTCCCCCTTAGGCATTGATTAAGCGACGTCTCGAGAACAGGGCTAAGAGGAATAGCAACACCCAACTGGGACTAGACAAAAGAAACAGGTAAGGTTCACTCTAAAGTCTGTGAAGAAAAAGACAGTAGAGCCCATTAGTGCTACACTATCCAAAACTGTATAACATCCAAAACTGTATAACATCAGTTATAACAGAGTCTACACCACTAGCGTCTCTGTGCAGCTGAGCAAAATGGGTAACTTCAGCATGGTAACAAGATAACATGCTGATGCAAGTACCATATTTACGGTGTTCATCATAGTTCATCTTAGTTTAGCATGTTAGCATGTTACCATGTCTACAATTATGCACAAAACACAAAGTACAAGTGAGGGTAATGGGAATATTTTCATTACATTTATTCATTTAGCTGACACTTTTATCCAAAGCAACTTACAATTGCTGTATGTGTCAGAGGTCGCACGCCTCTGGAGAAATGAGGGGTTAAATGTCTTGCTCAGGAACACTTTAGTGGATGGGTTACAGTGGGGATTGAACCCAGGTCCCTCACACGTAAGGCATATTCTTATCCATTGCACCATCACCACCTGACCTGATTTTCAGTTTTGTAAGATGCAAAAGTAAATACTCTTTTTGACCACTCAAAGCACTTTTTACACTACATCACATTCAAAACTCACATCCTACTTTCTTCAAACAGAAAGTAACACACACACATTGCCCCCAGTGGCAATTCGGGGTTCAGTATCGAACTGCCGAAATCGCAAATAACGGGCAACCTACTCTACCTCCTGAGCCACAGCCACCTCTAAAAGATTTGTATTTGGTCATAAACTAAAGTAATGAAATCTTTGGATCATTTTGGATCACCGAACTTATTACAGTTCATCCTGCGGGGGACATGAATGTCTAAACCAAAATTCATGGGGATTCTGATATTGTTGCAGTCAATGTGTCAACAGATAAGTGAATAGGCTGAACTGCTAGAGATTAAGTTACGGTATCCATAGGCTTCATCCCCTCTGCATCCTGGATATCTGTACCAAAGTCTATGGCAATCTGTCCAATAGCTGCCAAGACATTAAAAAAAACTGAAACGGGGATGCTCAGGGATCAGCAAAGGCAGCACAATCTGTAGGAACCATGAATGTCAGTACAAAATTATTTTATATTATATCAATGTGATCTCTACAAACTCTTGTTTTCTTAAATGTACCACAATGACAAGAAGTGATACTAATCTATCAACACACATATCATGTGCATGTATTCATAGTACCAGCAGTCTGTGAAACATACAAAGGGCTAGTGTCGCATGGGTGTAACATTACATTACATTTATTCATTTAGCTGACGCTTTTGTCCAAAGCGACTTACATAGACTTGCATAGTTTAGCATGTTAGCATGTTACCATTTGTACAATTATGTACAAAACACAAAGAACAAGTGAGGGTAATATTTTTATTTCATTTAGCTGACACTTTTATCCAAAGCAACTTACAATTGCTATAAACGTCAGATGTCGCAAGCCTCTGGAACAACCAGGGGTTAAGTGTCTTGCTCAGGGACACATTGGTGGATGGGTCACAGTGGGGGATTGAACCAGGGTCTCTCACGCCAAAGGCATAGTCTTATCCATTACGCCATCACCACCCCATTAAATATGAGTTATAGTATTTAACACTTAAAATTTTTATTACTTCAACTTTTTCTGACTTTTTCTACTCTGTTTATTTTTAAGACACTATGGTTCCCGGGAGTCTGTGTCAATTCCAGTGGGGAGTGTAGATCTGAGTGCAGACACCAGCACTGTCATCAGGCCAGTCCACAGCTCTATTCTAGGAGAGAAGTACTGCTTTGAGGTACACTTCACCACGTGCAATTTGTGTATGATGCATGCTCCTCAAGATGCATCATACAGTGCCCTCCATTATGTAAAAAAATGAACTTTCTAAAGCTAACATGGTCCTGTTGGTTTCAATGTACTTCTAGGTGATAAACTCTGAGAACACCCACTGCTTTGGCTGCACCTCAGCTGCCGAACGTGATCGTTGGATCGAAGATCTGAGACGGGCTGCCCAGCCTAATAAGGTAAGCCAATAGCCATTTGTTCAAAAAAAAATGTGTTCTGCAAAATCAAAATGCTAATAAAGAGCTAAATGCATCATTGTTTACAGGATAACATTGAGCGCACAGAGAACTCCCTGAGTCTGTGGGTAAATGAAGCGAAGGATCTTCCACCCAAACGGTGTTATTACTGCGAGGTGCATCTGGACGGGACCCTGTTCGCCCGCACCACCAGCCGAGCTGTCGGCAAGCAGGCTAACCGCTCCAGCCTCGCAGGGGACAGCTCTACTGGGTCTTCAGGAGGCCTGGGGGCCAGTGGAGGTGTGGCTGGAGGATGTCAGTTATTCTGGGGTGAATTCTTTGAGCTAGACAACTTGCCCTGTGTCTCCCAAATCACCCTGCACATCTTCCGCGACGAAGACCCCAAGAAAAAGCGTCACTCCCGAGACGAGTTCAGTCTGCAGCCACTGGGCAGTGTGGCCATACCTTTAGCTGAGATCCGAGGGAGGACCTATCAAGAGAAGTGGTATCCCATCACTCCACACAAGGCCTCAGGCACAGCGAGTAACAAAGAACTGCTCGGGCCACAGGCTTCACTGCGCATCAAGGCCCGTTTCCAGAATTTGCAAGTGCTGCCCATGGAGAAATACAAAGAGTTTGCTGAGTATGTGACGTTGGATTATGTAGAAATGTGCAGAAGCCTGGAGCCACTTCTGAATGTGAAGGAGAAGGAAGAACTGGCAGGAGCTCTGGTCCATGTACTGCAAAGTATTGGCCAAGCCAAGGTAGAGAATGAGTCTAACAGAATAATCCATACAAGCTAACAGCACTAGAGTTTTGATATCCCAAAATGGACAAATACAACTCAAACATAATCTGATTTATAAAATACAACAAAAAGGAATAATATGTTTTCTTAACTGTATATGTAATGAATGTGTATGCTTCAGGAGTTCCTCATTGATTTGGGCAGTGCCGAGGTGGAGCGTCTTGGAGAGAAAGAGGCACTAATCTTCAGAGAGAACACACTGGCCACTAAAGCCATCGATGAATATATGAAGCTGGTTGGCCAGAAGTATCTCATTGACACACTAGGTAGGGTAGTTCGGTGGTAAAGGTGGCTTCCTGTAGTTGTTGTGGGTTATTGTTTTGTTTTCAGTGAACTCTGTGCTTGCTTTTTCACTGCAGGGGACTTTATCACCCGTCTTTACACCTCAGTGGAGAACTGTGAAGTTGACCCTCGTAAATGCTCTGCATCTGAACTGTCAAACAACCAGAAGCACTTGAGGGAAACCTGTGAAGAAGTGGTGCAAAAGATTATTGAAATCCATGGGTGAGAGAACAGAGGTCATCATAGAAAAAAAGACATGAAATAACAAATAGAAAATGTGCTGAGCTGATGCTTGACATGTTTCTTGCCTTCAGACCCTTTCCTGAAGAGTTAAACAGGATCTTCTCTAGCTGGGTGGAGCTGTGTGAAGACCAGGGCAAACCAGAGATTGGCCAACGTCTCATCTCTGCTTCCCTCTTCCTTCGCTTCTTATGTCCTGCAATCCTCAGTCCTTCTCTTTTTGGTCTGACACAACCTTATCCAGAGCCAAATACCCTGCGTACCCTCACCCTAACTGCCAAAGTCATTCAGAATCTGGCCAACTTCACCCTGTGAGTGGCCTCTTATCTGCTTAGACAAAATTTAAAATAAAACACTTTTGTGCATTTATATTTGTTTTGTGCATATAAAAACAAGTATTTTTTTTAATTGAACTAAATCTTGTGTTCTGATTCAGGTTTGGAGAGAAGGAGGAATACATGCTCTTTATGAACCAATTCCTGGAGCAGCACTGGGATGGAATGAGAGGCTTTCTGCAAACAGTGTCCAATTCAGACACAGAAATTCCAATGACTTCCTTCGATGGTTATGTCGACCTGCCTCTGCGCTTGGCTGTGCTGCATGGCCTGCTAGTAGACATAATCCATCAAAGGGACCAGGTAGGATGGAAAACCAAAGAGTCCAGTATGATAGTTGGTTAGTTAGTTTAAAAGCAAGAGTGTTCCCAGCCCCCAATTCCAACATCAGATAGGTGGGAGGTGGAGGTTTCCAAAGCTTCTACAAGCACTGTTGAAGAAGTGTACTAGCACATTAAGCCAATCAAAACCTTTAAGATCAGGTGTGGACAAGATGTAGGATGTAGCTGGGTTTGTGTTCTGCACAAACATGTATGAATTAGATTTTTTGGCTACTTTGATAGCAGTTATTTGGTTTATTAGGTTCAACCAACCAACCCAAACAATGTAATGAACTGAACTATGTACCAAGTGGCATGTGACAAATACACCGATATAAATTATCTAACAAGATTTATGTCCAATTGCTTGTTTAAAGGCCTCTAGCCTGTACACCTGGTATTAGAAATGTGATCCAGAAGATATGAAGCAAGTTTTGTATGTTTGCGTATACCTTTTCATTTCAAACTGCCAGACAGCTCCAGATGTAGTCAGTTGACTAAATTCTGACTGATGCTTGCATGTACAGCTGGCCTTAATGGAATTTTTTTATCATCCATACAAGGTATCAAGATGTTGACAGCATGTTTACAGAGTATCCTAAATTGGACCTAACATGCAGCATGTCTCTTCCTCAGATCACAATTGACAAGCTGCACCCTCTGCCATCGATTCTGAACCAGATATCAGAGTCACTGGGCCCGCAAGCAACTCGGATCATAGTTAGCAGGTATGTTTGAGGCCTAGATCTTATTTGGCTTGTCAGCAATTATTCTCTATTACAAACTGGAACATAGTGTTGTTACAAGTTACTCAAGCAGGCTCTTTCTTGCAGCCATATGGGACAAGAAAAGCCAGTGTACGTTCCTCCTAAAGACTTGGTCAAATACAGCCCTCACCAATCATCCCTCCAGCAGCTTCCTGTGGACTCTAAAGGCCTACGAGACGGGTATGATAATTAAATGCCTTACTGGCCTCAGACAATAGTGCTTTTTCCTTAAGTTTTTGTACCAATAATCCAAGCAATCATCCATTCATTTCTGCCACTTATCCAGTATGGCTTGTGGTGTCAGACTTCCTTATGTGCTAGACCAGGTATGTCCGACAGATCTTGGCAAATCTAGAGGTGCTCCTAAGCCAGATCACATATGTAATACTTCCAAGAGGTTCTGGGTCAGCGCCAGATTTTCCAAATGACATCTTTTGGTGTATGGCATTTAAATAAGTAATATATTCATTCTTTCAACAGGGATGGTAGGACTCGGAGGAGTATGAGAGAGAGGAAGCCAGTCGCCAGAACTCAGAGCGCTCCACACAGACGTCCCGGTCAAGCAAAACATTTAAAGAGGCAGACAAGTTCTGAAACTCTGCCGACAGCTGACAATGAACAAGAGATGGAGACCAACCAACCGTCTATCTCATCACCAAATACTGTGAGTACAAAGAGGAACTGTGAACCTGGCTCAACTATTTTGGACTACCAGAGCTCAGCAGGTCATGTGCTCACCCCACTGCAATTAATACTTCACCTTTTTCTAGGAGGCTTTCTTATCTTAGAAATATCGCCTGTGTTTGTTTTAATCAGTAATAATAAATATACTTTTGACATGTATGTGAACATAGAGACATGACTTTGTAAGGTTAATTATAAGGAATCGTTCACGCTGTTTCAGGGTGCCAGTATCAAACGTCAACCTGAACCAGTTCCCTGGATCAAAGTCAGCCACAACAGGGAGACAAGTGAGATGAAGAATGAGAGTGAGCAGTTCACCGTACTGGATAGGGTATGTCAAACCTCCTACTCACTGAAGTGACATCATTGTGCCTGTGTAGTGTGTATGATTTCATTATTACATTTCAATTCACACACCAGCATGCTCAAGAGCTGTCAGAGCTCCGCATGGGGATAGAGCAGGTGACGGAGCGGGAACTGGACATGGCAAAGCGCCTGGAGGACTTCATTATCCAAAGCCAGGACCAGAATGCAATGCTGCAGACAGAGGTGAATGAGCTCCGGAATCTGCTGGCTGTGTGTGAAGAGCAGCTCGCCAGTGCCACCTTCAGGTAAGATGGTGGAGTTAAACTGCATTTGTGTATTCAGTCTACATACTCTGTTTATTCCACACTTTGGAACTTTAGTCTCATGAAGATTAATAAAGCTTTTGAATGCTTGGGATTGGGTGTTGAAAGTAATAGGCTATGCTCTGTTTTAATTGTTACTACTGATTATCAGTAAATGATGTCATGTTTCCAAATTATGTGTTACTGTGGTGGTCTGTTCTTGTCTATGAAAGCATTTCTTATCTTTGCAACAGGCTGGGTGTGATTGAGGAGGAAAGGGAGGAAGATGAGAGGAAGCTGAGTGTTGCCATCGCAGCAGCCGAGCGAATAAACGTACTGGTAAGAAAGACAGTTATTTAGCTTTTTAAAGGAATAGTGCAATGAACTTTGTTGACTAGTAACTATCAAGTTTGATGGGGAAATGTTTGGGGCTTCAAGGTGAAAAGCTTTTAATTTCAGTTTCAAACCAAAAAATGCATTGTTTTGTAGATGAATGCATGATCCTGGCATTAGTAGTAGTGGGGAGAATATGAAAAATAATGACAGAGAATTAGATTATGCTATATATATATATGCATATATGTGTATACACACTATATATATGTATATATATATATATATATATATATGCATATATATGAGTACTGCATAATCTAATTCTAGAGTGATTTAAGTGTGTTTTGAGTTACTGTAATTGTCAGTTCATGTTGTCCTTATCAGTTTTGATACAATGCATCTTTTCCATTTACTAAGAGGTTTCTACCATGGAGGTATCATGGTAGAAAATTCTTTAGTATACAGCAGTTGAATTGCATACATTTATGAGTCGATTGAGACATATTCATGGCTGTTTTCTGTGTGGCCACAGGAGGAGCAGCTTGCAGTCCTACTAAAGGATCATAACCAGCTCAGTGAGTCCTTCAACAGCAGCCAAAACAACATGCATCCTGAAAGGCCACACATCAACAGCAACTGAGCCCTGACAGCATCAAGAGTTAGAGCTGCAGTATCACAATTTTGTGTAAATACATGGAGTTCATGTGGAAACCACTGCCTGAAGTCACAATTATGGTTTCCTGATCAGGTGTAAGTTTATTTTAAGAACATATTGAGAATGGATGTATATTGGCAAAACTCTGACTGAAGTGAATGTGAAACCTAGAGGAGTTGTCTGCATTTCAGCTTTTCATGTATCTCACCTACAGATGTGTTTGACTTGTAAACCTGTGTGATTAATAAAAGAACCAGATGTCAAAATATTGCTTTATGGCTTTTATTATTGCAGGACATATTGTGCTGCAGAGTTTTTAACTAAATCAAGTTACCACAAAGTAATTACTAATGGAAGGCCATTTTTCATTCTTCACTTCATGCCTTCTATTTTTGAGGCAGAGTCATGCAGGAACTTTTTTGATTGTTGGTCACATACCAAAAAATATAAGAAGTCACAGGCCAAATTCAGAAATTTTCGGTATTCATTGAATATCTGTCGCTTCTGTTTGGACTTGTTTAATCAGATATGCTCAATATTTTCGTGACAAATCCACCATAGGGCGAGTAGTTCAACATGGCTCTGCCTCTAGTGTTCAGACCATATACTGTATATGATTCAGACTAGGATGTGCAATATACATATAGTGCAATTTATAAGCAGGCCATATTCTACCTTAATTTTGAAAATTCACCATCGGCCATTTGAAATCGTGCAGGTCATAGTTTGGCTTTATGTCAGATTTTTCATAGATTTATTTGCGGTCAAGTGGACAAACAAAAATAACTCTTATTGCAATGGACACTAGAAAAGGGGACTAGAATCAAGTGATAATAGATCATGATTTTTTTTTTTTTTTAAATCAAATGATGAGATATGGAAAATAAACATTTTGGTTTTGGTAAGTTTTATAATTTTGATTAAGTCACAATTCAATATCATACTTTGACCTAGTAATTTAGACAAACCACGAGTGTTTTTTGTTGTTGTCATACTATCAATTTTATCTCAAACGGGCTTCCATACCTAATAGGCTACCACTGTTTGACGTCGTCATTTTACTACCACTGCGTGACTGAGCAGAGAGAGAGAGAGAGAGAGAGAGAGACTTGACAACAGGACGTTTAATCAACACCAACTGCGAAGCTTAAGCCGAACGTGAGAAGAGACCATAGGAAGAGACCCTGCGTTTACACTCAAGGACCAAAGGTATTGCGACAGGTTTAGTCTGAATATGTTTCAGCTTCTTACTTTCCGAATTTTATGTGAATGTAACTGTGAATGTCAAACTCGGCCGCGCGCTGAATGCTCAAACGTCGTCTTGTGATATTGATAGCCTATGTATGTTTCCATGTCATAACCTACTGATAGTTGTAGCCTATTATGTAGAGCCTGCGTCAAACGAGGAAAACCGTCGACATTAAGAATACATTTCGTTTTGGAATTCAAATGAGTTTCTTTACTTTCGTTTTCATGCGCTTGTCAAGTTAAGTTTCGTTTCTCCCTCGCAGCCCCACCTGAAGTCTCATCATGGCCGAAGTGGACGAGAGTCACTTTTCTCTGTTGAGTCTGGAGGATGAGCTGACCTGCAGCATCTGTCTGAGTACCTTTGACTGCCCGGTGACCATCCCCTGCGGACACAACTTCTGCCAGGACTGCCTCCTCGCCACCTGGAAGGAGTCCTACAGCTGCCCTCAGTGTCGGACCCACTTCGCCACCAAACCCGAGCTGAAGAAGAACACGGTCCTCAGCACCGTCGTGGAGACCTTCAACTTGAGGTCGACCAAGAGCGAGGCCAGCCAGGCCGAAGAGGAGAGCAAGGCCAAGAAAGATGAAGCCATACGCTGTGATGCCTGCATGGAAGCAGAAGCGTCCCAGACCTGCCTCACCTGCATGGCCTCTTTCTGTGAGGAGCACCTGCGGCCTCACCGGGAAAACCCTATTTTCCGTCTCCACCAGCTGAGTGAGCCTGTCGGCGACCTGTTGGCGCGTATCTGCCCGGACCACCACAAGATGATGGAGTTCTTCTGCACCCAACATGGCCGCCCAATCTGCAGCCTCTGCCTCCAACAAGTCCACAAAGGCTGCACCTTCGTGTCCCATGAGGAGCAGAGGAACCTGAAAGAGGTGTGTGTGTGTGTCAGTTCATTGAAATTAAGAAAATTGTCCCACTTTTATTGACCATTGTTTGTAATACTTTGGTCTTCTCATGGATGCTGTGAGTGGGGTCACAGGAATAGGGCCCAAATGCAGATGGCGGGAGGGCTGGTGCAATTCAACAATGTAATTACAAAACTGAAGCACAAAAGCTTTCAGGACCATGAAGCAAGCAAAGGTCAACATCAGAGAGATGGCAAAGAGGAAATCCATCTAGAAATGGGCAGGAATCAAAGTATAAACAATAGGACAGAAGGTGAAACGGGGAAGGCAAGGAGAAACAGCCACATAGGTGGAACACACAATCAGGTTGAGGAACAGTTGATCTGGACATGTATTAAGTGGCTGTTAAGGGAAGGAGCAGGTGTGGAGGTGGGAAGGGAAGGTAGGAGTGATGATCTAGAATGAAAGGTCATCTGGTGGACTGCTAAAGAATACCACTTGAAATGGCCTGGGAACGTGGAGATGTTGCTGAAGTAGGGCTGCATGATATTGGAAAAAACTAACATTGCAATATTTTTCTTTTCTGCAATATTTATTGCGAAATGAAAAAATACAGGATGATTCACCACATTACTTCAGTTGCTCTATCTGAAAATAATTGATCTGCTAATCGAGAATAATATTGGGATTGCTAGTGCCTGCAGAACCTGCTCTTTACTCACTTGTTACAAACTTTGTATCCAAGAACTCGCAAAGTAATGATGCTACATCAAACTTCTCTTGTGGATTAGACGTGAGATCTGTCGAAGTTTTCCTTTTCTGTCAAGCAGCGAAAAAGTTGAGGTGGTTGAATTAATTTGGATGAGCACACACAGCTCCACACCCACAGCTCCACCTTGCAGTCTCGCCCACTGGGCCTGCAACAACTCCTCCACAATCCTTATACGCTCCACCCTGATTAGAGAGTGGAGACAGCTCTGGGGAAGGGCAGCACCTGCAGGAGGACAAAAGAGCAGTACACGGATACAACAAGACGCACTGCTCTATGCTTATAATAGGAGCCTCAGCCTGTAATGTTGATGCTGTTTTTGAGAGCTTTGACTGGGGAGGAGGCAGGCTTGATAATCTGAGCATAACCCCATAGTCCTTTTAAAAACAGACCCCACCCCACCCCCGTCCTGAAAATGGGGAAAATACAGGACTATGCCCAAAGTTGGCACTCACCCAATAATCTGTCTTTGTAAAACAGTGCTCAATGCGAAATGGACCACAATTCTCTGTAAAGTGTTTGTCTCCTTCTGAATTAACTAAATATATTGTTTCCCTGTTTATAGTCTGACCTGAGAAGCAAGTTGGGTTTGCTGGACGGGAAGATCGCCAATAATGCCACTGTTATGTCTCAAATGAGGGACATGCAGAACCAGCTGAAGGTAACTCTCTGCATTTGACATTTACTGTATAAAAAATATGCAATGAGTGATTTCTGTTCATTTACAATCTGAGTTTTTGTATGGTAAGGTATTTTTGTTATTGTGTCTAAGCCCTGTATTTAGTTGTCCTGCTACCTACTGATCTGTTTTTGGATCCTCTCATGATCCTCTCTTAGGACTCTGCGACCAACAGGAAGAAAGCTTTGTCCGCTGAGTATCAGCAGATGCGGGATATGTTGGCCCGAGACGAGCGTGAGGCTCTGAGCGCAGTTGACCGCGAGCTGCAGAGTGGTCAGACCAAACTGACCGGTCTCACGAAGAGGTTCACTGAGAACATTGATAGTATGAGTAAAGCTAAAGAAGAGATCCACCGTCTGCTGAGTCAGTCTCAAACTCTGGCCTTCCTACAGGTGAGACAACTCTGTGTGTGTGTAATTAGGGCTGCACGATTTATCTAATTGCATAGCGATGTCATGCTGTGCTTGTGTATATGAGACGCTTGTCTCTGTGTGCACTGCAGTCTGCTCATTATCCACACCCACGCTGTGCTCTACAGAGCTTGCTTGATAATCACGCAAGTAGAGTCGTAGTACCATTTGTTCAGTTATGTCGCAATATTGTCCACAATAATCGCGATATGAATTGTGTAATAAAAATTACACAAGGTTGAATCATTTAGGTAAATGTAAAGAACGCAAAAGCTGCCTAGAGTGGATACCCAAAATAAAGCAGTATATCATACTTTGAAAACAGGTTGGACAATAATTTTGACCTGTGCAGGGCGTCGCATAGCATGTACTTGCTGAGACTGACCCATGACAGCTCCTAACTGAGGCAGATCATAATCTGACAGAGTTCTATTTTAGTTTTGTCCACCTGTCCTAACAGAGATAAATCATAAACATATCGTGGATCATTTTAAATAAAATCTAGTTCCATCAAAGAAAATAACATTTTTTTCCTCTCAGGCCTCATTTGACCTGCCCCAAGCCGCGATCTTTGACCCTCACACCCCTCGAGTCAGCCTGGACTCCAAGAAGGTGTTAGCAGCACAGGGCTTTGCTGCTGCCCTGAAGGAGTATCTGACAGAGATCCTTAAACAGCCTGTTGAGGCCAGACTGCAGAAACTTAAACAAGGTGAATGTGCAGTTACATTTAGTGGAGACATTTCAAAACATTTCTACTTTTTTTGCAGAATGTAACACTGTGTGAGAAAATGGGTGAATAAGAGGCCAATTTTAAAGTGCAATATAAATGCATTCCATTTACCATTCACAGGGGAAAAAGCAGTTCCTGCCCCAGGACCTGAACGTACTGGACCTCAGCCGAAATCTGGTATGTGTATCTCTGGGAAGGTATTACTGTGTCAAAAATTTAAATAGATTAGAATATGTTAGTGTTTTTTTTTTCAGAAATGCAATATAATATACATTGCGTTTAAGACCTTACATAATGAACGTTATGTTCTTCTGAGCCATCTATATCTCTATCTGCATACACCGCGGGTCCCCTTACATGGAAGTCGCCAGATTGCGCCGACATGTTTCTACACTAGCCCAAACGGATAAACTGCTTTACAGAGTGCGTTTCATCACTACGTTGAATAGACTTGAAGTAGTAGTAGTAGTCAAATGGAGGACCACACATATTATCTAGAACAAGAGCAGACAGAGCGTATCCGTAGCTTCTCCTATGCTCTCGCAAAGGGAGGGGGGCGGAGCGGTGACTGAGCGGTATCTTCTCATTTCATCTTCTGTTACAGAAGAGTCTCAAAAGCAGAAAACAAAGCCCAGGTCCCACAGTCCAGGTCGTCCACCCATCCAGCCACTGATCCGACCACTTGGACCCATGTATATGGGGCCACTTGGAGGCTGGAATACATCCCAGTATGCACATGGTAGGTCACCAGGCTCTGAAAGTCATTTGCCATTTATGGCATGACAAAAGACAGACTAGATCAAATTGTTATATTGAATATGACATTATGATTAAGATATTCAAAAGACCGTGTAGCAGAGTGATGCAACCCTGGAACACTGAGCTAAAACAATAGACTGACTGCAACACTTAAAATTACATTTTATCGATGTAGCACTAATTCATAGCAGAAGTTATCTCGTTGAACTTTTCTTATAGAGTGTTGCTGTGTTCTCTAATCTCTGAGTAATTCAATCCCAAGATGAGTGGAATTTTTTTTTCCATTGCAGAAAAAGACGTAACTTAAACTCTGGCTTTTTACCGTGGTAACCGACTCTGTGACCCTCGCTGAGTTTGAGTTCTCCCTCTTATGGAGCCAAACGTGTTTCATTTTCTCAGTGATTCAGTCTGCATCACAGCGCATTATTTAGCTCTTTTGCTGCATGTCTGAATCTGAATCCTGCTTGGATATTAGTTTGTTACTCAGGACTGTCTAATGTTACTGCATTTATGCACTGTAAGTTACTTCTTTGAACAGCTGTTTGCGCTCACATTCACATATTACACAGTATCGAGTCAGCATCGGCTCTGAATAAAACCAATCCAATCCACTTTATTTACATAGCACAATTTTTTTTAAAACAACAAGGTTACTAAATTGCTTTAAAGAGATAAAATAAACTATGTTTATGATAATGGAAAAGAAAACAAATAATATTAACAATGACCGCGACAACGAAGACCACAGCAGCTCTCATGGTGAATTAAAAGCCGGGGAATAAAAATGTGTTTTTAAACAATATTTAAAGGTATGGAAGGTGGACGCCACTTTAATGTTTGGAGGTAAGTCTTTCCACAGTTTAAAAAGAACGGTCGCCCCTGGTCTTCAGCCTGGTCTTGGGCATGTTCAGCCGCAGCTGATCAGCAGACCTCAATGACCTTGACGGGGTGTTAGTGTGCAGGAGCTCAGAAATGTACTGAGGTGCCAAACCATTAAGTGACTTAAAAACAAACATTAAACTAACTGTAGGCGTGAAAAGGAGGTTTGGTTCATGCCAATGTAAAGAGCATTACAGTAATCCAAACGGGTCGAGATAAAAGCGTGAATCACATACTCAAGAAGATCAAAAGATAAAACAGGTTTAATTTGAGATAAAAGCCTCAAATGATAAAAACTGGATTCAACCATTGTTTATCTGCTAGTCAAGTTTAAGAACACTGTCAAGTTTGATGCCTAAATTGGTGACTAATGGCTTTGAGTTTTGTTGCATGTCCTCTTTTTTTCTTTTTTTTTTTCTTTTTAAAAAAAAAAAAAATAATACTGTCTCTGTGACGCAAGACAGCCGTCAGTTTGTTAGGGCAGTTCCACTAAAATGATTATTGGAAACAGTGTGTAATCGCAGTTTGTAAGAATTAGTATGATGAATAGGATCAGTGAGTAGTTACCCATGATGTGATTAGTCACACTGATGGAACATAATTCCTATCATATGTCACTGTGAGCAGGATTGCGGTGCAGCTGCAGAATGTAGTTAGAAAGTGTTGTAATAGGTTATGTGTAGTCAGTATTCAGTCACGCATTTGCTGAAGTAGCTGAAATAAAGCCACGGAAAGAGATGTTGTTGAACCAAAGAGATGTCTAAACTATGGTCAGAGGTCACACGCCTTTGGAGCAACTAGGGATTAAGTGTCTAGTTCAGAGACACATTGGTGGATGTGTCACAGTGGGAATCAACCTCGGTCTCCCACACCAAAGGTATGTCTTATCCACTGTCCCATCGCCACCCATTGAACCAAGCCCGCTTTCAGGTGCAAATCACCAAACGCATTTTTACTACACATCTTTCATCTTCAGTATCTGGCACCTGTGTTTTGTCACTGTCGGATTAAAGCTGAACAAATATAAAGGGAGGCTGCAGCCTTATACAGTGAGTTTCTTTATTTTTCTTTTAATATAATGTAAGTCTGGTAAATGATCAATTAACAGTGATTAACTGTTAACTTACTGACACTTTTCAGCAATTGACTTATTTTTTAAATGTGCACACATACATGCATTAATATCTCTACATTGTCTGATTAAGAGTCTCTGACTTTTAATCTGTTGCCATGTTGATTCATAGTATTGGTGCTCCATTGATGATGGCTTTTTTTTTATCCACCATGCACAAGTTTAACTGTGTGAACACATTCAGAGCTGATTGAACTGACTGTGATAAACCACTTTTCTATTAAAATGTTTGCCATCCAAATACTTGAAAAGATGCTGATGCACTTTCAGGACTTTCCAATCAATAATGAATTAAGAAAGTATAGTGAACTTTTGTTGCAGATATCAACATGGGCGGTTTTTCAACTGGTGAGTCAGTCTGCTAATATGGGAATTGACGGACAGAAATCGAATCAAAAGAGCGTCAGTGATTAATGGATTAGTTATCAGCTATTTCAGTAATCGCTAAATTGGTTTGAGTAAATTTTGTTTTTAAAGGGAAATCAAATGTCTGATTCAGCTTAAATGTGAATATTCTGTTTTCTTTACTCCTCTCCAGTAAAAATGAATATTTTTGGGGTTGTGGACAAAATAAGACATTTTAGTCATCTTGGGCTTTGGGAAACTCTGATCCACATTTTTGACCGTTTTGTCCTCCTTTTGTAAAGCAAACAACTAATGAAGAAAATAATCAACAATGGAAAATATTTGTTTGTTGGAACCCCAAAATCAAAGCAATTGAAAAATATTCCTCATATTGGTGCTGTGTTGTGTGGTGATGTGGTACTGGGGTAACTGTTGTGTGCTGAAAGACTTGCAATGACACTATCTGGCATGTTCTCAGGCATAAGAGCAGCTTCTGTTACAGGATTTACATTCTCTGGTATGTTCCTCTGTCTAACACACATGCTTTATGATAGGTGTCAAAAAACACATTTGACAGTTTAAGAATAAAATGGCCTTTATTTTTTCTGTTTCAGAGCCGCAATGGGCTCCTCCAGTGCAGCCCAGACTTCCCAGGCCCTGCAGTCCAGATTCAGGTTCTCAACCCAAAGCAGGCCAAAAGAAGAAAAGAGAAAGTAAGAAACTGTCACTTTTTAATACACTAGTCAGAACACTCGGTTTCTAGTTTTATTACATTTACCTGAAGTTATGCACTCTAATGCAAGTCATACTGTGGTCATCAGTTTTTGAGTTTTTGTCCACACTATTTATATCAATAGTGTCACTGCCTCTACCTGCTCATTGCTTGGTGAAATAACTCTACTTTTTAATGCAATTGTCTTATAACACTTGACAGCTCTTCATTTTCTCTGCAGTTATAAAACAAACATATGTATTTTTTTACTTTAGGGCAAACCAAAAAACCTCAATCTGCAGGAAACAGTATGGCCCATTCAATGGAAAACTTGTTGGCATTAGAGGGGAAAGGCGAACCCACTGCTGCAGCAGAGCCCGGTAGGCACCATCTATTTAAAAAGAATGCTCCGCCAATGTAGCATTGTAACATCCATGGTGGAGAGTTTAATAAAAAGTAAATAAATAAAAGTTGCAACAAATCCCAAGATATCGTCTCCCCACATTCTTCATTGTCAAAACTGGGCTCCTGCATAACCCAGAATGCAACTCTACTGCCAACAGTTTAGCCAGATATTTAGGCATTATGCTCGTAGTGACTAATGTAGCCCCGTTATAAGCATGATGACAAATAACTTTTTTTGTCTTCTGTTGTAGAAACTTCAGACATTCCCCCCAAACATAACATCTGCGGAAAAAAGAAGCGAGCTTTTGAAATGTAAGTATGAGTGCTGCAGGTAATTTCCCTTCATGTGAAAATGAAAACTGTTTTTTTTTTTTTTTTATTTGAATGCTCTTTTTCTCTGTCGCTGCCAGATGGAACTGTACTCACTTTGGATCCAAAGACGGCCCACAAACGTATCGCACTGAGTGAAGGCTTCACTAAAGCCTCTGTGTCAGATGAGCACACCAACTACCCCGACTGCCCTGAACGCTTCGCTGTCTGCTCCCAGGTGCTCACCTCTAAGGGTTTCTCTAGAGGGCGCGCCACTACTGGGAAGTCCGACTGAGCAGCAGCAACTTTATTGGCATTGGCTTGGCTTACAGCAGCATTGACCGCAAAGGTCCGACCAGTCGACTGGGCCGTAACGCCCAGTCCTGGTGTGTAGAGTGGTTCAACGTCAAGCTGTCAGCCTGGCATAATAGCAGTGAGACTGTGCTGGCCAATCCCAATCCAAAACGCGTAGGTGTGCTGTTGGATTGTGAGGGAGGCACTGCTACCTTCTATAACGTGGCGGACAGGGCATATCCCTTCCACTCATTTGTGTTCCCCTTTGCTGCAGCTGTGTATCCAGCTTTCTGGATTTTCTCAAGTGGCTCCTCCATTTCTTTGTGCAAGCTGCAGGCATGAGGAGCATTTTCGCAGAAATGGGTATGGCACTCAGATGTCAGCCGTTTCTCCTAATTACTATCATTAATAAATGAAAAGAATACTTTCCTAGTTTTATTTGTAAATGCAGCTATGAATATTTGTAAGGTTGGTTAAAAAATATGTGGCTGACCAATTATATCCCCCAGCTAACTGCTTTGTGTTGACTTTGTTTAAAATGTTGTACAGTTGCAACCAAATGGCACTTTGTGTTGTTTGGATGAGTCAGGTGAAACAATGAGTATCCCCACTGTTAGTGTTTACTGCTAAGTAACCTTAGGTTACGTCTGCTTTAAACCAAAAAAAATGAAGGAATAAATGGCTCTTCTACAACAGCCTTAGAATAAAGCAGATATCTTGTGTCACAACTGAATGGCTTGCCATAGCTGATGTCCAATAACTGCTGTTGTTGGATATGCTAGCTGTGATTTACTGCTGCATTTGTGGTTCTGTGACCACAGCAATGAAGCTGGCTATCAGAACCCAGGGAAAAGCATTATACCATGTGTGTATAAACTGCATCCCTGGTGATTATGATGCACATATGCATCCCAATCACTTCATGATAAATATTTAAAAACAAGATAAAACTTTGATTTCAAAGCAATTATTTGCAGAAGGAATAAAAAGAATGCTGTTTGATAGTGAAGGGAGGAGCAGGATAAATTATCAGGCACTGAGTAAGAGACCAACAACTGAAGTAAAAAGTCAGGCGCGCTGTCAGCCACTATCAGCAAGCTGCCTGATGGGATAAAGATGGAAGGAGTGGTAATTGGGTTTCCTTGTGTTGGTTTAAATATTCAGAGATCTGATCTGCTACCTCCTCTCTACAATTATAACAGAATACATAACACTGTACACACAGTGCACAGCTTCTGTGGGCTAACGTGTCTCCTGTGTTAACTACAGATTATACACTGTCAAACGGTTAAGACTGGGAAAAGATGTGATTTTATCACTTCAGTCGCCATCATAGTGTATCAGTACAGTGTTATGATATGAAGTCTACATGTGGAAATTGTTTGGAGTTTGTTGGAGCTGTTGAGGTTATAGGGCTGGGTGATATGCCAAAACATTTTCTCCTCTGTATGCGTCATATAAAGCCTTTCTGGTGACTAGAACTATTCAGGCTGCAATCACACAAAAAAATCTTAATTCTTGCTATAAATCTTTGTAAATCCCACATGTAAAGCCCTTGTCACTGTTGATGTCTTTCTTTACTGACATGCTAAAGTTTCCTTTTGAAGGAGTGGTCACACATTCCATTAATCTGTCCCACATTAACAAACTTTAGCATACAGTGTTGAGCTAACTCAACCAATGCTGTTGAAATAGGATGTCCGTTCCCAGAAGATTGCCAGGTGATTGACCAGAAATGGATTTGTAAATGTGACTGGCTTGTCATTGTATACTTGCAGTGTACCTTTTGAACAATGTATTGAAGCTCCTCGTTTCCATATCATAGAATTTATTTATTTTTTGTTTGTTTGTTTCACCCAGCCCTATATGGTAACAACAGTTTGAAGGATTCATCTGAGAACAGATGTCATAGGCTCTGTTTTCATCAAGAACTAAGAGTCTCTCTTTTCCTTTTGTGATCATTATTTTTGGTTTAGTTTGAGCCAGGAAATAATGGAAGAGAGAAAACGATGACATGCAGCAATGGTCCTTGGCCATATTTAAACCTGGGATGTCATTCTTGCATGGTGTGCCCCATAGAAATAAAATGCTATATCATTTTATATTCATGGTAGGCCCATTAAACCAACAAGCCATCAGAATGCTCTGTTGGCTTTTCCTAAGGTGGTAGTAAGCCGTAGCCTGTATCTTCACAGGGGTAAATCATTTGTTGTGTAATACAACGTTTACTCCGGCCCATAAGATGCGTTTGCTGAGGCACACTGGTGATATTATTTACAGTGGCTCATTTGCTGGTGTGGTACCACTGGAGAACATCAGTGGTTAGCCAGTGTGCATACGCACAACATACAGTACGTCAGTGGTGAAGGTAGCTGTCTAAACACGGTTCTCCTTGTTCTTTGACAGAGGTAGCCTAAGCACTAACCTCGCTGCATTTAAGGAGTTCAGAGAACACTGTTGTCCAGAGTGACTTAACTGATAAGCCGGTAAACGTTCAGACATGCCTGTCAAAGATTTCTGAGGCATTTCTGCCAATGCACTTCAGGTACAGACCTTTTATTTTTAGGTTATGTGCCGATATTTGAAGGTATAGTACACCACTGCATGTAAAGTCTGAACCCGAGGAGTGAAATCTGCTGTTTTCGCTCTTTACTGTTGCCTATCATCACAATGGACAATCGTGGTTTGAGACACATAGCCTTGTGAAACGATTGAGAGCTTATCCATATCACGAGTGCCCAAGTACTGATTCTGTGTTGAGACTTGTTTACTCTTACTACCAAGTTTAAATAACCCAATGGGTGTGTCTATGCTTTAAAAGAGAAGAGTATGTTTTATGCAACATTTGACTTCATTTTTTGTGGCTTGTGTTTGGCTGCAATGTATCTTAGATCAGCCTCAGACTGCAGTGGTTTGCAGATCATTTTGCATGTGATGTGCTGTTTGTTCAACTGAACTGTAGCTCATTGTTCTTTGCATCTATTTTCAAGGGTAACACTGGATTTTACTTTGTAAAAACTGCGCTGACAAAAGTCAACATCAACCCAACCTGTGTAAAGCTTTAATGTTCACTTGTGCTGTGCTCAGTGTTTGAGATGGCTAAATGATAAAGTGCTGGCTAGTACATTATGCCAGATCTGTGGTGGTACAGTGAACACAATGGCGAGAGAATAATGAACATATTTGTCATTGTCTTAAAGTTATTAAGATTATTTGTTTTACTTTGTTGAATGAGAATCAGTTTGTAT
This sequence comes from Lepomis macrochirus, assembly GCA_024633595.2. Taxonomy (NCBI): domain Eukaryota; kingdom Metazoa; phylum Chordata; class Actinopteri; order Centrarchiformes; family Centrarchidae; genus Lepomis; species Lepomis macrochirus. The sequence goes on from JALXJV020000003.1 coordinate 6,123,841, forward strand.
CAGAAACTAAACCGTTGTTTGTTAATAAAAGTTGCATTCCTCTCCAACACTCGTGGGTTTTTTTTTTTTTTTTAATGGAGCCACAAGTGGTTTAAAAAAGAGCAATATTTTGGGAAATTCCCTCTTTTGCTGACCTACAGATAACAAAATTGATATCAGCCCCCAACCTGAGTGTCTCTGTCAGATGTGGGTCAGAAGCTTCGGAGACGACATTGATCTTGTGCTGTTCTCAGTGATGCTTGTGACCTACATTTATTTTGTGCTGGGCCAGATGCCTTCAACAAGTTTACTGAAAATCCAATACACAATACAAATACATGTGAATTAGAGGTTGTCCCCGGGAGCAACCTTGTTTTTAATCATTAACACAGAGGTGTGTGTGTGTGTGTGTGTAAACAGTGACATGGCAAGGATTGTGCAGGACATTTAAAAAAGGGCTCATAGTAAACCTCCCCTTTAGGATTTACAATTTAGCCTAATACCTGTAGAGATGGAAAATTAAAAAGGAGGAAATTTCAAAACATGAAACAATAGTTGACACAAATGCACCAAAATTTTAGCTTTAGTTTTAGTTTTTTTTTTTTTTTATATTAGACTTTGATAGAGAGAGAAATAGTATTCCAAAGTGATGATCCTCTGTATTTTATGGTATATTGTCTGATAATAGAGAAGAATATTGCCTTTCTGTTTGGATATGAATGGACATTTAATTATAAAGATGTAAAATAAATTTGGTAACCTGTGTTTTTGAAACCTGCATTGTTATGGCCTGGCTCAGAGGCCACAGCAGGAAACCACGCTTAAGGGTTTACCAAGAAAGGATGTTTATTAACAAAAGTAATTTAATTTAACAAATATAACAAATAATTTTAAAGCTTAACAAATGTGGCTGGCAAAACATAGCACCAGGTCAACCTAAACAAACAAGTAACAAAGCAACATGCTGTGGTGCTGGGGACCAGAGAAAAGCAAGCAGTCAAGCCCCTCAACAATCAGGAAGGGGTGGGTTTTATGCAAACTGGAGACAGTGGCCAGCTGCCTCTGATCTGTCTGATGGCCTCAGCTTCACTCCACCAGGAAGTTCACAATACATCCAACTATCCATCGTTAACCGCTAATCCTGCGTACAGGGTCGCGGCCAGGAAGTTCACCCTGCAACAAAACGCAGACACAGAGACACACACACAAACACCCTGGCAGAGGCCCTGGGGCCGTCACAGCATTCGTACATAAAGAAACATGTTTAGAAGAAACATAGAAACTGATGTTAAATGGATAACATCTAATTTCTTGAACAGGTGGCTGAAATGGATTAAAAGAACTCTTCCAAGGGAAGAATAGATATTTACAGGCCTAAATGATTTCCTTTTTGTCTAGAAGTTGTAACAGAGCCATGTATGTTTTTGTCAAAATCCAAATTTTTCTTTATACAGGATATTGTCATTCAGGTACATGCTGTTGAACATTCTTTTACATGTTTTCTTTCTGCTCTTCCTTTTGTGATCCTTATTCTACCTGGTCTACCTTTTCTGATCTGTTGTTGTCTCACTTTTGACACCAATATAGCATCTAACTTATTTGATCAATTTTGGTTCCAACTGGAAACAATGGTGTATTTTCCTCATGTCAGGCTACGTATATAAAAATAACAGCTTTATTGCAATAACAAGCAATAGACATATTACTTGTCATCGAAATGTGCTCGGTCGTGCGACAGTCATGGAGAAGATGAATGTCTTTAAAAGTACATTTTCAGAGTCATATTTGTCAGAGCACGTGTCCAGCTGGCAACACTTGTGTCTGAGGCAGTGAGTGTTCCTGGCAGGAATGTCAAACTGCTGCAGGCAAAAGTATGCTCTCACCGTCTGCTGGCTGAATTTGATTTGTTATATATTGATGAATAACAACAGTCTTTTCAACAATGATTTATATTTCAATAATGGATCAGTAGAAAACATTTCCAACAATTTCTCAAATCCTCTGAAATCCTTTAATTTCGTGGCCACCTAGTTGTCAAAAAAACATACCTTTGATGACTCATTTTGATCATTTAACAAGTAGCAGCTAATACCCGACTGGCATCCAGGCTTTTGAGAAGCATGACTGGGTGAGGTGAGGTGTGGCAGAGGACAACGGAGAGTACCCACCCAGAGAGAGACAGACATGACATGCCATGCCAGTCATTGTACAGTCATGCCAATAAAGCCAATTGAATTAAATTGAACTGACAGATGAAACCACACCAACAGAGAGAGAGAGAGAGAGAGAGAGACACACACATACAGAGAAAGAGAGAATTTATTGACAATTAATTGAAAAGGGTGTAGGGGGGGGTACCTACAACATAATTAAAACAATGTATACAAAAATAATAAATGGGGCCTAGCAGTTAATCTGGAAAAGATTAGTTATAGTCTTCTAAAAACAAGCCAGGTGTGAGGGAAATCCAAATAGGTTACTGGGCTCCACTGACACTGAACACACACAGCTACACATATTTAGGACTAAAAATTACCTCTATAGGAAATTTCAATCTGGCTTTCAGTAATCTTAAAGACAAGGGAAGAAAGGCTTTCTATGCTATAAAAAAGTATTTAACATAACCTGTTAGAATCTCCCTCAAAATATTCAAATCTATAATCAAACTATTTTTACTGTATGTAAGTGCAGTGTGGGGTCCTCTTGTAAATCAAGACTTTGAATAATAGGACAAACTGTAAAACAAAACCCTGCACGTGATCTGCAAGGGCATTCTCAGAGTCCACAGGAACAACCCCAACACTGGCTGCCGAGCAAGTGACCCCAACTCCTACCAATACAAAGCTCTCCACTCACTGCCAAGAGGTGAACACAGAGAGGAATCCCCTCAGCCAGCTTGTCCTGAGGCTCAGGACAGCCTACTACTGGACATCAACCACAAAAACTCAAAGTAAACTTCAATGCTGTTTGGTATTAAACCATTTATTTTTTACTGAGAGACTGAAATATGCTGAATATGCGAATATGCTGAAATTAGACTATTTTCAATATGTAGCAGATTGCCACAACCGGAGGGAAAGCCACTGATGATCCTCTGTAGTCAACAACTCCATTTCTGTTTGTAATTATTTCTTCAGGTGTGTTATTTGGTGATAACATTTAAATTCTGTTCAACATAATTGTCCTTTTTTTCTCACTCTTCTTTTATATGTGTATCTATGTGGCTTTAGCAATAAGTTCATGCCAATAAAGTTTCCTTGAATTGAAGGAGGGAGAGAGAGAGAGAGAGAGAGAGATGTGCCTTTATCAGTGGTCACGACTTATCTCACGTTAGCCAAACACACTGAGTGAGCGGAAGTTGTCTTCATCAGCACAAAAGGTAGGCTACACGGCGCTAAAGGTGGTAAATGTATATATAGACAGAGATGTTTGAAGAGCCTTTAAGGACTTTGATATAGAGTGCGGTAGCAGGACTAGGCCTGTGTGTAGTAGGCTAGCTTATACATTTATTGCTATAAGAAAATTATCGTGACAAGTTTTTTGCGGTATTTAAACACCAGAGGGGGATTGGCATTCACTAAGAAAACAGTTGCTTGAAAAATATTGTTTACTTGTAATTCCAGACATATTAAGTTAGACACAAAGCAGTTCCGTTTCGTTTCTCCCTCGCAGCCCCAGCTGAAGTCTCATCATGGCCGAAGTGGACGAGAGTCACTTTTCTCTGTTGAGTCTGGAGGATGAGCTGACCTGCAGCATCTGTCTGAGTACCTTTGACTGCCCGGTGACCATCCCCTGCGGACACAACTTCTGCCAGGACTGCCTCCTCGCCACCTGGAAGGAGTCCTACAGCTGCCCTCAGTGTCAAACCCACTTCGCCACCAAACCCGAGCTGAAGAAGAACACGGTCCTCAGCACCGTCGTGGAGACCTTCAACTTGAAGTCGACCAAGAGCGAGGCCAGCCAGGCCAAGAAAGATGAAGCCATACGCTGTGATACCTGCATGGAAGCAGAAGCGTCCCGGACCTGCCTCACCTGCATGGCCTCTTTCTGTGAGGAGCACCTGCGGCCTCACCGGGAAAACCCAAACTTCAGTTTGCACCAGCTGAGTGAGCCTGTCGGCGACCTGTTGGAGCGGATCTGCCCGGACCACCACAAGATGATGGAGTTCTTCTGCACCCAACATGGCCGCCCAATCTGCAGCCTCTGCCTCCAACAAGTCCACAAAGGCTGCACCTTCGTGTCCCATGAGGAGCAGAGGAACCTGAAAGAGGTGTGTGTGTGTGTGTGTGTGTGTGTGTCTCATTACAGTTCAGATATCACTCTGGCCTTATTGTTATGAAATTAATAATTTGAGATTTTATTCATTTGCTGAGAGGTCCTGCTTTTCTGCTTACCGTAATTCATTCAGCAATGAAGGAAATTAATAACTAATAATGCAACATTAATGGACAATACAATGAGTAATTCAAGACTACACTACACTACACTGTTAGTGTGCACTACAACGTGTGCAAACTTGATATCACCAGTAAATTAATACGTAAGCTGATCTACAAACGGTGTGCACGCCGTTGCCATATGAAGAGGTGTGTCTCATTTGCCCAGTGTAGTACTACAATTTGGCATTGGTTTGGTGTCCTTGGATCACATGACATGGAATCTCCCCGTAACACTGTTTTAACAATTGTGATTTGGTGATGGTCCCTAAGCTGACTCTCGGTGGTTAAAAGCGATCTATCAGAGGTGAGTTAACCACACTTGAGTAAGAAGCCGTCACTGGATCCTGGGTGAATGTCTCTCGAATATCCAACTTAAAACTAACTTCACCGTGGTTGACTCTCCATGGCGGAAACCAATTAAAACACGTAAAACCCTCATTTAAATACTGCCACCTCCACTGTGTTTGCTCCTGTTGTCATCTCCGCAATAATTGTTAGTTGAACACTCATAGGTATAGGTAGCACAATTGCACGTGCAATATTTTAGAATACACATGCAATTTTGTACTCTGTCTTTGTGATGTAAGTAAATCGGGCCCACGGTGTGCAATATTACGCATTGTTTGCATTGGGCTGTATGGCCTTGCATTGAAACTGTGGTGAGCCTGGTCTGTTTAAAACAGATCATTGTCTGTGTACTGAAGCTGTTACTTCGTCTGCCTTTTAGTACGAGCTCAGTGACAAGTTGGGTTTGCTGGACAGGAAGATTGAGAAGACTGAGACTGTTATGTTCCAAATGAATGACGCAGAGAGCAAGCTGAAGGTAATTTCTTCCTACTTCACTTTATTAGTGATTCCTTCCTATATATGGTGGCGCATTTATCTATGGCTCCTCTCATGTCCTTGCCCTAGGACGCAGCAACCAAAAGGAAGACAGCGTTGACAGCTGTGTATCAGCAGATGCGGGATATGTTGGCCCAAGAGGAACGTGAGGCCCAACATGAGGTGGACCGCGAGCTGGAGATTAACCAGATGAAACTGCGGGACCTCATGAAGAGGTTCACTGAGAATTCTGAAAGGATGAGGAAAGCCAGAGAAGACATAAACAGTCTGCTGAGTCGATCCCAAACCCTGGGCTTTCTACAGGTGGGATCAGAGAGACATCATAATTAAAATGAGGAAAGAGATGTAAATATTATACACTTGGAATATTCTTATGCTTTTTGGGTGCATGCTATGTTCGGCCGCCACAGTTCGAATTAAAGCAAATATGTAGAATCTCAACTGGATCTGCAGCGATTTGTCTTTACATAAAATTATTAACATAAAACCAATTCAATAATTCCTAAATCATTTTAGCACTGTTTCTAAACAAAAATGCCAAACATCTGCTGCTTCCTGCTTCTCAAATGTGAGGATTTTTCTACTGTGATATATGATGCACTTTAAATATTTTGGGGTGTTGGAGTGTTGGCCAAATAAAACAAGCACTTCGTATACATCAGCTCAGGCTGTAATAACAGGAACATTTCACTGTTTTCTGGCTTCTTTTTTTTTTGACAACTTGATATTTCAGAAAATAATTGGTAAATGAATCAATAATAGAAATAATAATATTTATGACTTTGGCACCCCAGACTGGTATTATGAACAAAAGAGAGCAATGCATGCTGTTGCACCTTATACTTATTACAGCCATGTCTTGCATGTGAAAAACACATCCCATTAATGAGTATTTTCTTTCCCTTGTTCCTCATAGTCTTCAGTTAACTTGCCTAAGGCTGTAAACTTTGACCCGTACACCCCTCGAATCAACCTGGACTCCAAGAAGGTGACAGCAACACAGGGCTTTGCTGCTGCCCTGAAGGAGTATTTGACCGAGATCCTTAAACAGCCTGTTGAGGCCAGACTGCTGATGCTGAAACCAGGTGAATGTGCAGGTACATTTAGGGGAGAGTTTTCCATTTGGAGATTTCTTTTGTTGTAGAACACTGTGTGTGAGAATGGGTGAATGAGAGGCCAATTGTAAAATGCAATATCAATGCAGTCCATTTGCCATTCACAGATGAAAAAGCAGCTCCTGCCCCGGGACCGGAACATACTGAAAATACTGGATCTCAGCCGAAATCTGGTATGTGTGTCTCTGTGAAGGTAGTATTGTAGCAAAAAATCTCTACACAGTAGCATACAGTATCTCACAAAAGTGAGTACACTCCTCACATTTTTGTAAATATTTGATTATATCTTTCCATATGACAAAACTAAAGCGATGACACTTTACTACAATGTAAAGTAGTGCACGTACTGCTTGTATAAATTTGTTGTCCCCTCAAAATAACACATCACACAGCCATTATTGACTAAACTGCTGTTATATAAGCTGTACACTTACTACTTTACGTTGTGGCAACGTGTCATTTCTTCAGTGTGGTCACATGAAAAGGTATAATGAAATATTTACAGGAATGTGAGGGGTGTACTCTTGTGATATACTGTATGTACCTGTAATAAAATATCTCATAATAAAATTCACACAGATATCTGCACATTGTGTAGCTATGAAGTGACAGAAAGATACTGATATGGTTTGGTCAAGCACTTATGTTTATAGACAATTTGACAAGCATTTTGTAACTCACCACTTAATAAAAAAAACTTATTAGTCTAGAAAATCTTCTTCTCATTTCACATTTTCTGCTTCAGAACAACCAGAGCCCCAAAAGCTGGAAGGACAGCCAAGGTCCCAAAGTCCAGGTCGTCCACCCATCCAGCCATATTTCCAGCCAATTCCTGTACCTGTTTATATGGGATCACATGGAGGCTGGAATCCGTCCCAGTATGCACAGGGTCACCAGTCACCACGCTTTCCATTTAGGCCAGGACAAAAGATAAGTAAGTAAAACATAAACGTACAATAATACACAAAATATTGTGATATGGATTATGACAGCATGATTCAACTTCTACTAACACTTGTGTCGTCAGAATGATTTATGGGATGCTAGAATCAAATACAAATTCTGCACATTAATTCAATTTTGCATGTATCCAATCACTCCTCCAAGACAATAAGAATAAATTGATTGAACTTTGAGAAGCCAATCCACCAGCCAACCAATACACAATAAAAATATAATAGCTACATTAGCCAAACATACAGATTTCTCCAGCTTCAGACCCACAGAAGCGTGAAGGAAAAACTATTGAGAAAACCTTATCAGGAAAAAAAGAGAAGAAAACCATCTGCAAGCCAGCTCATAAAGTGACCCGGAAAAAGGATGCAGAAGCATGCAACAAGAGCCACACTCTCAAAAACAAAGGTACTCGTATTTTTGTAATGAATAGTACAATTTTAACAGAAGAACCATACAGTAACAGGTATAAAATGGTCCCATGACATGTACATGCTGATCCACCATAAAGGTAGATTAGTTTGTAATAGTTTTAGGGACACACAGGCAGACACCACTGTACATGTATAAATGCTCACGACGGTATGCTATGCAGTGCTAGACTAATCTATGCAAAGGAATGAGAAGACGAATTTGGTGTGATGTTACGCCCCTGCCTTTGGTGGCTATCATGGGGCAAACAACACTCCAACACTGACCCAAACTTAACACAGATAACACCTTTAAAACAACCAAATCAAAGGAATTTAATTACAAAGTGATAAATTAAGAAGAGCAAAAACACAGGAACATAAAACAAAATGCCCCAGAAGGGAGGCAGCAAGACCAGCAGTCCCAGATCAAAAAGCCTCTCTTCTGACACATGCACAAGAGCTTTTAAAGACGGCCTTCCAAGGCCAAGTGGACCTCGTTCAGTAGCACTCCGGGAGCAGAACTAGAGAACAGAAGAGAACATGGACACAGCACAGGGAAACGCAAATAGCCGTAACAGTGAAGACAGCTTTACACTCTGAGTTCAGTCACCAGCAGTGGTGCAAGTGGCAGTGTTCACTGGTGGGAAGCTGGTGAGGGATTATATGTTTAGCGTGTCTTACTGGTCGGTCTGTCTGAACTATTCATTGCTTACACTGTACATTTTGATCACTTGTGGCATATTTTTCTAGTTTTAAAGTTACAAATATAAGGGATGCAAGAATTTTCTCCTGCCAAATACTTTGCTTCATCCTTGGCAGTCCTTATAGATTGAGCAATAGGATGGCGATGGAGCAGTGGACAAGACACATGCTTTTGGTATGGGAGACCTGGGTTTGATTCCCACCCTGATATCCACCAATGTGTTAGTTGCTCCGAAGGTGTGCGACTTCTGACATATATATTCATTGTCAGCTAAATGACTGATTATATTTATTTTATTATTAATAGCTCAGTTGGCAATAGAGGTCATAAATATCTTTTGTTTTCTATCATGGTGACAGAGTGTGACAGGTACGACAGGCTGCTTTACTCATTTTTATTTGTTTGTACTTGTTACTTGCATCTACAAAGGTCACATTTTAATGTGCTGCATACCCTTCACTGCAGTCCACAAGCCACTGGCAGGACATCATCTTCATTGTTTGAATTGGGCGTAGATGATTTTCTACTGCCATCAGGTATCAATATTTACCAAGAAGGTGGTGGCCCAGTGAACACGGAGATCAGTGTGTTATTCTTAGAAGTTAAGTTGTAATGCAACATACCTGGGCGGTCCGCACAAGTGAAGTCTGAGAGTGGGAAACACAGCTTATTTTGGCCTTACAGGTACTGCAAATTGCGAGCGCTGTGTCGTCTTCACTCAAGGTGAAGAACTTCCACAGCAACAGATGGCATTAATTTAATTTATGTAAAATTACCACATGATAAATGTTACCATATTGTGAAATCTGGCAACATTTAGCATGTCATGCATGCTAACCATTAGCTGTAATGTGAAGTAGAGTTGAGGCAAACAGGAACTGAATCATGCTGTAACTTATTTTTGTACACTTCACCATAGCTCCACCATGTCCAACAGCTAGTCGCTGACTTTGCGTATCATTTGATGCTGAGCAGGTAGAATATTGGGCTTCTCTGAATTTTTACGTGTTTGGTTATGAAAAATGTTGTGCCACTGGCCATTTAAATTTGTGTTCTGAACTGTTTTCAGCTTTTTGCTCCAGGTATGTGGGGCACATACCTTTTTGCTCCAGGTATGTGGGGGCACATACCTTTTTGCTCCAGGTATGTGGGGGTGGGGCTGGTTTGAGGTGTGGTTGTTTTGCTGGCATGACATGTTCTGACTTCCTCGGATTAAGAGGTCCAGTGATTACCACGTCACAGGTGTATCACCTGCTTGTCTGCAGCCTTCGCCGGGACAACAGTAGATTAAGCAGTAAAAACGACAGTCCTTCTCATAGACCTGCACTACTTGAATTACACGGATGCCAAGATGTGGACAAACTCCGAAGGCTTTTGGGAAGTTGCATTTGTGATTTTGCTTTAAGAGCAACTTCAGAAAACATACATGTTAGTAATAACTACAATTGCAGGTGTTCATGTTGTTGTACTTCAGACCGAATTCAGTTTTAGCATGACCATTACAGATCAGGGCCGGTATTTATCAAGCTTCTCAAAGTGCCATTTTAGTTGTAAGTGCTGAGAATTCATGAAATTTACTCCTACTTTTAAACCTAAGAATAAAAGTAAGTTATCAAATTTCTTAAAGAGAAGAATCACTCTTACTCTCCCAGTTATTTAAGACAGCTCCGGAGGTTGCTCAAGTGGTTAGGAGCTGCCAGTAGGGGCTTGTGACAGAGACATGCAGAGAGGAGAAGAAGAATTCTGACAAGTTGGTGAGGGACGTCGTATCACCACTGACTTTACGCAGTAATGCGTTTTCAGTTAAATTGAAGGTGGCGATGACGCTTCATTTATTTGCCACAGGACAAACGCAGCAATGCTGATGATTTTGGCCGTCACAACCATCAACAAGCCGAATAGTCATGGAAACAATTAGGGCACTTGGGCTACAGCTCCACACATTTCCAAGCATTTCATCGACTTCCCAACCCCCCCCCCCCTCCCCCAACATAGCTTATGCAAATAGCCAGCTTCACAGGAGTGTAGGTGCCAGTGCAGGACTTCTCTAATTTTGACGTATTTTAACTAACTTTAACTAAGATAAACTCTCTTATTTATTAATGTGTAGGCCTACATCATAATGTATTCTCTTGAAAATTCTTTATTGTTAAATGTGTATTGAACATTAACTCCTCTGAGGAATTTCACCATTCAATGTGAATTTATCTGAAAATATTCTTAAAGAAGGAAATCTCTTCAGCGATTGGTCCTTGGCTACTTCATCGTCCAAAATCCTGTTTGCGGCACAGCAAAGTGTCGTGAATCAGCACTCAGACTGACACTTAAGATTTAATCTTTATGTATACTTGACTCCAATTAGGACTATGATGCTTGATAGCTAACTTTTAAGCACAGCTTTGAGCAAAGAATTTTTTCACTCTAAAGTCAGTTCTTAGCAGCGTTCTTATGAGTAATTCTGAAAAGCTTTATAAATACGGGCCCAGTCTGATAGTGGCACAACCCTCAAACTGTGGGCGAACTTCTAAAGAAACCTTTTTGTGTATTTCCCTTCAGTGCAAGACAAAAAGAAACCCAGTGGTCCAGGAGGAAACAAGCCAAGTGGGAGAAAATCTGATTTCACCAAGAAAGACAACCCCAGAAGCCATCCTTCATCAGAGAAATCAAAAACGCACCATCCACGGCCTACTAAAAAGAACTAGACGCAGCAGCAGATGCTTCTGCAGTTGTCATACAGTGAGGCACTGTAAGGTGAATCACATGATAGAGATTGGCACTACTTTATTGCTTTATAAGGGCTTAAATAAACAGTATACACACAGCCAGCCCTCACCATTACTTTACAGTTGTCACAATATATATCCGTTTTTACATCATGACATTTATATGTAAATGATTAATCGAGCAGTTGCTTGGAAATGAACACAACATTTACAAGCCAGCTGATGATTAACGTGGATCATAGCCACAGTTTTTTTCCCCACTCACATTATGCACGTAATTTGTAATATAGCTTTAATAAAACACAGACACATGGCTTATAAATAAAAATATTTATGGTCTTCAAATTGAAAAGATCGCTTCAGTACATTCAAGTTCAATCAGAATCAGTTTTGTCACCTGTAGGAAAAATTTCACCAAAGCATATTGACTACCACCTTTGTAACAACTTCGTTTTCCGTGATTGTAACCAATAAAAGCCCCCCCCAGTTATCTTGTATTTTCATTCCCGTTTAGCAGAGGCAACATAAGGTTTCCTCCTAAGACCATAATGTAGTCAAAACTGAATGCTTTCTTCACATTCTGTTCGGCCTTTAGGGTTCTCTTACTTTTACAGATATTTGACAGCAAAAAAGTTGAGCATATTCAAAAATGACTAATAATGAAAGCATTATAGCACACAACACAGTGAAATTTGCTTTGTGAAAGTGTTTCTATAAAAAGCGTCTTCATAAAGTATTTAGAACACTTTTTGCACAGTTTATGTTGTAGTTAAATATTTTTAATTTTACAGAAATGCTATGACGTACAAATCGTGTTCTCCAGAGCTAATGGAACAGGCTTGTTTGGTACAGACCCCAGCAAAAACAGATATTTTTTATATTTCTTTAGTGAAATAAATGCAAAAATGAGCACCCCTACTAAAATCATGATTCATATCGCATAAGCAATATCTGTCAAAATAACCGTAGACCAGGGAGCCTTTTTCCTCATGTTCCGAGTCCTTTAAATGCCATTTGGTATTTTATGTTGAATCGCGATGGCTTCTGTTTAGCTCATCTGCCTTTAAAGCCTGATTGATGGGGCGGACTGGTTACAGCTTGACATGGTTTTATTCATATATCCTGATTTATACATCGCCATAATTTTATACAGCAGTTAATTGTACTTAATGGCTTTGCTTTTGTCCTCACACACACACACACACACACACACACACACACACACACACACACACACACATACACAAAAGATAATTAAAGAAAACAGGATACACAATTTGGAATACCACAAGAAAGGGTCTGAATACTGACATAAGGAGAGATTTCAGTCTTTGATTTTCATTTTATTTTTTTTACTTATTGAAAAAGGGTTATTGAGGATAGATTTGTGGCCAAAAATGGCAATTTATCCACTAGAAATTACATCTACATCTATCTGTGCAAAAAGAGAAGTGGTCTAAATACTTTGTGAAGCCACTCTAAAAAACTGTTCTACATCTGCTAAGATTTATCAAATAATTATAATAACTTACAGCTTTTTGAACTGGGAGCATTCAAACAACAACATCACAGTCATGTTCCTCCACCCCAACATTAACAGTAAAAACAGTTAAAGTCTTTAGCCACGCTAGCAACCCTGTGAGGTGTAATAGTAATTACATGCCTGAAAAAAAATGTTGCCCTGATTAAAGTTGCATAATCTTCACAGAGTTTTTTTTTGTTGCTGAAAACAGTTTTTATCAGAATAAGAAGTTGCACTGTGCAGCTTTAAGCTGTTTGGCAAACATCTGAATTTAGATCCAACTCAGATTTAAGCTGAAAGCTAGCATGTCAGCATGCTATCTAGCATTTGTAGCAAATTACAGTCAATGCTGCGTTCCACACTGTTCAGAACTGGGATATTTCCAAGTTGAAATATCCAACTTCCAAACTCAAAGCGTTCCAGGTGCAATGGTGCATAACGCCAAACGTTAACGAAAACCATGGCTGACCGTGACAAAGTGTACACACAGTTGCACCCTCAGCAGTGCCTTTGGTGATAATCAAAAGGATGGCAGTTTAAATGCAAACAACTGACATAAATAGCCTATACGTTACTAGTTAACTGTGTACCGCTCTAGCTACATCAGTTGGTAATCCTCAAGTCAGTTAACATTGTAGGTTAAACTTCCTAATGTTGGCATTTTTAACTTTTATGGAGAGATGATTTTATGAGGTTTTTACTGTAGCTACCTAATAGGCCTAACATATTTCTACATCAATGTACATGTAGAATAGGCTTTACTATAAGATATGTATTATTTTAATTTAAATACATGCAAATATACTTTTTGTTGCCTTCTGGTTTATGGTTTAGCATTTACAATATGTGCTTCCATGGCCACTGACATTGTTTTGTGACGTCATTCGGGTGTTACTCGTGAAGTCGGGGTACATATTTTTTCCTCAGAGTTTTTCTCAGAGTTCACAAGCAGAAAATCCGACTTCAAGTGGTGTTCCAGGGTAGTTTTTCTAGTTGGCGGTCAGATATTTCCAAGTTCAGAGTTGCCTGGAACGCAGCATAAGGCTGAGAAATTCTGTCAGTAATTTTAGAACGATGATCAAGTGTTTGACAAGTATAATGTAGACCTGCTGGTGAAGCTAAATAAAAACTCAGATCAACAAAATCATTAGGTTTCATTCTCTGGGAACCTTTCATTTATCTGTATCATACTGCATCACAATTCGTCAAACAATCATTGAGGTATTTCACTCTAAAACAGTGTTTTGAACTGGAGCCGTGCTGCTAGCGTGGCTAAAATCCGGCCAATGAACCCCTGTTACGATTAAGCAAATTCAGTGCAACACAACACACACAACTCTGGTAAACATGGATGATAAGGTAAAAGATGTGTCCTCGAGCACAAAGACATTCACCAAACAAATAGAGGGTGACGAAACCATGAGGTTTGGTAACCTGCCAAGGAGGTGCATATTCCAAAAGCATAGGCATTGCGCGGCTAAAAACAAACACCTGTTCAGCCAAACGAGCAGCAAGTTGGCTCCGGGCTCCTAAGAAAGCACAAACTAACATTCTATAGACTTTTCTGATATGGCTGTGAGCAACAGGCAATAAACAGGAACAACACAGAAGGTACGAATAATTTCCCTACAAGCAGGCTATTTGACGGACAGAGCACAAACGACCTCTTGCTCAGATTATGTAGAGTACAGGAAAGATGCAACAATAAAACTCAACAGTTAGATCAATGTCACCTGAACACTACACAGGAAAGTACATGCAAGTAACTCTGATTGTATCAATAATACACTGTGGAGGTTTGAGTTGAAGATCAACTCTCCTTACCCTTGTCTGCAGAAAATACTGTCTTTACTCTGCCACCTTGTGGTGACTATTTGGTAAAACACAAAAAACTAAATGCAAGAGGATTACTTGCATAACATAAAGTAACAACATGGGATAAGTTAATCTCATCAGCAGTTATCACTATTGGCGGCAACATCAAGAGGTTAATATTACAGTTTTCTATGTCCTAAGCAGTGGAAGGTATTTATCAGTGTAAGTGCCAAAACAGCAGCACAAAATATGTAAACAGGAGGACGTAGGCAAAGAAGAGGAAAAACAAAAGGTTTTACATGAGGCAAAATTATTCCTCTGAACAACACTTACTTGGCAGCACTTTCAAAATAAACCAAAACAAAAAAGTGAGGTTGTTTCCTATAGCGCTTAGCAGGAAAGTTAAATAGAATTCAAGACTGTACCTTAGTACAACCTAAAAGTTCAGCAAGCTACTTGACACAGTGAACGATGAATCGATGTCCAGTGATTGACGACACATTGCAGTTGTAACAGAGCCCTTGCTCCACCGAGATTCGGACACCTTTTGGCCCACACACACATTTCAAAGCCTTATATTAGGTGACATACTCAGGAGACACTTTCAACACTGAAAGTGGCAAACAGTGTTGATAGTGGCAAACTATCAACACTGTGATGAAAGGGGTCTTTTACAGATATTCTGTACAGTTTAACATTTCACACACCATCAACTAGAGTCTACTAGCTGCTTGTTTGTGCTCTTCCTGGAATAAAAAACTAGTGGGCAATAAAGTACAGTACTGTAACATTTGTTGTGATCATACTGTTCTTTCCTGTTTTACTACTTCATCACCCGTTGTTGATTTAGACATGGCTTTATGGGGGTTTGGTCAATCGAACCTGGGCAACTTGTTAAAAATGGCTGACCGATACCTGCAGGGCTGCACTGGGCATTCAGTTGTAAATACAGATTAATAAACAGTATAGTCGACTGTAGATATCTATGGCACAAGGGATCAGTGCAAATAAACCGCAATCTTTCTCCATAACATTCACCTCCTCCTGACTGTCCCACCCATGTTGGGGTGGAACTTCCTGAGCTCTGGGTTACAAAATATTGGGAGTGTGGAGCTAAAAGGCCGAGAAACAAAATCACACCAGCCCAATTCCAAACTAACCTTTCTAACACCTGTCAGCTCTCTGAAGATCTGAAATGATTACACAAGAAAATGATGACAGCTATTCTCATCAACGTGATTGAGGATGTTCAAATATCTTAGAGGAGGGCAAATAAAGTGCCATCTCAAATGCAAATGAGGGATTAATAGAATCTGGGCTGCAGAAACTAGACATAAGAGCTTCAGATCACGTGATGTTCAGAG
The DNA here is from genome assembly GCA_024633595.2 of Lepomis macrochirus. Lineage (NCBI taxonomy): Eukaryota > Metazoa > Chordata > Actinopteri > Centrarchiformes > Centrarchidae > Lepomis > Lepomis macrochirus. Next base: position 6,139,711 of record JALXJV020000003.1, read on the forward strand.
TGGGTCACGCACGAGCGGAGGCCGGCCCCGGAGGCCTGGGCGAGTCGTGAGGGGTGGGGCTCTCTGTTTCAGAGGCGCTGGATTCGTCGTCGTCATCGTCCGTCTGCTCGCTGCTGTGGTACAGCATGAGGGCCTGGGTCTTATGGGTGATGGTGATGGTGCAGGGACCCTGGGCCCATGGCTCGCCGTCCACCTGCATGGGCATCTTGGAGCTCTTAAGAACCAGCTGGAGAGTGAAAGGTAAGACCCAACACTTGAATAAGAGAGACTGTTTACTGAGCTGGGAAAATCTGGATCTTGTTAATAGCGGTGCTCACTGACGTTTCTGTTCTGTATTTTAATTTGGCGACAGAAGGTCCTAACATTGAGGGAATGATCGGCACATTCCCTTTTACAGAGTGACTCACTAATATCAGTGTCCTCTAAAGCTGCCACTACACTTTTTCAGCAGAACTTGTCAGATGGTCGAATAGCTTTTGCGACTCTGAACTGGGGATCTGTGTCCGGCCTTACCGTCCAGCCGCCATAAACCAGATAAAAAAAAAGCTCTGGAGATGATAAAAATAAAGATATTACCTATCATCGCTCTCAGCAATGAACTTCACAAGCAGCAGCGAATGCTTTGGGCTTTTCCTACCCTGAGTTTCACCTCTCCGGCTAGTGTGACCATCTGATTGGTAGAACTGTCACGGCTGCAGCCAGACAAGAAGGTCTGCTGACACTTCTCAGGGCTAAAAAGATCAAATTAAAATAAATTAAAAATGCGCCCTCACTGAGTTTCATATAATTTTCAGTGGCGTCGGGTCATTAATGACAGATATTTAAATAGCATTTCCATTTATTTAGACTGACATTATTATGCAAGACCTGACAACCAATTCCATCATAATGTATAATTTGATGTAAATGCCATTGCCAACAAATGCAAGATTGACAGATTTTGTTTTCTCTTTTAGCCCTTGACTTTGCCCACCACATGGCATCAAACCTACACCCTTAGCGTCAATGTTTCTGATCACCTTCTACGTAAATATGTTGGGTATTCAAACACCAGTTAAATGAGTTCCTCCATCTTTTTCCTTGTTGTGTATCCTGCGGTTGTCATGGTCACGCTCAGGCTGCAGGGCAAATACCCGTGGCAGCCATCTTCTCTCTCCTTGCCACTGCCATCGTGTTTCCATTGAAAATAACGGAGGGGGCAGTGGTAACCTTCAGTGTTTGAAAACACTTGTAGGTCTCTGTTGTACATCATCACTCTCTATTTTTAGTGTGTTTTAGTCAGTGGTTAATGGTTAATGGTTAAGATTACCGTGTGAAGAACAGAATGAGGATATGAGCACGTGCAGCAGCCAGTTGGTGTGTGCTTAATCAGTTTAGTTCAAATGAAATTCTCAAGTGCTCAAGTGATGAGGCAAATGGCAGGGAAAACTAATTTCACTCACTCCCTGTCTTCCTCCACATCCACTTATTGTGGTAGACAGGAAGTGCTGTGGTAGAACTGTGTTTGTGTGTTAGTGTGTGAGTGTATTACTGCCTCACCCTGACAGTGTGGGCCTGTCCCAGCCGCACAGGATTGGCCAGCTTGACCTGGATCTGAGCACAGTGGAAGGAGCCAAACACACCCACCACCTCCAGCAGACCATCATCCAGCCTGCAGGGAGAGACAGGAAGCAACGCTGCTGCTCACTCTCAGTTGCTATGGTAACCTGGAGCACCTGATGACTAAATCTGACTAACTGATGCTCACATCAATAATTATAATTACCGTGTGGGGGGGCAGGGTTCGTCCCCCATCCCCTCCCAGAGTCTGCAGCCTCCACCCCAGTAGCCAATGTTACAAACTATGATGCCCTCCAGGCTGGGCAGAGCGACCCTCTCCCCATCCAACTCCAGCTGTGGAAGGAACACACACACACACACACACACAGTATTGACAGACTGGCAACTGGCTCCATCAGGTTCACTCTTTCCTACTCTGCCCTGGTACGTAATGTTCTCACAGAACTGACACATAGTACTTGGTCACAGAATGTTAGATGTAAATGGACACTTTGTAACAAACAAAGCTAATTTGTCTAAAGTAGAGCTCAAACAAAAGTATACCCATAGCAATATTTGAGAATTAAAAAAAAAAACCTTCCCATAACAAAGACCACCCCCCTTATGTTTGGTTAATAAAGAATGCCCAAAGTATTATGAGCAGGACATTTTAAGGTGATGGATAAAATAAAATAAAAACTAAACAGCACAATTTCAAAGTAAATATCACTGGAAATAAAATTAGTAACAGTAAAATGTATTAAAGTTCAGATCAGAATTATGAGGTTAAAACATTACGTACAAGGCTGCGTTCAGAACATTCAGTATATTTATGATTAGGGATGTCTAGATCCGATCATGAGATCGGAAATCGGGCCCGATCACGTTGTTTCAGACTTGATCGGAATCGGACGTTACCTCTCGATCAGGACTCTGCTATAAATGCATATATATGTATATATAGATGTGCTTTGCAAACACTGTGGCGCTTTTATTTTTGTATTTGTTTACATGCCTGCTGGGTATTTTAAGTTAAGGTGCTATTTGTTTTTATCTTTTTTTATATTTACTGTTGCACTAAAGTCCAAAAGTGAAGAATTTAAGTTATTTATTACTTGATTGTTCAACCTACCTCACAGAAGTGCTCTGTTTGTTAACAGAGTTGTTGAATGTTAAAATAAGGTGAATTAAATAAAAAATAAGGAACATCCTGGATCTGTTTTTTTGCTCTTCTTTATTCTTTTTTTTAAGTATTATAGAAGTATCAGATCAGGACTCAGTATCGGTAGATACTCACAATCAAATGACTCGGACTCGGGACACCTGATCGGGACATCCCTATTTATGATTGTTAAAACAGCCTGTCACCAATTACAATTCATCTGTATGAATGGTAACAGTTGGGCGGCTGTGGCTCAGGAGGTAGAGAGGGTTGGCCGTTAATTGGAAGGTCAACGGTTCAATTCCCGGCTCCCCCAGGCTACGTGTCGAAGTGTCCTTGGGCAAGACACTGAACTCCGATGTATGAATGTGTGGGAAAGTTAGTTTCTGTTTGAGCACTTAGGCTCAGTGAGTGAATGTGTGTGTGAATGCAGAAGTAGTGTAAAAGCGCTTTGGGTGGTCGAAAAGACTAGAAAGGTGCTATACAAGTACGGAGCTTTGACATTTTGGGAAATACTCTTTCTTGCTGAGAGTTAGATGAAAGTTGATACCGCTTTTAGATCAGTACAGTGACTACGGAGCTAGAGCTATGCTAATTTATGCTAAGTTAGCATAAAGCTAAGTTAGCTTAGCTTAGCATAAAGACTGGAAGGGAGGGGAAACAGGGTAGCCTGGCTCTCACCAAAGTTCAGAAATACTTCTACCAGCACAACTTCTAGTGAAGATCACTAAGTGAACAAATGAAAACATTTTTTTACAACTTTAGCAAGATCTGGGCTATTGCCCCCAAAACATTTAGTGATTTTCAGCCAAGAGTATCCCAAATAGTGAAAATGTTGGCTAATTCTGAACTGCATAGGTGAGGACATAACATGCAACTTCATCACATGAACAATGCTGCCGTACCTCAATCCTCTTATCCAGATCCTTACATTCCTGCACTAAACAGTCTTTGGTACCATACAGGAAATAAACAGCCTGGGGAACAAAAAGAGAAGCATTAATATAAACCAGTTTCTCTGATGTTTCTGACAATGAAAAAACAGACAGTAAGCAAAATGAGGCAACACCTTGGTTTTAAATATTCAAATTCGGTTTACACATGATTTATGTATTCAAATGAAGCGGTTCAAACTCTCTGACCTTGTTGATGATGCGGCTGGAGAAGAAGGAGGGTGTTTTCTCGCGGTGTGTGTGGAAGTTGAGCGCCATCAGAGCATCAGGCCCCACAGAGAAGTAGTTGTTCATGGACAGAACCTGTGGAGGACGAGCAGTATATGTTGTAGATGTGCTGCGTGTCAGAGCAAACCCCAACACTCTAATGCAAGTAAAGGTGAGATTGCATCTTGATAAAAATGATTAAAAAGTAGAGCTCAAACTCACCTTTGGTTTCCGAAAGTAGAGGCCTTTTGAGGCCACTTGCACTTTCCATCTGAAAGGGATTATTCAGGTAATTAGCAGGAACAAAAGAAACACTAACAGGGCGTTAGCTGGGACTTATAATGCTGAGGTCACACGTCCAGGACCACACACGTGCAACCCTTCCCCCTCAGAAAATGATGAGGTAGTAGGATCTAAATATTCTGAGTCTGAAAGTCCCGGAACCAGCTTGTAACATACTCACAAGGTCGAGCTTAAACATGTTGAATTTCTCATTACTCCTCAGGGAACTCAAATTTCCAAAAGAAAATGGGAGCATATGACCATAGGCTCCTAAATGTTAGCTACGACCCTGAACACAAAGATCTAAACATCATCACACTAAACTCGAAAGCTGTTGACAGAAGATCTTCCATAACTCCTAGACTGAGGAACAGTGCATAAAAACCCATGTGTAAGATTAATAAAACAGAACAATTTATAAGCTGATGAAATGACGTCATATTGTCAAAGACTTGGTCCCAAAGCAACTGAGACATCGCTGCCCCACCTGTCCATTTTGACCACCTCTGCATCGAGGATGTTACGGAGAACCTGTTCCACAGCGATCTCTCCAGCATACCCGGCGCCCCAGCCTAAAGTGTTGGAAAGGTCATTTCCGGTTCCCAGGGGCAGGATGGTCACCCTTGGCATAAACTGGTCTTGGCCCTGACACAGGATGTATAATATAAGGTGGACATGATAAAGAAAGAGGTAATGCCACATTGCATCACTTAAAAAAATATTATTAAATGTAATAAAAGTAATTCTCATAGCTCAGAAACAGTCCCATCTCACCTTCAGCTTCATAGTATCGATGGCATCCAGCACCCAGCCCACTGTTCCATCACCCCCACACACCAGCACCCGGACACTGCCGGGAGGAAGCAGGGTGCACAGCTGGAGGGCTTTGGAGGGCGTCAGCTCAGACAGGTCAAACACCTGGAGGAAAGAAGAGAGAGAAAAGGAAGATTTAAGTCATGCTTCATGCAGAAATGTTAGACCTGACTCATCTCTTGGCTTTTTATAAAAAAGGGATGACAACTAAACTGAGGGTTAAAGGATGAATTAGTCTAACTGAGACACAGTCAGAGTAGCTCCGGCCTGACCTGCACAGGATTCAGAAGGGTGCGAAATTCTCCCAGCAGAACCTCCCCCATGTTGTTGCCACTGCGTGTGTTAGCCAAGACCAACACCGGAGTCCAGCCACTGCCAAAGGAAGACGCCAGCTACAGAAACACACACACACAACACCAACATTGCTTAAAACAGCATCTGGTAGACCACATAAAACCTAAACCAGTATGAGTCCCCTGTGCCCCCCCACCAACAACTCAAGTCATATCTTGAGCACCTTGCTGTACTCGTCGGGGTGCCTGCGGCGGAGCTTGTTGACACGGTACAGGTAATGTGGAGGGATGATGAGGCTGTGGAACTCGCCCAGGTCACACTGGTCTGCATCCGCCAGGCTGTCCATGCAGTCATCATGCACTATGGCCTGACACCACACACACCTGAGGGAGGGACACAGGCCTGTTAGATAATTAAGAATATACACAGTCTTTACTCCTCTGTCTCTGACGCTGTCATGAGGATTTGCATTTATCTGACCTTAGGAGATTACAGCAGCTAGAGCCCTGGTATACCAGAGAGCAGCATCATTCCATTAGAGCAAATTAAAGACAGATTAAAATGCAACCCCATTATGATGACAACTATAAAAGGTTCTGAGTAATAGCCTTTCATGACGCTTTTTCTTTAATATTATTAATATCTTTAATAATATTTCAGAACTGAATATATTTAATAACATTTTACATCGTTAGGCTATGTTAATGTGTAGGTAACCATCTATTTGTCAGACTGCATAGGGGCTTTTCATGGGTGCAAAAAGAGCAACCCCCGCCCCACTTTTACGCACAAACGCAGCTGCAGCTTTGCAGTAAAAACCCCAAAGTGGGTCTCATACACACACCGCTGCACGTGTAAAACCACCTTACGCTACCTGAAGTCGCAGAGCTTCGGCTGGGTCCCACACTGCTGTTTGCACACTGCACAGTAGCTGGCGAGGGGGACATTTCCGCGGACCCAGCGGTGCTCCATGGCTCCGTCGGGGCTACAGGGGGCCATGATCTCCTTGCACGACAGGCTCCGGTCGGCCCGGCGCAGGCACTGCTCGTCGGCGCACACGCCGCAGCAGTCGCAGAAAGCCCCTTGGAGGATGTGCTGGGAGCAGACGCAGCAGTAGGTGGGCTTGTTGAACAGGTCTGTGTAGTGCCAGCCGTGCTTGCTCTTGCGGAAGAAATCTTTCATGTGCGTTTTCCGCTTGGAGCGCTGGGCGCTGCACCACAGCGTGATGATGACCGGGACGACGACGGCCAGAGAGGTCCAGAACAGGAGCGTCCACTCCTCCCGGGAGCCGCAGTCGTCATGCGCCTCGCCCCCCTCCTTGTGCATCGCTGCTGGATGGTAGCGCGAACGATGGATGCTGCTAATGAGCGGAAATAAGTGAAGAGAAGATCTATGTAAACAACAGAGAGCGGAGACAGGACATACGCCACGTTTTCCCTGCGCTACTCATGTTCACGGACACCAATTTGAGCTTAGATAGAAACATTTCCTGTATAAGCAGCTATAAACAAGAAGACAACGATGTGACGTTGGACCAATGAGCTACCTCGCTACCTTAGCTTCATCAGAGAGTGCTTACGTGTCAAGATAACTCAGTTCACCAACACGGAAAACACACATGCAAGCGTGAGCCGTAGAGCACAGTGCAGTGCACTCCAGCATAGCGTTGGCGGTGGAAGAAGTATTCATATCCATGTAATCCTTTTACTTGAGTAACATCGTTTTACGTAAAGATAAACGACACCACATAATAAAAATGTCTCACATTCAAGTGAAAGCCCTGTTTTCAAAATATTACCAAATAAAGATATTGAAGTAGGCCAGAATTACCCCTGTTAGTGGTGGAAGATGTATTTAGGCATTTTACTACAAGTAAAAGTACCAATACAGCGATGTAAAAATATAAGAAAATCAAAGTCCTACTTAAGTAACACTACAAAAGTTTTTATTTTGCAGGAAAATGGCCCTGTGAATGATGTAACATATGAAATTATTAGATTTTACTACTAATAGGCTACTGATCGATGTGTAGCCTAAGCACCATTTTCCTGGAGGAGCTATTTTAACTACTGTACTTTACATACAGTTTCGTGGTTTAGCCCTTCCAAAGGGTCAAAAGATAAACCTACACAAATCCATTTCCATTTTTTGGACCAAAATCGTATAATTTAACCTCTTTGAGCTTTTAGCAATTATTTAAATTAAAGTATCTGAGAAGAAAGAAATGTCTTCTTTGTGAAACTACTAACAATCTATAGCCATCTGAAACATCTGAAGCGAACACGGAAAATCAGATCACCTCAGCTCATCTCACTTTCTCTGTCATCTCTGATTCTGAGCTCCTGACGCTCATACTGTCGCTCCACAGCACGCATGCGCTCTGCGCAGCATCGTTAGCTAATAGCGTGTTAGATAATCATATTGAGGGATCAGAAGCTTTCTATGCTACAGGAATTAATGAAACTTTATCATTCAAATGCGGGCGGTACAGCAGGCACATGCACAGTCATGCGACAGCAAGAAGCGGAAGCGGAAACAATGACGCACTATGACGTCTTTCCACGGACATCACTCCAATCCTTGTTGAAATAAATAAAACATACATACATACATACATACATACATACATACATACATACATACATACATACATACATAGGCCTACATACATACATACATAGGCCTACATACATACATACATACAGTGAGTGGTGATACTTAGATAGGTAAATGATTAAACACAGAAACAAATGCAAAAATATAATTTCAAATTAAAATAAATGTGTTGATATTAACATGAGGACGTTGCAACTGCAGTGAAAAATGCAAAGGAACTTGTTATGAACTGCTTAATCTGTTCACGTCATAAACAGCAACGATGACCATGGCCTGGGGCCAGTGGCAAACATTTGCTGTTGGGCCCCTACAGACACCTCCATCCCGCTCTAAATATCTATGTCTCCAAGCTCCCAAGAATTCCAGTGCAGCCAGTAAAGCGCAGAAATTTTACTTAATTTATGTTAGTTTGTGGTTTATTTAATAATAATAATAATAATAATAATAATAATAATAATAATCATCATCATCATCATCATCATCATCATCATCATCATCATCATCATCATCATCTTTATAGCACTTTTCATAGAAGAAATGCAGTTCAAAGTGCTTTATAACAGAGATAGCATGCACCAAGTGCTTTACAAAATAATATGGCTCTACAAGTAGAAAGAAACCCATCCCCTGTCTCTAAGTGGCTTTGCATCGCCATCTAGTGGACAGCCTTCTACTTGCCTCAAAACACCTCTTACACTGGGTGCTTTCAAATGTTCCTCCACAGTAATTTTGCAGCTTTATAGATGTAATAAGAGGAGATATAGATTAGCCTATATTTTAGCATAAATCAATGGACCACCACTAATTGTGATGTATGTCCAATATCTCCTCAGTAACATGAGCAGGTATGTGAAAAATTGTGGGTGACGTGCAGGAGGAGGAGAAACCCCCCCACACACACACCCCTACCCCCCTTTTCACCACTTGTGGACTCTGGTTGGGACCCCAGAGCAGAAACGGCTCAGGCAGGGAAAAGGTGAAGAAGATGAAGAAGCTGGTGGTGATTTTGCTCTGCCTGGTCCTGCTGACCATCTACACAGGTAGGAAACACTCAGGGATTCACCTTAGGAGAGCAGAATTTACAGCAGTGAGTGTGTCAGTGGTTTTAGTTCAGGTAAGTCAGAAATGGACATAAGAGAATAATAATCTCTTTTAGGATAGTTTTGCATGAATTTAGTGCACATTTCTTTTGTTTCTTGACTATGTTTAGATACTGAATCAAGAAAGGGAATTTGTGTTTCATCATTATTTCAGCTGCGTCTTACAGCTCTTCTTTGCACCAATATTACATTTTACAACCCCTGCATTTCTGTGTACAATCAATTTCATTTTGGCACTGTCCATCTGAGCACAAAAATGACATTGCACAATTGCTTGTTGTTGTTTTTTCTGAAAATCCAAAATCTGTCTTTCTGAAATATCTGGAGAGTGTGTGAGTGTTTTGCCACGTTGCTGTGAGGGCCCAGGCAGCAGCAGCAGTGGCTCTGGCCTGGTGTTGACAGAGTTGGGTTCATTCACAGCACCTCCATCTGGCAGGAGAGGAAGAGGGAGCCTAGCCCTGCCTGCTGGGGTCACGTGCTGCATGAGCCAGACTCCCTGGGGAGTGAGGAGGATGAATGGGCACTTTGTTACCTTCCTCCAAATACCCTCCCAATACAGGCCTGGGTTAGAGAGAGGGAGACAGAGAGCCCTCGCTCTGCAGAGGCTTCTGTGTGTGTGTGTGTGTGTGTGTGTGTGTGTGTGTGTGTGTGATCAGCTCCCTTGGGGCTTGCGTTGGGGAATAAACAATCTCACATGGACTAACTAAACAGATCAGGTCAGCCACAGCTCACCAGCAGCAGATAGTTATTCATGGGTCTGAACACAGCGTTCAGAGAGAGGAATGTTATCCTGATTAGCCAATACCCAGCAAGCAAGCAAACAGCTGTTATGTTGACTGAAAAAACAAAATAACTCAGGCAGAGGTTAAAATGAGAGCAAACAGTCTTAGCTCCTTAGTCTCTTGTAAAGAGGAGGCAAAAGTAAGGCAACTGCTAACGTGCACGCCCACATCAAGCCTGAAACAAAATTACCATCAATATATCAGCTTTATTGAATTGAAAATCTTCTTTCCTAGTACCAGAAGGAGAACGGGATGTGTTTATCAGGAGACGTGTTAATAAACATTTTGATCTCTTTGCTGTCAAACTATTTCTCTCTCTCCCTCAGATGCCAACCCTATCATCAAAGAGAGCTTAGCTAAGCAGCTGCTCCGCAGCAAGAGGCAGGAGCGGCCAATGAAGCCCGGCCACCCTGATGAGCCCATGAGGGTAGGTTCAGAGCAAAGGGCACACAGATGACTATTGATCATACTGAGATCTATATCTTTGTTGGTAACACTTTATTTGAACCTATTTAGCATTTTTAAGCACACTGTAATGTAGCTGTTAGCACTTATAAAGACAGTTCAAATGTTCGTTAATGTTTTTGTAAAAAATAGTTTCTCATATGAAGCATCCATTACTGCTGTGTTAACAGTTAATGAACGCTTGGTAACACTACACACAAACATTCATACAGTGTGTTATAAAGCATTTATTAAGTGTTTACACACATGCAGGTGTTTTTTTAAAATTCATGAAGACATTACATTACATTATATGTGACTGCAATACAATATATTCACACATTACGCCAGTATCTTTAAAATAATAATTTCATCATCGCTTATCTTAATTTGCTTTAAGCTTTTTTAGTAAGCTTAGTTAGTAAGTTTTTACGTAGCAGTTGACATGCAAAATTAAAATCAATATTAAGTCAACGAAGGGTCAAGAAATATGACAAAACAAAACTCAGAAAGACATAACAAAAACAAAAAATGAAATCAATGAATATCTAACCAAAAGCTAAGAATTTGTGGAGAAAAGTTTGATGAGCTTAACATGATTTATAATGTGAAATCAATTTCATGTGTAACATGTACCATGTTGTGGAATAGGGAGGAATTTAAGCTGAGGACATTTAGGTTTTTTTATTACATATTGTAGTTTTTACATTAATGGTGTCATCTATAGCCATTACTTCCTATCTTACAACTGACCTTGGTTGACTTGCTTTAGAAAATATTCACCCTGAACCTGAAATTATCAGGAGAAAGCCAGTATATTTAATTTATTTACTTTGTCTTTATGCGTTCATTTCACATGTAGCCCGCCTTCAGACATTGTCACCTCACTTATGTATTTCCTTCAACAAGTCCTGTGACCTGAGGAAAGTTTAGCTGCAGCAGAAAGTCGTCTCTCTCCATTTGCTGTAATGCTTTGAAGGCATCCATTCTTCCTCGTTCATTTCGTCTTCGCGTCCAAGCATGTTTCTGCTCTGTTTAGCTCTACTCATCTTTGTAATTTCACTTTTCTTTTGTGGCGTCTTCCAAAAATAATTCTAAGCAGAGCAATAAATATTTCTGAGTCATTACTGCGGCTCAGTCATTCCTCTCTTAAACAGTCATTTCATTGTTACAGATGTGGTCAGGAAACCAGGTCACCATCACCTTTTTTGCATTTTTTTCTTTCAATTGATTTTCATCTGTCAGTATTTCCTCATTATTCACCTTATTACCCGCCTCCCTCCCAGGAGCATCTGCTCCACATGCAGGCTCTGGATCAGAGGGCCCAGGAGACCAACCTGGAGCACTGGCTGAACCCCCACTGCTACCCTCGCTGCGACAGGAACTACGGATACCCCGTCTGATGATGATGATGATAGAGGTCACCACAAGTCTCCACTTTCACTTCAAACCCCAAATTCACACTGTGCATGAATGCAACACTGCGTGCACTGCAACATACTCATTCACTAAATTGAACTTTAATAACTTTTACTAGCAGACTTTCAAATTCATATAATTTATCTACACGTAGATCTCTTCAGTCCCTGATGATGTTAGCCCTTTGCTCTTTAAGCATTTTTATCATTGCTGTTGTGCTGTAGCTCTTCCTGTTTTTGGGTGATTTTATCATGACTGTTTGGCACAGCAGGAAACCTCAGAAACAGTTTCCGTGTCAGGTTTATGTCAAGTAATATTTTTAACACTGTCAGTTATCTTGTTTAAATCATTTAAACCTCAAAATGGTTGAAAAACAACAGTATTTCATTGTTAACACACGTCCAGAGAAGTACAGTGAAGTTCATTCAGAACTTTGAGATAGTTTTAAATAGAGCCACGTCTGCTCAGTTAACATTTGAATGTCACAAAAAAAATCAACACTTATTACAAATACTAAGCCTTCTGTTTGTAGTGAAATATACTGTAAAAGCAAAGTGATGCCTTGGGGGGTTGTTTCAAAACTTGAATATTACGTTTGGGAATATTACTCAGTCATGCTTTACTCTACAGTATAAATACATTTAAGACCATATATAAAAACTCTATATTTTCAAATAAGCCCCTGATCAACATTTATAATAGATATCACACATTAGTCTCATCAGGGTATGATTTTCTTGTCTGTCTCCACTAGTTCTGAATGATGCTGAAATGTGCTGTGGTAGAATGCAAGATTCACATATATGTTTAGCCAATGCGACTTATTTTCCAGTCTTTAAACTGTTCTTTACTTTGTTCTTGACAGTACAAGGCCAGATGTGACAAGATGGACTAGACAACGGCAACAATGAAAACTCATGAAAAGCAACGAGATGGACTCTCTCTCTCTCTCTCTCTCTGCTGAAATATGACCATGTGAAGACTCCTGAGTAAATGGTTATGCATATAATCCTACTGTATTACAGCTGTGTAGTGTAGCCTACTGTGACTAGCAATAGTTTCTACATTTATTTTCCTAATTGTGTGTCACTATAATCACAGAGTGAAATGTATTAATAGTAAATACACTCACAAATAAATCCAAATGCATGCTGAGTAACAATGGTTGTGTATTTATTATTATTAACCTAGGCTATAATAGGAGGAGCAGTGTGTGAGGCTGAAGGCTGCAGACCTTAACTTTCACTCCACTCTTGTTATGGATCTCCCTCATAGAGACAGTCCTTATGGATCCTGTTTTAACTGGTGACAGAAGGGATTTAAAAATATTTTTCAGTTGATCAAATGTGAACGAGGAGCTAACATTTTGGATATAGTGACGAGCCTTTATCAATCAGGAGAGACCAGGGTCAGGTGTGTAATCTGAAGGGTTCAAGCACAACGACCAATTTTTTTTCCCCCGGTAATGACATGTTGAGGTTTTGCACAAAACAGTTCCGTGCATGTAAGGTATGCCCAATATAGGCTAGATGGCTTTGAAGCGAATCAGACGCGTACAGCTGGACCTAATGTGTCAGGGAAAAATAGGGCAGTGTCGCGCCCGCAAAGAGCGGTAAGAAGGAGGTCAATCAGGCTGCACACACAGGAGAAATTGGCCTATTCGTAAAAGAAAAAAAAATCCCCGTTTAAACTACGTTGAAAAATGAAGTAGGCCCTGTATTTTAAAAGCCCATCGAGTCCATATGCAAACTAGCGTTGGCTGCACGCGCTGTGGTAACGTGGCATTGCTCGTGCTGTGTATTGTTCGCGTCGAAAAAAAACATAAATAAATCAAATTTACGCTTATTATGACATGATAGAAATAGAATAAAATAATTAAATAAAACGGAATAGGATATAGCATTTGGGGCCTATGAGAATTAATATCTGCATTTTCTTTCAGTCATTTATTAAATTGACTGAATTCTAAATGGCCTACGCAAAGAAGACTTGCGGTGATACCTGGACGCATTCAAATTAAATATTAACTATATATAGCCTATTCATTAGGCTATATATGTAGCTTTGGCAATGTTGTTGCTATACATTCATGCCAACAACGCTCATTTGAATTTATTCACAGTGAGGCTGTGGGCTTGCGGACTGCTGCCTATAGGAAGGAATTAATTTTTCGCTAACCTGCTTTTCAGCAGAAATGAATATAGGCCTGCTGGCTAAATTAGGTTAGCCTATATTTTCGCCCAAGGCTGAGGCCTCCAGCTTTTACTGTAATCATAACACAGGTGAGTACAGGATTTAAAAATAACGCATTTTTCCATGCATGTCTGACCTATAATGGAGACCGCAGCATTTAAGAAACAAAACAAGGAAATAACCCTAACGACAAGGTGGCCTGAAGGCCAAATTTCGTAACAGGTTCTGATGAAATTCATAAATTCATTTAGCCAATGTTTGATGTGTTTTCTAACAAGATGATTTAAACGGGTCAAGGCCGACGGCGCTGTATTAAAAAGTGACAATAAAACAGACAGTTAAACAACGAAATGAGAAGATTCCAAGGGTTTATTGAAAAGCGTCTAAAAAGCAATTTGACACCAACTCTTTAATTATATTAATACATTAAAGCTTCATGAAGGTTTTCTATGAAACTGTAAAATATAGCCTATGTTAATGGAAAATGTTATACACATTGGGAAAACTCGTCTGTGTTGAATTTACTTATTTGTCTTATTAGAAATGTTAGAACATTATGAACCCCGAGACAGACTCGGTTTCTGACCACAACACAGACTGATTTCTTAATACTTTTGGATTCAAAGTGCTTGAGTACATTTTTAAATATTAACCCTATTGAATTGAAAAGGGTATATGCAGTCTAATTGGTTCCAATTAAAGCGAAATTTTCCAGCCACAGGCTGAATATTAAATCTAGGCCTGGCCTCACTTTACACAATTTGCTAGCAAGAAAATACATTCTTGTTAGTTACAGTTGCAAAGTAGTAATATTCACAGGCTCTGTACAGAAAGTAGCCAGCTGCTGCAAAGGAAACATGAAATTAATTCATGTTTAACCAGTGCAAGCTGTGAAGGACTTCATTTAATTTGGTTGACATATTAAACAGATGTCCAACTTAATATATATACACACGTATGCACATCATGTAATTTGCTTTTATACAGTACATACAAAACTGCTTATTGAACACACTATGTGTATAAACTTCAGAGTGATTCTGGTGCAAGTCAGAGAAAAAGCGTGGCATGAAGAAATCAGTCAAGAAATCATCTTTTGTCTTTGAAGAACCCTTTTGAAGTGTTGCTCTCCTTGATGGTGACGGTCAGGAAGTTGGTGGTCACATCTGTAACCAAGACCTTTTCCACGTTGCCAAGAGAGGGCCTCCACGTCACTTCACCCAAGTCGTCGTCGATCCTGGTCGGGGACGGCCTGTCCAAGAAGTAAGGCCTTTCCATCTGCGGAAGCTCAGCGGGGCGACTCAGGCTCTGGCTCATTTTGGACTGGTGCTTGAAGTGCGGAGGTGCCAAGTAGCTGGAGCTGTCCTTAGTCCTGTGCGTGTCCATGTCTGTTCTGTGTGGATGCAGGCTGCGGTCTGAGTAGAGCTGCTTGTAGGAGCTTCCACCGGAGAGTCCCCTGATGTGTGCGTGGTGATGATGGTGGTGATGGTGATGGTGGTGTTTATGACCGTGATTCTCTGGATGTCTGTGGGCGACTTTGACCAGCCTCATCTCTTCTCCGCCCTGGAGCTTAGCCAGTTTGTGGCTGTGGCTCAACTGCTCCTCCACTTTCCTCTTGTGGGGCTCAGAGACCGCAGGGCTGCAGCTGCTGTCCCTGAAGCGGGGCTTAGGCTTCGGGCCTCTTTTTTTGGGTATGTGGATGAGTCCGTCTGGGCTGCTTTGCTGAAGGGAAGGCTGCTGGTGCTCACGGGTGTTCAGTTCAGGCAGACGGACGCGTACGCTTTCTCCACGGTTTACAGTACTCGGTGGGAAGATGGTGGGAACAACAGCTCGCAGGCCCTCTCTGGCCCTGGAGGTGACAACCGGCTCTGGGGTTGGGTAGGTGATGTGCATCCCTCGGACTGCCTCACTCCTAAACTCATAGGACTTGGCTTTAACTTTAGCCTGAGCCTATTAGATGGTAAGAAATGAGAGGGAAATAATTAACAAAAATTATACTAATACATGACACTATTCCACTTTGTTTTTTTCTGTCTTCTGACTTAACAGGCCTTTTGATTTGTTGGACCGCCATGACAGTGAGACAGCATGCACAACACCAGGACCCTGAAAATGAAGCAGCTAAATGGAATTCAGACATCTTATTTAAACGCGTGCTTTTCCTATTGTGACATGTCAAAATGTCTTCTGTGAAAAAGGCCTATGGATTGTTTCAATTCCTGCCCATGCCTGACACCAGGCGACACATTCAAATATCAACCTATTTTTAAAAAAAGTGAGTGGCATGCAGTTGCAAACATATACTAACAGGCTACTGCATTAACAACTACAACAGCTAACCATCCCTGTCAGGCCACAGTATGCGTTAGTGAAATTCCACTAGCCCATTTTTAACAAGTGCTCTGTCAACAGAGATTCTGGTATTTAGTTCAAGATAAACTGTAGGTCATTAAGCAATTTTCATGCATCATTGTCCTGAAAAGCTGAAACCTCTCTCTGACTCCATCCGGCTACGATGCTTTACTCAACTGACTTTATTTACATCGGACAGTAGGCTAACATTTGGATTTCACAGCTATAGGCCTAGTTCTAAATAGCCAATTTACTACAATATTCAAGGCCGTTGACCAAGTCGCTTCAACGGCAGCTTATAACAACACGATTGGTTAAGATTAAGGTATTTTGTTATGTCAATGTATTCCAAAACTCATTTAGCGGCCCGATGTCAGCACTTGCCCAATAGCTAATACACAAACTGAATACACGTCCATTCACCGACACACTATTTTGAATGTGCGCAATAATTAAGGAGCCTTGCAAATTTAGTGGGGCATGAATAAGTTTTATTTAAAGAGTTTTAAGTAGACTGTTAAGAAGCCATTCATCACACCGTCGCGTTATTAGCAGTACGCGTGCAATTCATTAAAAAGCACCAAACAGCGCTGCTAAATTTACCTTGAGCAGAAACGTCTTGGGTTTTGGTCCTCTCTTTTTTGGCCCGTACAGCTCCCTTTCGCGCTCCCTGTGAAAAACACAGTGACAAGACACCCTTTATAAGTGTCACGGGAGCAAAGTGCACCGCGGACACCATATATTTATTGGACGTGTTAACGTTCACTGGCTCTGCCCGTGAAGGCCAGCCCAGACATCTTACCTCTGCTCAAAAGCGGCAAACAGGCGGGAGTCCAAAATATTCTCCTCAGGTTCCCAAGTGCTGTACCTGTGAATTAAAACATTACGTTAAACATTGAGGAAGCCAGCGCTGACACACGCCATGACGATGACCACAGCGTTAGCCTGCGAGCTAAAATCTCCATCGTGCTGTACACCTCAGTTTTAATCCGGGCTGTCTTCGCTAGCTCTGGCGAGCTAACGACAGACACAGCCGAGACAGTACAGACACCACTGCCGCGAGTAGAAAACATGCAAGAGACCGCAGTGTAACGTTAGCAGGACTTACTTGGGAGACCAGCCCTTCCATTTCACAAGGTATTCAATCCGACCCTGCATGCCATCAGAAACAAACAGAAAATACTTCATTAGCTTACAGGGTAACAGTGGTATTAAGAGGTGTCGGTGCGTTATATCCAACGCTCTGGGAGAAAAGGGCACGTTACATCTTACGCCTACCTTTCTTATCCTTCGTTTGATGATAGACTCGGCAGCGAACACCCTCTCCCCGACGGCAGACAGCTCCATGTTTACTCCAGTGCTACCTACCGTTAGCTTGGTGGACGCTAACGTTAGCAGAGCAGATATTTTTCTCCAGTCCCAGCAGCCACACTCTGAATTCCCGACAGACCATAATACTCCCGAACAGAATGGACGTCAGCGCAAGTTTTTTTTATAGCGTTGCTAAGGAACCGCAGTCGGTGGAACCTCTAGAAGAACGCCCATTGGTCCAGCCGTTGCTACGTGCTCGGGTTGCTAAGTAGGGGAGGAGCGTGCGCCTGTGTGAATTCTTTCGGGGCCGGGGGAGGGGGTATGGTGGCTTTTTTCCCCTCGCGGCGAGTGAATCATTTCGCGCAAGTTATGTGAGATATTCAAAATGCACGTGGTATCAAAAGTAGTCTGGTATTATTTATGCGACAGTGTCGTTAAGCAAATAGAGAAACCAGGAAATAACAGCGCTGTTTGAGTTATTCGACATCGCGAGGAACATCCCCCATTTTCGTTTATTCTATCTAACAATGTCTCTATTGGCTAATGCCGAGGTGATTATAGTCCTGTTGGTCCATAAAGCACACAAACTGTCGGTGTGAACTCGTTACCGCCTGCCCGCATTCATTTCTCCGTCTTTCCTTGCTGCCTCAAGCCGAGCACAGAGGATGACTGCACTGTTTCTGTCAGGCAGTATTCCGGGCTATTTGTGGGCTATTTATGATTTTATATCAACATCCCTTATTGGTTAACTTTGAGGGCAAAGTTTTAAGACTTAGGCTATGTATCGAATTTGTTGCCAATACTCATGGCGCGTTGTAGTTTAAATAAAAGAAATGTAATCCACCTCACAGAGAGAGGTGGGTAAATTGAGTGGTAAGCTTTCATAAAAAAAAATTAAAATAAATCAATAGGCCTAGTCGCGTGAAATGACAGTGCGTGCGATTTCTGTCGTTGACCATTATGCAATTTAGACTATAAAAATGATAAACGAAGCCGTTGTCACGATCTAAAATAGGCTAAAGCAAGAAAAGATCCGCTGATGCATAGGCGATAGATAGATAGATAGATAGATAGATAGATAGATAGATAGATAGATAGATAGATAGATAGATAGATAGATAGATAGTTTTATTTAGCTATCCTTTCATTGCAGTGAAAGTATGAATGAATGTAGACATTTAGCAACGCTAGTAGTTTATCTGTAGCCATATTCTGGCAATGTCAGGCTACCTGACACCTCCCTCTAAATAGTCACACTGTTGATCTGTTCAATAAAACACATAAAAACAAGTTGCGGATTGCGTGAATTCTAAAAAATAGGCTATCAGTTTTTATGTTGCCTACATAGGCAATAAAACATAGTTTGTTTTTTTCCGGTGAGATTACTCGACCAAAATGATGTAGGCCTGTTGTTTTTAGTGCACCAGCCAAGCCAGAAAAGAATAAAAGTAAACACCAGAAAAAAGGAAACATTATTTTAGCATCTTAAACTCTAAAACACTGATTAAAATAAATACAAAATAAAATCCCATTTTCTAATGCTTGATTGGAAAAACAACAACAAAAATCTCAGTCCCTGTGACTTGGCTTTATCTCAAAAATCAGATCACTGATTTGCTCAGTATAGGATATACAATTCACATGTCGGCCTGTAGCCTATATTTTTAAGCAAAGACACAAAACGTTTTACAAAAGGCAGCAATAATATGTAAAATAATTAATTGTAATTTATAAAAATAAAACCTTATAAAAAAATAATAATTTGAATAGCCTAGCTAGGCAACAGAACAATCAGTTTTATAAAATAAGAAAGTTACAGCTCATTAGAATTCAATATGAGTATTTGTCAAACAATCATAAAATAAGATTTACTAGATATTAGTTTTTGTCTGAGGTGAGTACAAAAAAATATATAGCCTACCTCTGCTAAACCCTTAAACTATTCACCGTTCATTAACTTTTATTTAACTTAAATAATCAGAAAACACCTGTAAAGGATAGGCCTACAGAAAAAAAAGGAAAAATAACTAAGAATTATAATACGACTTCTGCAGCCTGAATTGATGACCCGATGACTGCTATGGGATTTTTGTTAAATTGTTAACAATTCTTTAGTCGTCTGGACTCAGTCTTATTTAAGGACTAAGCAACGATTATTCTAATAGATGTTTAGACTTATTGAAATAGAGTTCTGCTTTAATGCTGCCAGTCTCCATGCCTTTATTTTCCAGAAGCCTACAGACCAAAGCGACAGTCAGACTGGATATAAAGTGGCTTGTGTCGACGGGACCTGCCCAATGACGATTTAAATTAGAAAATAACAAATCCACTGCACAAAAAAGTAGCCTATACTTTTAAGAGACAGTTACAAAGCCAAATCAGTGTTTCGTTGATTTAAACACAAGAGCCTATAGTCTAGACAAATTAAATTAAATTAAATCTGTCTTTTTAAATTACATATCCCCCCCCCCTCTGCTGTGTTTGGAAGAACAGGCTAAGCTGACTTTCTGAATTAGACACTGTATATCAAAGTCACTTTAACGCTTCTAAGTCAAACAGCAAATTATTTGAAATTGTCTGTTTTTGTCAGCATTAAATATGTTAACGTGCATTTCAAGATAACCAGTGAAACCTGTACTGTCAATGAATGACAAAGTCTTCAGTCAGATTTGATTGAACGGCGCCTCAAGACCAGAGGAACCGGCACTAACCGACGGAATATTGACTCGGACCGGCGGCTTTAAGTAAACAGCCGACGTGTCATAGATTTTTCCCACGAGCCCACATCTATAGTTTATTCAATTGAGCGCACAGATCAAGGCAAAAGTTGCATTTAAAGGCCTTGACAATTAACGCAGTGGCATAATTAAGAGTCGGTGATTTATTACACTGACCACAAACCAACTTTTCATGTGGTATAATTGTTTTGTCATCAGAATATTTTTCGTTTTAAGTTCGTAATAGGGGCAAATGATTAATGAACTGCATAGTCTGCAAACCGCACAGATATGCCATGGAAATTTTAATTTTCTCAAACGTCTACATTTAGAGGCCAGTTCGTTGATGCCAAATTTGATATTAGGCTCTTTTTTTCTTTTCATTTGTTTCTAATCACGGTAGATTCCTTCCAACATGCACGCTGGTGACACCAAATCCGTTCGTTTGCAGGGACGGCGGCCTAAAGAGAAACCATATACAGGAGAAGTGAAGCGGAGCACTGACTGTGTCTCCAGTTATCACACTCTTTGGTAATTTGTTTCATGCGTGCACAATACCTGGGACTATAAGATTATTTAGCTCAAAGAGAGCTTAAACCATAAAGGAAATTTCATACAAAGGAAATCCATCTGAACCCATTTTACCAAACATTTGATTTGTGGAAGACACATTTTATTAGACTGACTGAAAGTGTAACGTTGTGTTAAACCATATATCGGAATATTTAAAGGAAAGCAGGTCATACACCAATGCCTACAGTAAATGCAATTTATTTCTTAGTCAAGGACGACGTTTGTCGATTTGGTTTTAGGATGTAGTTTAGGCTACTCCTTTTTTCTGTCTTTCCTGGCGCATTTCTGCAATGCACAAACACTCAGCCTAGAGAGAAAGCGAAGATGAGCGCATTTCAGACTCTGGATGCGATTGGTCTCGGCGCGCCTGCAGTGCAGCAGTGCTGCCACCGTTAAAACACCATTGGTTGGCTTGTATCCGGGCAAGACGCGGGTTCCTACCGCGCGCACGAACGGGAAATCCCTGCCACAGCAGACAAGCAGTGATGTGGAAAATGCAGTAATATGGAAAGAGAAAGATAGATAGGGGTTAGGGTAGATGTTGCCCCCATTAAGCCAGTTTGATCAGATCTTTGTCGTTTGAGGTGGAATGATTTTGAAACAGGGCGCGGCGATCATGAATCACCAATATGAAAGGGTGTTCCTCTTTTTCTTCTTTCTCTGCAGGCTTCCTCTTGCCGCACCCTACTATAAAGTTTAATTTATTCACAATGCAACCTATACCCAAGAAAATCATTATGGAAAACTAATGAAAAGGCGAGGAAGGGTAGTTTAATCTCTTGGGTCGTCACACACACAGGTAACCATCAAATTACAAGATTTATAGGCTAAGGTGTTTGGTTTTAAACGGGTTCCTTACCCTTGCCTTAAGAAAAAAAAATCTTTGTAGGACACAAATCTTCGTGTTAACATCTTCCAAAAGAACCAGACAATATGGTGTCAGGTGTTTAGGCTGGGTGTTTTCAGATTCACGTAGGCCTAATGAACAGCAGCGCGCGGGGTCGCGGGCGCGTGCCACGCACAAATCACCAAATTAAACTCCACTGGAGAGACTGGATAATCTTGTTACCGCCAAAGCCCACAAAGGCCTGTGTCATCTCTGTTGCTGAATCATACATGTGGCCTGAGAGGTCAGCGCTAACGCATCCGCCACTGCTGGAGGCTCTGGGGTTTAGTCACTTGTTGTGTTTGTCACCAAAACTGGACCCAGCTGGTGATCCCGGCAGGTTAGTCAGCGAGCTGCAGCGAGTCAGAGTTTTGAACGAGGATGGAAATACATAGGCTTTGTGTCTTTTTTTTTTTGCAAAGACACAGTGAATAGATGAATTTGAAATGACTATTTTGTATCGTTCTGACAATGAACCATAGCATTTATGCAGTTTATTTTAAACAAAGTGAATTAATTTATACAAAATAAAATAGTTCCATATCTCAAGATGTCAACAGTGGAGTTCACTTTTTTGCATCTACTCATGTATAAGCAGAAGTGTGGCTTATTTTGTGTTCAGCTCCTGACAGATAAAAAGACTTATTTATTGTTTATACAGTTAAAAGGACGTCTAAAAGATTGTGTTTGTTGCAAATGTTGTATTCGTGGCTTCGTCCTTACTTCGGGTGTGACTTGATTTCGAAATATGTGACAGTTTAAAATCTGCTCTGCCAGCACTAAAATGTGTATCTGGATGTGGAAATAAACTGTAGGCCTACTGAGGAGGGCTCTGTGGGAACATGCATGGCTCCATGTTGTAATAATTCCCCTGTCGAAAGCTTCTTTTCTTCTATCAAAGGATGCCCTGCATAATGTCGGTGAATTTGGAAATTAACAGCTAGCCTACTCTACATCCGATTCTATCGTTTAAAAGTCTGCCAGAGAGGCCTCACGCAGCCATGCATGCACAAATTCTGCATGAGCTGGCAGATAAGAGGAAGAAGAAAAGAGGGTGACTCGTGTTTTTACACCATTTTATACACTTCTTGTTCTATTTATCGGGGAACATGGCCAACAGGATGGCAGTTTTGCAGTTTATTTGCCTACACGGGCCTACGAGCAAACAAGCCATGCGATATTTAGAGGAAAGAATGTCGTTTCAAATCCTGCGGGGTATTTCCTGCTGTATAGCTTCTTTTGCTGAAAACATTGTTGCAATTATTTGTCGGCCGCAGCAGCTGCGAGGCGTTTCAGACACAGACGCGCTAGAAAAGAAAGTGGATGGTGTGGAGAGAGAGAGAGAGAGCACAGCCATTTTCTCTGCCGCTGCTCACATTAACGCGCACAGAAAGCAGCTTTTATTGGCGGGCGGCAACCGAGGAAATGGTCGGGAGCTGCCGCCTCTATCATGTCGGTCTTCGAAATACACAGCGTCTCAAGACAAGTCACGCGTTTAAAGCGCGGGGAAAGGCGGATATCAATCCCTCGGCCGTACAGAGACAAGCAGGGGTTATACGCTCAAGTGACAGCAGACAGGAGCAGTTTCTCGAGAGGTTTCTGAAGCAGGAGAGGACGGAGCTCCCCTGCACATCTTTCCTTTTAAGCGCCCTCCAGTTATCCAGAGGAACAGCGGCTGGCTGCCTCATGTGAATGTGAGAAACAGGAGACCGGGGAAATAAAAGCCTGCGTAATGTCATTTTAGCTGAACCTGTAGGTCAAACACAGATATCAGTCGCCCCCCCCCCCCTGCTGTGTCTCTCTCAGCATGTCAGGAGGATTTATTCAAGAAACATCTGACACGAACAGCTGCTCCGGTCGAAATTATGAGCTTTAAACGACTAATCGTCCCAAGTTCAAAGACGCATGGAAGTTTTGGTTCAAGCACAAAGCAATCCCCTGCTCACAGTGGATAGATTTGTGAACAGCAGGCAAATGAACAGTCATTAAGTCGCAAATCATCTGGCGATCTTTAAAGCATGTCTTTGGCATAGCTTATTAATGCTTACGTTTCAAATACCACCGACCTGTAAGGTTCGTTTTAACACGCTCTCGTTTGTTTACTTACTTATCGTTGCGAATGTTTAATATGAACGAAAAGGCGATTCTTTCCATATATGTGGCAGTGAACTAGGCCTGACCTGTAAATACAGCATGCATACAAGGCAAATAGTTGGTCCGGACAGCCCCATCTGAAAATAAACTCAAAGGCTCTGTAATAATCCTCACGGCCCGCAGTTTACAAACACGCACACAGCCAGGAATAGAGCCTTGGACAGATTTAGAAGTCTGAGGTATAAGGTTAGTCATTTAAGAGCATTATAGCTGCTGGCTATTTCTGGGTAAAATCTTTGATTTTCTGTGGGAAGTAAGGTCACATGTGATTTAGGATACCAGCCATGGGGTTTCTGGTAGGATTATGTAGGCTTGCATACATACGTAAGTATAAAAAAACAAAGGTTATTATTGCACACAAGTCCATACACCACTTGCAAAGAATTTTATTATTGCAAAATGTACCATTGGAAGCCTTCATTTTTTTTAGTCTGCACACAAAACATCAAAAGTGCATCTGATTAATGTTCTCACAGAGCAGTTCAATGCACCTCACATCACAGAGTGCTGGAAGGGATTAAAAAAAAAAGAAAAAGGGGTTAGATATGACACAAGGTAACAGATCTGATTAAATGTGTGCTTTTACATACTTTTAATCAACGCTGTGCTGCAAAAGTTCCACAAAATATGACACCAAAACAAGCCCATTCAATCCCATACGTAACAGTGTAGCCTATGTCAGGGTGCCGGAGAAATGAAACATGAAAAAAGGGAATCATGGAGCACCCAGCTGGTGGTACTAATCTGTTGGAATACACGGCTCAACTGGCAGTGTTAAACACAGATTTGTGACTGATTTAATTCAAATGACAAAAGCCACTTAGTCACTGAACTGCTGCAAAACATCAACTGAATACAGTCACAGGGTCTTAATGGAAGTGACTTGTGCTCAGTATCAGGTCTCCGGATACCCGACTCCAAAACAGTTTAACTTTGAACAGAAACCAAATGAAAGCATATATCAAACATGAATAATCTTTCATTATAGACCCATCCCAGTGTCCCCATCAACAATGCAAATCACATTTATTGACAGAAAGGCGCTTTATTTTTCTTCTTATTATTATCTGCTTGTTTAAGCATGCCTAATGGCATAATCTGTCCAAGCAGCATGCATCCTTGTTTAAATCTGTCCATCTGTTCATACACACACACACACATGCGCACACACAGTGTAATTTACCATGTTCCAATATAATTTTTCTTCCTTACAAATTTCTCCTTGTAGCCTTCATTTGTGAAACATCATCTGAGATGCAGACAGTCGGGTGTATAATCAAATTCCGTCCATAGAAAAGTGAAGAGTATTTACAAGAATTAAGTGCATCTTCAATTAAAATTCTGACATTTCTTTGATAAAATGTGGCTTTTTAAAAGTTTGAAATAGCTGAAATTTGATTCTGCATGTGATAAAATCTCCAGAAATAACAACAGGTAGGGTTTATAAGAAGAAATATGCAAATAACGCAATAAAGGATCTTTTGTTTAATCTGAACTATGCAAATGAAAACAACACCGAGGGTCGATTTGTACATTCAAGAATCTGAAAATACAAATATATATATATTGTACATTTATACAGGTACACAGTTGGTACACAGTTCAGTTACACAGTTATGTATTCCTTAAACGTGACTGTGAGGCAGTTTGTAGTAATGTCTGTGATCACTATATTCCCAAGGAAAGGCTGGATGGGGGGGAATGTCTCCCTCTTTCCCTTTTCCTGGTTAGAAACAGACAATGAGTCGACTTTCTCCTCCTCTGATGTTTTTTGTGTTTCAATCTGGGGCCGAGTTTCTGTCTGTACGTCTGTCTGTGTTTTGGCTTGTGTGTCTGCGTCATCTTGTGTGTGTGTTTCAGCTTGTGTTACAGTTTCAGCTTGTGCGTGTGCTTCAGCCTGGGTAGCTTTAGGCCTGAACTTGACAATGCTCAAGTCAATAGGTTCCTCTTGGTCTGCATAGCCACAGTCCTGCAGTCCAATGAGGCTGTGGTGTCCGTTTTGGTCGATGCTGATGCTTTGGGTGGGTGACGGTGCAGTGTTAGGAGCGCTGAGACTCCTGGAGCTCAAAAACCTCTTACTACTTCCATGCTCCTCACTGTCTGTATCAGAGAAGTGGCGCTTTAGTCCTTGAAAACCACCTTGGCTTCCCCTTTTGTCCAGTGGGGAGGGAACTCCCCTATCCAAAGGCAGGGGGAGCAGATTAGGCTTGGTTGTCAATTGTAAAGGCTGATCCGCTGGAAGCTGCCCCTGAACCTTGACCTCGACATGTTTATCCTGTTCCGTCACAGTTGGCTTCATTTTAGGGGACTGTTCCTTTTCTTTGGGGCAATCTCTGTCAAATCCAGAACTGGGGACGGTAGGCTTGTCTTTGGGGGTTTTTGCAAATCCGTTCATGAGGCCGAGCTTCTTGACGAGTTTCATCTTCTCGAGGTGGTTCTCAGTGCTGTGGTCCAGTCCTTGCGGCTTCTCAGCAGTTTCAGAGTCACCATTTTTAATCTTAGCCGCTTGCATTCCATTTTCCATGTACTTGCTCATGACAATAACAATCCGCCCGTTCTTGTTTTTGTTCTTCACAATCTTTAGCTTGCTGTTGCTGCCACCATTAGACTGCGGTAAAGCATCCTCTTTAGGTTTTACCTTCTCTGGCTCTTTGTGGCCATTGAGGTCTGCTGGAAGCTTCTTTAGCTCCATGGTGATATCCTTGACTTTGGTCAGGCAGCCAGAGTCCTTGTCCCGGACCCATTTTTGCTGCAGCACAGGGGGAAGGTTGTACCCCTTGTTAGCCAGCTCCGGAGCATTTAACTCTCTGGGTCTGGCAAATATGGGCTCGTGCCCCTTGAGGTCCGGCTGGTAGTGGTGGTGCCTCTTGCTGTTGAGCTGATAGTAGAACTTCTTGCCGTTGGCCTGCTGCTCACCCTCACGCTCCATGCACAGCGGCTGGTAAGGGTGGTGCTTCTTGCTGTTCAGCTGGTACTGCTGGCTCTGGGGACGGAGCATCTGGATGGGGCTGGTCTTCTGACAGCTGTCCTCGTCCAGGGATGCCTCTTGAAGGTCAGCTAGAATACTGGATCTCCGGGCGAAAGAAGGAACCTGTGAGACCAGACAGTAGTTTGTGTTATAAAAAAGGCTCAATAACATTTATCTCCGTCCATATTACATGAAGAATTAGGGAATGTCTGGTGTTTTTCCACAAGTGTTTAGGGCTTCCCTCTCTGTAGGGCATTTGATTAATAGTTAAACTGCCTACAGTATCTATACATGTGTCTGTGTCAGACAACAACAAAAAGCCATGATTCATTGGGGCCCATGAGCTGCACCAAAGAAACTGTGCTTGGAATGTGTGAAGGGGCTCTTCTGAGGCCCCAAACGAGCACACTGTTTATTTCAGGGGCCTTCAACCATGTTCACACAGCCCTCCTACAGTTCCTGTGCAGCCCTTTCAGCCACCGGCTTGGCCATCAGAGTGACATTTCAAAGTGTCTCCTGTGGCTGTGACCTCAGCTCGGAGGAATGTCACTGGCTGCTTTGTGTCCCGTCATTGACTTTATCCCATGTGTTACCACCAACACCCTCCTGAGAGCAACAAAAACACTCCTTTGAGGGGTTCCCCTGGCCTTTTAGACCAGTGATTGATGCGCTAAATGTACGAATCAAAGTCATTTAGCTACAACTGTTAGGTCAGGGAACTGGTCCCTATAAAACTGAATGGAGATCATGGCTCCTCATGTATTTATTGTTTTGTAATAAGTGCAATATTAAATCCATGGAATGTCCCTTTAAATCTGCATCTCATAATTTTTCTATATTGCTTCATGGGATTTGAGGGGGAATTGAACATGAAATGGACTCATAAGCGTCTGTGCTTCATCATTTACATAATTGATAATCAAGAGAAATATTAGATATCATTTTCTCCCACCTGAACCAGAAGGTGCTTGGGCTTGGGTCCTCTCTTGCGATATCCCATCAGCTGCTCTTGACGTTCCCTGTGGGAGAAGAAAACAGCAGCCAATCAGTGAAACAATCTCACAGAGATGAGTTGCCGTTGCATGGCAACACAACGTGTGTCTTCCTAAGGCTCAATCAATCAGACAACACTGAATCAGTTCCAGGTTAGAGTTACACTTCCTGATGCAAATTGTATTATGTACAGTATTTACCTTTTCACAGTATCCCGACCTTTCTTTATGTTAATTCCTCACTGCACTTAACTGCGACTAAAAGCTAAACAGTCATTATCCCATGCAATGTGTGTCTCCACAGT
This sequence comes from Lepomis macrochirus, assembly GCA_024633595.2. Lineage (NCBI taxonomy): Eukaryota > Metazoa > Chordata > Actinopteri > Centrarchiformes > Centrarchidae > Lepomis > Lepomis macrochirus. Next base: position 6,167,773 of record JALXJV020000003.1, read on the forward strand.
AGAAGATAAAGGCCAGCCGTTCCCTGACTTTCCTTAGCTTTCCTCAGTCTCCATGCAAGTCTCTCCAAGGCAGTAACTCAATACCGCAGACAGAAGTGATGTCAGTCCCCTCCCCCACCCTCCTCCCTCACATCTAATTACAATGACGACTCAGTGTATTTTCATAGCCTGGCATTCAGACGATTTGGCTCCCTGGAGAGACACGCAATTAGTTTCAATAAAATCTCTCCTCTTTAGAGGGAGAGAGGTAATTGCAAAAGCAGACACAGAGAGATGTCGATGTTTTGCTTTTATGTGTTGACCTGCACCTGAAAGGTTGTTGTAAGCAAAACCTGAGGGAGACTTGGAGAAAAGCCAGTGACAGTTTAACACGCCGTGCATTTAAGATATTCAATCACTCTGTCATTCGCGTGGAGCTACCTGGTCAGTCACTCAACAGACTATTTAGCAATTAGCCAAGCAGCTAATTGCTACCATTTCACCATCGTAGCCCACTTTGTAAACTATACACAGGGTACTTTACTAATACACAGAGCATGAGGAAGTTACTATTGTTAAATTTTGAGATGTACACGCACCTCTGATTTGTAACATTTACTCAGCTACTATTTAGTTCCATGCTCACTTTAATCTTCATTTCCTCTTGCCTTTCCACATTTATAGCAGATTTAGAAAAGATGCGCACCATAATTTAAAGTGAAGCTCAAAGTGTGTTTGACCTTCACATTGCAGAATGATGTATCTGCAGAGTTTGACACTCTGTTTTCATTCACCTCCTGGAGGGGAGAAAGATTCTCTGCGCTCACTCAAGTCTTACTTTAACACGTGGACATATGAGCACAATTTTGTGATATTACAAATGGTTTAAAAGCCAATCCAGTTTAAACAAGTGTGCTGTGGAAACCTAAAACATCCAGCATACATTAGCTGACAAATGACTTTTCACGTAAGTAAGAGACAGCATGACTCATACTTTCACTTTTAAAATGAACAACATTTGCATATTCATTTTGGAATTTTCAAGCAAGGAGAAGAAGTAGAAGCTATTTTATTTAATTAAACCTTTTTTGTGAAAATTATTATTCAAAGTATATTTTATGTGTCAAACATTTCTGCAGGGGGTCTAAAGTTTGGATCTACTTAAATAAAGGTGCACATGAGTAAAGTCTGAAAAAATTACCAATTTTTTTAAAATTTAGAAATTCAAAATTAGAAATTATCCAAACAGAACTTTCGTTTTATTAAGTTTAGCATTTGCGTAATGAACAATAACTGCTTTATTGGGTTATACAAATGGCTGCCATTTCCCTTGGAAGATGACACAGGTGCATCTGGTGACTGGGTGGTGGGACAGCTAGTAGCACTTTAGCACGATAACCTGATGCTGACTATCAGGTGACAAAAAGTAGATGCAACAAAGTGTCACAGTTTACTTTGGAAACCTTGGCCTGAGTTTAACCCTAACCTGATCTCTGATGTCACCAGTGTTAAGCCTATTCCAAACCCCAAGGCCCTGCACATTTAATCCACGCATTGTGTGGATAGTTTATTATCAACATGGTATTATCCTGATGGTGTGACCAGGCAGCATAGTTCCTGACTACAAACACGCAGAGAGCTCCTACTTTAAACATGCCGGTGAGTGACAGGCAATTCAAAATGCAGAAATCTGCAGATTTAAACCGGTTTGTGTTACTGTGTGATTTATACTGTGGATAGTTTATCCAACTCTGAACTTACCTGGCTTGGAAAGCATCAAGCAGTCTTGGGTCCAGGATGTTTTCCTCTGGTTCCCACGTGTTGTATCTATTCAGAGAGGAGACAGTGAGCAGTGAGGACACACTGGCCTGTCAAACAGCAGCCGACCTTAACAGGCACTGGCTGAGGACAAAAGGTCATTTCTGCCCCCAAAAAGCCTCAACAGACCCTAACCCAATCCTTTACCTATAAATCCCCCCATAGCTCATACTTGTAGGCATGTACATGTGTAAACATCATGCTGAGACACTTGCACTCCCCGTGGATGCACGTGTAATAAATCATGAGTAACTTTTACGCACGGCAGTGGGGGGTGGGTGGAGGGGACACACTGGCCCAGCCTCCAATCAACTGTAGATATATAGGCATTTCTTAAACATGGGTTTCAAATATAGCCTTGTCTTCCTTTAATTGGCACACTGGGGACTACATACATTGTAAAACCACATCCATCATCGAGGCCAACGCGTCGAGCGTCCAAAGCAAGAACGCGCAACCGCCCATTTGCGCGCCCACGCTCGCACGGATGCCACATTCGTACACACACACACACACTTTTGTTTTGAATTTGGCGTAATTATTATGAGTATCAGGGTTAGGCTTTAAAAGGGGACTTACTTTGGAGACCATCCTCGCCACTTGACCAGATACTCAAACCTCCCCTGTGAATGGAGAGAAACGGGATAATCAGCGTTACGTTACTTTACGCAGCAAAATGCACTCTGCATTGCACCGTCATCTAAGAAATGATTTAATAAACAAAAAACATGTAGTCCGTGAGAAGGTGAAGGAAAACCAAAGAAAATGATCCTCGTTTCCATGTGCATGTGTGTAAAAATGCCCTTCAGTGCTCTTGTGACAAACCTTCCTGCTGCGCTTCTTCTCGATGCTCTCCACCGCAAAGACGTGCTCTCCCGCGGCGGGTAGCTCCATTTTCCGATACAAGAGAAGCGGTTCTTCTGTTTTTTTCCCCCCTCTGCTTTTGGGATCTGACACCTTATCCTCTCTTTCGTGACGTTTTTTTTTTCCTGCTGCTGCGCTGATGTGAAACACAAGAGCCCCCCCTCCTCTTCGTATTATCACTTCGTCTCTTCCCTCGCTTTCCCCCCTCGGAGAGACCCGTTCTGCAGGCGAGTTGAAGCTGCAGCCAGAAAACACTTCATGCAAATAGCCGTTAGCGTGACGTCAGAGGAGGGGCGGTAAAAGGGGCGGGGGTTGTTCCCGTGTTGCTTTAAAGTGCTGTCGGAAAAAGTGTAATCACGACTTCGGTGATTACACTGTTTCGGTAACAAAGCTTCCAATAGTTGAGGTGTAGGAAAAGTCTGATTTTTCTATGAACGATCAACTAGGGTGTGATATTTTGTGAGGGATATGGAAACCATAGCAACAACAATCATATTATTGTGGGTTATTTCAGCTCATTCTTTGATGAATAACAAATAAGCATTTGGTGTTTCTATGTACTTTAATTCCCAATTTAACCTTTAGCCAATGTCTGCATAAAAGACACATTTGTGCGTATCCATGGCTTAGTAAGGCATCAGTCAGCTAACGCACACTGTGCTCACACTTCTTCTTTGACATGCTGTTGTAGCACAAAACTATAATAAAATACAATTGTTACAGGCTGTATTTCCTCTAACAGACAGTGTGTCCAGACCTGTGCCATGGGAGGATGTGAAGTTGTTTGCTCAGGCTGAGGTGTGTCAATGTGTGAAGTCAGCTGCTGTTGTGTTTGGTTAGGAAGAACCCCTACATCAACTTCCGCGGCACACGGATGCGCGCACAGACAATGATATACATCACGTTCTAATTTTCGAATGTCAAACCAAATGCACGTACACAGGCGGTGCTACAACTGAATGTGTGCCTGCGGTTGTCCAACGTACGGGCCGCGATGAGACACTGAACTCAACATGTCTCCCTCCTGTGTCGCTGCATGTGAAGAGAGATCTAACTGCAGGAGGGTGCTATGAAAGAAGAGAGTGTGTTATCCTAAACCGTGATGGTCTGAATGTGGTGCTCACCAACTTAAATGTTGCCGCCTGGCAAGGCTGCATTTGCAGTCACAGCACATACAGGCTGGGTTCGTTCGGTTTCTATCTGCGTCGTCAGTAGGCCTACAGCCTACAGAGCTGTCCAACATGTAATAATGAGCTGGGATGCATTATATTGTTGGGTTTATCTGCAATTATAAGACTAGCAACATCACAAAACGAATCCTCCCACCTGAAAACGCTCCATAGGCCCAACCAACGTCAAGGCCAGAGCCTGCGCGAGACTGATGTATCGCCGCCACCATAATAAGGCCTCGTCTAATATGGGAAATCCTGATGAAATGGGGAAACAAATTCCCACCAGATGCATAGTACCGGATAGAGTCGCCTCTGTAAGGATGATTATGTGACATGAATCATTGCCTGTGTTCAGTTAAATTGCGGGCCGCTGATACGCGCATTATATTGAATGGATTTCCATATCCCTTCCGAGTCAAGGTCACACAAAGAGATGACATCTCAGATGGCACCGTATCGCGGGGATTTTCTGGTGGATTTTCGCGGCGTTAAAAGACAGCCTCTGGTTGCGTGGCAGCCGATGTGGGTCAGCATCCTCTAACCCCGCCGGCTTTAACTCCAGCAGGGTTTATTTCCGCGGAGCCCCGACAGGACAGGCACCAGCCGGTCCCGTTATCACTTGGCACGGGGCGCGTGCAGACATTACTCACGGTATGAACCAGCTCTAGGCCTGACGTTGAAGGGGCACACAAACCACTGGCACCAAGCCTAAAGTTTCGTATGGAAATGGCACCTTAGTGAAGATTAAAAAACGCTGATACAGTGGGACAAAGAGAGGGTTACAAATCACATAGCCTATCCGGTTGTTTACTGCCACAGACTTACATCCAGTTGTTAACTGTTATTCATTACACTTCTAGCGACAGCACAGGTACATTTTCGATGTATTGCTTTTAAATAAAAAATTGTATATGAAGCCCTCTTTGCATTGTTTCATACGGTGGGACCAAATAAAATTCAGCAGTGAAAGGGTTAAAGAGCAGGGTTCCCGCAGGCTGCCGCGCTCGGCCTATTGCAGACAGGCACGACTGTCTTTCCTTATAAGGCAATGGGTGCAAATCGGCGGTAGAATATCACATGTAATGAACGACCACAGCACACACACACTTGTTTATTTGTTTCAAGCTCCATTTCATAATCACACTGACTGTCAAAACATCCATTATTCCTCACTGGTTTGTTCTCCGCGGCGGGGCTCGCGCGCAGAAGCAGCTCAGGCGCGCGCACAAGAGCGCAGTGCCATGCACATAGTCCGCTAATTCAGCTGCGTCATTCCTGAATTAACGACGAGCGAAAGAAACACGGCCCTCACTTAGAAGCTGAGGGGGTTGGTGAACGGTACTAGCCTACTCTTGACAAATACTGGTCGGGAAGCTTTTATCAGGCGATCACGCGACCGTCCAAATGTCACCTGTCCGCTCCTCACCCCACCAACATGACGCTTTCACCAACAGATAACAGTATTGATTAGATATGCTGTTCATATATTATATCTAAGCTGATGGAACAATGGATGATGATGCCAAAGGTTGATATAAAGAGCGCTAACGCGACAGTTTTATCTAAATGTAAAAGCTTTGGGACATGGCACGTGCTCCCGGGGCGTATGGAATGTGATACAGCACGTGCGTGTGTTATTAATGGCACCGTGCGCACAGAAACTTCACCTGAGCAGCACACAGAATCCCGCTCGCAGTGCATTTATGCGTACAGATTTAAAGAACGAGCTCAACGAAAGTCAGCACAAACATCTTCAGCTCCAAAGAAGCCGGTGTTTGTCCTGCAGTTCAAAGCACGGCTCCGTAAATGATATTTCGATGTGAAATGAGGCACCGTGTACGGGGAAATGATTTGAACCAAAAAAACGTGACGCACAGAAGCGAACAAGCAGGTCCGGTGTCTTTGGTGTAAACAATCCCCATGTAAACTTCCTCTTCATCTAAACCTGATCTCCTCCTCAGGTCGTCCGTCACAAAGAATATGAGTGAAGGTGCGGTCAGGTTGCTGCCAATTTGTCAGGAGAAAATATGAGGACTCCTTTCTGACTTCACTCATTAATGTACGCGCATGAAAATTGTCTTTTACACAGACTGGCTTGATGAGCTGGTGAAACTGACTGAATTACTGCCATATAGGTGCTGCAGAAGATGATCACCTTCAGTAAAGCAGCTGCACGTGTGACATCCACAGGGAATTACAGAGAAAGGAGCTTAATTTAAAGATCATTATTTTAACTGTAAACTCTTTTACATTAGACCCTAGCTTTAATACTCTGATCAAAACCATTAAAGTTAGGGAGTTATAAAATCATTATACCTTTTCACCTGTGACTCTTCCGTAACTGTTTGCAGAGACAGTGTCTCATCCCTATTAATGTATTAATCAAAAGGACAGGATTGCTATGCTAAGTCCTTATGTCATTCAGGGAAGTGTAAACTGAAAAATGATTCTGATTATTTTTAACAGTGACATTGTGAAGGGAGCAAAAAAAGATAGTGATGACATCACTGTAAGGAGTGAAAGACAAAAGCAAATTGGAGATTTTTTTGCTTCCTTAAAAAATGTCCTCACCGAGTGTTCGAGACAGTTTTGTTAAATCAATCACATACTGACACAGAAGATATAATTTACAGTAAATGTGTTGCGCTGGGAAGAAACACAAAAGCACAATGTTTCAGACAAGACACAAAGAGGAACTGAGAATCTACAAGTGTTAGTGGAGGGCTGCGTGTACACGGGGAGCAGCAGCAGCAGGTGAACACGAGAGCTGGTGTTTATGGACAAAAAAAAATACCTGGAGCCCATGGATCCGATGACGCCACTGTTCTCCCTGTGAAGACATCTGATTAAGATGACATTTCCACGAAGGAAATAATGACGCTCTGTCTGCGTCACAGCGCCGGAGTGCGGATCAAATGACAGCAGAGGAAAAACAGGAGGGGAGACCAAGGTGCCATGAAACATCGTGCAGTGGAAAGGATGTGATTAATAACAGCCTGTTTGCTCATAAGGAAAGCAAAAAATGTAGACGTGTAGTTCCAAATGAGCAAGAATATTCAAACCTCAGAAGAAAGAACTGGAGAGGAGACTCAGTTTGTCTAAAGCATGAAGTGTCTGAAGAGTGTTAGGATTCATTAAGAACTGAATTTACTGAAGTGGCATTTATTAATCCTAAATGAAATGATGCTCTTTTATCAAAGATCAATTATAATCCCCTAAATGACTTTTTTTTTTTACTGCAATCAAGTGGGCACTGCCGACTTCTCCTGTTCTCGGTGAAGAAAAATGCTTTCTCATTGCAAAAAGCCTTCATATAATTTAATCAATTGAAAGGTTTCTTTTAAGTATCCAGAGCATCTGCCCACAGCCACCTGTTGTAATAGGATAACGGATACTCCAGACTTTCAAATTTTCCGAATGTTCATACTGTAACAGCAGCCAAAAGACTGCATACTCCATGTTTTTTTAATTAAACCTTTTCAGAAGCTGCTATGTAAACTCAAAATGCCCGATGGCTCATCTGGGAACGAGACTGTTTCTAGATCAGCTCCTGAAAAATTGAAATTAATTGAGTGGAGTGGGGTTAGTGCTGTTGTAGTATTATAAGCGTGCAAAGGTTTCAGCTGTGGTTCGTCGATGGTCACAGCTGAACAGCGCATACTGTCATCACTCCATTTCACTGTTCGTCTTACTCACAGCTGGGACTCACAACAACTGTTTCGAAGAAATCCAACAAGTGAATCACCACCACACTGCAGGCAGGTTTTAATGCACCATTAACATCAGCTCAGCCTGTGCTCCTGATGTATTTTTATCGGTTTTGGCAGCAGTAAAGCGAGAGAAATGGAGAACTGGATTAATAATGTTATAAAACAAAAGAGATACTCGAAATTGCAAAGAAAAGGCGAGCTTCTTAATCTTTTTTAACACAGCGCCTGACAGATTTCATCATTAAAGAGACTTCCCCCATTTGATGTGACGCGTCATTTTGTGAAAAGGATTGATGGCACAAAACGTGAATCGCGTGACTTTTTTAAACAAAACACGAAATGTCTGACAATGAGACAATTTTGATCACTTGTCAGTATTTTATATTTATTGGTAGACTTGGCTTAGATCTTTATGTTCTGTTGAAAAGTAACACAAATGTGTATTGTTCCGAACCAGACACACAGGTTTGTTGAATTTGACATGATTGTTGAGTAACTATGCTCCTTGAGCGCACGCCTCTAACATCTCACTTGTTCAGAGATTTGTCTTTGTAGCGGCCATAAAAGGAAAATGTCATCTTCGGAGATGCCTCTAAAGAATCCGATTTCCCACCGCGTGTTGGCGTGTGACAAATGTTTTTAACCTGCCGAGGTGACAGAGTCAATTCTTCAGGATGAAGTCACGCTCATTATCTCCCCCTTTGAGTGTAATTCAAAAGGTTTCTGAGGTGCACAAAGGCTACGCAGCATGAAATTAGACATTCAAGACTCAGTCCTGATACTGAAGTTATTTTTATCTGAATGTATTGACGTAGAAGTTAATAGGTGCACATGAGTCATGGGTGAAATGAGTCTCATGAGAGGTTTTGCTCGAGCTTTCTAAAGAGACCTCCTGCTTACGTCAACAGAGCTCCTGCTCACGACACAAGCTGTTTGCCTCTCATGTGGATTTAGATAGAGAGGGGGAAAGATGTGCCCTGACATCACTGTGACTCAGACTCCTATCTAGACGTGTAATTGATGAAGATGTGTGTGCGCGTGTGTGTGTGTGTGAGTGAGAACGTCAGAAGCAGGTAGCAGTTATGTCTGAGCGGTGACCGCTGTGCTCTGTGACTCACAGCAGAAAAATCAACATAATGGATCTTGCGTTGATAGTGACGTGGGTTAAGCCTTGAGCTCATACAACATGCACGCACGCACGCACGCACATTTATCATATCTATGAATTTTCAAACTATTTGCGGTCAACGGTGACTCTCCTAACCTGCCTGATAGTGACTTCAGTGTTTGGTTTATGAAACCAATCAGCTGCAGTTTCCATTACCAGATCTGTTCCTGGCACTGCAAACAAAAACAACAAGTGGACGACAACTGGTTGACCTAGAAACCAACGCTTACAATCCAGTTCTTATTCCACCAAATGCCTGACGGGAGATGTAGTTCTCGATGGAAAGCAGCAGCATCACTGTGTGTCTGGCAGGGAGCGGCGTAGGGGACGTGTTGGCGGGGGAAGGCTGGAGGAGAGACAGGGACAGCAGCTGAGCGGAGTCTGGCTTCACAGAGGAGCGGACACATGGTCAGGTCAACAGGTCAAGAGGGTGAGCAGACATGTACATGCACCATACAGACACGCACTGAGAGACATGCGTGCATAGGTAGAACAGGCAGGGGATTCATTTGGCTGGCAGAAATCCTGGGAAAATAAAACGCATGTGAGGAAGTCACACAGAAAAGTGCCAAGCAAAACAGAGCTGTAACATGTCATAGCCAGACGGCCAACTGATTTACAGCCGAGCAGCCTCAAAATATTTGAATGTCGTGCTGGATGAGAGCCTATAAAATACTAAAGACCGCAAGTTCTGGCAGCCTTTTTACACTGATGCCTCCTCCTGTCGTTAAAACACATTGCCATAAAACGGCCTTTACAGCTGCTTTAAAAATCTGCATTTGAATCCTTATGTCCTTTAAATCTGAGTTCATGTTTGCCACTGGAATAGACGATGGACTTATTTGATTGAGGGGGTCAGAAAAGGAGGACGGCTTATGCAATCTAAATGTTTTGTCAGATTTTTTCATTGCAGATTTGTATTTTATTTCATTCTTCCCTGGTGAGCTTGGTTGCAAATCTAGTTTTAATTGTAATTCTTTTTTTTAAAAAAAGAAAAAAGATCAAGTTTGCATCAAGTAAAGTCAGGACTAAATAAATTACATTTTCCAAGTGTGTAGACACAAACGATGAATTCCATTTGTTGGAGCTTTAGACAGAAAATAACATTATAATAGGCTGTGCATGTGTTTTCTCTCAAGATTCTAAACAGATTATTATTTTCCTTTAAGTATCACTAACCCAGCTAAATGAACAGGAGCCAACACTTTTCTTTTACTGGAGTGTAAGAAAGCGAACAACTGGTGCTGAATCCACCCTTGAGCAAAATCTTCCCTCTCACAGGGACCAGCCTATTTGGGCCGAAAATATTTGGATTGAAGAATTTGAGAAACTTCAACAGCAGGTTGAAATCGGAGAAGGTTGGAGAGAGGCCATAAAGCAGCAAGACAGGCTGCCGAATCAGGTGAGCCACCTCGGAGGAGCAGTGGAAAGTAAAAGAGGGTGGAAAACTGTTAGAAGCCCACACACAAGCCCACCGTCAGGTCCAGGCCCTCCTGAGCCATGAAGATGAAAGCTTTGAACCGGAAAGAGGACGCGTGGAGAGGAGGCGTTTCAGAGAGCAGCTGGCCGCCAGAGAGGAGGCCTTCAAAAAGGAGTCCTCCTCAAAAGGGAGAGGAGCTCCAAAAACAAGCTCACTTAAAAGGAGCTGGCTGGCCAAGAGCAGTAATTCAAAAAGAAGCAGAAGAAGAAGGGTTTCAGGTATTGTAAAAACAAGAATAACCATGGCGGCAGGATGGCTGCTGTTAATGTGGCTCAGGGTGGACAGCAGTAGACCATTCTCACTGACTTCCTCCACACGCACCTACCGCATCATACTCCCACCCTGCTACACCAACCATCAACCCTTCCTGTATTGTAATTAATATAAATAACTCATTGAAATAAATATGAACATGCCTATCCACCTTATACAGTATGTGCCTGTAGGAGCTTCAGTTTGCTTAAACTGAGACTGAAATTCACAATATTTTTTTAGAAAAACTGTGGTTCATGTTTTACATTTTCACCTATTAGTGGTTGAAAGATTGGGCTACAGTTGTTTAGCAGCACGAAATGTTCTGCATCTAAAACTTTGCCAACCTATCTCCTGTTGGGAGGACAGCCAATAGGAATAGGTCCAGACGGAGGCACCGCTCTTCACATCAGCAGACCTAAAGAACCGCCCCGCATGATCCCAAATGTACTGTGAAATAGAAGGAGAAAGAGTTGAGTTTGCAGAATCGGGGTGCTCAGTAAGCTCTGAAAATGTAGGATCCTAAACTTTCCATAATGCAACTAGCATCTTTCTTTGGACTTCCCCTTCCTGGTAAATGCCCTTGTCCAGACGCCCAGATTTGTGATACAACAATATAAACTAAAATCATAAAGCCCTTAAAACAGGACTTTGACACAGGTGTCCTCTGTATGACAGGGCTGCAAAATTAGGAAGGATGCACCCCAGTTGACATTGTAGTTAAGTGGGTAAATTCCAATTTCCAATTTACCAAATTACCACAAACACTTGACATGCAGTGAACCTGGGCTCGTGGGATCCATTGACATCACCAGGTGTCATTTTCTCACACTGCAGAGCTGATTCAGAGCTACAGAAGCCGTTATACAACTTTTAACCGCAGGCAAGAATGGATTATTGTCCTTTCCCTGATCCATTCCTCATACAATTAATTTATAATGATGTCATCAGGCCTGTCCAAACTGTAAATGTGTTATGTTTGTCTGTCCTGTACACACAACAGCCATTGTCTGGCCATCCTGGTTCTTTGTGGTATTGGGCAAAATAAATAAAAATCGACTTCATATGGCTTACGCTCAAAATCTCACCTTTAGCGCTTTGATAAATACATGTAGAAATACACGTGTAGAAAAGGTGCTCCGGTCTTTGACTCAGAGGGACTGACACATAAACCTGATGGTTCGTATTATTCTCTTAAAGATGCTGAAAATGTTTCCATAGCAGCTGCACTAGAACAATCTCTGCGTCACATCACACCGCTTACATTTGACCAGTTATCCACATTAGTAAGGACACTCTGTCCAACATGAATGATGAAATCCTGCAAAATGGTGAACACGGAGCTAAAATCTGCACTTCTGACACCAATGAATGCAAACGACTGTGTGTGTGTGTGTGTGTGTGTGTGTGTGCCTCACTGCAGACTTGACTGAAAGCTTGCCTGAGAGGAACCTTGAAGCTGGCCACATGAGAGGATGCTGATATAAGAGCGGCCTCCCTCCCAGCTCCTCTGGCAGCCTTCTCCCCTGCTGGAGCTGGTGGTGAGGCAGCTGGAAGCCAGAGCTACTGTGCAGGCTGATGAGACCCCGGCCTGGAGATAACGGCAGAGAGAGGAGGTGGAGGAAGAGAAGGAGGAGGACTAGCTCCTTCCGCCCTCAGGATATAGCCGCATCCCACTGAATCCATCCAAGGTGACAGCGAGAGAAGTGGTGGTGTGTGGTGGGCCCTGGGCAGGGCGGAGGGCTGTGGGAGGGGAGGGGAGAGGGGAGGGGAGGGGAGGGGGGGCTGGAAGCTGAAGGATGAAAAAAAGAGAGAAAGAGAAGAGTGAGAGTAGATTTTCTCACTTATTGGCTTGTGTTTATTGTGTGTGCTGCGTGTGATCATGTGGCGTAAATGTTAAGAGCGGCCTGCAGCCATGCTGACAGTGCACTGCAGGGGGTGATTAGGGCCGTGCCATCCATCTCGCAGGGAGCCTACAGCAGCAGTGGTGGTGGAGGGAGAGAAGGGGCCTGTTTGGAAGACATGATGGAAAGAGGGGGGATTACTAGCCAACGCTGATTAGCTGGCAGCTTAACGACACGCTGTGTTTTCCATCTCATCGTCAGCACATGACCCGGGGCTGATTGGGGGAAATGAAATGGTATTTTTGATTATTTGTGGAGAGGAAGGGAAAGTGGAGTAGGGCTGGTAGCTGGGACATGAATATTCAATTCAGGCAATTACAAGATGTCCTACTTGGAGTGCGATAAGTGATGTGACATTTTACTGCCAAAAAAAAAAGCCACTTTTGAGTCATTTTACATGTAACATATTGAATGAGTGCTTTGAGTATAACTAACATACTTGTACTTATGTGTTTCTTTTTGTATTTCTATATTGTTTCACTATGTGAGGCAACCTCAGGAGTCTAATATTTCAACAATTACAATAAAAGCATCCTTTGTTTTGGGTGTATTCATTGACTTTTTATTAAAATGCATGGAAGACCACCTTGTATTCTTCAGAATAGGACCTCTCTGTCATGTAAGTTGAATATTTTGAAATGTCTCCTTTAAAATGTTTAATACGCTCATGATTTTGTGTCTGACTGTTTTTGTTGTCTTGCATCTTGTAAGCGTGTCTTGCAGGGTGGGCACCATGTGGTGATCAATCAATCAAATACTGACAATGTGTTATTTATTATGTTTTTATTCATTTTTTTTTCACAAATTATTCTTTTAAATCAATGTCAGTATTAATCGAGTAGGAGAGAGCCGCACTGCATGAACTTATCACACAATCCCAATCCACTTTTCTATTATTCTTTATGAAAATGAGTCAGAGCATTCTAATGGGCTGTTTTTATAATACCAGCGTTCTGTAATACATTTTTTTTATATAAGCCAGTGCTTTTCTCGCGGAGATGAATGTGATTGTGACTGACTGGTGACTGAGTGTCGTGCTTAGGAGGATGAATGGCAGCGGCGGCTCTGCGTTTTCTGGCTCATTGCTTCGAAATGACTCTCCCAGTGTCATTGTCAACGAGTGCTGGGAGAAGGAGGATCTTTATCTTTTTTTCTCTCCTCTCCTTCACTCTCTCTCTCTGTGGAGTGGCAGCTCTGTCTTTTCTCTCTCACCTCACCCTCGCTCTCTGCTTTCTTTCCATGCCTCTTTCTCTCTGTGTTCTCAGAGCAGGGAGCTCCCACGTCACTGCTTCCCTGGAGCTGCTGGAGTGGGGGATGGGAGAGAGGGAGGAAGGGAGGTAGGGAAGGAAGGAGGAGGGAAGGGAGGGTGAACAGATAGTCAGCCAGGCTTGTGGGGAGGCGGAGGAATTCTGCAGGTTGCCAGAGAGAGCCAGTCGATAGTGTATTGAGCTACTTAGATGCCGTATGCACAAACCCTTTCTCTGCCCTTCACCTGCGAGACAGAGGAGGGAGACAGGAGTGTGTGTGTGCATGTGTTGTGTATTTGTAATGTTTACTAGACCTCACCTCCCTTAGTTACTGTTGCTATGACTGTCAAGCTTTCCTTTCTAGCATGGCACATAAACAGCTTACTATCATAGAAGTGGCAGACTTACCACTTGAAATTCAAGGTAACTTTTGAAACAATGGGCTTTTGATTTCAGACCGAGGTCGACAAAGGCAAACTTCTCATTTGTTCATTTTGCCAGCTGAAACGACAACTCTCCCTGGCGGACTCTCTCAGCTGTAACCGGCTAGCTAATTATGGAGAAGCAAATCGATGCTTCATTCTTAGTATTTTCATACAATATGGTTTATTTTTAGAAAAGAAAAGGGCAACACACACCTGTGGCATGCGATGGACGTCAAAAGCACACAGTTATTTATATAAACCCCAGTTAGCAATGCATGCTATCAAAAAGCAGTTTGTACACACTTAAACACACTTGCACTTTTGCTGCTTTTGATTTTGGAAAGGCTACCAAACTCAAATCGCTAAAGCTCCACACACCACTTTATTATGTTGAAAAGCCCAAAGCTTGACAGACCCGTGTGCCAAGTTATGGTCACTAAGCTCTGACTGGACATTTGCTGTAGGGATGGCTTTAACAAACAGTAATTACACAGCTCTCAAACAATCTGACAATTTGGACAAAAGTCACACCACAGACACACACACACACACACATGGATTAAAACACACAAACACCAGTCCAAGTGTGTTTCCAGCCCAGCAGCAGCAGACAGGATCCAGAGCACGAGGGCTGCAGTAAGTTGGATTAATGTTCAGTGGAAACTTCACATGTCATAACGAAAGCCCACTTCTGTTTTTATTGTATAGTCTGTCTTTGTATGCGTGTGTGAGCCCATGTGTTCCTGCATCGTTCCTGTGGGAATATCCTTCTCTTTGGTGTGTCCAGTGAATGTGCGCTTTGGTGTTTGAAGCCGCCAGTCATTTTGGCAGTCCCCATCTTGGTTTTTTTTAGAACCAGAAGTGACCATAATTGGCTGAGAGAGTGGAGCTAGCTAGCTTGGTTAGAAAGGGCCCTCTGTAATTCACATTAAAGGTGATATTAATTGCGATACTAACTTATGCTAGCGAAAAACAGGCTCATAAGTAAATGTACTTACCAGAAAAAATAAACTGCAGACTCCTTAGAGATTCTTTTAGGACAACCAAACGCAGAAAAAGACATTTTTAAGTGAAGATGTTAGGTCACCTGGTAGCAACTTGTCAATCACAAGGTAGCCACGCCCTAAAATGGCATGAAGCACAATATATTGTCTATTTTCATCTAAATGTGATCATCATGTACAACATGGACATCATGCTGTCTTAAAGAAGACTTGACACTAGCAACTGAGACCATAAACTCATTAGCACAGTGTTTACTGAGGTAATTCATAGTTTTTCCAATTTCTCGAGTTGCAAGTTGATCCAAATAAAATAGAAAGGCTTTTGGGGCGTCTCTACGAGGGAGTCCAGCATGAGCTGCTATCTTGGTCTGTTGTTTTGCCCTCCTGGTCAATGCTCATGTCATGTTTCTGAAAACTATGAATAATTTAGGTGAGAAGTAGAGCCATTTTGTAATTTGGACTTTTTTTTGCAACTAGTGGATTCGCCCCCTGCTAACTATGACAAGGATTGCAGGTTTAAGGTACACCACCATCTTCACTTTTTAGACTCTGAGGCTGCTGCTTGAGTGCATGATCGTAATATACATGCTATTGTGTTTGTGGCTGTGTATGAGAGAGAGAGAGAGAGAGAGAGAGAGAGAGACTATATGGTAACTTGTCCAATGTCATGCAAATTACGAGCTCCAGGCCTGTGTTGAGGGAACAAGGCCATTGATTGGAGTGCCTTGCACTGTTGCTGCGCGCCACTCAATGATGTCCTGTGGGGGAGCAAATTTGCTTATTGTGATTGAATTTTAATTTTTTTTTAGGGTGCTACGTGGTGTGGGGAAACAAGACTGAAGGTGGAGAACAAGGAGTGAAATGACACGAGGAGTCTGAATGAAAGACTGAAAATGGCTGCCACGCTGAGAGGGCTTTTGAGAGCCATTTTATGGAGAAGGGTTACTGTTTTCAAGAAATGGAGAAAGGAGAACATACTTATTATGATCTACCAAATTTATTGGTTAGATCCCCCCCCCATAAATACCAAAATTGAAGGCTAATTCTGGAAATATTCTTTTCTTTCTTACTGCAAGTAAATCCCATTAAAAGAGAAAAACTGAATACAGCATCTTCTTACATTTATTCATTTAGCTGACGCTTTTATCCAAAGCAACTTACAATTGCTATATTTATACATGTCAGACGTTGCTCAGGGACACATTGGTGGATGGGTCGCAGTGGAAACCCGGGTCTCTCACACCAAAGGCATGTGTGTTATCCATTGCCCCATCCACCGCCCTCTTCCTCTGTGCTACAGAGCTCCACTGTTGATTAAAACATCAGTGAGATACACCATTGCACTGCATGACACATTCCTTGATTAGAATGAGTATGGTCACTGTAGTTTGATTTGAGTTTATCCAACACAAAACATCCTTCTATAAATAATCAGTAATGTGCAAATGTGTATTGATTCACCACTAAAAATATTCCCCATCAAATATTTACTCCAGTTTGAGTAATGGTTCCTGAAAACTTCAGTGCCCAGCTGCCAGTTGTATACCTAAGATATAGCTGTTTGCTAATCAGTAAAAATATCTTGCAATTTGCATTGATCAAAATGCAACATCACAACTTGTTTAAATTTCTGTGATGGTAACCAGAGCTACAGCAAAATAAAATATCAGAGATCTAACAAATATCAAATTGATTCTAAAACACTGATAGACAGAGAAGTGCAATGAATGGATTTTTCAAAGAGGAAATAAAGGACAAAGCGGCGCAGTATTATTTCCCGCTCTCAGTGCCCTTTCAGCGCTGCCGCCTTTCTGCTGCTGGTATTAATCACCGTTCTTCACAGCTCTGCCCTCGTCCCACTATCCTCACCCACTGTATTCAACTTGACCTTTTCCTTCTCTTGGCTGCTTCCACTCAGAACCCAGGAGCCTTTTGATATGTGGGAACATTTTCTCTGACCAGACATCTTGCACCCTGGTTACACACTGGTGGAGAGGATGGTGGGGTGGCGGGGGGTGGGGGTGTTAAAGTGTAACAGAGACAAAAAGAGAGAGTGAGAGGGGACACAAGGGAGAAGAAGAAAAAGATGGACTGATAGTGAAAGAAAATTCATTTGTGTAAAGATAAGTTATTGTCAGAGGCTTGAAAACTGGTCTTTATATAAACACCTACTGTTTATGTATGTATATATTAAGTTTCAGTTTTAAAATTCTGGCAAAGATAATTAAATAATAAATTATACTCATATTTGTCTAGTACAATGTTTATGCAAACATCTACAAATTCCCTTTACTCAAGGGTTTCTGTCTTTCATCACGTAATATTGAAAATATTGCTCTCAAGATTAGCCTGCAGAAACAGAAACACACAGAGAAGAGAGGGATGGATACCTAGAAGGAGAGAGATAGATCACCAGAGAGAATATAAAGCATTAGATCTTTTTAAATACACATTAGTGTGAAAGATGGTTAGAAAAATTAGATTTGATTCCGTGGGAGATTTTAAAAATATGCTTGAATTTCATTCCGAGCAAAAGAGCTGCAGAGAGATGAGAGAGGTGGAGGAGAAGGAAACAGGATTGAAGCATTAACGGCAAATTAGCAGGAGTGGACCTGAGAGAAATTAGATTTGATTCAGAGGCTGAGGGGGGGAAAAATTGGAATCATCCTTCAGATCTGTGGAAAGTATTGTGTATGGAAGAGCGAGAGATGGAAAAAAGGAGAGGGGTGGGGTTGGGGGGTCGTAAGAATGAGAAGGAATTTTGTAAAGGGAGACGGAGAAAAGCTGTTCTGCTCTGGCACCGATTGTTGACTGAGCATTCCTCTCCATCCAACGCTCTGCTCACCTCTCCAGCCCTCCTCCCTGTCCCCTCACTGTGTTAGAGACCCCATAAATAACTCACAGTCTCATCCAGGCACACAAAAGACAACAAGACACTCTCCTGCTGCTGTTTCATTTCAATGCTCTCTAGTCTGTGCTGTTGTATGGAGTCAGTTAGAGGCTGAAAAACATCATTAAAACCCAATAGCTTCCTTTTGACGCGCACTCCGTCCTCCGCCCCCCACATTGTTGTATGCTAATCACGTTAAACAACACAGTGTTTGGCTACAGCACGTTCCCCATAGGCTCAGAACAGGTGGCCATTAACGAGGGTCAGGCTCACTGGGGGGATCAAAAGCTTGTTAAGTGCAAGTTTAGTGTGTATATGTCATTGAGGGACATAAAACGGCACGGGGTGGGGAAAATGACAGTAATAAACATCAGAGTAAAGGTACTAGTGCGCAAAAGAGTAATATGGAAATACACAGATGCATGCATGCACGCGTACACAATGACATCCACACACACACATGACTGAATGCTCTGCCTGTACAAAAGCCGTGGAGGAGCGGAGAGTTGCTGAGGGGCCAGAGGGGGAGGGCTGTCTGCAGATTCATAACTTAGAGGCCTTGTGCAAGTCCACACAGCCCAGAGAGAGAGAGCGAGAGAGAGACAAGACGCCAATCTGGCAGCACACATTCACAGGACACACAACACACACACACACATAGGCTACGCGTAACGGACACAGATAAACGTGCACATTCTTGTGAGAGCACACACGGGAATGAGCATTCAGAGGCAGTCATAAATATGGACATACACATTTGCGTGCACACACACACACACACACACACACATAGGAGAGAGGGTGGCGTGGGACCAGGAGGTCTTGGCTGTGTCTGCTCCACGTGTCTGAGCTGTCCTTGGGTTTCCGGCCCTCTCAGAGAGCCTGCTGATTTATGACACAGATCACTGTGCGTGTGTGTTTCAGGTTGTTTGAGGGAGAGAAAGTGAGACGAACATACTGTACGATGCAAAAGGAGTGATACAGTATACAGTCAAAAAAAGTATTCCACTTTTTTTTGACAGTATCACATGATCTTCCTCATCAGATAGATGTCAACTTTTAAGCCAACATGCATTAAAAGTCATTAAAGTGCTCAGGGAAAAAATGGAAATTTCCTATTCCACCTGCTAATGACGACCATGTGGTGCCACTGAAAGCTCTACAACAGCTACTAAGTGATGTCGTTTTTGTCAACTGCTGTTTACAAGATCAGAACAAACTTTCAATCTTAGCTTATATCTTATTTTCACAGTTTTGGCCATGATTTTTATTAGTTATGATTACACTGTGGACAACAACATAATTGCTGAAATTTAGGAGCACAGCGACACAGATTGATAGTGTTTATCGTCCACAGGGGAAATTTGTCTTCACAGTCTGTACAGGGCCTACACCTCACACGTAACAGTCACCTCTGGGGAGCTTTATTTAAGAATCCGACGGCAAAAAGGCACAAAACATCTACTGTAGAGGACCCGTTTCCAGTGAACTGCATCCTGATGGAAGTGTTGTGAAGTCGGGGTTGAGGCATCGCTATAATAAAGACTGACACGTCAAGAAATGAGTGGTCAGAGGATCAGGTTGTAAAGTCAGATTATCTAAAACCACTTTATTGGGATGGATATCGCAACATGTATGTGTATGTGACAAATAAAGTACATTTGATGTGATTAGATCTCAGCAATTACCTTTGTTAGAACAATGTTCTTATTCCAAGTTGGAATAAATAAGACAAAAGTTCCATTGTAATAAAACGGTATTAACCTAAAAGAGGCTGTGTCACAGAACACCATTCGAGTGCTGAGAAACAGCTGATGTCTCACAGGCTTGTGCTCTCCAATAATGACGAGTCAAAATGTCTGCTGTGGAGAAGGCCAATCGCTTGTAACCTAAATTCAGCAGTGAGGATTATTATCACACAAGTGAACTATTCTGCCAGAAAGTGTCCTATTTTAAAATAACAATCTTTCTGTTTCTGCTATCAGCTGGGAATTCATGTTTCATACATTAAATAAAAATAATTCAAATAAATTATCCCTATGCTCTACATTACAGAAAAACACATTCTGGCAAATATTCTACTTTGAACCAGCTTTGGTGCGATTTTTTTAAAACTCCTTCCCAAATGACCTGCACGCCCAGCAGGTTTGGTCGTACTTTACATGCATTTTTAATTTGTTCTCTTTGATATACTGCTATTTCTCATGTGCAGCATGTGTCAGTGGAAATCTTTCTCCAATTTGCATACAGTATCATTAAAATATTTTTTTCTGCTTTGCATACAGAATCATAAAAATGAACAACTATTTGCATAAGAGTGTAATGTGTGCTGTGTGCATGAAAATAAGATGTGTTTGTAAATTTGCTCAAAATTGTGTGTGTGTGTGTGCAGAACCATATGTTTGTTAGTATTTTTCCACAAGGGGTTTGCATCTACATTCATCTCTCTCTCTCACACTACACACACACACACACACACACACACACACACACACACACACACACACACACACACACAAGCCTGCAGAGGGAGAAATGGTGGGAGACGAGAGAGCAGTGAAGCGTGAATTATGGATTTTGAAGGATTTCCCATTGCTGCTGGAGTGTGGATATACTGAGAGAGAGAGAGAGAGAGAGATAGAGAGAGAGAGATAGAGAGATAGAGAGAGAGACAGAGAGAGAGAGATAGAGAGTGCACTTAGGCCAGATAATGAGGGAAGAAAAGAAAGACAGAGGGAAAGTGGAAAGAAAGCAAACGTCCACGCAGGTTGAAAAAACCTGGAAGGGAAAAAAAGCGATCCTGTATATTTAGGGAGCTCTGGGGGTAGGTAAGAGCGAGCAAGGAGATGAGGGCAGGCATGCCTGACCAGTTCCAACACCTCTTTTTCCACAACTTGGACCTTCTCTAGCGCGGCCTCTCTCTGTCTGTTTCCCTCAGGCCGCTGTGTGAAACGAAGCAGAGTCAGGTGGTGAATGCTTAACCATGTGTGGCAGCGGATCAAAACATTTTTTCTGGTGAAAGCGCTTTAACACAGGCAGTAAAACTCTGGATAGCTGATAACCTCCACGCATGTCTGCTGCACACACACACACACACACACACACACACACACACACACACACACATCTGAGGTGTTACCGGTTACAGATAAGATTTAGTGCTCTGTGTGAACTGCCAATCTAAACACATTCCACTATTCTCTGTTGTTCTCATCTCCGTCCTTTATTATTTTCAACTTTTCTGCAACAGCACCTCCCAATGCTTGCCAACACTTGCACACACACACACACACACACACACACACACACACACACACACACACCCACCCACCCACCCACCCACACACACACACACACACACACACACACACACACACACACACACACACACACACACACAAGCGCAGGTCTCTCCTTACGCTCAAGGCCTGGCAATACATCAGGGTGTGACTGCTGCTCGATCCCAGCAGGTTATCCCCTAGACACACACAGAGCCGACGAGGATTCTTTATGTCCTTAACAGCTGTCTGCGGGGCTTCTGCATATTTTTGTAATGGCCCCTGCTGCAGGCCACAGCCAGGTAAATTCAATATTTACGTTTTTTTACCTTAATATGGGTTTCTGGCAAAAAGTGAAATGACAGGTTAGGACAAAACGAAGGCGGATGAGGGCTAACCCATCTATAATATTTGCACGTGTAAAGCAACAAAAAACTCACAGAAAATCCTCATCGTTCATCAGCACCTGTGTTAAAAGCATTTCTCATAAAACCATGAGAACAGGAACTGGAATGTAGTTTACTGTCACAACTTTTTTACAATTACTAAGTCACATAACTCTACACTGACTGACTTTTTCAAAACTCTTCGCACAGTCGGCACAGCAGCAGTCACTGTGGACTAAACTGTGGAACACCTTATATATATTTTTTCCCCACAAAATGCGTTCAGTGAGTACATTTTTCAAATTTCATGAACTGGTTTTCTCCCTCAGACTCAACCACCACCTGAACACTGTGTATTTACACACACCATTTTGCACTTGTTCACATACTACCGTCACCTAACATAACTAAAAACAAATAAATACAGTAAATAAAAATGCACTAACTACTAAACGGGACACTGAGTCTACTTTTTTTCGTTCCTTGATGACCTCTATGAAAGACTTGTGCCAGGTGGAGAAATGTGGCGCTTCACTGTCCCTTGCAGTCACAGAGTGGCTTACAGCCCCTCCCAAGATATCACTTTTCCTTCCACCTTATTCTGCATTCCTCAACCTGATCCTCAAATCTTTTCCTCATGGAGGTTCATAACTAGCAGCCACGTGATCAGATGTCGCTCTGTGACACAATGAATCCTGGATGTCTGGATATATCTGCCAGCGATAGATCAGACATGCAACAAAATTCTTTCCCAGGTGTATTACAAGAGAGGACATGATCTGGATGAGATCTTGTGGCAAAATGCAGAAGACGGGTTTGCCCCCCGTGCAGCACACAATTCTGGTCCCTGTACATGGGCATTCTCTATGGGCACCCTCCCAGCATCCAAGGTAACTTTGTGGGTCCGCCTTCATGTGGGACCCTGTATATACAGTCTACTTTGTCCCCCCAGTCCTACGCCCTTGTCTGTTCCAAGTATGTATAGTGAATATGCTTAATATGTAAGTTTTTTATTACATTACTGCATTTGGAGTTCCTAAAAAAAGTGAAGTTACCTTACTTTTATAGAGAAGTTACCTTGCTTTTGTTGTGGTGGAATCTTGGTTGATGGTAAGTACATAAATAAATACAAAGACAATAATGACACTAGTTTTATGCTTTTTATGGTCAATGTATAATGACGCGTTACTATCGTGTTCTGATAGGGAGCTGATCCTGCGATGTGTATCAGGTGTTTTGGTTGCATTAATGTATTTTGTGAAATGAACTTGCTGCATCTTGCGTGTGACTGTTGACTAATGGTTTTTGGGAGGTTTTTTTTGGGGAAATAAGCTTATTTGCAACACAGAGCCGGAAAACAAAATGGCGCACAAACGTTATGGGCAAGTAACCCTTATGCAATGTTTCTCAGCAGTGTGGTATTATTGTTGGAATGTGGCTTGACTCTCTTTCCACAGAGTGTGCCACTGCCTAGAAACCTGCAAGCAGACAGGAAATTGTAACAGAGAGCTTGTAAAAAAAAATAAATTCCTTCATCCTCCAGTGAGTGGCACAGCATATATGTCATCATCAGAGAAGTTGTTGTGTCATTTCGGCCAATAGCACTTTAGTAATGACAGCACAAATCCACCCCACCCCACACACAACCACACACTGAGGCAGGCAGAAACACAAAATGTTTGTTCTGTTAACAAAGCTGAACGGACAAAGTGTGTCACCGTATTCCACTACTTATCCAATGTCACTAAGTACACAGTCACATGCAGACACACGCATGCACACACACTGAACATTTATACTGTTTGTCCCATTTAATGACCACTTAAGGGAAGATGTGACTAAGCTGTCCCTGACCTGGGGACACCTTGTCCTGGGGACATATAGTTCCTCTCAAAGCCCTTTACCTCCAAAGAGAAAACTAATATTGACTTTGATCAGCGTTCATTAATAAACAAAAACAACAAACTAAAAATCACAGAGACATTACAGTCACATAAAATCCACCAGAAGAGCTGAACTTTCACCTGCTTCCTGTTCTGGAACTGATGCTGCTTATATTATGGTTTTTAATCATTTTCACTGCTGCTTACTTCATCATCATTTAATAAATGTTTGCACATACCGTATTTGTAATTCTAATATTTTGATTTTGGGAAGATAATGTGTGTCCAGTATGTTTAAAAAGTAACATACTACGATGAATATGAGATGCCATTTTTTTCTTGATATTATAGCTGATGAAAGCTGTGGTCGTTTTCTCTTTGAATGGAGCGAGTTACCGGTCCCTGAGTTACAGAGTGAACCTGTTATATCAAGAGAATGTTCTTCATGTGCGTTTACAGTGAGTCCTTTTGAAATAGTGAGCAAGTAAGTAAGAAATCCGCTTTAAGCCACAGGAGATTCTGTCATGTAGGACGTGTTGCTGCCATGGAGCTAAGAAGAGTTAAAAGTGTCTCTTGACATTGATGCAGAAACCGTCAAAGTCATGAAGACAAAATCACCCGAAAACTGAATTAATTAGCAATGTCTATTTCTCTTTCAACACAGTGATTTGTCTTATTTTTAACAGAAGCATAAAGACAACACTTCAAATATATGAGACAAAAATATTTGGCAAGCAACTTTATCTACAAAACATGAATCCTAGCTTTGACAGGGAGCTTACATGACAAAATATGGTAGGAAAAACATACATTTTATAACATGAACAGCAAAAAGGAATAATTAGAACAGAACGTCTAACCAGAAGTTGGAATTATATCCTGATGGTCATGTGGAGGAATCAAAGAGGTATGTTGGGCATTTAGAGTATTTTTCAGTTGCTAACAAGAATTGGTCAAAACTGAAGTCACTTTTTCAAAACTCTTCATGCATTTCCAACATGAATCTTGGCCAAACAGTTAATCTCACCTCTAAAACTCACTCAAACCACCAAAATACTTCAAACATGTCTCAAAATAAACTCATTCGATCCAACACTGGCAACAATTCTGACTCAGAAAGCATCCATTGTCACTGACCTAGAATAACACCAACACGTAGCATTATACATAAATGATGAACTTTTGAAAGTTTAAATGATTTATCACATAAATCAGTATTTCATTCTAGAATAAGAAATATTTTCACTTTATTGAATGTACTAAAGTACATGTAATAAAAATAAATCAGATTTGCTTCAACATACTTTTCTATATCATTGCCTACAGTTATTTACTTGTAAAAAATAAAAAGTCTCAAGGACATTTGCCATCATCCTGATTTGAATGTATTTTTAGTTTTAGTTTTGGACAGTGTGTTAGCATCTGAAAAATGTGCTGCAGATATATAATGTTTTGTAGGTGGTGGAGTAGTTCATGATTTTGGAGCAAGTGGTAATTTAATTTTTGTCCACGTACACGTCTGTTTCGCTGAAATGTGCGAACAGTTTTGACAATGTGACTTCAGTTTTGACCGAGGCCTTTAATGAAATAAAACCCCTGTAAGTTAAAAAGTGAGATGCGGCAGAGAAAGTCAAACTCTGGGCTAATTACCAATAACGACATCAAAAACCTTTATGTAACAGAAAAATACATGAAAACAGTTGCGGAAAGGTGCACAGACGGCGTGGACTCCACCACCTGTGCTGCTTTTTGTCACACACCAAACATCAAAGAGAGAGTATTCCTAGTCTCATGAGTCCTTGAAGTGAACAGAGATTGTATCTATGTGTGTGCGTGTGTGTGCGTGTGCACTGTGAGTAGCAGGTAGAACGATCAGTGGAGCGAGCAGAGAGTAAGCACAGGTCTGGATCAAACTGGCCTGAGGCAACGCTAAACCGCACTGAGCAGCGTCATCGACTACAGCCTTCATGCTGCATGAGTCCGCAGCTCGACTGAGGCTCTCCAGAGAAGAGTGTGTGGTTTGTGTTTGTGCCTGTGTGTCTGTGTATGAAGAGGAGAATAATAATTATAGCCCCTTAGATACACTTCAAACTCAGCCAGACGTGACATCTCTAAACCACAGAGAAAAGTGTGTGCATGTGTGCGTCCCTTCGTGTGTGTGTTTGTGTGGAAATGATGGGGGAGGTGGAGAGAAGTGTGAGTGGCGTTCAATGTCTCTCTGTCAGAGTCCCTGGGAGAAACAGACTGTACTCACAGCTGGGGAAATCATCGGACAGGTGTGTGTGTGTGTTGGTGCGTGTGTGTGATTCACATCCGTCCTCCCTCCTTCCTACCCGCTTTGTTTACTTCTCTCCCAGGACCAACACATCATACGACAGAGCTGGAGCAACATGACTCTGCTGGTAGTCAATGCTGACTGTTATATAAACCTCATGTGAAAGCGGGGTCCTTATCTCAAGTCTGCTGTGATAAAAGTTTTATCACAAAGCACACCTCATTCTGATGTTGTGAACAAATCAGCTGATGGCATGTTGTTGGCTGGAGATGTAAAGGTGAACAACATGGCGGGGATCTGGAGATAGGAAGAAGGGGCCACTGGTGAGAAGTAACTAAGTACATTTACTCCAGTAATGTACAAGTTAGAGGTATTTCCGTTTTATGCTAGTTAAACTTCTACAAGTTGTAGATACTACTTACTTTTCAGATTTGGCTTTTACATAAATAAGCTTATAAAATACAATGATTTTGCTAAAGATTTTTACTACATAGCTTTAACTCTTGATATTTTAAGTACATTTTGCTGATAATACTTGGATAATTTTATTTAAGTACATATTTAAATGTGGGACTTTTCCCTGTAGTGAAATATTTTTCGTGTGTTGTCTTGGTACTTTTACTTAAGAAAAGGAACTGAATACTTCTTCCACCATGGCATTGTGTTTTTGATTGAACATGTCAAAATAAACCCTAATGTGATACGTCAGTGATCATAGTAGGGAAGTTTTATTTTCACATGGCTGCCTTAATGTCACATAGCTTGCCTTAGAGCTAACCTGCTTCACCCTTACCAAAAAATAAAAAATCATTATTTTTAAAAAATGTTTTCATGCACATGTGACTGCATGTATTACATATGGAAAGTAAATTTCACATATGAAATATTCCCATTAATGGTTGGTGATTTTTGGAAATTTCTCATGTGATAAATTCCCATGATATAGCCACTTGTGATTTTTTTTTGATATTTCATGTGTGAAATGTAAGACATTCCTTGTAAAAAACACCACACACACACACACACACACACACACACACACACGTGAAAAAATGAATTTTACATTTGGTAAATTCACGTGTTTTCTCATATTTCACAAGTAAAATTTAATTTTTCACACCAAAACATATATGTCATATGTCCTTTTTTGTTAAAGGCAAATAATATTGAAAAGCTTTGAAAAAAAAGCAGGGAGAATGGCAGATGACAACAACACAACTAGAAAGGAGCTTTGTTTGCATTCATGTATTCAATCCGTGTGTTAAAAGTGAGAGGGAGTTTCCATTACGCTAACCAGCAGCATTTGATCATTTAGTATTAGCATAGTGTTTTGTAATGTGAGATATGTTGTGTTCAGGTCAAGTGTAATCTCCTCTGTTTATATCATTATTAGAATTTAAGTGTCAGGTATAATACTGTCTAAAATATTACCTCATTCATTCTTCAGTCTAAAAGGATTATATGTTAGCATGCTAACATTAGCTAATTCAGTTAACTGAGAATATGTTACAGTTACATCTGGCAGATATGTGTAAATATGTAGAAACAACTACTCTCAGTTTTTGGTGCATCAGTTTTAATGTAGAGATCAGTAAACACTTGCATGTTGTAACTTGGCTAGGCTTTGAACTTGAACTGATATTTCGCATGCTAGCTCACTGTCACACTGCTTAATGGATACTTAAGAATAGAGCAGAGCCATTGTTAATGTTATCAGTTATATACTACTATACTATAAACTTAACTATCAGCAACACCTTTACTTCTCCTACTCTGACAAATCAAAATGTCTGCAGCGACAAAGGCCAATCAGACTGTGAGCAACATTAGCATTTATTAGGTCCGTTTCGCTCTCTACTGACTCCCGAAAAAAGTATCTGGCTCAAAACTAAATGCTCCATTGTGTTAACCAGCTAGTCGCTAACATCTGCTTGCCGTTTGGTGCTGTGCAGGCAGCGTCGGTTTATCATAGCTTTTTTGCTGAAAACAAAAACTGCCTGGTGTGGCTGGAAATCAGGCTGATTAGAGTGGAGACTGAGGGTTACCAAAACCAGCCAAAAGAGACCAATAAGGTCTGTAGAGCTACACAATAGGGCAATAATTCTCTGTATATTCAACGCTTTGAACAACTTCCATTGTAAATAAGAAAATACAGATTAGTGCAGCTTTAATTTTAGCTTGTTAAGCACCGGGATGTCCCCCACCTTTCTTTCTTTCACATGAATGCCACCGACTTTTGGACTTTACGTAAACACACAACTGTGCTCATTGACAGTGAGACATCTGGTTGAAGGACAGTCCTCCTACTCACTGTAGCTCTGCACAAACAACACACTGTGCATGACCAGTGGTAAATCACACACAAACGCGGGGACACACCCTCCATATTGCGGTCGGCGCTCTCTCACAGTGTTTTCTGAAACAACACTGATGTGTGAGGGGAGTCGATTCCGCTCCCCTTTCATTCTCTAAATCACATTTCTTTCTCTTCTCCTTCTATCCCTCCATCGTTGTCAGTGATGACTCAGAGGAGCGGTGAGTCACTGCATCCTCCAGGTCTCACACACACATACACACACATACAACCTTTAACACCCTTCTTTCATTTTACTGGAAGCAGGTTCTCCTTTTCAGTCAGAGAAATATTTTTGTTTTCCTTCCCTGGTTCCCTTCGCTCCACTGGACCCCTCTCTGGGGTGCTGTGTGTGTGTGTGTGTGTTTGTGTGTGTCTGTGTGTGCGTGCATGTCTGTGTGTGTGTATGTGTTAATTAAAGTTGGGAGGAGAGCTTTGGAGGAGCCTGCCAAAGGCTGCTACATAAAGTAAACAGGCAGAAGCACAGTCACATGCAGACAGCGCGTGCACACACATGAACACACACACACACTGCAAACTTCCTCCATTTCTGAACCCGCTCTGAGCACTGCAGGAGTTTGATTTATTGCGGTGGGACAGTTCAGATGAATACTTTTTTTATACGTTTTTTGTATTTACGAAAACCTTACTGCACAACATTACATCCTTCTAATCCTAAAACACACTTCTTTAGCCTCTGTAGGAAAAAATATAAGAAAACAACTCTCCACATGCTGCTCTGCGCCTGCATTCCCCTCTCTGTGTCAAATTTGATAAAAAGGTGTAACAAACTCTAGCATTATTTTTTCTTCCCATTTTCTGGCTGAGCTTACTAAAGGTGTAAACCCTAACTCTGTCTGAGTTATTCCACCACGGTTCAGGTTACTGTCTCGTAGCCAACACGGTAAACACTTAAACCACTGCAGCAGCTGTTCCGCTGCAATTATCTTTCATTTTTTAGAGATGACTTTTCAGAAATCTGAACTTTAGCCTTAAGATTTTCCACCATGGTTTCTCCATCCTGAAGCTATCTGCTGTATCTGGCTTCATGTAGCAAGAGGGGAAAAAAACGTACCCTGCTGGAAAAACATGAAATAGCTAAAACGGTCCAGTTGTCAGAGTTAAATCACTTTAACCATGAACACGAGACAATAAGCCAGCACTCCCTGGAGAAGTCATCGGTCTGACCACAAACCACAAAAATGTTGGGGTGATCATAATGCGTAAACCATTTTAATCAAATATCCCACACCAAACACCCATATATCACAGACCTTCTAAGGCCTCCTAACCTCAAAATAAATCCTACAGAAAGCAGTTCCGCGGTGTGATCACAATTTTGAACACAACACAAAAACCTCTCACTGCAAGTCTTGGTAATTTGCATATTTTTACTCGGGGGCTCACATGCTCGCTGAGTAAAAGCAAGCTTCAAGGTCTTGGCAGAAGCCTCAGTGAAAGTAATGATACAATTTCAAGAATGCGTTGCCATAAATCAGTAATTAAATCTGTGTTTTTCCCTAATTCCTGAAAGGATATTGAAGATAGATGGTTCTCATCCTACACCAGAAATCCCCCCTCTCAAGTATCTCCCCTCTGCTCTCACTCTCTTCTTTCGATCTCGCCCCGCAGGCTATCAAATGTTTGTTTGAAACCGGTGCTTCATGTACTTGGACTACAGGTCCAAAAGAGTGTGATTATGCATTCAACCCCTGTAAAGAGTGGGATACGGTGTGTGTGTTTGTGTGCGCATGGCGAGCCACTCTGCTTTCAGTAAGAAAAAGAAGGAGAGGGAGAGAGAAGGGGGCTTTAACATGCAAATCCCTCCTCCTTTATCTGCCTCCTCTCATATCGTCCATAGCAACACGGATATGGGCCATAATGAGGAGGACACCCAGGTTAACAGCATTGAGCTGTCTCAATGGGTGTAGTTGACACGTCCTTCATGCACGCGCACGGACGCACGCACACACCCACCCACGCACACACACACACGCACAGCAGTGTCTTATCAGAGAGAAATCAAGGAGGTGTATGTGTTAGCTTTAAAGCCATAAACAAACGGCAGCAGGAGAGGGTGATTCAGTTGATAAGCCTTGTTGGACAATTGGCAGGCTGAGACTTCACACACTCGCTTACACACAAACACACACACACACAAACACAAACACAAACCTCTCTCTTTTATTTGACAGTGCCGGGCTGATTTCGATTTATGAGCATATTAGCGCCATTACCCGAACACGTGTCAAGGCACTGCTTTACTAAGGAGGAGGAGGAGGAGGCTCATGTTTGACTGCACTCACACACACCAAAGCAGTTGGAGAGAGTGAATGGGAAAGAGGGTGAATTGTGTTTTTATTTGGATCAGCTGAGGGTCGACTGTAAAAAGGACAATAATAAGCTAGACGAGAGGTTTATTTTCACATTTTAAACAGCTATTTGTGTGTGTACTGAGCACAAACACAGTCAGACCTACAGGATCTACAGAGGAATGTACTGTGTATGTCTCAATTACTGTAAGAGAGAAACAGGCCCAGGATTACGTTTCACTGGTGGAAGGATTGCTCATGTATTTTCAGTCAACATAAGTTAAAGTTCCAAAATAAAGAAGGGCCATCTTTGTTTAAGAGAGGACTTATGTACATAATGTTCGTTTTTGCAACATCTTTGCTGTGAAGTGGGTTTTTGCCGTACTGTTTTCGCTCGGCGTAGCGTCGCTGTCCACAGCAAAGTGCAGCAGTTTATTTAGCACGCACAAAGTGCAAAGTGAAATATAGCTGCTGTTGTGCAGTCGCAAGCAAAGCTCAGTCATGCCTTTACAACATCAGCCGAGACTAAACATCACAAAAGATTACATAAATAAACAGAAATATAACACACACGATAAGGGTCCATCAAATAG
The DNA here is from genome assembly GCA_024633595.2 of Lepomis macrochirus. Lineage (NCBI taxonomy): Eukaryota > Metazoa > Chordata > Actinopteri > Centrarchiformes > Centrarchidae > Lepomis > Lepomis macrochirus. The sequence goes on from JALXJV020000003.1 coordinate 6,198,766, forward strand.
GCCCGTATCACATCACAGTCTTCAAATACACAGTAGACATTGATGAACTGAGCAAAACTTTATTATTTTTAAATACTGTTTCTGCAGTAACCTTAAACTCTCTAGGTACCACAGTGTGTTTCATGTGTTGCTTGGAAAGACAAGCCTGATGAGCTAAATCATCTTACTAGGTTTCAACAGCTCCAGTGTCGCTGCTTGTAGCTGAATGTTTGTTAAAGATCCTCTCATGGTTTAAGACGCATGAAATGCTTTGAAATAATCACTTTGTCTGATGTAATTATTCCACAACAGCTTAAATTAAAAAAAATTAAAAAAAAAAAACGTCTATGAAAATATTTCTCATGTCAAAAGTGTAACTTCTAGAGGCGCGATGTCGCCAATTTCAATGAAAGGTCCATTCTCAGTGCTTGTGTGCTAGAAGTTGCATATCGAACAACGAATGGCTTTGCGGTGTGATGTCACAAAATCCTGCTCGCATGTACACTTGTTAGTGAGGTTTAAGGTGAGCACGGAGCAGATTAACAGTCTTGTGTCAAACATTCAACTGAATTTACAATAAGCTAAATATTACTTTGAGCGGGGGCCTTCACATTTTTTAAAAGCTGGTGTCTTTTCTATTTACTGTATGTTTTGATGCTAATGTTCTCTTTTTTTGGCTGTCCAGGTTTTATTTATCTACTTTTAACAAAACTGCTGCTGGTGCAAAGAAGTGCCAGAGAAGTTTTCCTGGAATCCTCAAATACGTAGCTTTCATTGTGCATATATCCATGGATATATGAATTTACTACTAAATAAATCCATTATTTGAATTATTAATAATTACAGAGTGGCAAATGAAAACAAATATACTTAACTCTTGAACACCACAATCACTTTTTGCAGCTCTCAGCACAAACGAGCCTCTCTGATGCTGCTGCCTCCACTCAGACATTGACACATCAAACATCCAGAGGATGACAGGCGCACACTGGATACACACCGCACACACTCAGACGCGTACATGCTAAAACAACACTATGGCAGCTAGCGACCACCACGCTGGTAATAATGAGGGTGCAGAGTGGCGCCTCGGGCCGTCCCTCCAGCCTTGAGGGGGGACGAGGTCTGGCCGTGGCTCCCTTGGTGCGTGGGGATGCATCACTGGAATCATTTAATTCATACCGTAAACGTGACAGGGTTAATGAGTGGCAAAGAGTGCCTGGGGACCGAGGGGGGCTTGGTGGGGGGTAGGATGTGTGGGTGTGTGTTTGGATGGATGGGTTGGTAGTGTGTATGTGTGGGTTAGTGGGTGTAATGTTTGCATGTGTGTTTGCAGCAGGAATGGTGTGAATATGATAGGCTGAGGCCACGGTGCTGTACCCTGCAGTTACAACTAATGCTCTTTAATTCTGGATGCATTGGCTTAGAGAGAAACTCCTGGAAAATGGCCGATTGGCAGCATTTGTGGTATGTTTGGGAGTGTGTGTGATAGGTATGTGTATGTCTGTGTGTGTGGAGAGAGGCAGACAGGGAGAAAGAAAGAGACAGAGGTGGTTCAGCAGTATCAGGTTTAGGGGGAGACAGATGGCGAAGGCTGGGTGTAGGTTTTGTTTTGTTTTTTTGGTCGTCATTGGTTTAAATTACCAGTGTCCAGATACACACACACACACACACGCGCACACACACGCATTAATACACACACACACTCACTTTTTACATTTATTCAAAACACCCAAACAACAGACTGCAGGCACAGACAAAAAATAAAAAACAGCACAAGACACAGAGAGCTGTCGTTCAGCACACAGCCCGCTTGAATTTTGCGATGAGACACCGGCGGAGAGGTGAGAGTGGGAAAGGGAAAGGAGTGAAAAAGAGGTTAGGACAGAGGACAAAAGCGCGGCGCTCTGCGGAGGAGAGAAAAATGAGTGGGGACTAAATTGGCTGGGTGGAGTGATGGAAGACGGAGAGGAGAGGAGAGCAGAGCAGAGCGAGATGCGATGGTGATGGATGAGCAAATGGTGGGCGCCTGATGGAGGGGAGCGATGGGGCAGAGGAAGGGAGGAGGTGATGTGATTCGCGGGTCGGAAGCACCAGAAAAAAAAACCCCACCTCCCCGCCCCACTTCTCCATTAACACACTGTGCAGCCTGGTAACACCAGCACTTATTGTCTGCGAGGCGTGCAGTTTACACTCGCCTTTGCCCCAGACAATTAAATCTGGGATCAACACACGGGACTGCTTTCACCGTGTAGGTGCACGTGACGCTCTTCCTCACCTAAAGGAGGTGTCTGCCTCTGTCAAAATGGCAGAAAAACTGGCTTTGTTTAGCTGCAAACAGCTTCCACTTTGAGTACAATTTTTCAATAAAGAGACAAAAGACATGATATTTAAGAGTCAAAATAACATTTTCTGGCACAAATATAAAACATAAACTGGATGCATCTCATTAATCTGTATCATAATTCAGTTTTTATCTCTGGGCACCAAAAAGGAACCCTGTCACAAGTATACGTTTTCAAGCTGGGGTCACAAAAACAGCTTGTTGGCTCTGTGAAAGCTCAGGCTGTGGTGACACTGAGGCCTCCAGTAGAAAAACAAAGCCCCCCCCCCCTCCTCCTCCTCAGCCTCTCTCTCTCCCCATCCCTCTCTCCCCAGGGACGCTATCAGGACATGGAAAGGTCAGGGGTCTGGTAGCGCCGCTGTAACCACAGACACACACACACTAACAAACACACAAACCAACACTGAACGTCACACACACACACCTACCACCTCACACAAAACACCTGCAGACAAAAACAATCTTCTCTGCCATTTCACGTCTTGACTGATCAATTAAAAAGCCCTCCTTCGTTTTTTGCAGTGTGTGGTAATTGAGGAGGTTCATCAATAAGGCAGTCTGACCCTTTAAGGTGTCTCCAGTGATTGGTTTGTTTCTCCCTCTTTCAGTAATGGAAAAACAGTTATCGACACAATTTTAATTTTTTTAGTATTTGCTTTGTGGTTTTTTTTTAAACATTTTTTATTATCCAGGTGGCCAGAAACAACCTGCTTGTGTTTTATTTTGTCACAAAATTGGGTAAAGGCATATTGCATTTCAAATTACCCTTTTCCTTTGGAACAGAGTCAGGATTAAAAAGCTTTTTATTTGGCAGCAGGATGAATGTTTTTTTAACTTCTCAATAAAAGCCCGGCAATGTCCTATCTTGCACGGCCCTGTCACACCCGGCTTTAAAAGTGGACAAATGCGATGGAAAGGATTGAGGAGGCAGTGTGTAACACCTGAATCTCAAATCTCAGCAGCTGCAGTTCTTCTGCCTGTTTTCTAAAACCAGTTCCACACTTCTGACTTTTTAGGAGTGTGAAGAGGAGCTCCCAAGAAGCAGTCTAAGAAGTGCTGTTTGGTTTTTACTGTTTTCAATTTAATGACTTCCATACAATAAAATCCATTAACATGTCGGCCTTTTGCATTCAAAACAGCATGACTTTGGCTGTTTCGGCGTAGTTGACAAAAAGCTCCCACATTGGAGCTTTTTGTCGCATGTACATGAATTTGTTTTACAGTTGTACGGTTATTGAAAGTGTTCATTATAAAATCTATTTATGCAGTTTGTGTGCGTGAGATAAATGTTGATAAAAAATCTCTCCCTCTCTCTCTCTCTGTGTTGGCTCCAGAGAACCAGCCCCCACCCCTCCGTCCCCCGCGCGTGATACAGTATCTACTTAAATAACACATCTCATTAAGCCTGCTGACTAATGAGGTGATTAGCCCCAGCTACCAATAACTAGCGTTAGCCTAGCGTAGCGTTAGCGGCTCTCTCCGAGGGTTTAAGCACAGTGATTCAGATGGAACGGCTAATATGGCCGGTGGTTCGGGCTTTTAATTGCCTGAAAGCTATTAGAACTAATGTGCAGATTTGTGAGGGACAAATTACTTTAATTAGCCTCTGTTAATGTGTTTGCTCGCAGAAATATTAGCACATAACGTCAGCAGGACAAAACGCAGAGTAGCTAAGAAAGGCTGGGTGCCCTGCTTTGGATTAGGGTTGGAGAGCCTCAGAGTGTGTGTGTGTGTGTGTGTTAGCGGCTCTTTGGGAAGGGCAGGGGGGCCTCAGCAGCACTGAAGTGTGCCACAGCTATTTATAGGCCCAGTTGATTGCAGATTTATTCTCCTGGGAGGGAGTAACTCACAATAGTGTGTGTGTGCGTGCGCTTGTGTGTGTGTAGTGGGGAGATGCAGGGTTATGAAGAAGACCCACTGTGGGAGGAACAGCTGTCTGTCAGGAGGAATCCGTCGGTTAATTTCCTTTGGGGAAGAGACAGAATTGAAGGCTGAGACGAGACGTCTCTGGCTAAGAAAGCTGATCGTTTGTCTTCTTTTGGTCGAATAAAATCAAATATGTTTTGGGTTTCAAAAGAATTTAATTTTCATTTGCTGCTCGACAAGAATGTCAAACAAATGACCTTCTTTTTAGACTGATGACTGTGCAATTGTAAACCATTATCAGCTGTTGTGAATGAGTTTCAAAGGTCCCAGATATATGAACCACCTCCTATAAACCACTTTGGGAACCTTGCATTTAATTAAAGCTCTTTCTTCAACTGAAATAGTGTCGTTATACCTGACTGTACAAAATAAAGGCATGTTCATGAAAAGGAGAGCTGGCTCATTTGTACTGAGCTCTTACAAACATTAATTTAAATGAGATTCAGTTCACTATTTACAAGGTGTGCTACCATTTTGTACACTGTGTTTCTACACATATTTGTGCTCGTCTTTGCTGTGGTCAGGGCTGCATGTGTATGTCGAGGAAGAAGAATAATGCAGCAGAGTAAACAAGAGGTGCACGATGCTGGATACGGCTTTTGACAGGGGGATGGGAAATACTGCGGCTGGTGCTGTGAATTAGATGAATTCCTGACTGCTGGCATTTTTGGCGTAGACAGCGGTGGGCAGGGCAGGAGGGAAGGGGAAAAGTAAAGCTGATGTTGACAGGGTAAATAAAAGCAGCATATACACAGGCGGGCACACGCACGGGCTTGCTTGTTGGTGACACGTTCACGGTGACGTGAATTTACTCTATGATTGTGTGTTTTTGTGAGTCTCTGTCCTCTCACTTGTCTTGACAGCTGTATCTCGCTCTGCTTCTTATTTATTCCTCTGAGGATTTCAGAAGATGAAAGCCGATGTAACAGAGACAAAGAGCCAATAACAGCCTCAGAATTGTTTGGCTGCTTTCACAGCGGCTCAATGAAAAAAAACAAGAAGCGTTTCAGGCTTCACCCAAGTCTCTTCCTGAACTGTGCGGACCGAGCGGCAGACGGACGGTGCCAAGAAATGTGAACAATGCCAGTGAGCTCAGCGCCAGTTTAAATGAGCCATTCAGACAACAGAGGCGGTTAAATTTAAAGGTCTGTGCCTTATTCACAAAACGCACTTTTGTAGTGTTTTACCAGAGTGGTTAAGATTTTCTTCACTGTAAAATGTATCGGTTTAGCTTTTGATGCATGACTGACTGAAACATAAACACAAGTTGTAAGTATATGTTGATGCTGATAAAGATTTGTTTAAATATCTGCTAAAAATGACACTTTAGACTGGGAAAGCTCTAAAAACTTTGCCTTTGGGCTACTAAACAAACAGAGAGATGAGATGTGATCTTGAATCAGTGAAGGTTTAAGTTGCAACAGTAATGACCACTTACGGGCCTGTAAAAACACACACCACTGTGGCTTGTGGGAGGACAGAAAGAGCACTGTTTACAGTGACAATGGAATGACTAACAAACAGGGTTACAGAGCTACACACACACACACACACACACACTCTACACCCCTGAGGCTGTCCCAGAGGACAAGGCTTGTGCCTGGGTGCAGGATCATGTGTGGTGAGGCCCGCCTGGCATGGATGCTGGTGATGGATAGCGTGATGCTGGCGAGGCTGGCAGAGGCTCCTCAGAGTGAAGCGATATGCCAGCCGACCCGCTGCCAACAAAGGCAGCGTTACAAATACCTCACATTAGGGGAATTATGTCTTTATGCGCCATCCAAACGGGCGCAGGGGCGAGACAATGGTGTGAGGGAGATGATGTTTCCGTTACAATTAGCTGCATGTTAATCTGTTTTTCCTCATCTTTTTCTTCTCGCTTTTTTTCTTCGTGCCTCACAGGCCTCAGCGCACAAAAACAACAACAGTACGGGACAGCGTAACTGCAAAAAAACAGACCAAGGCAATAATCTCAAGAACAAAAAAAAGGTTCTGTAAAATAACACAGATCGGTTTTACAAAATGACTTCAGGGAAGAGATGAGCAGATACTGAATCGTTTGTCTGTACTCAGAGTATCTGTGACGTCCCCTCAGTATTACAAACGTCTGGAGATGTTATCTTTTCAAATGTCTGAAAATCGCTCTTTCATAAGCTTTAAAAAAAAAAAGGATGTACTGTAATAACACACAATGTACACATGCACACAGGATATTCCCAAACAGACTAGTGTAGGTGAAGGTTTCTCACCCCTCACTTGAGTGCAAAAAAGACCTGCTGCCCTTTAAAATGCAATTTCCTGAAACAAGACACATGGATCAAAATGGGCCGAGTTTTTCCCCTCCTCTGCCTGGCTATTACTGCTCGTAGAGCTCTGTGAAAGCCCCGGCCAGGCTTTCCGCAGGCACTTTGGCAAGCATGAGCATCCAGTCTATTTTTCTCGGATAAGGGGGGGGGGGGGCTGGAGGAGGAGGTGGTGGTGGGATGGTGGTGTTTTTGTCTGCCCATGTAGGAGGGAAGGAGGAGGGGGAGAGAAAGGAGAGGAGGGGTGGATAGAGAGAAAGAAGGAGGTATGTTAGAGGCAAAAGAAGAAGACAACGCAGCAGTGTGGGAGTGGATGGGGGGGGGACTCGTAGGAGAAAGAGGAGTAAACAGCTAATCAATCAGCATAGAAAAGAGACAGGGATAAAGACAGCAGAGCAGAGATGGAGACGCACAGATACTGACAGTTGGGGACAGGGAGGGCGGGCTTCTTCTTCCTCTCTCTGCACAGCTGGCTGTGGTTGGCTGGACGCCGGCTTTCCGTAAGCACCGCTGTCCTCTCCCCTCTCCCTCTGGACATCCTATCTGCCTGTCTGTCTGTCTGTCTGGGTCTTGGTGGGGGATCTCGGTGGCGATAGGAGAATAAGCTCATACATCCTCTGTGTGGTCAGACTACTGCCCCCCCCCTCTTTCGCTGCAATTTGAACTCCCACTAGAGTCTAAGTGCGGTTATGTTTTTTGTTTTTTGAGTCTGGAGGTCTCAGAGGAGGGAACGCAAGGGCCACTGAGAAGAAATGAACTCCCACTGCAGCTCAGGTGCGCCACACTGACAAACACACCTCAGACCCCTGCGCTTTTTTTTTTTATTACCAGAGTCACTTAATTCTTCCAGATTCTTCTTTATTCTTCACAATAAACTCTGATGTGATTGACTTTGTTCCATGGGGTTTGAAAGGTTTCCTTTCAGACAAGAACACATGACCTTTAACATGGCTGCATCCGTTCTTGCTGCTCACAGAGAACACAGTGACTGAAAGCCCAGTGGACTTTTATAGCCTGAAGAGTTTCTATTTTTGCAAGCTAAATTAGGAGGCCAAAAATGACATGAGGGGCTATATTACTGTCCTATTTTTCAAATGATAATGTTTCTTCTTTGTCCTTAACAATTTCATAATGATCTTACAGTTCTCTGCCAAAAAACACAATTAATCTGCCTTTAATCTCTAAGTGCAGTCCTGCATGAGTCAGAACGTACCAGACAATTCACAACGACGATTCTCCACATTTACTGCACGTGATGAGTGAAACAATTCTGGTCCTGATGAGGCCAAATGTTCCTCTTTGATAGAGCCTGTGAGACAATTCTGTCCAGGCAGGCTCCAAGTATAAAGTGCATCTGACACCTCACATGGTGCCACGTCCCAGTGACTCAGCATTAGATTAAACTTGCGAGAGAACATGCCTATAAAAGGTTTGCCAAACGGTGCTGCAGACAAATACCAACAAGTTAACACAGTCCACCTCCTTATAGCCTTCACTTTATTCTCAGACAAACATTTTACCTGTGACAGGAATTTTTTTGGTAAAATGAGCCCTTAATAGGATTTCCCTAAAATACTTGAATACATTTATTTCAAGGAAGATATTGCAATTCAATTAAAATGATATCTGTTATTGACAAAAGGTCCGGAACATTGACTCAAGCATTTTAAGAATTGTTATCTGTAATTTAGAGAAGTGTGCAGAAGGACAACATTTAATAATGTCTGTCCAATTCAATATTATCAAATATTATCAATATAATCAAAATCATTTGGTAGAAGCCATTCAATCTGAATGTTTTCTATCCCACATGATTTATAATTACATTACAGCTGCAACTAAAATGGTTTTAAAAATAGGCAATAATGTGGTCAGGTTCTACTTTGGCCAAACAAAAGAAATGCCCCAAAACAAGCAACCGGAGCCAAAATAAAGACAGACATGCTTAGGTCTTCTTTAAATATTAAGTCAGAAAAATTGTAAGGCTTAGATGTAAAAGGCAATATTAATACAAAGGCCACATGGGGGAAAGCAATTTATTAAGCTTTTCAGCCTTGAGTGGAGTTCAATGTAAAGTCAACCTGAGCTCTAAAGCATGGTGCACTAATCCCTTCTGGAAATGTCTAGTGAAGTTGTGAACCTGTGTGTGTCAGGTTGTGGGAAAATGAATGGCCCAAAGCTTCGAGCACCTGACTCTGTCAGGAGGAACTATTCTCCTGAATATCAAACTGACAAAGACACTGGAAATTAATTCAGTTAATACTTATTGAAGGGTAAAACCACCTTAACCCACTTTGCCCACAGAGCTCATTTAGTCTCAGTCTTGGGTTGGAGATTGTCATTTAGTGCTTCATAATGTGGGAGCTGTGAAGCCTTTTGAGACTCAAACTGTGAATACAGGCTATTGAAATAAAACATGACTTTATTCCAAGTCCCAAGGACTTATACAGAAGCACTAATCTAATTGTAACTCACTTGTCTGTCTTTAGGCAGTGTTTTCGTCTGACGAGGCTTCCAGACTGGAGATCAGGGTTTACCCGCCTCTTTATGTGCCACTGTATCACTGCACCAGAGCACATTTACAACAGGTGGAGCAGCTTGTCTTGGGCTTGGCACTGCGCCTGGTCAGGTTGACGGCACATGTGACAAAGCAGACCGCGGCTGCCTCTTGGTCACGTTTCCTACACCACGTTTCAGTTTGAGTGATTTAAAACAAACATTTAGCAGAGCTTCTTCATGTCTGCTCGTTACTTCTTGGATGGTGTCACCCTGATATTATGCCTCTACATGGAAAATGTACCATCATAGTGCCCTGTGGCTGTTATACCCTTTTTCTAATTCAGTAATTTACATGTATGCGGGTGCAGAGGCCACGCTTATTTCTGTTTATTTTTCACATTTCCCCTCCAGGAGACATTTAATGTATCTCATCTCCTAAAAGGGAAAAATAGGACGTGATTGCTGGCTGCATTTTAGGAGCAGCTCTCATCTGTCATGCAGTGAAAGGACAAAGGGAAGCCGCTCGCTATCTGTCCCGTTGTGCTTCACACTGCTGCTATGATGGCATTTACATGTCAGCCAAATAAAACAGGCTATTTACATGTGAGCGCTGCTGACATAATGTCATGTGCCGTCTCTTTATAGGCACAGTTGGCAGGCACAGTGATTTATTGACTGCATGTTCTGAGAGGCGGCGCTTCTTTATTTCATGTAGAATAATCCAAACACTTATTTTTAACAGCTATTTATTTTTGCAGATAAATCTCCAAATGCAGCTGAATTTTCTCATCACCAAAAATGTATATTTTATGAAGGTATGCAGCTTTTTATGAAGATTGGAAACCTCCCACCACTGCTGTTCTTTCAGGTAACTTTAGCGCTGTCACTCTCGTTATAAACAGGACATAAAAAAGCTGCAGTTTCCTGTCAGGAAGGTGTTAGGACTGACTGCCTAACTCATTAACAGCCACCTTCAAGTTTGTCAGAAATCAACAGGAAGCCCACCTACTGCACCTGGAATGACAGCAAGCAGACAGAGCCAGTATGGATGCCTGCTAACACATTAAATTCAAATAAATGTTTTTTTTTCACATCTCAACTCTAAAAACATCCTTTAGGCAATTTAGATCTTCAACTTTCAAACTTAATTTTAATATTTTTTCCATTTTATGCACCAATTGTATTAACACGCTGCACTGAAACACGGTCATGACAGGAAGAGCAACAGCAAAAAAAAGAAAAAAGATATGAAATATTCAAAGTAATGATATGCTGCGAAAGAACGGGCACACTTTCAAAAGGATTTGCTGCCGGCTTCAAAGATGACCCACTCAGTAAATACAGGCCCTGTATGGCAGTCCCTCGTGAGTGTGTTTGAATGTGTGTGTGTGTGTTACGTTATGTCTATAGGGGGAGACGTGCACGTCTGAGGCGTGGGATGCAAAGTGAGCAAGAGAAAATACATGAGAAAGATAAAGAGAGATGATGAGGGGTCCAAGATGGGATGGAGAGAAGGGAAGAGAGAAAAGGAGAGGGAGGGATGGTGGCTTTTCTTTTGTCTTGAGCTGCAGCCTGTTTCATTAGCGCACCAGCCAGCTCCCCTCCTCCTCCTCGCTGGCTCCCCAGCCCCAGACGGAGAGCCCGGTTACTGTCTTAATGGCAGCTCTGTATTCATTATCACCTCCGCATACGCCTCCACCCCCCCACTCTGCCCGGGATGGGGGGCTGCCGTAATTGATAATTAAAGAGCAATAACACAGCGGTCAATGCAATCTCACCGCAGGAGCGCCTGAGACCCCCACCTCACACACACACACACACATATATATACACACACACACACACACACACACAACACAAGGAGAGGGTTGCACTGATCATTGAGGTAAACACACAGATGACCTGTGTGCACTCATACAAAGACACACACACAAAGCACAATGAGATATGTCATCTCTCGGTACAACTACTGAGAAACACAAGAAAATGCGTGTGCACAAGTTTGCGTGTAAATGCAAATAAACACACGCCCACACACTCTGGTAGCCATATCCATAGCCACGATCACACACCTAGACGCAAACACACATGCACACACACACACACAGAAGGGGAGATACAAGCAGGGGGGAGCACTGAAGAGCAGAGCCTTAGGAGAAAGAAACAAAACAAAGAGACACACATGGCCCAGGCAGATCAATACGCAGACATGGAAGCAAGGCCACAGCACTATTGATTATGAATGGGGACTATTCTCTTCCTTGGGCAGTGCCAGCGCCTGTGTAGAGCTTATTAACATCTCGTTAGTCAGCATATTTCATGAGCCACAAATACCTAATAACAATTGCAGCTAATTAAAGTGCGGCTCACATTCATTCAGGACAAAACAAAACCTTAAAACTGGATTTTTGCCAAAGGTAATGAAAACACACACGCAACAACGCTGTGATCAAACACAGTGTCCGTGTACATTTGGTTTTGGGTGTGAGCGCTGGTGACAGTGTGTGTGTGTGTGTGTTTGTTTGATCAAGCCGTCATATAAGAACCCCATTCTGTCACATACACATACACACTGACAGAGAGACAACAGGGATGGGAGACAGACAGAATTCATTAAACAGGGTGAGATCTCGGTCTCTCTCTCAGTCTCTCCTCTTGAAACTCGCTTAGTGCGCCGATGAAGATTCAATCTGCCGCTTGATGCGGTACGTGGGATGTAATTACAGAAGGAAAGAACGAGGCAGAGCTTCAACTGATTAGAGAGAGAGAGAGAGAACTAATGATTATGCATGTCCTGTATGTGTCTGTGTGGAGAGGCACAGGTGAAATTTCCTCTGCACTCTGAGCACAGTGCAGTTTCTGTCTAATGAAAAACACACACACATAAACACATCTTTAAGATCAGCTTGGATGTTTTGGTTTTGTGTTTTTTCACAAGATTGAATCTAAATCCATCCTTTACAGCAGGTCAGCTAAAGGTTCTTTGCGTTCCTGAATGCCAACTTTATTTTATCGTGAATATTTTAAACATCTAAGTCTTCTTCTGCACCTTTTCTAATAACTGAGAAACACTCTCTTCAGCCCAAATATTCAAGAGGCACATCACTTTGTCGTAGGTCCAGGTTCGTCCGCTGCTAGTCGATTTTGGTAGCAAATGTACAACTAGCTCACCAGCCCACCAAATAAAGCAGAGAAAATGTTTGTTTTTTAACCAATGAAATGACAAATACAATACAACAAATACGCTTCCTGTTATTGGTTCAAATTATGTTCACACCAGAAATGAACCGCTCCAGAGTTGACAGCGGTCCAAGAACATTGCACCAGAGTTCTGAAAACAAAGCACCAAAGGGGTAAACGCTCCAGGGTTCAGCTTAATCTGTAATCTGTAAATACACTGAACAAAACTGTAAACGCAACACTGTCACGATCCTGTCCTGGGTGCTTAGTTTATTCATTTATCTGTTAGTCTGTGTTTTGGTATTTTCCTGATTTCAGTTCTGTCACAGTTTCATGTATTAGTTACTTTGTATCTGTCTTGTCTAGTATGTTAGTTCTTAGTCCTGTACCTTGTTCATATCTTTGGTGTTTTCTCCTGGGGCCCGTTCTTCGTACGTCGCTAACTCACTTAGCTGGATTTGATTGTTGGCGATTTGGCATGATCTTGGATTGTTTGGTTCTTCGACGCTCATCCTGGACTTGCTGTCATAGCAACAGGTGCGTAAGCTTGAACCTGCTCGCGAGCAGGCTTATTTCATGTCAACAGGATTAGATCCCGGCTTTATAAGCGGAGGTGATACGGGAAGTCTTTCGCAGCCATGTCTTGTGCGTTTTTACGAGAAGAACCTGTTGCTGAAGGTGGCAGAATAATTTGAAGAGCTTTTCGAATTGTCGTTTTCTCGTGAGGGTGTCATATACATCATTAATTTGTTGGAACCACACGTTAAAAGTTCGACTTCGTCGGGAGTTTTAACAGCGGCACAAACTGTGTGCATTGCCCTGAGATTCTTTGCGAGTGGCACGTTCCTTTGCACTATTGGAGATGCGGAAAACGTGCCGTCTGTCGTGCCATTCGCAAAGTGTATCTGGCACTGAAGCAGTTTTTCGGGGGTTTTGTGGTATTTCCAAGCCACTTCAGACCACAGGTTGTTCTTGTATTTCACTTTCACTTGTTCCCATGTTCAAGTGGGTCCTGAGGTGGCTCTGACATTAAGCAATTATGAAATTATTAAAATACAAGAATATGTGATAGAACCATAACATGGAGCACTTACGCATTTAATTTGTCTGCAACTTTTGCCAGCCCTCTCTCCTGGCTTTTGCACACTTTGAGGTGTTCCCTGGCGTTTTAATTAAGTTTTCAAATTCTGTATATCCTTCTAGTAATAACTCTTGCTCTGCTGCGGAGAAAAAACTGAGCGCTCTTTGGCCATGGTGAACAGCCAATAGCAGCGTTGCTGATCAATGTTTCTACTATCGATACATGTCCCCTTTTAAACCAGTGCATGAACGCGCAATTATCTCCGATAACTCAATCCAGCTATACTAATCATAACCGGCAGGTGCTTTCGAAGAACCCAGTTAGCCAGATCATGATTAGGCCGATGATATTATCTTGGATGTCTCATTTGATCTCGGATGTTTTAAGCAACGTACGAAGAACGGGCCCCTGGTCTGTGTACTTCTGTGTTTTGCCCCATGACTGCCGGTCTAGTGTTCCGTCTGTTCCCCTTTGTTGTCTCTACCTGCCTGCCTCTCTCTTGCCCCCTGTTGTCTCTGTCCGCCTCTCTGTTTTCCCTTCTGTCTCTCTGCCTGCCTCGTTACCTTGATCCCACTCACCTGTGTTGCTCCCGCCCTGCTCGTTTGTCCGTGTGTATATATACCTGGTGTTGCTGTTCATTCCCTGTCCGGTCATTGTTGATGTTACCCTCGTCAGTCCTGGTGTCAGTCTCCCTGTTCTCGTCTTGCTAGTTTCTGTGTTCTGGATTACCTGAGTTGGATTTTTGGTTTCGTTTCTTATTTGACTTTTTATGGACTCGCTTTTTGTTGATTAAACCACTGAACTTACCTGCTCCTCTCCATGTCCTGCAATTGGGTCCTACTACCACCACACCCACAACCCGAATCGTGACAAACACTTCTGTTTTTGCCCCCATTCATCACAAGCTGGACCATGCGTGAGGCAAATGGTGGTCACGACAGATACAGACTGGTTTCTGGACCTCCCTCAATAATGTGAAACTTCACATTTTCAAGAGGCCTTTTATTGTGGCCAGCCTAAGGCACACCTGTTCAATCCCCATGCTGTCTGATCAGCATCTTGATAAGCCACACCTGTGAGGTGGATGGATTATCTCGGAAAAGGAGAAGTGCTCACTAACACAGATTTAGACAGATTTGTGAACAATATTTGAGAGAAATAGGCCTTTTGTGCACATAGCTCATGATCAATGGGGGCAAAAACAAGTGTTGCATTTCTAATTTTGTTCAGTATAGTTGTGTATGTCTTTTTTTCCCCTGTACCTGCATCTTATAAAGTGCTTTGTAACTTTGTTTTACAAGGTGCTATATGAACATAATCTTACACAGAAAACAGTTTCAAAAACATTACAGTGGTTACCGCACCTTATTAAATCCTTTATATATGACCATGAGCTCCAGATGTCATCCCTCTACGTCTCACCAAATTAATCCTCCTTTTCTGGATTGAAACATTAATAATCCTCTTAGATTGAGGAAAAAGGACACAATTACCTTTTGCTACTTTTTAAACCTTAATCAAATCAGTAATGACTGAGGCCTAAAACATGTAGCTGACATGGGTCGTGTGCAGGCACAACATTTAACTGTCTGTGTGATATGTGTTCCATGTGGTTCACATTTTGGAAATGTGCACATGTGCACACAGCTGCATGGTGACCCAACATGTCAGAAAACCCCTCTGTGCAAGACATTACAATGCATGTTTTAGCTCTGCCACAATGGTTACACCCAATACGACCAGTGTTTCATCAAACACCTCTGCTGGAACACCTGCAGGTCGGAGGACTAAACTGTACCAGGGCCTGCAGCTGAATGTTTCACTTGTTTGAGGCAGAAATGGGCAGAGGAAGTGGAAGAGGTCGACAAATCAAATCAAATCATGCGTGGAGACATGAGATTTCACGGTGACTGACTGAGTTTGAACCTGACTGACGGCCATTTCAGCCAATGAAACGGTCAGTGGAAACATCGGCAGACAGAGATGAACATTTCAGACAGATTCAAAATCATCTTTCCAATCACATCCCCTCTTCGCCTGCTTGTTCCTTTTTCATAATTAGCTAATTTAAATGCGAATGCCTGGGCTGGGTGCTTTTTTAATAAAGACACAGAGAAGGAAGAGGAGCAAATAAACAGGAGAAGAGAGGGAAAGACTGTGCAAGTGAGGGCGTATGAGCAAACGCATATGGCAGTGCATGTGTGAGTACTCGTGTGGGAGAGCCATATGCTGCAAAATGGCAGCCCGGAGGGGGTGAGAGACTGATAAAGATGGCTGGACTGGAAAGAGAGGGGAAGACAGAAGAGTGTGTGAGCATGAGAGAGATAGTTTTGAGACTAGATCGGGTGTAGCAGAGCTGTCAGAGTGCTGTGTGTCACACAGGGTAGATGAAACCTGACATACTCTGGCTATCGCCCACTCCTCCCTCCATCAGTCTTGCTCTGCGGCGGAGAGCGTCCCTCTCAGCTCTTTTCTGGAGAGTGGTATTGACTGCGTCGGTTCGATGTTGGCTATTTCCATTTTCTCCTGCGGGGAAAGAGGAGACAAAGCAATAGAAAGGGGATTTCACTCTCACTACGGCCGAGGTTGAAACCAGAAACTCATCAGTCACCGTGACACTCTCTATCTTTTCACTTTCCGCACTTGTCCCTCGCTTTTCCACTCTGCGTGCGGGAGACAGAGCTTTTTTTATACACACTTGAAACAGCCTTCAAAACACACACACACACACACACACACACACACACACACACACACACACACACACACACACTACACACTCTCTCTCTCTCTCTCTTTAGTTCATTCCCAAGAGGATCCCAGATTGGAAGAGGGCATTAGCAAAGACAGGTACAGCAGTCCATCTTTACCTCACACACAACATATAAAACATACCCAGATAAAAACATGTACAGTACAGACTCACATGTACTGTATGCACACATTTAAACACATTTACATATATATATTTACACACAGACATACTGGCATACTGAATGACAAACACATAGAGGTTTACATAAGGAGAACACACACACACACACACACACACACGCAGCAAGAGATGCACACACACCTCTGAGCTCAGCTGTGTGGAATGAGGCCACTTTGAAGTGCTTAAAAAACGTCCTCCCTCCACCTCCACCACTATCCGCTCCCTGCGGGACATCTGCTATGCCAAACAAACACCACACCACACACACACACACACACAGACGTACACATACTCCTCCTCACTTTCAGTCCTCATACACATGCATGCATGAATCTAAACACGCATCAACACGTCAACAAGAACGGCATCACTTTGCGTGACCACGGCACTGAAATGACTTTGTTCTCATACTATAGGATCGGACAGTAAAATACACACATACATGCTACACTAACAAAAATCCAACTTCATTTTCAGCCTTCACTACATGACAGCAAGGACAAATTAAGGGAATAAGGTGTTTATGAGGATGTTTAGAATGTTAGGAGGTTTTCAGTGAGCAGGTGAGGATGTGGACTACAGCCAAACAAGGTGAGAAAAATGAGACCCAGAATGCTGTTTTTCCACTCATGTTGTCCAACAAGAAGTTATGTTGTCATTTCCCTCTGTGTGTATGTTTCCATTTATATTTTGGTTAAAGCTGTTCAGGTTTTGATGAATCTGAGGTTTCTGCCTCCATCCTCCATGTCATTTTTAGTTCAGAATAACCTAAGAGCACGCTGTTAACATTGTTCATATGGGAGCATTTATTCAGTAAAGAGTAGTTCCAGAGACAACTGCTGACAGTGCATGCGTGTTTTAAATTATTCAATGCAGTGAACAAAAAAAAAACAAAATTCCATTCACATCAGATATACCCGACTGATAAAACCAAAACTATTAACATGGCCAGATACTACTAGAGGTATATGAAAATACATATTTTTTGTAATTTGGGCGGGATGGCAGAAGGGCTTATTGTGGATTGCTTTTATTTTATGATTTAAATACTCTCAGCTTTGAGTTATAGTAACAATTATTTCTAGTTTTTGATACATGATGCATAATAGGTCTAAATCAGTATTACGTTCAGAAGCTCAGCAGTTATGTCTCTTTTAATAAATACACTTACTTAACAACTGATTCAGTTTAAAAACAAAATTGTGCTCAATGCCTTTCTTTTCATAGCAAAATTAAAAAATGACACTCACCAGGCTGGTATAAGTTTAGTTTCTTGTTGTATCAATGACTTACTTTTTTGGCACTGGGTTCATCCGGGACACGTGGCTGCTGATGCAAACACTGACTGTTGCTGGACTCCAACATGTGACCTTCAGAGTACAGGACGTCACTGACCACCTGACCACTCTTCAGTTCTACTACAGCTTTCAGGATCTCACTTGGTCTTAAATCACACAGCACTGCCCCGGTTTTGATCACAACTATTCGCACTGTGATAAACCCTCATGCCCCCGTACACACATTCCTTCCTAACAAGCAAGCGGAGGTCGATACGACATCCTCTAATTCTGGCCCGCAGGCACCCGCCATGCCCGGCCCCAAATCTAATTTTGCCCCTGGCTTTTTTGGGGGCCACGTCTGTCAGAGAGCAGGCAGCTAGTCGCCTCTATTTCCCAGGTAATCTCTCCTGTATTGACTTAATGGGTTCAGGCTCTGTAATAGAGGTCATTTAGTGCGATGGTTTAGTGCTGTGGAAGATTACGGGCGAGAGTAGGGCTTACCGATCCTAATGTTACATTTTAGCTGCAATTTGGGGATATTTACGCTTTTCCTTCAATCCCCGATCCCCCATGGTCGACCCCCTCCCAAACCCCCTGGAGTAGCACTCAAACAGTCTCTGGAGACCACAGATTTACAGGATCATCTTCCTGTGTGTGTGTGTATGTGTGAGAGTAGAGAGGTTTGGCTGAGGGGTATAGATTGATTTGGTTTTGTTAGGCAGAGAGGATTTGCACCGCAGTGAAGCTTTAGCTCTTTTAAAGGCTCTCTCTCTCTCTCTCTCTCTCTTGATTTCTCTCCCGCTCCCTCTTTTCAATAGGGATGGGGAAGTAATTAACAGCTACTTAAATTCTCTTGATGGATTTTGTGGACAGAGGAGAGAGGAGAAGGGGGCAGTGTGTTGAAAGATGTGCACTGTGCTGAAGCTTAATGCCGCCATTTGTGGAGAGTAATTTTGTGCTAGAGAATCTTTTTTTTAATAGATTGGTTAAGAAAAAAAAATCTATTTCCTGATGAAGCATTATTCAGTAATGAAGCATAATAATACAAGAAGCTGATAATGCATTATGAAAACCTCTTTGCATTTATGCCAGCTGCCATTGATTGCATCAAAATTTCAACTCCCCCTCCTGTCCAAGAGTGGTTCAGCACAGAGCCTTGTCTCACACACATGCTTTTAATACTAATCAATCCCCTCGCAGCATATTCTATAAGTCAAACTCTATTTCCTATTGTTTATTCTCTAACCTGCTACTCAATGCAGGCCTATCTGCTGACTCTCTTCCTGCTGTTACAAAGTACAATCAATTCCCAACACATTTTAATGATTCACACCACCAGCGTGAATCAATTTCCTGTTGACATGACCCCACTTGTCTTCATTACTGTTGGCCACTTTTTTTAACAAGTAAGGTCAATCACAAGTGTATTTCACTCCTCCGATCAAACAGAAGTCTCCAGATGGAAATGGCAGCACTTCCTGTCAACCTGGTTGAGCTTCCTCTTTGGTCCCCCTGTGCTAACGGCTGTGTCATGTGTGTCAGGGCTGCCGGATCAGATGTCCCGTGTCCTGCGCGGATACCAAACCAGACAATGGACCTCCTGCTGCAGGCAGGAGAACGCCACCTACCCAGAAAGCATTCATTTCCCTTCTCGGGCTAATCCTTCATCCCAGGAGAGACGAGAGGGAGGCTAATGAATATAGAGGAGGAAATGTGAGTCTGCAAAGGCGCTGCGTGCACCACACCATCAAACGTACGCCATCTTGATATATACATACACATTGTTTGGATAGATGCATGGATGCATCAACAGATCCACATCCATACGTATGCACTCTCTACAACACACACACACACACGCATGCACGCTCGCACGCATGCACGCACACACACACACACACATCATTTTGTTCCATTCAACTGTTAGTCAGCAGTATAAATATTCAATTCAATGTAATGAGAAACGCTTGAACGCTCAGATCCGCACACACAGTTTATTTGCTGTGCAAAACTGATTCAAGATGGGATCAGCAGTTGGATAAGTCTCATTATGAAAGACTGTGATTATGGAACTAACACGGCCTACTTTCCACATAGGTGTGTGTGTTGTGTGTGTGTGTGTGTGTGTGTGTGTGTGTGTGTGTGTGTGTGTAAGTTGCATAACTGTGCCAATGAAATATTCACTGTCCATCAACCTCAGCTAACCTCATGCTGTTATGCAGGCAGTAGCTCAAACACACTGATTTGTCCACAAAGATACTTGATTGTTTGCTACAAAATTTACAAAATTTCATAAATACTGCAAACTCCCTCATAACATTATGATTATGAACTTTACCTTTTTTATTTATTTTTTGGGTAGAGCTTACTGAATTTACTAAAAACAAGCTTGACAGGCTTGCATGTCTTTGCAATGCAAGGATGAATCCAAAATCAGTGATGCCTTTTTTAGATAAAAAAGCTAAATAAGTGAACAAAATGCCGACATATCACATATGTACATTTATTATATATTTATCTTAAGAAAATAAGTGCAGATATCTGAATCAGTGAGTTAGCCAGGCCTATCTTAACTATTAATGACAATGAATTACTTCACATTATCATGGTCATTTTTTTTCTTTGAATTAAATTAGTGTTAATAATATCTATTGTTAATTTAACTGTTGCTTCACTGATCTTCAGCTCTGTTCTGTGTTGCTGCAATGACCCAGTTCCAAAAAAGCACCCCAGAGTATGACACAAATTGTTTCCTTCTCTCTGAGTCTGTCTTATAAACAGCACACTGTATTTATTTATTTTTTACCCCTTACCAGAAAAAAAAAGCTTGTCTCTGGTGATATCATGGTATTAGTTGTAATGTGAGGTGGCAGAAAAAGGAAAGAGTCTTGATTCTGTAAAAGTGAGGGCTGACACCTCTATAGCTACCTGTCCAGCCACAAGCCTGTAATTTACCTCCATCAGGTGTCTGATAGCTCCATGCATAAAACCCTCCATTACTGGGAGCATGGAAGGGGACCGATCGAACACATGCAGGAGCTGTGGCCCTCCTTATCACGCACACACACACACACACACACACACACACACACATGCACACAAACACGTTACAGACACATATAAATATCACCTCTTCAACTGGTAATCATAAAAATGTTCTCAAAATAGAAGCGATAACTTCTAGTCAAAGCCAATATATAGATCCAGTGAAGTGTAAAAGGCCTTGAAGATGCTTTTAGGCCCTAGCAGAAGAGGTGTGCGTGTGTGTGCGTCCGCGGGGGGGCGGGGGTTCTACCAGGGCTATCTCAAGCTGAGGGACAGATGCCTCCCAACTGCCCTTCCCCTGGGTCGATAGCCCTCGCTCTAGGTTTTAATTAGCTAATCAGTGGAACATGGGCTTTTAAGCGTGGTGGGAGAACACGGCTAAAACCTGGTGTCAATACCTATTAAAATGGCTGCCTCAGCTGTGGCTGTGCAGGCAAGGCCACTGACTCACAGCCATTGTCTTTTCTGGCATCAAACCAGCTTAGTGCTGTCACGAAACTTACCAAACCAAACGGCTAGAAAGGCTGGGTGAGTTAAACAGCAGAGAAAGGACACAAAACATGCATGTCACAAACTTGCATTAGTCTCTATTACAGTTAAAAAGCCAGAATTATTTTATTCTGCAGTACACGTATAAGAAAAACATTATTTTATAGCATTTTGTATGTCATTAAGATTCTGTAGCTCTCTGTTGACATTTGTTTGCATCAGGTTCACACAGTTTTGTTGACATTCATGAAGTTAACAATCTGACTGGCTTACAAAAACAACGTTACACACCAAAATTAGTAACGGAGCTACAGGCAAAGAGGATTTTTGTTGGCTTAGAAAACAACAAAAAAAAGCCCACGCCCTGTGAATCCTGGTTGAGTCGCCCCATGACTGGTCGCTGTGTGCACTTGTCACATGCTGTAAATAATGTACCAGAGGGATTAAGAAAGAGTGACACGCCACCAAGAGACGTGCCGAGTTTTCAGCAGCCACTATAAACTGCTTTGCTTCTGTGTGTGTGTGTGTGTGTGTTGTGTGTGTGTGTGTGTGTGTGTCAGAGGTCGGGGTGGGGTTGAGTGTGTGTGTTAATGAGTTGGGATGACATGTTTGCTTTGTGTCCATACGCCTACGTGTGTATGTTGTCAGTGCATGCGAAGGCCCACGTCAGAAACTTTAATTTATGAGGCATGTCAGCAGACCCACTGTGCGAGACTTTGTGCCATGTATTTGTATATGCAAGTGTGTGTGCGTGTGCTGGCGACATTCATGTTTACCTTGAGCTCGAGCCTGGCGGCGGTGACAACATGCCGCTGGTTTTCCACCTGTGGTCACCAGTCAACTTCCAGGACAGCAGAACGGCCTCCGGATGAAAACACACTGACAGGAGGGGGGAGAAAGAGACAGAGAAGTTATTAGAAGAGCCTGTGAAGCAGGAACCGTTCATTTCAGCTGATATGATATAAAAGAAAGGATCCGGAGCCAAACAGCCAGGCTTTGTTACCTGTTTGACACTTCCTGTTTCCTCTATGTTTCCACATAACCACTGACTATCTCTGGGACAACTCCCACGTAGCCACCAGTGGCCTGTAATTAGGACTTAAGTTGGATTTAGCTCTGCTGTGATGATATGGCGCAGAGTTAGAAAAACACAACTGATGCAACCCAGGGCAACTGTTTAGTCTGTCACTGTTCAGACACCATCTGCATCCCGAGCTACGGCTGAAACCAACTACGCTTCCAGACACTTATTGTATGCACTCCTGCATATGTGTGTACACACGCACAAGCACTTATTTGATGCGTCTACTGGAGAAAGTGACTCTACAAATAGCATATGATAACGTGCAGCCATTAGGATATCACTGTAAGTGGTCAGTGAAATAACATTCACACTGAGGCTTTTCATTAAGTGCACTGATGAGCTGGGGTGAGTCCAGTTTATTCCTCATTGATTTCCTTTTCTCCCTTTTATAGGCACCACAAAAGAAGAGCGTATGTATGTATGTAGAATGCAGATAAAAAAAGAGGCAACCAAGGTAAGATTTTTTTTAAGGTGTTGAGACAATGGAGATGTGAATCATAACACATTGTTGTACACTCGTTACAATGCTTTGTTTTATCACTAGGTTCTGACATTTGATAGTAAGCTTATTCTCCTACTGTATAATTATGTAAACAAGCTTACTTGCTGTTTGTAGTCAAATGTTTCCTCATAACAGGGTGTAACTACATGATGAAGGCCATCAGTCCATCAGCTGCTGAAGAGTTTACCCTGCGTGTCATCGGCTCTGTCCAAAGCACAAAGTACAGATGCAGCCACTATGGAAATCCAAGTTTCATTACAAGCTTTCAAACACACAAGCTGCTCTCACTGTGAGACTTGACTAAAAAGTGTAAACCTTTTGGATCTTGTCAGCTGTCACAAAACACTGTGGTGTGCTGTTCTGGACTGACTGGCTTGAGCTTTGTTTCAGATATTGCAATCTGGCTCCACTGAAATATTAAAGAAGAAGGGCTGTCTGTAGAAATCTGGGATGAACGGGACTTCACCTACCAAGGTGTAACCCAGCACTAGGCATATTTGAAGGTTGGTTGGTTAGCAGAAATATTTTAAGGCGTATTTTGAAGGTCTTGTCTGAGCAGGCTACTTATAATGTTCTTGTTGGATTAAATCCTTTTCCCCAAAGCAGCGACAGCTTAAGCAGGAGGTTTTGCTAAAAGGCTCACACTGCCTTTGTGGCCTGAGAAGAAATGTTTCTCATTGGACTAATCCACTTTCTTGTCATGAAGACGACCGACCTTCAAATGTTATGATTTTAGTCACTTTCAGATCAACTTCGAAGAGTCTACGTGGACATTTTGCCAAAACTTCCTGCAGCTCTCACTTATCAATAACAGCCTCAAATGTTTGCAGTAATGTCGCGAATGTAAAAGACAAAGAACCTTTAACTGACGTTTTTGTTATAGTTACACACATCCAGATCCAAGCATACACACAAAACCAAACTAGATAAAAAATAAATGATTTAAAATCAATAATCTGAACTCATTTTGTATTCTGTGTGAAAAACTACTACAGTCACTGTACAACATTTTACACATGAAGTAAAATATTGAAAACAAATACCATGTGAATTCAATTCCGCTTCTGTCACTATAGTAACACTATATTCTTCAGGCGTGCACACTGTTTGCTCTGCCACATCATCCACCTGCCACAGTGCATGAGATCACCAGCACATTACCGCTTGACAAATCCACAGCTGCTTTTATGAGATGCGACTGCTTGGCCCTGAGAACTCCAGGGAATTCAATTTTTTTTCAAAGGTATAATACACTGTTATCGAGCAATAAAAGAGAGAACAACAAAAGTGTCCATTTTCACTAGAAAGGCGGGAAGAATATGAGGGAATTGGTCAGAGAGGGAGGCGAGGGAATGAGTGTGTGTGTGTGTGTGTGTGTATGCGTGTGCAGAAACGTTCAGTTCTTTAATATAATGACACCAGGCCGGCTGAGGCCATTATCAGCCTTGTAGACCGCTCTGAACACAGGCAGAGAGACAGAAAGAGAGAGCACCCCCACTTTAATAAAAGGGGCCCTTTGCCGTTGTCTGATTAGAAATATCATTTCCTGATGCCCGTCGTTTTCCCTCCATTAAATTGGTCGGCGCTGAGCAGGGATAGACTGTATATAATAAGCTGCAGGAAAGGAGGACTGTAAAATAACTGAGGTGATAGACAAGGGTGCCTGCTGCCTCGCGCAGGCTAACATACACACACATGCACACGCATCTACACACCGCTGTGCGCTTGCTAAACCTGGTGAGGTGCGGGGCTGCTTAATCTAAGTCGTCTTCCTCTGCTTTGATTTGCTTCCATGAGTTTAATCTCCTTCCTCTTCAGCCTGTCCCTCAGTGAAAACACAGGCATAAATAAATACACACATACACACACACACACACACACACACACACACACACACACACACACGCATCAGGTGACCTACATAACAAACCTGACCATTATACCAGTATTTCCTGGTATTGTGCTTCAGTGTAAATCACAACATTACTGATGTATTCACACTGATGGCTGTCACTGTGCAGTGTATTCCAGTGTCACATCGAGCAGTTTACTTTTATTTGTTAGATTGTTACTATCAATTAGCATCACCATAATTATTCTTGAGGCTAATTATCATGTCATTTTTCACACGTGTATGTTAGCATCACCGCTACAGGAAATAGATAATGATTACTCTTATTAAATGGTTGATCTGTATGTGTGTGTGCGCGTGTGTCTTTGCATGATTACATTATCATCACGAGGAGAAACGGTCTTTTTGGAATGAAACCGAATCTCCTTCCCAGCTGAGTGAGGGAGATGGCCTGATAAGTGGGGAGGTAATAAATAGCCTGATCCTGCCGAGAACAGCATGCGGACAGCCGCACACACACACACACACACGCACACACACACAGTCTCTCTCTGTTCAGCCCCGGTGGCCAAAAAGGCATCTGCTGCTCATGCTGATGTCATCTGGAGATAATAACCAGGCCCAGCGTGGCATCGGGCCACAGCCAGCGTCTCGGACTCCCTCCACACTGCATGGGCTTACTACGATCTGGCAACCCGCATCTGGGGAAACTGAGGACCTGGCAACCCATAGTAAGGGGGTGTGGGTGGGGATGCTGGAGACATGCAAAGCGTAGCCGCTGGGCTGGGGGGGCACCAGCAGTGAACAGTTAACAAGTCACTCTGGGTGTGTTCAGGGTCTGGCAGCCCACAACTGGAGCACATACAGTTTTCTCCCTTGCTACGAGACCGACAGCCTCAGTAACTGTACAGCTGAGGGATTAGCACCGCCTGCAGCTGAGGAGAATATTTTACAAACAACAGCAGCTCTAAACCAGTGACAAAAGCCAACATGTAACCTAAGTGTTCCAACATGGATTGTTGCTTTTGGGTGCAGAACGTTATATTGTGTGAGGGGGTGCACGAGTGAGGCGACTGTGTAAATCGTGTACTTTGCTATTTTCAGAGTTCACATTTTTATTTTCAATAACCAAATGCTTTATTGGCATGGTGCAATAATTTCATACACTGCCAGAGATGACAAGATCAATCGTTGTGGAATATAAAAACATAAACAGGTCACAATACAAACAGAATACTCACTTGTGGGCAATATTCTTTCAAAGCTGTAAAATACTTAGGGTGTAAATTGCTTTACTTCCTTTCTACCTTATAAAGTCTAAAAGGCTGTCTAAAAATATATCTGGCCACTTAAAATCCATTTAGGCCTACCTCTCATGTTAACACTATCTGAAGGTTACAATGTATGGATGTATGTTTATATTTCTGTCTGTGAATGTGTGTGTGTGTGTGTGTGTGTGGGGATAGGACACTGTCTTCCAAAGAAAAAGACAGCATCAGCCATTTCAGCAAATTGCCATAAACAACATGTGTTTAAGTTCAAGTCCGAAAGCCCTCTAGCGGCCGTAGTAATTATGACTTTTGTTCGCCAGGAGGAAGTCAAGTGACGTTATTTGGCTGAAATTACAGCCCATCGTCCAACAGAGCCCTGGACTTTAACATAAGAGCCCGCTGTTCATTTTCCCTTTACCAACAGTCACTGTTGGTTTCTTCTAACCATGACTGCTGTCTTTCCCTAACCTTAATCAAGTGCAATTACTGTAACGTAATAAACACAAATGTAATGACGAAGGCCTCCTTACAAATAACTTATTTTAATCCAAACCATGATGTTTCTCTGAACCTAACTCATGAAGAAATAGTTTGAAGAGGATCAATGAAGACATAACCTCTCTGGTCTTGGTCTGAGGTTGGCTGATGTGATAGTTCTTCATTAGCATGGCGCCATGGAGAAAAGCACCACGCAGAAAATTGGGTCAGGATGACATCTCTTTTGACAAACAGAGAATCTGTATAACAAAGTTTGGCGCTGGGAGATCTTAGAAGGTAACTCTCAGTTCTTAACAGTAAGGTAATGCTCACATATGCAGAAGCTAAGGAAAAGGTGACTTGTGTTTTCTCTTCCGCACCTCCTGAACATATTGTATAAATTTTAACACTACATTCAGAATGTGTATTGTATAGCAAGTAAATTCTCTCACACTAACCAAGTCTTTTTCTGTACCTAAACCAACATAGACTGTACCACAGTGTCAGATCAACAAACTATGTGTTGTTCTAGAGGACCTGGATGAACAACTTAGTTTGTCCTTTAATTTGGAGAACTTGCTGACCACTACTTAAATTTATGTATTGCATGTTTGATATTTTTTCCATGTTACATAAATGTGCAGGCTTTGAAACATTTTTTTTTCAAATGGAAATGTCTTGAACATCATTTTATACCAAATTCCCGCTTTGGATCTCCACTAGCTCACACACACACACACACACACACACACACACACACACACACACACACACACACACACACACACAAAAGACACAGAGTATGTGTATTAATGCACATATTGTACAGGACCCACAGACAAGTCAAACTGACATTACGTTACCACAAGGTCGGCCACTCTCGCCATAATTCACCTTGCCAGAGTCCTCTGTGGGTTAGTAAATCTATCTGTGCATGATCACAGCGAGGTAAGAGCACAGTATCTGTTCACCGCCCTGATGTGCTGAAAGGGGCTGAAACAAGAGAACAGAACCGAGGAATTGAGTTACTTTGGACAGGATGGCTCCCTTTCCTGCCACCCACCTTAACTGCGGTCCATTATAGGAGCTCTTAAAGGAGCTAACAGGCGTCAATCTGCCCATTTGGACAGCAGCGAGTGGGTGGACTATTAAAAGGCTGCCTGGATGGCCTCTCCTATTGTCTTCCTCCGTTTCTCTTCCAGTGACACACTCAACCTTTTCCCTGTGCCTTTGTTTGCCTCTCTGGTTTCTTCTTTTCATTGTTACTTCTTATTTGCGTCAATCTTAATTATCTGCTTCTTTATTTCTTATATGTTTGAAGCTGCACTCTTTAATTCCACCTCCATCTTGCACCTCCCATCCCTTTCTGTCTTTACCGCTCTTTACCTTCATCTGCTTCTCTCTCTGTCTGCTTCTATCTGTGTCTCATCTCCTCTCAGACCTGCTTGTCTGCTGTCTGTGAGCATCAAACCCTCTGTGCTGCCTGTGTCTGTGGAGGAGTAGGAAGCCTCGAAGACGAAGAAATCAAATTGTCTGCTAGTAACTAATTCCCCCCGACATCCACTTCAGCCTGCCTGTCTTCACCCGCATCCTGGAGGGAGGAGAGGTGAGGAGGAGGGGAGGGGAGGGGATGGATGGAGGCTGTGGAGGCAGTAAATGAAGGAGTGCGGTGAATGTGTGTACGTGTGGGGGGCAGTTGGCTGGAGGCGGATTCTGACTCCCTGTGCTTCATGTCAGATCGACCGTGGATCAACCTGAGGCTCAGACCTCACCTCAGCATGAAAACACATGTGTACACACGCACACACCTGCACACACACACATAGCCTATATACAGTACATCGCCCTTGCACACACTGCTGCACTTCTTCATGACTACGTCTGGACAGGCTTACAAACAAGAACTCAAAGTAAAACTTACTGGATTCTTCTCTTATAACTGCAAAATGAGACATCAGATTAACTTCTTGATGTTTTTTTGGGAACTGTTGCAAGGATTTGCAACATCATATGAGGTTCATAGTTAAAGGAGCTGTATGCGACAAAAAATCCACTGAGAAAACAGTCATTTTACCACTTAGATCATTGTAATACACACTTCATTCAAACTAGACAGAAACAAAATAAACCATCGTTGTTAATGACCAAGTCTGATTTAATCGAAATAAACCCGGAATTCCCTGAAACACTCTGTCTCTACGCCTCAGCCAGCATCATGCCAAAACATCATGTAGAGCGACATAATAAAACTCACCAAAAACATCTTTTTCAGTCTGTCCTCTGTTCCAACAATCACCAACCCCGGTTGAAACAAGTCGTTAATTCACTGCATTAGGTGAGAAAAGCTGGGCTTTATAAAACAGTCCAGAGAGGCAGGGGTGACAACACAGGCAGACGGAGACTGACGTTATTCTCTGCCCAGGACGCCATTACTCCACTGTATCTTAACGCTGCAAATAGTTATTTGCTTCTACATTAATGTTTAGAATGTCATACACAGAACATTTCATGATGCACAGTATGTGTACTGCTGATACTGTAAATTACTGTTCTGTGAAATACTGTAAATTGCAACATCAGCATTAGGATGAAATCCCAGAAATTCACTGTAAAAGTATACAGCCTCCCTTTGTCTATGGATCTCAGTAGGTCCCTACTTACTGTTTCAGTCAATGCTAAGTCTGAAGGGTTCAGTTCAGGTTAATTCTGTATCAGACTCCTCTACACGTTCATGAGAGGGTTCACATGACAGCTGATCCCTGCGCTGAGACAAAACCCATGGAATGAAGTAATAACAGGAGTCCTCCGGTCTCGTCATTATCTGTGGTTTACTAGGAGTAAATGACATCATTATCAGAGGGTATTGATTGTTCTCTGGCTGGGTGACAGCAGGTCAGCTAATAGATGGTGGTTATTCCAGCCGAGGCTACGTTTATAGACTGGGGAGAGCTTAAGACCAACACATTAGTGCTTGAGTGGAGATGAGCAGTAAACTACACGATGTGATAATCGAACACAACATTGACATTATGTCTCATATTTATATAAGTACTTTGTGAAGAACTGGAAACATCGCTGCCCGCATTACAGTTCTCAATACGATTCCGCTGTTTCAGTACGAGCCACTGCCCGCATGTGCACACAAACGAAGACACACCTGTACTCGTGAAGCGGTCTACACACACATACACTACATTTAAACATGGGCCTTCTTTACCGTGTAACATGCTGCTCTAACACAACTCATTTTCCTGTGGTTGCTGCTGCGTGTTGCTGCAGTGGTAAACAGCATGTAGACTAAAGATCTTGCATCTAAATAAATGACATAAAAGACCAAAAACATCCAGAATATCCATAATGTCTCCTTTAGACCTGTGTAAACGTGACATGCTTTGATTTGATTTTCTAAACTACACACACATTTGTTTTCTAATTTCATGATTTTTACGTTTCAAACTCTAGCAGTATTTGACTGTGACAGCGTTTACTAGCTAGCCTCATCACACTTTTTGTAAACCTTCTTCACTCTTCTTTCTGCGTCTCTCCTCTCTTTACTCCACTATTTAAAAGACACAACTTTTGTGTTGGTTAAATCTTTCTCCTTTGCTCTCTGTACCCACTCCTCTTTTTCCTTCCCTCTCTCTTTACCTGAATCCCTCTTTTCCCCCATGGCGGTCTCTCTGACTGAGTAGGACGTTATTGCCAAGTGGTCGGACCATCCGCAGTGACTCTGACCCTGGCATTGTGCATCTCTGACTCTCTGTGACCTCTGGGCACAATGGCTCCACTCACAGCCTTCCAGCCTTCCCTCAACCCTCGCTGCCAGCCAGAGAATAGACGGGGAGCGCAGAGTGAGTGATGGAGGAGGGAGGAGGGGAAAGAGGGAGTGAAAGTATGTGTGCGTGTGAGCGAACATGATGATAAATCAACGAGGTGTGGGG
This sequence comes from Lepomis macrochirus, assembly GCA_024633595.2. Taxonomy (NCBI): domain Eukaryota; kingdom Metazoa; phylum Chordata; class Actinopteri; order Centrarchiformes; family Centrarchidae; genus Lepomis; species Lepomis macrochirus. The sequence continues at coordinate 6,228,954 of JALXJV020000003.1, forward strand.
ATTGCACTTGTATTGCTTCTATTTTAAAATGCACATCACACGAACCCAAACATTCCACAAAGTTAAATAAAAACCTTATTTATATCCGATACCATGCATCATGGATGCACCTTTATATCAGATGGAAAGCTCTAGATATCTTTGTGCACAATTTTATGAACATTTCCCTTTATTCATATTAATAGGTCTGCCATTTTTAGAACGGATGATGACTGAGATTTAAAATAAATCTCAGTTAAAATAAATCTCAGTTGCTCTGAACAAGAATGTGCGCAGACAGGTTTGTAGATAATGATCTGTGGTGATGCGGAGCCGATGCCAAACATCCTGTACCTGCCTGTTCTCATTCTCTGTAAGTTTCTCTTTTATTTTATTGACCTTTCATTTTAAAACCCGCATTTGATTTATGAGATTTGTGTTGCGGAGGTTCTAAAGCTGCAATTCTCAGTGTTTCTCAATTAACAGCCGTGTTTCATATGTGTACCGGAGTATTATACAGCAAGCAAACCAATGCATTTACTTCTTTTCTGTTACAAAGGAAAACCGATGGGCTTGTCATGGCAGGTCCAAGGTGAAGATGCCAATGAAATCCATTCAAACCAGACAGTGAACCAGAAGAATGCATTTCTCTCCCTTTTACAAGATTTATAGGATGGCTCTTTCCTGACTGTTGGATGAATATTATGCCTATGGTTGCTTTAACACTGGACCACAGCAGTTTTTTATACCAGTAAACTGAAACACTTCTATCAGTGTATCAGCTCTGTGTTTCAGCTTAAGTATCTAAGTCATAATCGATTGTATATTTCCAGTTAAGGATTCATGCATTTTGGAGGATTTTGGACGGTGCCATGGGAGTGTTTTCAACCTGAAACACTGGCTATGTTTATATAAATAATACAATGATAAGGTTACGAGCAAAATGTCCTTAAGTCCCTAGATAAACTATTTTACATGTGACACAATTTAACGGACAGGTAATGACTGGAGCTAAACAGTCACACACATCTAAATTACAGTGGTTCTTATGACACATCCAAAAAGCACAAGCATTTAAAGAACTGAGGATGAGGAGAAACTTAAAGTATCCAAACAAGCATCTTATAAACTACAGGCAATGGTCAGTAGTAATTGTAGTAGACACATGGTAATGAAGAGTAGTAATAGCTAAGTCATGTTAATAATGCTGACTTGCTATTGTACGCTAGCCAAATAGCATCAACTCAAACAGCAATTAAAAGCAGCCATTATTTTACCCACTACGGGACGAGTTGTCGTTAATGTTTTAAGTTTCTGAGAGTAGTTTTTGTGCTTTCACTCTTCAAAGTATTTGCATGTTTGGAACGGCATCATATGTTCATGCTTTCACTATTAGTTTAGTCTTTAGAGGCCACCATACTAAAGACATATACATGTTATACATAGATGTGACTGGTTTTTAATACACTGACTGTAGACTTAAGGCTTCTGCAAACGACACGATTTTCAGCCTCAGCTGATGGCCATGCCGTTCACACTACACAACTCGGCGTCTTGTGACAGGAGTCTTGAAGTCGTTGTGGTAGAGGGTCACACAACACACGAGCTGACAGCGACTCCGTCACCTGACGCTGGCCTCCAAACGACGTTTTGTTAAGAAAACACAATTGTGAAATGATGCGAACCTACACACCGAAACAGCGGTTGTTTGTTATTATAAAGATGCCAATTATTACAACTGCTATATATGTCAGAGGTCGCATGCCTCTGGAGCAACTTGCTCAGGAACACAATGGTGGACGGGTCACAGTGGGGAATTGAACTCGGGTCTCTCACACCAAAGGCAGGCGTTTTATCCATTGCGCCTTCGCCACCCCAATTATAAAGACAAAGAGTATGGGTGAAGGAATGGATTAGCACACTCAGGTAGCAGGGACTGCTGTCTGAGCTACAGAGCGAGCTGAGCGGAGTAAAAAGTGTTTTGCGGTGAAAAAGGAGCTGCCTGCTCCACCAGCTGCCTGCTCTCATTGGCTGGATGTGGATGTCGAGTCGGATAACTTCTCCAGATAAACTGAAACACTTCTATCAGTGTATCAGCTCTGTGTTTCAGCTTAAGTATCTAAGTCATAATCGATTGTATATTTCCAGTTAAGGATTCATGCATTTTGGAGGATTTTGGACGGTGCCATGGGAGTGTTTTCAACCTGAAACACTGGCTATGTTTATATAAATAATACAATGATAAGGTTACGAGCAAAATGTCCTTAAGTCCCTAGATAAACTATTTTACATGTGACACAATTTAACGGACAGGTAATGACTGGAGCTAAACAGTCACACACATCTAAATTACAGTGGTTCTTATGACACATCCAAAAAGCACAAGCATTTAAAGAACTGAGGATGAGGAGAAACTTAAAGTATCCAAACAAGCATCTTATAAACTACAGGCAATGGCCGTAGTAATTGTAGTAGACACATGGTAATGAAGAGTAGTAATAGCTAAGTCATGTTAATAATGCTGACTTGCTATTGTACGCTAGCCAAATAGCATCAACTCAAACAGCAATTAAAAGCAGCCATTATTTTACCCACTACGGGACGAGTTGTCGTTAATGTTTTAAGTTTCTGAGAGTAGTTTTTGTGCTTTCACTCTTCAAAGTATTTGCATGTTTGGAACGGCATCATATGTTCATGCTTTCACTATTAGTTTAGTCTTTAGAGGCCACCATACTAAAGACATATACATGTTATACATAGATGTGACTGGTTTTTAATACACTGACTGTAGACTTAAGGCTTCTGCAAACGACACGATTTTCAGCCTCAGCTGATGGCCATGCCGTTCACACTACACAACTCGGCGTCTTGTGACAGGAGTCTTGAAGTCGTTGTGGTAGAGGGTCACACAACACACGAGCTGACAGCGACTCCGTCACCTGACGCTGGCCTCCAAACGACGTTTTGTTAAGAAAACACAATTGTGAAATGATGCGAACCTACACACGAAACAGCGGTTGTTTGTTATTATAAAGATGCCAATTATTACAACTGCTATATATGTCAGAGGTCGCATGCCTCTGGAGCAACTTGCTCAGGAACACAATGGTGGACGGGTCACAGTGGGGAATTGAACTCGGGTCTCTCACACCAAAGGCAGGCGTTTTATCCATTGCGCCTTCGCCACCCCAATTATAAAGACAAAGAGTATGGGTGAAGGAATGGATTAGCACACTCAGGTAGCAGGGACTGCTGTCTGAGCTACAGAGCGAGCTGAGCGGAGTAAAAAGTGTTTTGCGGTGAAAAAGGAGCTGCCTGCTCCACCAGCTGCCTGCTCTCATTGGCTGGATGTGGATGTCGAGTCGGATAACTTCTCCAGATATCTGGCATGCAAGATATTCGGCAGACGTCGGCGATGTGTCAGAAATGTGTCGGGGAGTCGTTTTGATGCGTCCTTGAGTAGTTCACACATAATGACTGGTGACCGCTGATCAACCGCTGATTTACCCCCGATCACAGCCTGACGGTCACTGAGCTCGCCGAGCGGCAAATCGGGCTAAAAATCGTGTAGTGTGAACCAGGCTTTACACACAGTGGCGATGACACTTCCACACGGGTCCTGCGTTTTCACACCTGCTGTCATGTTATTGGTGCTCATTATTTGTCACTGTAATATCACATATGACATTTGCCTTTCTAATCATACACAAGGGGGAACATGCCACAAAATGAGAACTTGTGCAAAACACTGGCTTGTGTTGTTGAGTTACATGCACGCTATCAGGGTTCAAAAAGAAACTGCCGATGACAGACGCTGGATTAGCTGTTGGTACTGCAGTTGTGTACTAAGAAACTGTTGACTGAGCGGAGTTAACATGAGGGCTTAATCCATGCTGGTACAGAGAGGCAGGGCTGCCCTCAAGGTGAGCTCTGAGTGTGAGCGTGTGTGAGAGACGGACAGATGATTGCCCGGAGAGACTCACACATGGGTTTGCAGCCACTCCTTTGTGAGGTGGTTCACACCATGCCAGGTCATCAGAGGGTCAGCACTCTGCAAGGGGCGAGAGAGAGAGAGGGTGAAAACCCACACATTGCAATGTTTTCAGTGTGCATGTGTTAAGATATATAAATGTTTTCACCCTAAACAGCCTCTAATAATAAGTTATGAAATTACCATAAACTATCAGCTGCAGTCTGGCCCTTTTCCAGTGACAGGTGTGAATCAAATTTTATTGAATTCTATTAAAAATGTTTAATTAATGAGCTCTCATTTTTAATTAAAAATGAGAGCTGAGAGGTGTTCTAATATTTCTAATATTCATTCTTCTCTCATTAATATAAATAGGCTGGATAAAATATCAGAAACACCTTTCAGTATAAGGCAGTAAGGAATAAGTATCTTTTAGGATACTGAAAACTTGGCTCCATGTGTGTTGCAAGTAATATTACTGCCAGCTAAAGCGTGCCCCCCAAAAAAAAATATAACATATAACTCATATTTATAAGCAATGTATTGCAGAGCAGAGGCCTATTCCTTTTAATTAATGTGACAGTTTTACTGTCACATCAAGGAGAGAGGAGTTTGGCAGCGAAAGGTGTCTCTGACCGTAGTATGAAATCGTTCACAACATGGTTGCTGGCCATAAATCTCACACAGACAGACACACACATAACAAAAAACACACACACACACGTGCACAAAAAAAGACAAGACAGATTGGGGCATACAAATAACAAGCCTTCTGCTCTGATATCCAACCTCTATCAATTAAACATCAAATTTCTTTTTTCTGCCAAACACATTCTTCATTCTTTTAATCCCCAAAGCTGAAACTCAACCCAGTTAAAATGCTAGCGGAAGAAGACAGCAAGAGGCAGGGGAATCAAAGCATGTTAGCCGGCCCCACACACAGTGCAGTGTATGTGTGTGTGTGTGTGTTTTTGAGAGTCAGAAACACAATAGATGTAGACAGTACAGTAGATGTAGACAGTACAAAAAGAGAAGGGGAGCCAGAGTAGATGTGCATGTAATCATTTTTATTCTTGACGCCCCCCCCACCCCACCCCCCTCCTCTGCCTCTCCATGTCACTGTCCTTAATGCACTCTGACAACACACAAATCACTGGAGTGGTTTCCCAGCAACAGAAGGGAGGGATTGGGGTTTTGGACCCTGATGGAGCCAAAAACGTCTTCCAGGAGAGGAAATTGATTGCCAGTGGAAGTCTTAAAAAACATCCCTCAGATCCAGTCAATAATCACCACCAGATAAAAAAAAAGGGGAGACAAGAACTGAAGGGGGTGGGAGCATTGATTTTCCTTGTTTTCTGCTGCCCCGTACACGCATGCAGTAAAATCAAGAGCTGGGGAAAAGCCAACCGAAACAGCATGACAGACTGATGAGAGACAGTGGTGCTTCGGGCTTGTGGTCAGAAATCAAAGTGTCTCCGCTCTTCCCTCCAACCATGTTTTCCTCTTCCAACCACTCCCTCCAACCCACATTCACTTCTCTCTGCCTCCCCCGTGCGGCCGCTAATGCTCATGGCAGCTGTTTTAATTATAAATTATATCACGATCAATAAATGTGAACTGTACCTGATTAGAAGCATTCTTTTGTTTTTTAAGATCCAAGGACTCATTACCACTCCATCCAGATTAGTAATGATCCCTTATGACGTAAAAGAAATCTTTAATTTGTCACATTGCGAAGACAATGTTTAATAAAGGAAAATAATAAAGGAAGAATGTCAACAATTACATGCCTCATAATCTGGCAACCCAACCTCTTTGAATGTATGAATGTGTGTAACAGGTTTTTACAGAAATGCATCTGCACAACATTAGTGATTTTTAACATTTAATAGGATAGTCATAACAATTTGACAACTGTCAAGTGGTGCTCTATCAATCAATCAATAAACTTTTATTTGAGACACATAGGGCCATATCAGTAAAATAAAATAAAATATAAAGACACAATACAAGACACACAGCACAGAATATGTACAAGATCATATCACCTGAACATCAACACATTCCACCATAACTAAAACACATTTATTCCAGTGTTTCCAAAAAACACGAGGAATATCTTAAATCTTCTTTTTTTTATAGGTTCAGTTAAAGATAAAATTATTAAATTTTTTTAATTAACCAGCCGACACATAGATTTATGCATAAAATTCCGCAATACAGCATGAAGACCGGGAACATTACTTGTCACAAACATATGACTTGCACTTGTCCATCTTGGGAACTTAAGCAGGATTCTTAATGGGTCATTAAATGCCACCTGCAGCTTTTTCATTTTCTCTGTACAGAGTGAAGTACAGCAAGATTTAAAAAGAGCTATTTTAAAATCATCAAAACACATCTAAAGTTTCCCTGCCAGCATGTTGGCTTGTGAATACAGTTTGCAACACTGGCGCTTCATATCATCATCATCCCATAAATCATCCCTGATTATATCACCCAAATATCTTGCTTTATTCACCACATTTAACACTTAACACTCCTCCTTAGTTTTGGCAATCATAATAACACCTTTTTGAGGGTTAAATTTGATTGATTTGATAATTTCACTGAGCAGTTGCTGTAGGCCAGCACTACAAGGAGACAGGACCAGATCATCAGCTTACATCAGATGGTTAATAAAACTATTCCCCGCAATACAACCCGTCTTACATTCTTTTAACTTGTTAGAAAGGTCATCCATCTACAAATTAAATAGAACAGGTGACAATATTCCACCTTGTCTGACCTCATTAGTCACAAAAAATGCTGCAGAAATGTTCTTTCCCATTTAACTTCAATAGTTTGAGGTATACACGAAAAAAGCAAAATAAAACATATTTTAAATATTCTATATTTATTTTTTTATATTCTATATCTTATATTTTTAAATAGAACTTGATCTTTGATGGTATAAGTTTAGGCATACCTATAATGAATAAAAATAGAAATGCCTTATAGGACTTTAAAATGTACCTATTTCTTCCCTTGCTGTAACGTTAAAATGCAACAACTTAATGCTGAATAGACGTTTAGCCCTTAGCTCTGAGGTAATGTGAACGTTTTACAGCCTTAAAGAGCACAAAGATTGTGAACAATTGTGAAAATCTGTAAAATACATGAAACAGTGCTGTTAATATTCAAACTGTCCTACCACTACAAGAAGGTGAATTCATAAAATTGACTGGACATTCAACCATATTCAAGCTACATGTTAAGTTTGTTAAGCGGTGTTGGCTGAAACTCGGTGTGAGCCTGTAGCAGCTCACAATGCAGAGGAGGAGGCGGAACCATTTAATCCCTGCTACAAATTTATACTTTAAAGAACAAACAGTCCAATTCAGCAAGCAGCTACCTACCTTACCTCCAAAGCTTTCTCTGTCCATGACGCTCGAGCTGCAGCTCCAGCCAGGTGACCCCCAACCCCCACCATATAAAGTTAATTATACTGTTACCAAACCAACACGAAGGTTTACACATATTGCTAGCTAACATGTATATTTCTTTCACTGAATTCCCAATATTCAGTTCTTATCTTGCTCCCTCTTGTGGTGACGCAGCTGATAAAATGAGGTCTCAATTGCGCACGCGCAGGCACTCTCCTCTTTTAAGCCTGAACTCTTCACGCGTTATGTACTGCTAACAGTTTAGGCTTCAATGACAAGAGTCAAATTATTCAAATCAACTTATTTTATGGAATATTACCTGTTTTCTTATATACATAAAAGAAAATGATAAAGTGTCAAAGTGTTCATGCCTAAATTGTCCTCCAATTCTGCAATGTCTCATCAGGGCCAGCAATTGCAGGTCTGACTTTTTTCAAATCTCAGTGCACAAACAGCACGTGAACATCACATACATTTTCTCATATCTCAGTGCACAAACAGCACGTGAACATCACATACATTTTCTCATATCCAGAAATCTTGTCTTATAGCTACTGTATCTTAATTTGAAAAAAAAAATCCAAAAGGCTGTAAGAACTCTAAATGTACTGACTTTATTCAAAGCTAAATGTGCACATCCTGTTCTTCTCTTGACCTCAGATTAAGCTGTCTGATTGTCCTCCCTATGGATCACGTGGACTGGACTGTGGAGTCTCTGCAGATGAGGCAGCTTGGATCCTCTGGGACTAGGCAGCGATTACAAAGGCTGCGTTTTCTGCTGAACCTCTTGAGTTTTTTGTATGACCTCATCTTGGAGTGTTTCAGCTCTGAGTGCTGCAGTTCTGCTCCAGCCTTTTCTTCTTTTCTCTGTGGGGAGAGGTCAGTGCTGGCCTCCTCCTGCTCTGCGTCGTTCATATCCAGCAACAGGTAGAAGCCCAGTTGTTCAAGCTATCCAGAGCTTCAAATGAAGATGGTAGATATTAAAGGTCGTCTTTCCAGCAAACAGCACATGATTGCCCGCCTAATACGCACCTGGTCCGTAAGCTGTGACAGTCAGGAAAATGTGCCAGTCTTGTCACAGACTTTCAGGATACAGTATTTTTACAAGAATATTTCATTAGTGTCAGATGAATCTTTAAACTTACAGATAAGCATTTGCCCAATTTGTCCTAAAAGTATGTATGGAAATTGAATAGCATAAGTCTTTCTTTTGATGATGCACTTCTTTACAGAAACTCTCACTTTGCCCATTTAGACTCCACCTGAGATATTTTAGGAATACAAAAACCGCAATTATTATTCCTTTGACAGCTTCAGCCAGAGTGAAACATTTTTGAAAGCACACAAACATGGAAAAAAGAAGCTGGAAAATCAAAACGCAACACCAACATGATGCTTCAGTAGAATGATGAACTTCAAACGTGAATGAGCATAAACCATTAAATACTGCTACATTTTTATTAATGAGGTCAGTGAAATACATTAGAACCAGAAATTATTAAGCAAATTACAGAATCTGCAGACAAACTCCACTGCAACTTAGAGGGGTGTCATGAATAGTTTTTGAAAAGACGACAGTTAAGTAATAAGGACCGTTTAAGGATGCACCATGAAAAAGAAGAGGACAACCAGCGAGGGAAGCCTCAATGTAAAACATGTTTCTGTTTACAGTAAATAGTGAGACAGCTTCATATGCTAATAAAGTATATAGCACAATATGAAAGTGCTTTGGTCACCCAGTTACTCAAAAGTATCATAGATACGTACTCATGTTTACAAAAGTATTTCTTGTAAAGCTTGTTTATACTCCTTTAATATGTAACATTTTATTTTATTATTAACAAAAAGCCCTTCATCCTCCTCTTCAAAACAGGTCAGGCTCCACCCAGACGATCTTCTTCTGCTCCCCCCAGATGATGGTGCGCAGGTTGGTCAGCAGGGAGTTGGGGTCACACCAGGAGTCTGCGGCCACGCTGTGATACAGACACGGCAGCTTGTCCAGCAGGGGCTCCTCGCTCCTCGAACACGCCAGGAGCTGCTCCTCCCACCGGCTGGGGAGCTGCAGCTTTGACCTGGAAGTGTGGGAGGAAGGGAGGAAATAAACTTCAAGATTTTTTTTTTTTTTTGTTCATTTGTTGGTGGTGTGGTTGTGGATTTTTCTCTAAATGTAGCCAATGTGACATCCTGTCAATGTATTTGCTTACAGCTAAGTTGCCTCTGGTGGCTGTTCCACCAGTGTTTGAATGTATGTGACTGTTAGTTCCTGTTAGAGCTCAGTGAACAAATGTGTGTGAATGGTGAATGCAGATGTAGTGTAAAAGCGCTTTGAGCGGTCGAAAAGACTAGAAAGGCACTATACAAATACGGAGCACTTACAACACGGTGCAGCCACAAGAAGATATAATTTTTCTTTTCAATGGTAAAACACAACCTCATGGTTCTCATGCTTTTGTTTATTCAACCTGTGACAAAAGGCTGCTCTCAAGAGCTTCAAGCCTGTTTGTTGAGGGCGTTGAATGTCATTCAGGGAAACGTAGGATTTCGTAACTCAACACCACTAGCTGATGATATGCAATAAGCGCATTCAAATGTGGATTATCCCTTTAAAGCGGAGCATTTAATGTAAATCATTTTGATGATACACGGAAGAGAAAGGCGACCACTTATGGTTTTTACTACTATTTTTAAAATTTCGTTTGTATTAGTATTTAGTCACAGTCGAAATGTCCTCCCTGGGTTGCAGCAACAGTCAAACAACACGTAAATTGCGGAAGGACGACATTGCTCTGCCGTTCTCCCGTAAATGTGACGTCAGCGATACGAGCAACGAGGTGAGTTCCGTCTGCATTTGCATGACAGAAGGATGAGAGTTTACCTCAGTTTGCGTGCACTACGTGCAGTCTGGCTGATGAAGATGATGATAGGGAAGATCTCGGCTCGGTGCAGCCGACGCACGCAGTCCAGCCCCAGCGGCAGCACGCAGTGGATCCCCTGTCGGATAAGGAGGAGAACACATGGAATATGGGTGAATGAAGAGGGGGTTTTAAATGAGCAAGTTTCAAAATGTGACACACTTCAGTAATATAACAAACTACTTTTAAAGTTTCTTTTAAAGCAAAGGTCATGACACACAGGATTAATGAGCTCCAGTAATCAGATGCCTCTGGCAGAACACTGAGTCATAGCGAACCCGTCTGATGTGTGTAGAGGTTTGTGTGGTTATTTTGTAGCAGCTTGGTGTCGTTTGCATGCGATTTAATGAAGGTAAACATGATGACGGTCATGTGTAATGGAACTGCGCACTGGGCAGCACTTCCAAAATTGGAGGCTGCAGATTTATCAGTACACGTGTCCTGCTGCCTTCAGATGGCTGCAGGGATTTAATGAACTGAAGGAGAAACGTCAGTATAAACAGATACTGTAAAACGACACATTTTCATTTATATATAAATACAAACGGATTTTCAGCTGTTCCTGCTTTTGATGCTGATTTAAACACATCCACTGGCTGGAGAGCGCTTAATTAAATTAGTTTATTTACATTTGAAGTATTATTGTGCTATTGCTGCACACGTGGTCTGGGCTCGATCTGACAAAATCATTAAGTTGGCAGCAGACTGATCTGAATGCCTGCCACACAAACCATTGAGCATGAGGCAGTCTTTAGAACTCATCCACTGGGGACCATGAATGTCTGTGCAAACTTTCATGGCAAACCATCTAGCGGTTGTCGAGTCTGGACAGTCCAATATGACAGTCTGGACAAAAGTGGTGAACCAACCAATCATCCATCACTGCCATCTCTCCAGCTCCACTACTAGTACGGCAAAAAATATGTACATAAACATTTTGTTTTAAAAGGTTTCACGAAGCTAATCTAACTGTATTTCTTTTCCTACCTCTTTCAAAGAGCCCTACTCTCTGCTTTTTTAATCAACCGGCCTCTGCTGTCCAAATACAAGATCTGTTTTGTTGTTAAAAGTTCTGACCTTCGTCACGACCTTCTCGACACTCTGCAGGGTGTAGTAGCAGTCTCGTCCCTGCTCACAGTCCTCCAGGATCTCAGACTTCTGCAGCCGGGCCGCATGCTCAGTGGAGCTCAGCACCTCTGTAAGGCAGAAGGATGGGGAGGGAGAATCAGAGAGACGACATGATGAGGTCACGAAAGAATTATCATCAATGTAATTCAAACTCTACGTGAAGAAATGGCATCTTTATCTCTGGCAGTGGCATTATCTTTGATTCATTTGATTTCCTTCTGCATGTCACGTCTTTGTGTTAAATAGTGTAATGATCCAATCTTCCCACAAAGATCATTAAATTTTTATTTTACCTTATCATTACAGGGAACACTGGCAAACATTTGTCGTCTTTATAGCCTCCATCATTTTTATTACTATTTATTCACCGCGCTTATTTCCTTCCTGGTTTACAGCAACAGACAAACGTGATTTGTCAAGTCAAACAGACTTATCTGTCAGCACAGGAAAGTGTGTCCCTTTTCTGTATCTAAAAACGAGTGTTTATTAAATATAAATGCACAATGTCTTTCATTACAGCATATAACAACACAGTATTCCTTACGAGGCTCACAGAGCTGGAAACCCCGCCAGCCTGCCAGCTTGTTGTCCAGGACGCGTCCCAGAACGGTGGGCAGCAGCAGGACAGGCCTGCAGGTGGGCGGGTAGTGGGGCGTGACCAGGGTGTAGGGCATGAGGGACAGGCAACATTTGGGTGCAGATGTATCACCTACACGGGAACAATACACACCAGGAGAAAGATAAATGAAAGAAACAAATATTGAAAATGTTCATCAAACAGTAGATTCAATAAGCAATAAAGCCGGAGCCTGTTCTGCTGCAGACCGATGAACAGTACCTGAGTCTGTGCTCTTGTTCTGTTCATCCTCCACGCTGACCCAAAGTGGGTTCCTGCCCTGCCGCCCGGTGCTGACAATCCTCACTGCCTTCTCCTGATTCTGGGCCATCACACGCAAAGCCTGCTGAGGTTGAGGAATACATTCCCAGGAATGAGTTAGCAGAGTGAAATTTTGCATGGGGGTCACCGGGCGGTTGTACATAAGATAGTTCTCACCTTTAGCGACTTCTTTGTTTGAAAGCTCATGTCTTCAATTGCTTGAATCAGAAGTCGCTGTGCCCTGTGCCAGAAAAAAAAAATTAACCATTAAAATTCCACAGTTTCAAGCACAGTGAGAGGTGTTTCTGATGATTCTGACTCCCTCCTTATGTTGACTGACAAGAAACTGAATTGAAGTGATGCTGCGGGCCGCGGTTCTATATTCCTCATCTGTGTACCAACCTGTAATAGTTGGGTAGGGTTCCGCTCTGGAGGTCCAGTAGCTGAGAGGGGTGAACTTGGCTGGCGTGCCATGAGTCGTCAGTGCCAGCGGGTCGTGTGTTAGTCACATGGAGAATGTCGTTGCAGGACACGGCCAGGGTTCCGTTGGGGCCAGCAGGGAGGGACATGTTGACGCGCACGTAGAAGGAGTCTCCGGATGATGTCTCACTGCTCTGCAGCTGCTGCAGCAGCGCCTCATAGTCTGAAGGCAGAGGAGGACACTTTAACTAAAGCAACTGTATATTTGATATTGACTGTATACATTATTAAAATATAATGTAATCTCTAAAGTGTTCACTTGCTGCACACCGTGACTTTGTCCGTAGTCATATTAGCTCCACTGTCAGTTTCAGATTTTAAAAATGTACCATGCTGTAATTACTTGCCAAAAAGTTAAAGCACACCACCTCTTATGTTCCTACAGTAGGTAAATGTCATCAGTCCGAATTGTACAGTGGTTTGAACCAAGCGACAAACAATGCTAAAATAGCATTAAACACAACAAAATGGGGCAAGAAAGTATTTGGCAAATACAAAGGTAATTGTCCTTGCTTGTCTTGGGGGAGCATTCGTTTTATACCTTGCAATCAGTCATCAAATAAAATAAATCACGTTATCAGGTCTGTGCATTTGAAGAAGCTGAATGAGTCCATCCTTCATCACCATGTGCTGAAACGTGTTGATATCATTCTTTTTGTTTTCTTCACTGTGTCTCTCACAGATATTTTCACAACATGTGCTCAATCACTGAGTGAGTATATGACTTGGCGGAGTATGTAACTTATAGACAAGCATGTTGGCAAATTGTTTTTAACAGTATAGCTAGCACGTTAGCAAGCCAGCATCATAAACCTGGCTGATGCTTTGTGTGCACCCTCTAGCGGAGATGTTCAGTAGTGCCTATCTGTCAATGCTGAGATCACTGAGTGTGATGCAGTGCCAGCTCCTTGTTCTAGCATGATCTCTCATTCACTTACAGTTCACACACATGTTCATGCTCAATACCTACCACACAGAATAATCCATACCGTCATATACAAAGGCAATGTGATGTTAGCATTTAATGGACTGTAAAGGAGCTGCAGCACTAGACTGTCTATTTTATAACATTATGTTCTCGCTATGTTTTATTGACTGCAGTCCATGCAAAATTAACCACTGGCAATAGGGTAAAAAGGAGAAGGGATTACAGTGAAAAATACATTATTTTCAAAATGTGCAGAAATTTGCCTTTTTTACACCAGGTTGTGTCTTTATGGGATGCCATCGGATACCTAAAAACTTTTCTTGTTTGTTTCATGAAGCAACTGCACTTTGCCTCCATCTGACTAGTCTTGTGTTCTTTGAAGAATGTTGTAGTTCAGCTGAATTCTTTCAATAACTGACACTCATGAAGACAGCAGGTTGATAACAGTCAAGTCAGGGTTAGATGAGCTACCTCATGTGGCAGCTGGCAATCCATCTAATCTCAAGAGAAACAATCTGCTTTCTAAAGGCCTCAAATCAGCTGAAGCCATAAACTTTAATGCCACAATACAGTCACTGTGATCTGGCATAGCACAGTCCTGCCTAATGACTTTGCTCTGGCATGTGTTTATTTTTATGAGTGCGTGTGCAAAATTTTAAATTTCTTTTTGAAAATTAAAATGGAAAAGTGCAGAAATGCTTTCTTTTGTTATTTGCTTTGTTTTCACCAATGTTTTTTTGTAATTATGTGATGCTGGAATTACAGCATGAAGCATGTTTCATTTTTCTTTCAAGAATGGAGAATTATTTCAGACTGGGAGGTACCATCTTCACTAAAACGTCTAGAAAATATTCATGATGAGACGTGCCATCTTAGTTACAAGGAGAAAAAGAGTGAAATGTAAATGCTCTGGGACATACCAGCTTGTCTGGGCCGAAGGGAGAGGAGACAGAGGCCCGTCACCTGGTCAAGAGCCCACATAGCTTCCTCTAAAGTGGAATCCTCCAGCACCATCCTCAGAGCCTTCTGGTTCTGCTCATACTTCACCTGCACAACACTAGCATAATGAGAAACACCTTCGCAGCAGGCAGAACGATTAGAATTAGTGTTCAGAAACACACTTCAACCCACCTCCACTATCTGTGCCCCAGGGCTGATGCCGACAGTGTGGGCAGTGCTCCCTTCGGTCACCTGGTGCACAAACACTCCAGTCTTATTGCCTCCTATCACTGCCAGCTGGCTGAGCAGCGCGTCCCCCTGCAGGGAGATGCTGAGAACACGGCCGTTGACGCGAATTGCTTTCGGACGAGAACGCATCAGGAAGGGAGGGGCCGAGGTTCTTGACAGGCTGGTGAGAGAGTAACGAGGAGAGGAGGAAAGGATAGAATGCTTCATTGAACATTTTGCTTATAAGTGCTTGTAAGTATAATAGTTGTCTTTTATGTAAAGATTTTTAATTTTTAATTTTTGTTGAGGACAGAGAAAATCCTTTATACCATCTGGAATATGCAGCCAACCCCGTGTGGTCTGAGTAGAAGACAATGATACATTTTTTAGCAGTGGCTCAGTACTTCAGCAGATCGGATTTGAAATAAAACAATGTCTTTGACTCTATGAATTGTAGCCTCTTTGGTCATTAGCCGGATAAGTTTGTGTGTAATGCTAATAAATAAATGTCAGCATGCTAACATGGTGACAATACTGTTAACATTTAGCATTTAGCTCAAATCACTACTATACAGCCATAGAGATACCAAAATATAATGGACGATTACAAGTAAACTTAAATAAAGTCATATTTAATATTTAGTATTTAACTTTATATTTAACTTTATAGTCAATTATTTTCTGAAGTCTATGACCAACAGATATCTGTTGGTTGACATCTTCCCCAATGATCCCAGGATAAAACTGCAGCCACGTTTGCCTTGATTTAGTGAAAACATGTTCAGCTCTTCAGAGTGACTGACGTCAGGTGGCCAGACTTGGTTTGGTAATAAAACTCTGACCTTTCTGTCTTTGCTACATAATCTGTGGGCTAACTATATAAAGAGCTATATGAAGTTGGACACCCTCTGTGAAGCCGTCTGTGGCTTCAGAGGGAGCTGCAACAAATCTGATAAGTTGCCTTAAGTGTCATTACACAGCCGTTAGCATAACACACCTGAATCTACCACTAAACTGTGGGTGGTCGAGTTGCATTGTAGGGTATGTTGGGGTCAAGAATGTGCGGGTTAAAAAGTACAATAGCTCTGAATCTGCTGCATCAAATTCGGTACTCTGAATTGGTGGCGTACTCTTTCAAACGTGAGAGTCAGCACTGTAACCTCAGTCATTGTTTCTTTTTAAATCCTGTGTGCTGAATTAGGCTCAAAGAAGGTCACCATACCTCCTATTTTAATTATTACATTTAGAAGTTAGCACATGGGCACCTACCAGTGCTCAAGGTTCCTACACATTTTTCATTTTCAAATTCCTTCCAGACCGTATTTGACATTGGAGCTCAATTATCTAGAGTTTTTTTTTAAATGTAAAACAATGTTTTTAAAATCGAACTGTTAACATGTATGTTACATTTTGACTGTGTGCTAACATGTTGTCAAATATATAGACATACAAATCAATTTTGTGAAAACTAACTGCTGCTACCTATCCTGGTAATATTTTCCCTTTGAATAAATAATATAAGATTGTTCCCACCTATATTTTTAAAGTAAATAATGTAATTTTCATAATATCTGTGCAGAATGCA
Organism: Lepomis macrochirus; assembly: GCA_024633595.2. NCBI lineage: Eukaryota > Metazoa > Chordata > Actinopteri > Centrarchiformes > Centrarchidae > Lepomis > Lepomis macrochirus. The sequence goes on from JALXJV020000003.1 coordinate 6,245,405, forward strand.
GCCATAAACGTATGGTTTCCTTACACTGAAAAGTCTGTGTACCTTTCTGACAACTACATCACTGCACGACTATATACGTAATATGAAACTCCTTATTACGATAAAGGTTAGTCCAGTGGACGCCTCACCCATCATTGCTGGAGCCACTACAAGAGGAAGGCCTGGGTGCCAGCTTGTCTTCACTTCCCACTAAACAAAAGAGAGACTGTTTAATGACTTGGCATCCAGGTTAATGTGTCACTTTTCTGCCCTCGCAAGAGTTTGACATTGAATAAGGGCTAATTTAGGTCCCGCAAAACAACAGCAAACCACTACCCCATTGACACAGAAACACAAACACAGAGGCACTCACTTAAAAGTTTCATCTGTTTACTATACATACCACTGGGGAGAAACACAAAGTCATCCAACAGAGAATCAGCCGCTGCTGTTTCCAGGCTACAAGAGAAAAAAAAGGCAACATTTGTCTCTGGTTGTCTATTTCTTGCCCACACACACACACCACACACACACACTGGTAATGCTCAGTTAATAAGTACTTCATTCTGACTTTACTTTAACTAAAGTAAATGTGTGTCAGACTGGTTTGATAGGTATGATTAATTACAGCCTTTTGATGATAAAGCTCAGTCTTTTGTGAACACGTTGAACATGGGAATACAAACTTTCCCTTGAGCAGTCAGTCTGAACGTCAGTCTGAGCAAAAACTCATAAAGTCTCTTCCCAGTGTGCTCTCACTGGGGTTTGTCTTGCTCCTCAACACAGTCTATTTGCAGCTTTCATGTGTTCAGTAACTTGCTCTCGATCACACTTATTTGCATCTTGGCGTTATTTGATCTAAGTAAAGCCCCGCCCACTCCTACAAATCAATAACCAACCTGAAACTGGACGCCGTCATGTTAAAAGAAAGGAATGCAGAAGTAAATATCCTCTTCAAGTCAATCTTCCCTGTCAGTGTGCTGCCTTGTCAGTTGGAACTAATGATGTACTTGACAACAAGAATGCAGAACCACACACACACACACACACACACACACACACACACACACACACACACACACACACACACCTGGTGTCTGCATATAGAGATTCCTTCCTTCTGCGGAGAGACTCTGCACTGGGGGGCTCTGCGGTTCGGGATCGGACACTACTTGCCGCAGCATCTTCACACTGTGAACATACATACAGATACAAGTGATATACAAGTACACACTGTATACAAAATACTGTATCTACTGTAGGACTGGGAGTTATTTGACATGTGCCAATACGCTGTCTGAGCTTCAGCACTGATACCAAAATGAACTTTATCAGTACCTTAGTATACAAACTCTCTTTTTCATTTTGCAACTTCTTTACATAGCACTGTTTCATGTTGTGTTAAAGGATAAGGCTGGCCTTATTCTATATTTTTCTTAATGCCAACAAATAGCACAAACAGACCAAAGTGTGTTTGACTGTCATTCAATAGTTGAAATAGTTGCAAATGTGAATCTTTAAAAGTTAAATGTTTGAAAAAGCCTAATTAATTTACTAAAAGCACCACAGTTTTCACTTTGCCCAAACATATTTATCGTGGAGCACCGAGGGGGACTGGGATTGATCCGATAACCTTCCGGCCACAAGCTTGCTTCTCTTACCTTTAGGCCACCTCACTGTGATCACTTCATTGGTGGTTGTGGTCATGGCATTTGTTGACATAAAGAAAAATACACTATTATACACTGTCTTTAACACAAGCAGCTGTACAAGAACTTGATATAAAAAAAACAAAAACAAAATAAAAGTCATATGATATAGATCCAAAAATAAGTGATCACGATTAAGAATCAGCCTGTGATGGACTGGCGACCTGTCCAGGGTGTACCCCGCCTTTCCACCAATGTCAGCTGGGATAGACTCCAGCCCCCCCCGGGACCCTGTACGCGGGATAAGCGGTTGACGATGGATGGATGGATTAAGAATCAGACCACGCATTTATATGCCAACTTTGATACTTGGACAGTGTTCAGAAACATATTGTTCTGTACCAGCACTTATAAAAGAACTGTGACTGACACACACAAACACACACACACACACACACACATACATACCTCTGAACTGCTGGTACTCAGTGACATGGGATTGACTGCATCCATGCGGCAAAGTCTACGTCTGGTTGGGATTGAACATTGTTCATAACTGGACGTTGGACTCTCCCAGTCCACCTCCCTCTCCTTTGGCAAAAAACACAGAGCACTGCATTAACATTATTATTTCTGTATGTGCTGTTCTTACGTGCACGCTGATATGTGCCTGTGTGAGACATTACATCACTACTCTGCCGTTGTCCTCTGGGGCTGCGTTTGGTCTGCAGGCTGAAGACTTTCTCCTGGAGCTCCACCAGCTGACACCTCAGGGTGTCCTTCTCGGCCAGGATGCGGGCGATCATGGCCTGGGCCTCGTCTCTCGACAGGTACGCCTAGTGGCACGGGAACACATTTCCTCAACACCATACTTATTTTACACAGAGGAGACTGCGAAGGGACACACCTCGTTTCTCATTCACGCAGGCAGACACAGTCAGGCCGAGTTCATGCTGTACGTAGAAACCCCTACGCCACGGCGACGGAAATGGCTTAACTCGTCACGCGCCACCCGTAACTCAAAACGTGCACACGTCTCAATCAGGGATCGTTTGAATGAAAAAGTACGAATGTACGTGCCGCTACACTGCCACCAAGCCGTGTGGTATGCAAGATGTTGTCAATGCGGTGGGTGTGGCCGACAGCTTTCTATCTTTTGGCATATTCTTGTAAGCACAACAAGTCAGGAACAACACATAGCAACACTGTCTGAGTCATATGCCCCTTGTTATTTATAATGATAGACATCCTCACATGTAACACCACACATGTAATGATAGATTTAAAGTTTCAAGTAAAACTGCTGCACATATCTTGAAAGAAAAAGCAGTGGCGTTGTGTTTGAGGCTACAATCTTGAGCTTGACTCTTTATTCCATATATCTTAATCCATATAGTCCATACATCTGGCAATTCGAGTGCTGGTGTCACACATCATATAGCAAGCATGACCCACTAATTACAACCAGGAGCTGTCATTATCACAGGTCTTGTGGTGTTGTTTGCTGCACTTCTCCAGTGGAGCAGCTGGCAGCTCCGCGCCTCTGCTTGTGGCTGCCTGACAGTTGTTTAGGGTGTGGGTGGATTGTTCATTTCATTTGTGTTGGAGGAAAACCGCAACGTTGTTTAGATGAGTCAGTCCTGCGTGGCATCAGCAGGTGAAATGTAGCAAAACACGATTTTTCTGGAAGTGTAAAAGTTGTGTAATATACTTTATACTTTAATGCTGCTCAATGCCAATAAACAGAGTGTTTCCAGTAGAGGAGAGTTTAACAAATAGATAAATAAGTACACCCCAGGGAGAGACAGACAGGAAGTGCCAGGTTGTTATTTAATACTCTCCACAACAGCACTGCTGACACCTAACTGCTCGACATTTCAACAGGAACAACAAACAACAAGATGTGGTGGAAGATCGGCTCCACACAAGCAATAAAAACAGAATGTAAAACAGAAAATGCTGCCTGGAAAACTAAATTAATGTTTACCAAAGACGGGAAAGTTTAAGTGACAGGACCCTCCCGGCCCCCTTACTTGATCTCTCTCCGCCTGAAGCTCTCTCGACTGGTTCTGGATCACAGTGTTCTTCTGCTGGTGCATGTTACAGTCCAGGGTGAGCTGCTGCACCTGAAGGCTCAGGAGCTCCTTCTGATCCGAAAGCTGAACACACACCGATAACACAAATGCTTTTAGGGACACATTACAGATGTACAGGATCTGATGAACAAGTCAATGAGCAGCTCAGCCACACAGAGACTGCGTTCTCTGATGCACTCATGTTGTAAGGTGTTTTTATATTATTCACACTTCACTAAGTACCAAACAGACTGCTTATAAAGTAGCTTTAATTTGAATTTTTCCTCTGGCCAAAGGCTTTTGCAAATGGAATTCTGTAGCAGTGGGATAGTCAAAATGGCACTTTCCATCAAAGTGCAGCAAAAAAAAAATCTGCATTTGCGTGCCATTTCCTGATCCACTGCACACACATACCGCTTGTTTCTCTGTGAGCAGCTTTTCATTCTCCTCTCTGTAACACCTGAGCTGCTCCGCTAGCTCCACCTGGCTGTCTATGGCCTCGGCCAGATCCTGCGCCAGGATGTCCTGACGAGCCTGACAGAGACACAAGAGTGACAGCGGATGAGATACAAACATAAAGACACACAAGCGGCTCCAGACTCTTTCGCTGTCTAATAACAAAGAATGATTAAGTGTTTTTTTTTCTTACTGGGTCCAGTGTTTCCGCCTTCACCAGCAGGCAGCGCAGACTCCTGACTTCCTCCTGCAGTTGTGGAGTCTCAGCAGAGGAGACACACCGGAGCGAGTGCTGCTTCTGGATCTTATTCTCCGTTTGCGCTTTCTGCAGCTCAATCTGCAGTTGATACACCTGCCGCCACACAAGAACAACAACACTTATGGGGCTATTTCTACCATCGATTATTCGATTAATAAATACATTTTTGTCTCACAAAAAGTCCCACAATCCTCAAAGATATTCCATTTACAATCATATACAAAGGAAAGCAGCGTATCCTCACATGTGAGAATCTGGAGTTTGTTAATATTTGGCGTTTTTAGTTGATGTTAGTTGATGCAGCTCAGTAACATCTTTTGTTAGATGACAGATAAAAATCTTTCACACTCCACACCCACGGTTTGTACTATAACGCTAGGATTTCTGCTAAAGATGTGTAGTTTCCAAGGCCGGGCAAAGATCACTCCTGTATCACTTTTTCAGTCAAGGCTCATTCAGAGCAGCGCAGAGGCACAAAAGACCTTGAACAACTGTTTTCACAGGATTCACATTGACTCCCTAAGCGATATATATAGCATCATCTACTAAAGTTACATCGAGCTACAATGGCCACTTTTCAGTTCTTTAACCGTGCCCTTCTGAGGACTTTCCCCTGACATAACAGCTTTGTTTATCAGGGAGAGGAATCATCGTATTACTGAGTTTGCTAAGGTGAGAAACAGACTTTAGTCAGCATCACTGACCTGCAGGTTGAGGTCATGGAGGCGCATGTTCACAGCTGATTTCTCCTCCATGGCTGCGGTGTAGCGCATATACAATTCACACTTCTCATCCTTCAGCTTGGTGACTTCATGTTGCAAAGAGCACAAGTGTCTCCTTATGCGCTCATTTTCAGACTGGAGGCATCTGGACTTCTCCTCCTGCTCCATTATCTGCCCAATCTCCGACTCCAGGGAGGCACAGCGTGCACTCATTCTGCCAGCCTCACAGCACGCCTCCTGGAGCTCCTTCTGCATACCCGTTACTGCTCTGACCAGATACTCTGTCAGCTCCGAGTACTTTATCAGGCCTGCGAGGAGAGCGATGCAAGACAGACATACAGCAACTGAAAAAACTAAAACAAAAACAAAAGTTCCCTTAAAGTGCAGGAAGACCTAAAACCACTGACCGCTGAATCTTGAAGGTTCAGTGCTGGGTTGGCGTCCAGTGACTTGGGTATAAAGGGTTGGGTAGTGGATCATTAGGCTCTCCAGCAAGGCCACAGCGCCATTCCTCCCCTGGGTCCTCAGCAGATCCAGCATATAGCCTGGGAGATATGAGGACACTGTAAACCCTAACTCCAACCCTAACCTCTGAACCAACAGATTTTATCTGAAGATATGACAGTAGCTGCATTAGTGATCAAACCAACAACTCCCAGTGTTTTCTCTAAAACTAAAATCATTTCCATTTCTCTTTGGAGACAAAGCAAGCTACAAATAACAATCAACAGAAGTCCTGGTTAATAAGCAGGCCAATATTAGTGGTGGACAGTGATTAAGTACGTTTGCTCAAGTACTGTACTAAAGTGCAAATTTGAGGTACTTGTATTTTACTTGAGTAATTTGTTTTCATGCCAATTTCTACTTCTACCCCACTACATGTCAGGGGCAGATATTGTACTTTTCACTTCACAACATTTCTCCGACAGTTTTAGTTTCTAGTTACTTTACAAATTAGGATTTTTACACACAAAGCATATAAAGACTTAATAAAATATGTTTCGTTATAACAAGTACAGCTATAGATCGGCACTAAAATGAACGGTCAAGACATATAATAACATATAATAACATATTTATATAAAAACTTTTCGTGGTTAGCTGCTTTTGATCGTTTAAAAAAATGTTTTTAATAATTTTGGGACTTTTTAAGTATAAGCAAGTACTTTTGTACTCCGACTCAAGCAGAAAGTTAATTTAAAGACTTCTACTTTTAGTGGAGGCTATCTAGTCACGGTATCTGCGCTTGTACTCAAGTAGCCTATAGGATTTGTGGACTTAGTCCATCAGGGGCCCATTCTCAAACTCTGTCCGGCAGCATCGCAGCTCTGCTGCCATCTAAGAGGAAGCGGCAGCGTCTCGCCGTAACTCGGCAATACGCACAACAATCGATGTAAACAAATCAGGCGCAGTAAAAGAGGACACAGAATCCACTGGTCGTCAACAAAGTGAGAAAGACCACGGCAGGGAACTCCATAACCCCACAATGGACAGGCTTTAAAATCCAAGAAAGAATAAGTGAAGACAGAAATCTCACTGGTTCTCATGCTGCGGTTGGTCAGGTTGTGGCAGGAGAGGATCTCATCCTCGTCCATCTCAGAGAGCACCCTGGCCTGCCTTAGGTACGGGATCAAGATGCACGGCCGCACTCCCAGGGAGATTCTGTGGCGGTTGTCATTAATCTGTTCCCAGAGTTCCTCCTCGTCCATCTCTCCCAGGTCTGGAAGCTTGGGAACACACTCCCCCGCCATCCTGAGTGTGTGTCGGTTTGAAAGAGTTGCCTGAGAAAGCTGGATCAAACCAACCTCAAACACAACACACACCGGCTGCAAGACACTTTCACCGACTCTGGAAGCAGACAGAGCAATATAGGTAAACTGGAAGAAGCAGAAAGCACAGTTAAGGGGCCAGGCTCTTTCCACGCCCCTCGGGTGTTTGTGTCAAAGCATGCGCGTGTGTTTATGTGTGGGCGTGGAGCAAAACCTGTATGACAAGAGCTCTGTGATGCTTCCAGACAAACAAGGGGACTGACTCTTAACAGAGCTGTAAGCCAGGCTCCTGGCACCATTAGTCAAGTGCCAGCCAAGCATGTCTCTTCCATTCACACTTAGCTTCGTAACGTTTGTTTGCTTTCAGCAGCTAATTCAATATCTAATCACACCACAAATCTCTGCCTGCCTCGTGTTATTAGAGTGAAGCCATGATTTTGTTTGTTGAATGGAGTCAGGCAGCAGCCTGTGGCGTAAATGAACAAAGACTGTCGCTAACACAGATACACTGGACATTGGTTCGCCTTATTAATTCCTAATCACAGTAAAGCAAACACTCACATCAGGCTGCTGGCAGGGGCAACCCTGAGCTATGAAGGGCAAAGTGCTTTGTTGGAGAACTAAATAAGATCGGGGGCACAGCAGACACAGGGTTTCTCACACTGTTGCCTAACTTGCCACCAATGACTGCGTGTGAACTGTTTACTGTAGGTGAAGGGATTACGCAAACACATGGAAGCTATCAATGGAACCTCCAGTAAATGATATACCGGGTGGTGGGTGGAGGAAGTCCTGTGAATTCAGCACCTACGGGAAATATGTAAATTTAAAGAAATAGATTGAAAGAATAGAATTTGACAAATTTTAAAGAAATAGGCTATATATTTTTTTACAAGACCAAAAGTAAGATTTGGGAATAAGGTGTGTGCCACAGGCTTTGTGCCAGTAAATAAACGGAAACTGTGTGACTCAGAAAACTATATTGCAGTTGTGCAATGGGCGGCATTAATGGACAAGCTTACTGCACCTTGACAAAAGACATTTCAAAGTCGATAAAACTTGTTCCACCAAATACTTTTATCAACAACATGGAAGCTTAACAAAACATGATCTCCCTGCCAAAGCATCACAACATAAAACTGTTGCTGTCTGAAGAACAGTGTAACCTGACTAGCCTCTGTCAACAGCACAGAGCTTATCTCCCTCCTATTTCACACAGTTAGGACAACCTAACACTACAAGGGATTTCCCCCATAGCACATGTATGATAATATACAAGGAACATAGAAGAGTAATAAAAAATGAAATGGTGAACCAACAGAAGTCCTATCCTGGAAATATGTTGATGTAGCCCCAGAACAAGTATGAAATTAGAAATCCGGATAGAAAGATTACTCCCCGGAGAATATATTGCACATGCTATACTTCATATGCAACATGTTTCAGCAGTAACAGAAAAAGTGACGGACTTTCACATAGTGAAACTGTAACCAGACACTTGATATTACAGTTTTTCTTGATTGCTTGAACACATTTCTTGAAATTATGCCTCTTTTTTTCGAAACTCTAAACACAAATCCACAACGTCTCACCCAATTCCTCAAACATCTCATTTTCAGGTCAAAATGCTCTGTTGATACTTGTAAGTTGTTCCTCAAATGTAAGTCGCTTTGGATAAAAGCGTCTGCCAAATGAGTTAATGTAAATGTAAATGTATATGCAAAATGAAACAATTCAATCTTGCTGAAAAAACAAACTTTGCCCTCAAACATGAAACACAAGCCCTCAAAAACACACACACGTAACACAGTTTTACATACTGGTGAGAAAAATTCAAAACATTGCTACAAAACTGGTTATTAGGAATGTGGCTTGTGATTTTCATTTTTGCAAAAAGTGGAAAATGATGTGATTGTGTTAGCCCCTTAAAGTGGGACTACGCAACTTTTTTTAGCCATTGTAGCCAAAATTAGCTATGGCAAAATAATGTTAAAATGTACTATAACAGTAACACAAGTAGAGAAGAATCATGAAGTCAGTGAACTGACTGAGTAATGTAAAAAACTAGTTGCTAACCTACGCTGGTCAAAACTGAAGTCAGATAGTCAAAACTCGTCAGCGAAACGGAAGTGTGTGTAGACCAAACTGTGAATCATTTTTCATTGTTTTCACACAAAATGCATTCAGTGACCACTTTCTTCAAAATCCATGAACTCTTTTCTCATTACTACTTGCAAAACATTATACATCTGAAGCACATTTTTCAAATGCTAACACACTGTGACCAGAACTGTTAAAAACACATTCAAAACAGAATGACTGCAAATGTCCTGCACAGCAGCCAGACTGAAATATATGGGAAAGCTTAGCTAAATTTATACATTTTATGTTTACATCAATGTGCATAGAGATCTATGTAGTCCTTTGCTTTAAACTGCACGAGTTTAAAGCAGGAAAAAAAAATGCTTTGCAGATTATGACAGATTATGACCATTTTGCATGTAGTGACTTTTGCAATGAACTTGTGACTAGATGTTTTGGGGGGTAAGACTATTCAACAGAGAACCAGTATAATACACTGTGATCAACATGACATAAGCAATTGATAATGTAGGATACAGCTGATAATTGTACATAATCATTTGCATAAATGTGGCAACATATTTGCAATTTTTCAAAACACTGAGAAATTGCTTATTGCTTACATGTGATATGCACAAGTGACGTAATGATGTGTAGGTTGAACAAGTATAATTTTAATTCTGATCTGAGAAATGTACCAAAGTGACAGAGAACAACTGTCTTCTATATGAAATATTGATTTATATGAAAAAAATCTCACATAAAAGTCACATTTAGATAAAAGTTCATCAAATTTATGAAATGCTTCCTGATGTTAGTGTTTTTTATGTCAGTATGTTATGAGTGACAGTGTTTGCTTTCTGAGTCAGAATTGCTGCCAGTGTTTTGGTTGAACAGGTTTATTTTTGAGACTTGTATGAAGTGTTTTGGTATGAATGACTTTTGGAGCTGAGATTAACTGTTTAACATACTGGTTGTATGTTGGTAATGTAGACTTTGAGAAGAGTTTTGAAAATGTGGCCTTAGTTTTGACTGTTGCATCTTAGCAATTGAAAAAAAAATGCAAAGTAGTAAAAGATACTAAAAGAACGTGCCCACCCCAGGCTCAGCCTGTTCACTTTGCTGCTGCCTGGCAAGATACAGAATTATCCTCTGTTGTGCCACTAGACTCTAGAGCAGCTTCTTCCATTAGGCTGCAAGACTCCTTAAATCATCCTCAGCACTCCACTAAATAAAATAGTTTTATTTTTCTATATAATTTCTGTATATATCATCCGCTTTTTATGAGTGGCATAAAGGGAACTACAAACTTCATCTCATTATACAACCCTGTTGTAAAATGACCTTGTTAAGTTTGCTATACTTAGCTAACATTAGCCACCATGAGCTTCTAGTCAGACCAGACCAAATAAGCCTGTAGCAGCAAAACCACATGACTGTACTGAGTTAAGGAAGGACTTATTTTAATGCTTATGAACTCAACTTTTAATTTGTAAGAGGCATTTTTGTCTATTTCTTCTTTAAAAAGTCACATATGTAGGTCAGTGCACGCATGCACTGCTGAAGTGGACAAGACACTGAATCCCTCATGGCTGTGCCCTCAGTGTGTGAGTGTGTGTCAATGAGGTAAAGGTGACTTGCATTGTAAAGTGCTTTGAGTGGTCTGAAGAATAGAAAGGAGCTATACAAGTACAGTCCATTTGCCATTTGCAATCACTTAAGTGGCATAATCATGCAGGTGACTGGGAATGGACCTTGCAGTGATGGTATCAATCAAATCAACTGACCCTGCTCTTGGTTAGAGCTGGTCTGAAGCCAAGAAACAGTTCATGTGACTTGAAGGTGGTTTGGCAGAGTTACTTGACTAAACGCTGATGACACACTGCACTGGTCAAAACTCAGCACATTGTCACAACTCTTCACACCGTCAGCGAAACAGACGTGGATGTGGACCAACCTGTGAATCATTTTTCATTGCTTCCACACAAAATGCATTCAGTGACCCTTTCCTCCAAAATCCATGATCTCTTTTCTCATTGCTACTTCACCACCTGCAAAACCCTTTGTATTTGCAGATGCTAACACACTGTGTCCAAAAACTATTAAAATCACATTTAAAACAGAATTATTGCAAATGTCCTGCATTTTTGCAGTAACTGGACAGATATACATAGAAAATCTTAGCAGAACATTTCACGTACATTTTATGTTTACGTCATGTGCACAGAGAAATGTGTGTAGTGTTTTGAATGTGTTTTGTGAGTGAGTGAGTGAATGCGGTGAGTGTAAAGCAGGAAATGTGCTTTGCACTCACTTTATTCTTGTGCTGCATTATTCTTGTTACATATACTATAGTACAGCAGATAAAGTCAAGTTATTTTTACAGTTTTTATCAGATGCTTTGGTACATTTCTAGAATCATCCTTACAGTAACATTTGCTAAACTATTTGTATTGGTAAACTATGGCAAAGGTTTGGATGTAAATGATTGAAAATGCACAAGGCTGCACCTTTTCTGTATGGCATAGAACAATTTCAACAGTACAGAGTTAAACATTGCAAGAGTTTGCAGGATCCACAGCTACGCTTTTATTGTCTGTACTGTAATTTATTGACAGAGCGTGTCATTGCAATGCAGAAAAAAAACAAGATTATTTTATATACCAGTATAATACATTGTGATCAACGTAACATAAGCAAGTGATAATGTAGGACACAGCAGACAATTGTACATAATCATTTGCAAATTGTAATTTTGATCAATTTGACAAATTGCTTTTACATATGATGTCCACAAGTGACTAGATGATGTGGAGGCTGAACAAGGAGAATTTCAAATCTGATCTGAGAAATGTACCAATGTGACTGAGAACAACCCAGTTCAGTCAAAACTTCAGTTTTGACTATTGAAAATAAACAACAATTGAAATAAACTGTAACATAATAAAAATGAATGTTTACTTTCTCTATAGGCAAGAACAACTTAAAAAAAAGTGCCTGTTATCTGTTATAATGTATGAAAGTATTTACAGGAGACCAAAGCTGCTGTTTACCTGGGCATTTTTGCTGCTGTGTCGTTGTTCTCTACAGATGAGCACATTACAATATCTATGAACTTAAAAGTGCTGTAGGTCAGGCAGAGGTAATCCCCCATGCCGTGTCATTGTTTAGACCTAGGTTTGATATGGAAGCAAGGAGTGTGAGAAGGACTTTGAGTAAGACGAGACTCTGAGTTCTGAGCTCTCTGCATTAGCTTGTTTTCATTGCTCCAGGGGCTGTGCACGCATACTGCCAGTCTTACTGACAGTCTTCAGGTGTGCTGTGGAAAGTCCAAGATGGTGATCGCGGAGAGCATGCTATTTGAGGAGCCAGTTCGACAGCATTGCTTGGTGGCCAACCTTGCAGGAGAGTCCCGTTTGAAAGGGTTAAAATCACTGGATGTTACTGTCGTGTACAGTAGATGTGCTGGTCTCTTTTGAAAAGACTCGTCATTGTCAACCAGGACATGTAGCCAATGATCAGTTTATTTCAATAGCAGAGTATAAGGACATACAACGCACACAATGTGCAGGTGTTGTGTGTTATGATAGACTACTACATGGAGAGCAAAACTTTGCTGAGGCTCTATGACCACAAGACGTCCATTCTAGCTTCTGTAGCTCAAAACTGAAACTTCATCACTTGATGACATATTCATGTCATCAGCAAGAATGGGAAGGAAGAAACACAGAATACCTCAAACACAAATACCCTGTTATGAGCTACTGTATAACCACGTGAGCCCTGCAGTGCATACAGGCTGCACCAATTCCCTTACAGCAAATAATGTTCCTTCAAGGTCCATCACATGTTTTCGCAGGTGTCACATAACACACTAGGCCAGGTGAGACAGACAGACTGGTTAGCAGTACAATGAGAAAATCTATATAATTATGTCTGGAGTAATAGTTACTCCAGACATAAATGAAGTTCCAGAGGACTGTAATCCAATTTGATCATCTATATTAGAATTGATTGAAAGGTGGTCAAAGTTTTCCATCTCTGTAAGTGGCTGTCAGTATCGTTAAGATAACATTTTTATACCTAATTTATTCCCTAAATCGAAAGTAATAAAAAGTAACTAACCACTTCCAGTATTGTGCGTGCCTATGAGATGGGAGAACTCCAAATCCCAAACTTGCTCTGGTGTTATCGGGCAGCCCAGATTAGAGATGCCATGCACTAGTTCTCAGATGACCATAAACTGCCTTGGGTCACAAAAATGCAACTATGTCCCCATTACTCCTAAAGCTTTATCTGTGTTCTGATACAGCGAAACACCTGTTAAAAGACCCTCATAACCCATTTTTCCAGAATATGATTAGGGTCTGGTACAAAATACAAGCACATGTGAATACAGTGTCAGGTATATCAGATTTGACACCATTATGGAGAGACAGTAGATTTTCTCCAGAGATTACTCTGGTTTTAGATTCTGGGCAGAGCGGGGGAAAGGGCAGAACAATTTTGGTATTATGCGTACATACATGACTCCCTCCCTGTTACATCACTTTGATAATGATTGACCTGATCCTAGAGAAGGACACACTATCCTACTTCCTTTGAAATTGCCCACAGATGGAAGCATTCTGGGAAAAAGTCATACAAACAATATCTGGGATAATCTCTCTTAAATTGTCAGTCTGTCCTCGGACATTCATCCCTGGTCTATTCCCACCTGAGTGAAGATTGTCAGGTGCGCGCTCACTTCAGGCTAAACGCTGTGTTGAGCCTGGAAGAGAGACAAGTCTTACTGCCAACTGCCAAAACTAACATTTCCCACCAAGGGGAAAAGAGTTATTTTAAAATACAGGGGCAATTTACTACATTTCTTGAACCACCTGTTAGAATGTTTACTGAGTAGCTGAAATTGAGTATTATATGGAGATAATTTAATTAGGTCTGGACTTACAGAGTTGCGTTTTTTACGAATGTAGAAGTGTATGTGGTGTATTAGAGGAATTTCAACAAGAGTGCATTTTCGGGAGTTGTGCGGAGTGTTTTGAGAGCTTTACCTAAAATCAAGAAGACTGTATAACATAGAAGAGAAGAAAATAAGTAATTGCCGGTTGTGACACATTATGCGGCTACAGTGTACTCTATTAGAAAAAGGTGCTGTTTCCTCAACAGAAATAACCAGGACTGTTAGCATGATGACTCAGCCTACATGCTTCGGGGATTTTAGCAGAAGTGAAACCTCAGGGACCTCAAATCTGTCAATTGTGTTTAAAATCACAAAAATGAGACAGTAATTAAGGGAATTAAGCTTCTATGAAATATGACCACATTGACCTGGCACATGAGTTAAACAGCTCACATGTGCTGCAACCCTTTATGTATGTTACTAACCTTTCATCACTTAAATAATACTGAACCACAAATCAATTAGTTTCCATACTGGCAACTGGATTGAACACACTGTTAATGATTTCTTTCATTTTCATTTCATAAGCTTTTATTAGATTACATTGTTTCACAATAAGCATTTCATTCACAGCATAAAAGAATGCAAACACCACTTATCTAATCTTTCCCTCTTATCTCCACCTCATTTTTACTCCCTTTCCATCCTCTGTGCTCCTCCTCCTGTACTCACTCCTCCCCTCACTCTCAGGACATCTCCGGCTCCAGGGCCTGTGAGCGTGCTGCCAGTGCGAGCGACAGCCTGCGGAGAGCCCCCTGGTGCTGGGGGAACTCCTCACACACGCGGTGCAGTATGGTGCTGGCAGTGTGCACACGCTCCATCTGGCTCTGCAGAGCGGCTCCGATGGATTCGCTGGTGGACAAGGCTTGGTAGCTGCCCCCACACACCCCCTGCAGCTTCTTGGTCCGGCTCTGTAGAGACACCAGGTGAGCTAGGTTCTAGAGGGGGAGAAGGATAAAAAAAAAAAAGTGGATATGTTTTGTGCTGTCACTTGATGCCACTTGTTTACAACAATAAAAAATGAGCGTAGAAAAACAATGAGTAGTTATTTATGGTACTCTTGGTATGTGGGAGTTGTTTCTATGACTGGAAACTGTGTTGCTCACGTCAGAAAATCCTCAGCATGTCTACGTGACCCAGAAAAATGCTTGAATAGTCTAACCACACCTTCATTAGAGTTTATCGGCAGTTACTGGAAGACGACTGAGTGCGCATTTCAGTTCTGAATGGCAACTTGATTGACACATCCTAGCTATTGTTTATTTCTTAGGTAGTTTAAACAATGAAAAGGGCGGACATTTACTAGATTTCAAGTCATTAATTGAGTCAGTCACAAACACAACATAGGTACAAACCGGTAAAGTAAGATAAGTTAGTATACAAATACTCACTTGCACCACAACAGTTCAGAGCAGATTTACAGTATATTTCCAAGGTAGCATGTAGTAATGTGCTGTAACACAGTATCATACACAGTATGTGCTCCTTACCCTGTCTTTAGTGTCCTGGAGATTTACAAAGTCAGGGTCAAGGACGTGGCTGGTGCCGCAGAGTTCTATCACCTGCTGCTTCTTCTGCGTAAGCCTGTCGCTCAGACTCACCTGGCTCTTCTGCAGCTCCCTGATCGCCTGCTCACACTCTGCCACATGCTGAAGACATACATACTGCATGTAGGGTAACTGTGCAAAGCGTGTCAGGCACATATGGAAAGTCTATGTCACCCACCTTGTGTGTGTCCTGGATCTTGCGCTGAAGGCCCTGTGTGATGCGGTTCAGCTCGCCCTTTGTAGCCTGTTTGTGGGAGCCTTGGACCATGGCCTCCCTACGTAGGACGATAGTCTCCCTCCTCGCCACTGTCGCTTCACTCTCCCTCAGCAGCCGCTCCTGCTGTTTCATTAGCTGGTTGAGTCGCACCTGCACACACACACACACACACACACACTGGTTTGGATGCTGTTATCATAAACATTGTTTTGTATCTTAGATAGATGATCAAGTTCTAAACAACTGCGTATGCAGCTCTCATGTGTATGCTTTGATTCTACAGTCAGCTTTACTTATGATTCTAAAAAAGGAGAATAATAATTATATGACATTCTTGTTTCTTTGGAAGTAGTAATATTGACCTTGATGTGGTCTGTCTCTGCTTGCAAACTTTCCTTATTACTCCTTATCATGACCCCAACAAGAGGAGACTGATTTTCATCTAATGCAGCCCATTAGTATGTGAGGTAATCATTCTTGCTACTTGATCTGTGTGTACTGATTGTGTACTTTGCAACTAGCTAGCAAAGATAAATACTATGTAAAAAAAAAAACATTTTAAGGGAGTGTGAGAGTCGTTTTTGGGTGGGGTAGATAAAAGGTGTAAAGTGGGCGTAATTTCCAAATGTCTGACCTGGAGCCCTTTTTGCCCAAAGCAGACTCACACCACTGTAAATCTAAAAATGTTCCACAGTGCAAAAAAGGTTGGAAACCCCTTATATATAATGTCAGGATTTACTGTACTTTTAATCCTTGATTATTAAATTTTCACTACAAAATACTGTAATTTAACAAAGTATGCTTAACTTGCTGAAATTCAGAAACATTTAAACAGATTAACAATGGCTCTCCCAGTCTTGAAACAAACTAGTGTCAGACAGGTGTTATGGGAACATTTCTATTTTCACAAAGTGCTCTTATAGGTTTATTGTCTCAATGTACATACAGCAGGATGGCAACTCAATATTACTATTTATTGTCTCCGAGAATCATCCTATATGTGTTTACCTCCATACGGTGTATCTCAGCCTTCATCATCTGGATGTCTCCCTGACCCACCTCCGAGTCCACAGCCGCACGAGTCTCTTTTACGAGCTGGGTCTTCTTCTCCCACAGCATGATCTGCCTCCTGTTGGCCACGCACACAAAACGCATGCAAAAACCAGTACATAGTATGTGCTGTATGTGCTGTTGACATGGTGACAAAAATGTATTAGTTATAGTTGGAAAAAAAATGTTTTGATATTTTTAATCAGTAAGTTTAAATATCTCAAATAACTTGGAGGTGACTGTTTTCTGCGCAGTGATCTAAATTATCTATTAATGATAACAATATACCACCAAAGCCAGCAATGACTTATAATATGTTTTTTAGGGAATAAAATTCTACATGTTGGTTGTCATACAGTCGTAGATATAATATCGAACAAGTCGACAAGAAAATGAATGACTGACTCAGCCTCCACCAGACTGTTGAGGAGTCTCTCTTTTTCCTCCTGGGTCCTCTCGTGTTTGATCTGCATCTCGATAGACTCCCGCTCTGCCTCCTAAACACATTATTTCACGTTTAATAATCATTTACTATTAAAGCTTCCGCAAAGAGCGACATTTAAAAGTGAATTAAACAGTCGTGCCGTGCCTTGAGTCGGTGAAGGAAGTCTGTCTCCGTCAGTGCGTTCTGTTGCTCTAGCACCAGGCTGAGCTGTCCGTTCTTGCTCAGCAGGGTGTTGAGCTTCTGCAGGTCTCCTCTCAGCATCTTCGCATTCTTCTCCAGCTCCAGCTCCTCACGGTGCTCTGCTTCAATCTGACCTGATTGGGTTGGAGTTACAGCATGTAAATATAAGAGTATGAGTTACATTCTACAAACTGTTCAGTGGCTTATGATCACTAGTAGCCTACTTATGACTTACTGACACCTGACTGACTTGGATGTGTGTACCTATTCTTCTATCTTCTTTATAACTATATTACGTACTCTCCAAGCGTATTTTCTTCTGTCGCATGCCAGTGTACTCTGTCTGCAGTTTGAGCATGTTCTTGCTGTTGGCTTCTATCTCCTGGGTCAGTCCAAGCAGAGTCCCCTGTCGTTGCATCCAGAGCTGCTGGTCACTCTTGATATTCGATGCCAGCTCCTCAATCTCAGCCATTAATGCCTCTACCTTGATGTGCAGGGGACTGAGGTCTTCATGCTGGGAATGGAGGCACACACATCACAAAGGTAGCATATGATTTTTTTTTTATCTGATACATTTCTTGTGAGCTAATATTCCACATAAACAACAGAATCTCTCACCCCGGTGCTGGCTGCGATTTGAAAGATCTTTTTGTTATAGTTGCCGATGGCGGCCTGCTTCTGACCGATTATTAAAACAAAGGACGAAATCTTAGTCTGGTTGGCTGTCAGTAGCTTGTTGTACGTTGCGATCTCCTCATCTAGGGCCTCCTGGGTGACGGCCAGGCTGTCCAGATGTTGGCTGACTTTGCTGCTCTCCAGTCCAACCACCACGACGTCGTTCTCCAGCTGCCACAATTGAGACATCTAAAGGAGAGAAGCAGATAATGTGCAGGACAAAAAACGTTATATCTTCTTTTTCCTTTGCAAATTGTTCATGTATTGTTGTGCTGTTTTTTTAATGTTCTATCCTCAGCACATTATACTTTTTTTTGCATTTTTACATCAACTTCACCCTAAATGTACGGTGCTTTCCATGGCCTGTTACATAATAGTGCGTTAAAGGGTCCCCCCTTTGTGTTTACTCGTCACGAGGAATAGTCTGCAGCCTGTGAAACACTTCTTTAACCAAGACAGGGCCAGAAAACATGTCTACATGCTGTGTGTGTTTATTGAAGGACTCAGGTGGACAGGTGTTTGCTGGCTGTCAGCCAGTTGTGAACCTGCACTCTCTGGCAGAACAATGGTCAACTTTCTTACTAGGCTTTCCCACTACCTGAAACATTGTGAGTTCTTTTCCTATCTTTCTAAATCTCTACCTTCTCCTTTTTGAGTGCGGCTATCTTGCTGGTGAGACGCTGGGAGTACTTGGCAGCTTTGTTGTGGGTGAGTTTCTGCTGCATGTGGGTCATGATCTTGTCCTCCAACTCCAGACGCACGGCACTCTCTTTCTCCAACTGCCTCCTCTGATCATTCACTTCAGCCTGGTGGGTGCTGGTTTCCTAGAACAATGAAGGAAAATGATTGGAGAGTTACAGAGGGAAGGTAGGGAGACAACTCTGAACAAATTAGTTGCACAGCTGTCAAAACAGAAGCCTTTGTCTTCTAGCTACCTTAGAGAGCCTGGCGAGGGTGCGCTCTGTTTCCCTCAGAGTGCGGAGGCAGGTGCTGTAGTGGGCCTGCAGAGCCTCTTGCTGGGCCTGCTTCTGACTGATCAGCTTTTTGGAAGTGGCACAGTCCATCTGGGACCAGTTCAGCTGCATAGTTAGTGTCTCGTTCTGCTCCTGCTCTTCCGTGATGGATTTCTTGTAGCCGTCAATCTCTTTGTCAAGCAAGATCACCTGGTGCTCAACATTGCTGAGGGAAACAAGGACAGCAGTAAAGAATGAATAGACGCATGCTTTCATTTTGATACTGTATGTTATCTTTCCGTTTAAATCACAAGTTATTGTTGTCCTACAAATGTTGTGTGGTATTTTCTACATATTTTCCACACATATCTGCATATTTTTTAACGTGAACATCTGTATCACATTTTGTCATATTGACTGAAAAGCAGAGGAATCACTGCAGAGAGACACCATCCTCCAAGATACTGTTTATGAAGCATGTCTCCGGCAGGGACAGTTACATGTATGTTTGGGATGCGTTTGCAGAATTAAAGCGGATGAGTAGCATATCAATACTCAGCCTTCTCTTGTCCTCATTCTCACCGCACGGCCTCCTGCATGGCGCTGAAGGCCTCATCTCGTCTCCTCATGCCCACCAGGCTGCTGTTCCACTGGTGCATCAGCTGCCTTCGTGCCATCACCAGAGACTCCATTTCCATCTCAGCCTGCACACACACACACACAAACACACACACACAAGCATGAGCGGACATGTGTCAGGAATGTCATGCTTCATCAATGGATAGAATGTGAGAATATTCATAGTATATTAGAATCTTATTTTTGGTTCAAAACATGACAATGAATGTATAAAATTGACTCTGTCTAATAATAACAACTTCACAGCTAGTACCCCTGCCTCCAAGTGGCAGTAAAATATATAAATCCAGATTTATTCTTTACAAATTCCCCGCAATTGACTGCAAACAGTTGCAGTATCAATAGATGCAGTAATTTATAGTATTTGCTCTATTAACTTAAAGGTATATATTGTCTTAAGTCATAGTTACCTCAGAGAGAGCCTCTTTGGCGGCCTGTGTCTCCTCTGCTTGAGCACTGGCCTGGGCCTCATACATTGCTATCTGCTGCGTCAGCCCCTCCATGTCCTTTGTTAGGCTCTCCACGTACAAATCCTGATGACACAGGACTATTTTCACTCTATAACAGTAAATGAATCAATGCTATACAGTCAAACCTTTGAAAGATCTGAGATTTGTAATGTGCCGACTTCAGCCAGTCCACCTGCTTCAGCTTCTGGTCTTCAGCCTGGCTCTTCTCAGCTCCCGCTTTGCGCCTGGCATTGTTAATGGCTTTGACATTAGAGCGCAGATCTTCACTGAGTCCCTGTGTAAAGACGACATGCAGCATCAGGTTGTCCAGCTCTGCCTGTAGCTGGGACACTGTGGAGAAGATACACAGGAGACAACATTAACACAGTTCCTCAAATCTCTGCTTGGAAACACTGATGCTGACTTGCCGTTGCTAAAACAGTACTCTATATCCAATGGAACGAACTACAGGCTGCTTTTAATGCAAAACCTACTGTGCGATAACAAGGATGAAGTTTCAAATCAGTTTATATTAAGGTTTAACTGCTGAATCTTTTGCACAGACATTTAAACATGAAAAAAAGATTAAATTAATCAAATGTTACATTGCAATTTGAACTGAGGTCTAATGAAGCACCAAAATCTAGACACCCACGTGTTTCAGTCCACATGACTTCTACAAAAGACAATCAATTTCTGTAGCTGTATCACTTTTCAGAGATTGGGTTTCCAGCATAAGCTGAAGAAGTGAAGTTACAAAAGAATCAAATTCCAACCTAAGGAGAACTTCTGAAAACCCAATTATGCTATGGTCCTTGGTGTGTCTACGCTTCTTTGACCGGACTTGGCTGAACACACAAATCGTGTGGCTGACCAACTCAGCTGTGTGAGACGCACAAGACTGTGGTTTCTGGATTTTAATCAAGATAATAATTACAATGTGATTCACAATTTGCAGAATTTAAAGGCCAAACCTAACTAAACATGTTGTCAAACATGAGAGTCGTCATGGATGAAATCAGTAACCTTAAATTTCTTAAAGCAAATGGTGCAACATAGTTAGAATGAAATATAATCCCGGATCAGCACCAAGGCAAGATCACCAAACATGAAGTCAGTCTCACCATTGGCTTTGGCTTTGCTGTTCTGGCTGGTAATACTGGACCACTTGTTCCTCATTGCCACCAGCTGATCCTGTGCCTGCTGATGTTCGGCTTCAGCCTGTGCCTTGGTATGATGACGGTCCTCCAGCCTGGTCTGGAGCCTGGCCAGCTGCTCCTGAATCCTGAACATCTCAACACCTATCTCCAGTATGTGGTCGGCATCTTGCTTTTCTGTTGCCAGCTGGGGCAGCGTGTGAGAGGGCAAGAATCGGGAAGCAAGACATTAAAAGTTTCCTTTTGTTACACACACTTTTGTAGCAGTTATTTTGCTACAGAAATGTCATGTTTAAACCTTTTTTTAATCATTATTAGTTTAATGATTGGTATTCAATTGTATATGCTGCATCTGGGATAAAAGATCAAACTAAAAGTGCAAATTTAATTTCTATACAGGTCAACAGCACCATCTTCTGGACATATTGAAACCCTATAAATTCAGGGACATTTTTACCTGTGTATATGTGAATGTGTATACGTCTTTGCTTCTACACGTGTATATCTGTGTATGTGAGCACTGATGGAGCAAAGATGGTAAAAGAACAGAAAAAATCTGTGATTGTATATGTAGCTGAAGTAGCCAACCTTTTCCTTCAGTCCCAGGTTGATCCTCTCCAGCTGCTTGCTGAGCTGGCTGCTCAGAGCTGCTTGTTGCCTTCTGACCAGTGGCTGTCAACAGATCAAACACGGCATCAGTGACATGACAGCAGGCTAGATATCAAGCATAATGTTTATGAACTCACTGTACAACAACTCAGCTTTTTGGAGGGCTGTGCTAAAACTTGAGCACACTGTTTTTTTTATTAGAAAGCACGAGCTCAGTTAAAGTGTTTCCAATGCACTTAATACACTAATATAAAGTACACACACACAGATGAGACATTGATACTATTATTCTCTTTGAGGAGCAGTATGACAATATCTATTCCTTTAATAAACACTGATTGTATAAATATTGAAGGAGTAGCTACAGACATGTTCAGAGTCGAGAACAATGAATTCCTCATCCTCTTCGTCCTCTGGCAATGGCTCCTGATCCTCCATGCCTTCTGATATGTTAAGGTTTGTGAGGTGAGGGATCAGTGGCATCTGAGCAACATTTGGTTCCACTGAAACACAAAATAAAGACATGATCAACAAATTCAAATGTAAAACATTTGCTGAGTGATAAAGAACTTGTAGTGTTTTTGTCTGTCTTTGACTGTGTCCTCTAAGTACATATATTTCTATTGTTTTTCTCTATTGCTAACTTGTTAGGAACAATAAAGTTTAAGTTAATAATGGTGATGTTATTTTACAGCACAGTATCTTGTCCTTGGACGATAAAGTTTCCCATAATTTAGTTTAAATCTAAATTAATTAAAGGTGGTAATGGACCTTTGAACTAAGGGATCCTAAGCACAGCAGCCTGAATTAGATGCTTTACCCTACTTACTGTGTGTAATTTGCACAAATTTCTGTGTTACACTTGCCAATTTAATTTCCCTTAGGAAAACAAAGGATATTGTATTGAACCGCTATGCTCTGTCATACTGTGTTGCTTTGTGCTGAATTTGCTGCTGTGCTGTTTTGACTGACCTGAATTTGTGTCCGCAGGAGAATATTCATCTGCACCACTGTGGTCAGGGTGAAGCTGCGGAGTCGGGTCATCGGGCTGGGGCCCTGACTGATCCTGCGAGCCGCACTGAGACACAGACAGAATGCAAGTATAAAGGTCCGTCGACACTGATTGTGATTTAAACGGTGTGCGGTGTTAGACACACAAAATGTCCACATTTTAGACTTTTACAGGAGTGGCAATTATATACATCAGGAACAACAGACTTGAAGTCCCTTCTCAACTTTTATTAAGTGCACCCAATAACAAAGAGAAGTGCAACATCACAGCACTTGGACAAAAGATGACATCTTCATGTTTCCACAAGGAGTTAAATATGGAATAAAAAGTGATATAAATAAAATGAAACACTAAAGCTAAAACAACTGTTTGACTCTTAATATCATACCTCTACAGCAGGTGGGTCCTCTGCCTGCAGCTTGCTGTCTTTCTCATCTTGGTTGGAGCCTCCCTCAGCTCCGGCGCTCTCCATTGGACCTGTGGACAGCTGGTCTGAAGACAGTCCGCATCCGTTAGCATAGCTTTTTAAAAGGTAGTCTTCTCTTCGCCGGTAAATATAATTATTGTACGTAACACATAGACACACGTTGTCCTTCTATTAGCGTATGCTATTTTAGTTTTAATTTTATTCAACCCTGCAAACTAACGTTAGCTTTCCGTATAAGGTCGGTAACGTTATAGAAAACAAAATCCTCAAAGCCAAACTGGACCAGGGTCATTTGCGACTAGTACAGCTCAGACAGTGAGGCTGAGGAAAACATTAGCCAACAGCTACAATAGCGGACGCCAACAGTTATAAATAAACAAATACAAGAATTAAATTTTCCTTTAATTTTAACAACAATTAGCCAGAGCTATACTTACTCAACACCGCAGCGGACCAGCGCAATAACGTCGCTAGGCAACCGTAAACTTCCGTAAGAGGAAGAGCTCGTCGTCGTCATCATCACAGACCGTTGACGTGTTCAAGGCAGCTTGACAGAGTAAGAAATCTGTGTGTGCGCGTTCATTGTCTACTGGGAGGGTAACCGTATAATCATTTTACTACGGAGTTACCGCTGTGGGTCTCATTCCTTCCGCTCATCAAGGTCATATTAACTTTACTGCAACTGTATGGTCACATCTAAACCCGGTTTAAACACGGTATTGAAATGTACCTTTGGGCTACATTCAAGTACAACACTAGGCTACACTACAATATGGATATATAGTTAGTTTACAAATTCAGTTTTATATAGACAACCTATGTTATTTATATCTGATGCACTTTTAAAGTTTAAACTACACTATGTCAATGCATTAATAAAGCAAATTAATACAAAGCAAGCGACTACAATTCACAGGACAATACTGAAGCAAAAGACAAAAGAAAGGCTTTCACTGACAGATTTATTTTGCTCTATAAATAAGGCAGATAAACATAATCACTGAATTTGGCCTTAAAATGACATAATTTAAAAAAAGGTCATTAATAATTCACAGATACAAATCATGGCATA
This sequence comes from Lepomis macrochirus, assembly GCA_024633595.2. Taxonomy (NCBI): domain Eukaryota; kingdom Metazoa; phylum Chordata; class Actinopteri; order Centrarchiformes; family Centrarchidae; genus Lepomis; species Lepomis macrochirus. The sequence goes on from JALXJV020000003.1 coordinate 6,269,791, forward strand.
TCTTCATATTTCCTCAAAAATCTTATTTCATTCTGTTTATTCCAAAGAAGTAGACAAAAATACAACCATAGCCCCACCTCATATAGTCATTCAGAAACAAACATTTAACAAAAAGTCACCAAAGGCATGAAGGGAAAGACAATCATACAGGGAAAAATGTCATTTCGTGTTGCAGTGCTTTAGTATCAGAAGAGAACAAAACATGAAAACAAGGTAAGAATTCTTGTAAACAATGTTAATGCAGGTATTGTAGCGCAGTTGTAAATTTTACCTCACAATGCTATATTAATACAGGAGGTGTACCTTTGAGCAGAGATCTGGCACTACAGGCCTAATCAAAGGACTTTGGTAAAGATATGACACAGTTAAAAAGGTATTTTCAGACAGGAAACCTGCAGATAAGGCTATACATTCTTGGCAATGGATGCTCTACTATACAGTATGTACCTTAAATCCATCCAATTGTTGTACATACAGTGTGGCGTGGTAGAGTCTTTTTAAAGCACTGTCACGTATCAAAGTTGGTCATTTAAATTCACTTCCAACAATATCATCATCGTCATCAACATAAAGACAATCATGTATAAATGACGTACAGAGAAATACTCCACCTGCTACTTCATAAACACAACGATTGAATGACACATCTGGAAAAAAGATATGCAAGATAGTGTTTATCATAAGAAAACAAAAAACTTTCACTTATATATTTGTGCAATAACTTGCATACCACAGTCAAAATGTGACTGGGTGAAAACTGTTGTCATACAATAACAATAAGAACAAAAACTATCCATACATACATTCAATAGACGTGTTAGAGGCCTCGTACTTCTCATCAGACACTCACTTTTACATAATATCTGTACAAGATCATACTATAGCCTATGTAGCGTTTCTATCATTGCACTTACTTTGTTTGTGTAGTTGTCATTAGTATGGAATTTACATAGTGAATGACACTTTTCCTAGATAATGTACGTTTGCTCTTGAGCTTTATTTCCACACAGACATGGATAAGGGCACCATTGACATAAAAAAGGGGGGTCTTGGCAAATGAAGGGAGGTGTACGGGGTGTGTTCACAGCACAAATAAATACTGTTAACTGTTAACACCTGACCAAAACCGCTGACATAAGACCACTTAAAGGTTTAATGTTTCATACGGTAAATAATCCTCAACATCAAGTATGTGAGCTTTTTCAATACACTTTTTTTAACCTTAATTCATTCTCAACAATGGAAGTGACAACTCTCCATCACACTCTTATCATTATGACACACCTCTAATTTTACCATACTATCATAACGTAAATCTCCACTACTGTATTTCTATAATAAAAGGGCTATGGTGCTCTACATCACTCTCTGGCCTTAGCAGAAACTGTCTGCAGGCTGTAAGGTATCTGGTGAATGCTTCCATATCAAAGTGTTCATAGGACATTCCCCTTATTAGCTTAACCAATCTCAATTCTGAGTCAAACATGACTCTCTTCACAAATAAATCCCTGTTAAAGGGGTCCTTACTGTTATATAAATCCTTCACATATCAAACCCTATTAAATAGGTCCTTACTGTTATATAAATCCTTCAAAGTCAAATCACATTTTCCTCTGGTAAGATAAATACTACTAAACTGAGCAGCAAACAACAGTTTGCCTTTAGTGTTTTCCTTGGTCAACTCTACTTTTAAATTCATATGGTCTCCTCTAGGGTAAATGAAAAACCCACTCACTATGGGAATGTATTTGTATTACAGTAACGTCTGACCTATCGACATTGGCTTCAGTTCCCCTTTTTTAAACTTCATAAGCTCTACGAAATACTGTAAACAATCTTCATGGCTGGCTGGTGCTGTCCCTCTCTGGCTGAGAAGGCTCTGGTTCCAATGTGGGATCGACTAAGGGTCCGCCGGCTGTGCGAGGGTCCATGGCAGAATGCATGATAGTCAGCCATACATCGTCCATGTTTGGCATTACAAAGATTTTCTAAAAAAAAAAAAAAAGGAGAGAGAATGTTATGAAGATAGTGAGTGATCAATCAATTTTTTGTATTGTTGACATATATAATGTCTTGGAATTTGCACATTATAGGTGGTGTGCAACTCTTTATAAGTTGCATAAGATCGATCCAGGATCATATTAATGTTGTTAATATGTTAGATTAACTTAGATCTAAAATTCTTCACATTGTGAGCATGCAACAGTTAGCTTGTAAAATGAGCTGATAATTATATTATAATTATAATTAATCCTTTGAATGTATGACGGCATGTTCATAGCAGCATTTACAACAGCACAACTTCAAACCAAATGCAACTGATATCAGTGGAATTGCAGCAGCGGATCCCGTTCAATTTAATACATTTATCAATTTAAACTTTTTGGTGTCACTGTCTCTCTAAATAGAATGTACCTGAAATTCCTGGTCCAGTTTTTTCTCTATCCAGTCTGTAACATGAGCCAGAGTGACTTCTCTTCCTCCCAGTTTAGGTCGTGCCTTCAGTTCCAGGTGAGGCGGCGTCCTAAAGCCATACCTGCCACACAGAGAAGATGAAAAGAATGAATGACTTTAGAGTGGACAAATGAACACAAAGTAGCAACACAGATTACAGCCACCACCAGCAGAGGGCAGTGATGTACTGAACAAAATGCTAAAGAAATGTCTTGTCATTAAAACATGCAGTTGCAGGATAGGAGGAACTCCCTTTGTTCTGAGTACAGATATCCTTATTGTGTATATGTCACATGAATTTTCCAACACTTAGATATAAAACGATGTGTCTTGTAACTAGGTAACTGTTGTCACGAGAGAGGAAATTGGCTAATTAAGAGTCATCTGAAAACCACTGCTAACAGAGCTGCCTGTGTCTTCCATCTGTGGGAAAGTGATACCACAGAGGAAGAATTGGTTATTTCAATGTCGGACATGGAAATTCACTTTGAACAGCAAAACACAAATGACATCAGCGTTTCCCACAGAATGACAGTGTAACTGTGGTGTGGTATATTAACGAGGTATATTTCTTATTTCACTATTTTAATTCTACTTTATTTTAGTGTTTAATCTGCTCCCTTTCCCTTCAGTTCTCCCCACACTCACACACACACCCCTACACCTCTGGTCTCTCACTGCAAACACACCGACTTGCCCTGCCCCTTCCTGTTTCTGCGTGTGGCAGCACAGTTGCTGAGGCTTGTTAATAACGTAGCCTATAGAAATGACATCTGCAGTGGTGTGTTCACTGATGACTTAACTGTTCCGTGCTTGTAAAATATCCACCATGTCCGCATCTTGTAATGTAATACCAGATAACATCTCTCCGTGAAACAATAGGTCACCAAATGTGTCACCAAATATACCTGTGTGGCCCGCCCAAGTAAAGTCTATGTGTTGGAAACATTTGACATAGCAGAAAAATAACACTTCCTTCACGTACCATATCCTGTCAGTGGGTGGAGGGGGTATGTTGACAGCCAAGGTTCCTTGCAGTTCCTGCACCTCCACTGTGAGCAGAAGGGGTGTGTTAGACACTTCCTCCATCTTCTTTTTGATGAACTCAGTTTCTGTGGCCTTCTGGAAGTATTTGGATTTGGTGATCTTGTCCACAAAGCGCATGATCTTGCTGGACTTGTGGCCTCCAACCAAACTGTATTTAGTGACAGGAGGGTTAGGGTTAAAGTTGCATACTTAATTTAGTGTAGCCATACTTCCACAAAATCTCATGATGTCTTTTTAATTTTATTTTATCCGACAAATAAATGGATCTCGTCATAAAGAGAGAGAATACCTAGCCATGTCAGCCAACATATGGTTAGCAGACAGATGTGTCTTCTGTCTTAGTCAGTACTTTATTTTCACCGTGAAGCCTTCTCTACCAGAGGGTGTGTTCCAGTGTTTCTAACAAGAACGTTTTTGCCTATTATTTGTATAACTATTTCATGATCCTGTGATTATTGAAATGGATGAAGTTAGTACAGAGAATGATTATTAACTCAGTCTCACCCTTCTGCTCCCGGTAGGGTCATTTGAGAGCTCTGAGGAGTCTTCTTCATCTGATGAGCCTGCGCTGGACGACTCTTCATCACTGTCAGCCAGGCAGTAAGTCCGTGGTCTGTATCTGGACACAAACACAAATGGATTAAGGTGAGCGAGCACGCACGCACGCACACACTTCTATTGAGGTGTACCAACAAAACAATGCAAGAGGGAGACATGGTCATGCCAATGAATGCTCACAAGCGATTAACCTCTGAAAACAATGTTTAAAGAAAGGTTTCAGTAAACCCAGAAAAACTGCGGCTCAGTGTGTCTCCTGCAGTGTTCCCATCGTTTCAGATGTAATTTGATGTGAAACTGAATCTTAACTTGTTTGTGAGGACTGGTAAAATTTGCTCACTTCCCATGTGATGGCGACCAATCTAGCCCTGAGAGGTACATCCTGTACACACACTATGTATTCAACAGGATGCACCAATCTGACTCTCCATTGCTGAGAATGGATTTGTGCAGCGTAAACAACCAGAAACACTGATGAAGGCACTGAACGGCAGAAGAGATCACTGTTGAAAGTCAAGGACTCACCAAGAGCAGAAACAGCCGCAAAAAGGTAGAATCCAGAGGGCAGAGTAACAGAAGAAGATATAAAAGACAGCAAGATATAAAACACTGAGTGAGAGCCACACAGACTGTGGTAGACATCTGACAGAGACATGTATACTTTTGAGTGTCAAGTAGAGAGGAAAAAGACATCTAATAGAAACATCTTGGGGCTTTCTAAAATGTGTGTGTGGTACGAGGGTTTGACCGCCTTACCCATCTTTGCCAAATTCCCCAAAGCGAACGCTCTCTCCCTCTTTGCCCAGGCGAATGAGGTTCATCTTAGTTTCCAGGGTCATCAGAAAGGAACCACTGTAGGAAATCTCCAGGTCAAACCACAGACCTGAGGGGCACACAGAGGTTAGTAGAAATGTAGATGTGAGAGAAAATGAAAGAAGTGAAACTGCGAAGTGGAAGATTTAAGGATATGAGCTAAATACTCTATACAACAGGTACTCCACCGCCATGTCACTATATCTTCGCGCAAGCACAGCCATGATTCATTGGTTTGTATAAGGTAATAAGTATTGGTTGACAAATCTCGATTTTCATATCTTACATATCATCAAATTATCCAACCCCATTTTCTGAGTGATATATGAAAGAAGCAGAGTTGAACCAAGATGGCTAAGGCCTGCCTGTTAAATCTCTCTCCCTCCCGCTCCTTTGTTTCCCCACTGCTCAGACTCTTCCTTCTCTGTCTTGCCGTTTCTGTAGCACAACTCTTTCCCCCCCAAACATCACAGAAGTGGGGACCCCAACAGATTGTATTTTCTTGATCCCTCTGCTTAGACAAGAAAGACTCAGTGAAAGACTTTGCGAAGGGAGAGGAAAAAGAGAAGTGGAGAGATCACAAGGTCCTTTGAACGGAGGAGAAACAGTTGGAGGGCACGCAATCTTCCCCCTCGCCCCTGTTTGATATCAGCAGGAAGAAGGGGAGGGGAGGGGGGGGGGGACTTGCTGTATAAACAGGGCTCTCCCTCTAGGCCTTTTACCTCTGCTCTAGCAAACCTGCTGTAATCTGGATTATACACACTATTCAAAAGCCTCCATTGAAAGTCGGGCATGCACAGAACAAGCTACGTGCACTCTGTTGATCCTTCTTCTCTCTCTCTTTACAACACATTCCTCACAAGTTCTTGTGTACAAAGAGCCACATCTAACCATGGACTTGTGTGGTTTCTCTTTACACCACTGGGAGGCAGCAAAGGACGGCAGATGACGCAGGAAAGATGACTAAAGGATGAAAGCCATTAAGTGACTCTAAACCAAAACACATTGCACTTTGCTGCCTGCAGCTAGGACATGTGCATGTATGCCATGGGAAAGTCCATAAAGTTTGTACAAATACACGGCGTGCCATTTAGTGCACATGTACCAGATTCCTTATACTTAGGTTAAGATAGATTTCCTGATGGCTGCATACATGGCACAGGTACGTGACTAGAAAAAGTAAAAAAAGCTGTTCAGATAAGATCGACAAATGCAGTACAGGAAGGCAAAAACCACAATGGACAAACTGCACTGAGACTGAGTACCCACTCCTCACCGCTCAGCTGAGGCCTGAACACCAGCTGGTTGTGCTAAATGATGTGATAATGCAATAAGTCTGGTGTGCCAGAGAGAAAAACAATCAGAGTGAGAGAGTCAGAGAGAAACAAAGCTGGGGAGAAATGAAAGCAAAAGAAAGAACAGAAGGCTAGAAAGTCAGAGAAGGTTTGAGAAAGCACAAAGTAAAAATAGACAGGCAGTCAGATTGAGATACAAGGTGAACAGGCTGAACCCAGTGGCTTTGCTATATCCTCCTGTCCTTGGGGGAGTGGTGGATAATAAGACCGTGTCTGGCTCGGCTGGGGTTTATGCTGGTCATTGAGGTTTGGTAGTTTGGGGAGAGGAGAGAAAAGCCTCAGCACAAGGAGCAGTGCTGTCTTAGTTGGGGTGAAGCTGCATGGCGAGTGTGTGGCAAAGAAAAGCCTTCAATACATGCAGGCTGACTGCTAGCATGCATGGAAACGCATGAGCATGAAGTCAAGTGAATGCAAAAAAAAAAAAAAGCTCACATACACACAGCGGGAGAGGTTCATTGATCCACTGCACTCAGCATGCTTGTTCCAGGAAGGAGCGGAGTGAGTCAAGGCAAACTTGAGATGCTCAGAGCAGCCACTGTTACAGCAGTGGAAATGTCAAAGGAAAACTAATCTGACCTTTTCCAACTGAAGTTTTCTAAAACTTTAAGGTAAAAGGCTATTGATCATGGATGGACACTGCAGAAAAGGGGAATGACACATTCACAGCTGTAGAAACAGAAACATGTACATGGCTCAGGAAAGCCTTCATTTATCGTTAGCAAACTGCTTGGAGCATGAACAGTTTGCGAATGCAAGTGCAATTAAAGCTGATGACCTATCCACATCATCAACAAAACGGTGTCCTATGTACACTGATTGCGTTTAGAGTGGCTGTTTAGGTGTGTTTTGTCTGGAACTGTTCTAATAAATGCCGTTGCCCTCTCAGCTGGAGATGCAATCAATTCTTGCTCTGATTCCAGGGTTATGTGAGCGCGGCAGTGATAAAAATGAGGCAGTGACTCATAGCACAGGAGGGAGGAAGAGAGACACTGAGACTAAACACTGAGAAAGGACACAACCACGTAGGTGAAATGAAAGGGAACAAAAGAGGAAGAGAAAACTAGAAAGAGAGTTGGAGACTACAGAGTCTACAGAGAAAGAGAGGAAATGGCAGATCTGCCAGGGGTGAGAAAAGCAATGTAATACATAGATATGGGACAGCTGAATGCTGATGTGTGTCTGAACGATCACAGGAGGATTTCCTCTAAAAATGTCATACAAGGCTCCTTCTGACCAAAACTGGAACAGATAGCTCAAAACTGCAGCGCTACTTCAGCCAACATAGTTGTGAAGGTGCAGCAGGGGAAACTACAGTCCCTCACAAAGCTAAAAACCTCACATAGCTAACCCTCCATTTATCCGATCCAGAGATAACCATAACACCTGCTAAAGTGCTTAGGGTGTGACTGTAGTGTACCTAGCTAGGTGCTCACCGACCAATCATATTCTACTATTATTATTCTGTGAACAAAGCTTTCGATTATGAAGTATTTTCCAGGATTTACAGCACATAACACCTTTGGAAAAGGAGATTGCGTCGTATTAATTGAGCACAAATGCCTTTTTGTAACACTTGCAACTGTCCAATAAACAACGACAGTACAACAACCTACTGACGTTTGAGCAGTGTTACTGTTGGCCAGACAGTCTGACAGCAGCTGTAGAGGAAAGGAAAAGACTGTACTTTATCTAAGGAGCTGAGAGCCTATATGTGGCATACCACTACCTGACAAGCTGAGTGGGTGTAAGTACATGTTACGCTCCAGTGTGACGCACAGTAAACCTCATTCTGCCTGTTCTTATTGAATGAAGCAGCTATTGTTGGCATGGGCTATGGTTTTACTATTGCTCAATTATTGGGGCTGACAAAGCTCAAGTTTTGGCCACCTGATGGATTTCCATTTCTAGTATTATAATCGTTTGGACAGTTACCTAATGTCGATGCTGATTCACATGTAGGCACATGAAAGTCTTACTATGAGCAATGAATCAGAACAGGATGATGACGTGACCCTTAGTGCTGCGTTATACTGTCACCAGCACTCTAACTCTACTGTGAGCATGTCATCCTGGATGGTGTTGTTTTCAGCGAAGAGTTGGGACTTTTGTCAGCAGTGCTGCGGTTTGCTGGAAGTAGAGCATGTCGGAGTCATCCAGACATAGCTTCAGTACTGTGATCACATTAGTCACAGCAGGAAGAGGAAAAGGGGACGGTCATGGGACAAAGTACTTATACATGCAGTGGATTGCAAAAGCACTTACCACATTTGACATTACTTCTTGAACTACAAGATTTTGAAGATGAAATTATTCAGATTTTTGGAAAGACTTTGGAAAGTTCTAATGTTTGTTATATTTTAACTGAATACTATAGGCCACTGGTTGGGTTGGAGACCTGCAGAACCAATTACAGACAACAGTCTCATACGTACTGAAATTACACACAAGAAACTTATTCATCACAGGAACATCATGTACACTCGTTCAATTTTAAGTCTGTCTAGCTAGTTCAAATGAATTCAACCTTTTCTTCACCTTTCTTTACACCTCTGAACCTGGCAGTGAAGCAGTTTGCGCGCTGAGAGATTGAAATCGTGAAATGTGGCGTGATTTGTGAGTTTAAGGAGCTTAGTCTTGTTTACTCCACGTATATTGTAAGTTCCAGTCAAGTTGAAGTTAGAAACTCTCCTGTGTGTGTTTGTGTGACACAGCTCATGAGCTGAAATTCATTCACGTGTAAGGACGTAACAAATGCAAGTCTTCATTTACGTTCACCCTCCAAATGGCACAAGATGGACTTGGTACATCAGCATACATAGACAACCAATTAAAACCCCAACCTGCAAAACTGACCACAGCTCTGTGTGAATTTGCATACAGTTACCAAATACTGATATTGTGAAAATAGCTTTAGAATATTTAGGTAGTAGTAATGATGAATAAGCCCTTCTTTGGCTATTTTTCTCTACGTGCATTTTAGACTCTTTATCATTTTGATGTCTTTTCTGTTTCACCTGTCTCCAAGGATTGAATTTAATTTCCAAAAATCAAACAAACACTCTGTTATGCTCATGATGTAAATGGCTGCTCCTATCCAAACAAGAGGGAGCCATGTTTTCTCCGGCCTCGAGTTGCAAGTTCTCACAGAAGCTCAAAAAATGTCTGTGGACTTGAATTTATTTTGTGTGTCTGAGTTCATTATTCAGTGTGTGAAAAATGTTCTAGCTACTGACTGGCTGCACTGACTCAGGGGGGCAGGGTGCAAAGCTTACCTCAGGAAACAGAAGACACTGTAACTACTTCATACAGCACACTCCATAGCAAACACTTCCTGATAGACAACTAGCTAGCACTGCCACCTGTTTATCTTTATTCTCTCTAATGTGGGCACAGCTAACTGTGTAGGTGCTTTCAGAACAAAAGGAACAGAACAAATGTGCTCTGTGGATACTGCACAGTGAATGGATACTTCCCGGAATATAGCGCATAGAGCTCAGCGTACAACACAGATAGCTTTACTGGCCAGACATGCCAGTATCACTTTACAGAAACCTCTGAATGTGTGTGTGCTCATGTTTGAAATTGATTTCTCTCTTGCCTCGGTAGTCAATGGAGGGTTTCGATGCCCCAAGGATTCTGGGAGTGGCCGAGCCCATGTCCAGTTCTGTTAGGGTTAGCTCATTCATGAAGTAAGGCAACTGCAAAAGACAAAAGCATAAAACTGGGCTGAGTACACAGTGCGTGAATAATTCATTGGGAGGGGAAAAAAACCTGCAGTTCATAACTGTACATCTTTCAAAGAACATATAGGATGCCAGCTTGAATGTAAACTTGAATGACTACACAGATGAATCATTAAATAAATACATGCACACTCATGCACACACATACACACAGGCATGGATGGATGATGTACTCTGCCCCTGATCACACCTTATAAATCGGTGGACTCTACATATCAGTGAGGGAGACTTCAATATTATATGCAGCAATTGAAACAGGACATTGTGTCCGGTCACACAGACCAAAACACGTGATATGATGAAGCAAAATAACACTGCCTGGGGAGCAGGTTCAAAAAGTAGGATAAGGTGACAAAAGTGAAAGATGAGGTTTTTCTGTCTCTCTCCTTTTGCTTCTAAACCCAGAGCGAAGCTGCTGGGGCATTTAAAGAGTTGCACAAAGAAACAAATTGATATTTGGGGATCTTATCTGTGTGTGTATGTTCTGTTTATCTGGACACATGTTTTCAGCAGGAAGGTGAGCACTATACTCTTATTACTTCATTCCCCACTTTTCTCTTATCTGTCTGTTTTTTTTCAACCACGTATTGAGTGCAAGGTTATCTGAGGTCTTGCTCCACTTACCCTTATCTTGCTGAGCTTCATCTGAATCTTCTTGGAGACCAGTTCAGCCCAATAGGGCTCGCTCAGGAAGTCCCAGAAGACACGGCCAAGGGCCGCATTCACCCAGGCAACATTGTCCTCCTCCTCCCCACTGGGCTGCACCTGAGCTGAAGAGGTGCTCTGAAGCTGAGGACACAGCAGGCAAGTTACAACATTAGGAGAAAAGAATATGAATCTCATATCTCTGCACGGGATTCAAAACAGTTAATCCCCAAACATATTGTTCCCCTCTAAACAAAGATAAGCCTCAGTATCAGCTACTAGTAATTACATAGCTTCTAACACAGTAAGTTTATATTGAAAATGAAGTTCATCAGCTAAGAAAGGAAATTAAAAGGAAAAGTTGTTTATAGTGTAACTGGAAGATGAGTCTGCACTACCTTCTTATCAGCCCCAGGGCTGCTCTCAGGACTCTGGAGGGCAGGGCTGGCTGCTGCAGGGCTGACTGCCACCTGTTTTGGCAATATGGAGGCCATGTATACACTGTAGTCATATGACGACTTGGTTTTGGCAATACCTGCAGTTGTTGAGGAGACTGGCCTGGGCTGAGATGCCAGTGCCTCATCCAGACTGCTGCGGCGACTGTGAGAGCTGGGAGCTGTGGGCCACAACAAACATCCGAAAAAGGTGAAGAATTAGATGCTGCACTCACAGATTTTTGCATCTCTCTGGCTATATAATGTAAGGATATATTCTTTAAAAAAATGGAATTTTGTGTATGGACACAAATGAGCTTTGCTCACCACTCCCTGCAACACTTGAAGCTTTCTTCATGTCCGCCTTGGGCTTGGAAGCTGATAGAAACCGCTGGAACCACTCCTCCTTCTCCCTCCCAGTCCGTCCAAACAGATAGAGGGTCAGCTCTCTACTGGACGAAGACGGCCACCCTCGCTCCTGTGCTCCTCCTGACCCCTCTCCTCTGTCCCTTGTGTTCTGGCCCTCACTGGCCTCCCACCTGTCTCCCCCAACCTTCGACATGAAGTCATCCTGTTTGCCAAGTTCAATGCAGATGGGGTATTTCTTGTTCCATACACGCTTCCTGGCCAGGCTCTGAGGCATTAGATATACCTGGGGGGGGGGGTATGGCAGATTAAGAAAGATTTACATCACATGAAGTTGGGCTTTAACACATTTCCACCAAATTGTATGCCTTTTTAAAGACTATTTAAAGACATACAGCACAATTTCCATGTTATATGTGAAATAAGCATATTCTAATGAACCAGCTTTAGACTAAACTTATATGGACTTAAATATCGGTACATTTACTTGTGTTATCCTTTACAAAATTTACAAGTTCAAACATTAACTACAGTTGACCGTTAACCAAGTCACAGGAAGATTAGAAAAACAGGAACATCATGTATGTATAATGAATTTTCTTCGATATCCTAAGAACCTACTTTGCTGTTGGTGATGTCATAGATCTTCTGACTGATATACGTGACATCGGGTTTTGCTTCATTGTGTGTGGCACGGCGGGCGATGTTGTGGTTGGGTTTAGACAGGCGAATGATGGAGCCCTCCAACCGGACATACACAGAGTGTGTCAGCGTGGCATGGTACGTCTCAGGGTCATAGTTCGATATCTCATTCATCCAGCCCTGGAGGGAAGACATTGAGAGGACGCTGTAATATCTGCTCACAGTGTGTTGTCACCCATGTAACATGTTTCTATAATGACAGAAAAGGTTCCCCTTTTTATCTCTTCTACAAACTTCACACTAATAAGAGAGTGTCTTGTAACAACAGTCTTTTCAACTTAACAGTTTGTCGTGATTTGCTTTTGGTGGTGCACTTTTGAAGTTCTTTTGGCTAAATTCAGCCCAGAATCCACATGTCTATTTGCTGCTTTGTCACTTTAATGCCAAAACTGTCACAGATGTATGTATCTTAAATTGCATTAGTTTGCCTTTATTTACAGCATTCCAAATCGATACAGCTGTACACAGTGCACATGGATGAAGTACAAATAGAGTATCTTTCAGTATAAAAGTTAATGTAATCATTTTTCATAATTTAAACAGAACATCAAAATTCTGTGTTATGTTGCTTTAACTTACACATTTGGCGTTGGACAGTGGTGGAGAGTTTAGTACTGGTAATTAGAATTTACTCCTAAATTGCAGATAGTTGTGAAAGTAAGTGTAAATATTTCCCTGTCTATATGTATTGACTCTGTGATAGACGGGTGACCTGTCCAGGGTGTGACAAAATCAATTCAAAGGGTTGGAAATATTCACTGACCTTATAAATTTCTGGTTCTTTAATGTCCAACTTGGTGAGACTCCAAAGCTTCCCATGGTGTCTGGACTGTCTGCCAGAAGGTTTTGGTCCAGTCAGCCACACAGCACCAATGGCTAAAAGGAATCCCAGCCCAATCCCAAGCAGCAGTCCTCCTATATAACTGGGCAGAGGTAATACAAAATACCCATAGACCAGTACAGTGAGGATGATGAGTGTATAGTGTGGAACACTGGGTGCTGGCTCAATACTTTCAGATTCATCTTCGCTGCACGGTTCAGTACTACCGCTTAGTGGCACTTTAGTTTGACTATCTGTTCCAGTATTATCAGTTCTATCCCCACCATCACCTTCTGTCGCAGTGCAAGTCTCAAAGTCCTCACTGTACAGGATGCAATAGTCATCATCGTCCTTGTTTAGCAAGAGCGGACATAGAGCATTTGTCCAATGACATGGAAAGTAAAGATGATTTGTTGGGGCTCTTAGTGTCAACAGAGGGGTGAACAGGTGATCCAACCGAACCAGAAGCCACGATGTTGGGGATCTCAGCCTCCCAGTCACCTCCTTCTTCCTCCTTGATGCAGTAATTGTTGTTGCTCTCCAGGTGACCATTGATTGAAGTAATGTTGGAGAGTTCTGTGGCACTGGCAGAGAGGGGCTTGGGCCGGTAAATGCTGCCGCTAACTAAGCTGCCACTCTTTTCATCAATGATCTTACTCAGTATTTGGAGCGGTTCTGAGATGGCCTCAGAGAGACGCCGCTTAGTGTCTTCAATTCTTGCCTCGACTTCTGAGACTTTGAAGAAGCTGCGGTTATCTGGTGAGGTTAAAGGAGAGGAAGGGGCTGTTTTAGAATCACCTGCTGAAGACACGGTAGCAGAGGGCATCCGGGATTGTGTGAATTGCTTGAAGAGTTGCAGGTTTAAGCGGGATTCTGGAAGACGGTAGGGTGTGGAGGATGAGGAGGAGGAGGAGGTGGATGAGTCCTGGGATGTATCTGAAGATAAAGATTTTACAAGAGTCTTCATCAGATGCCTATGCCTTACTGTAGGGGCAGCAACAGAAGGGATCCCTTCACGAGACTCCATGTAAGAGGAAATAGACTTTGTCAAGTTAAGGAAAGGTTTGTCACTGGAGGGAAAGCTGAAAGATTTTGTAGGAGAGGAATTGGAAGTTACGCCTTTTTGCTCAGCAATACGTGATGATGAAGTGTGCGTGGGAGAATTGTTAGTGTGACGTCTAGAAACTGGAGAAAGTTTGCTTGATTCAGGAATGACAGCCTCGGCTGCAGAGTCCAGCGGCACCCCTTCGAACATCTCCTCACTTGCCTCTAAGGCTGTCACAATATTTGAGTCATCCTGAGCAGCTGAGGTAGCAGAGACAGTTGTCCTGTAGAGATCTTCCTCCTCCTCCTCTTCCTCCTTCCCGAGAGCTGAGAAGTGGATGGTGATGGTCTCCTTTGATGGTGATCGCTGTACATGGAGCTTGGGGGACAGGGCAGGTGGTGGTTTTGCTGTGGAGTGTGCGCTCTCTGCATGGCTAGGATGCCGGCTAGTCATTGCAGTGCTCCCACTAGAAAATAAAAAAAGGAACAAAGATGACACTAAATTAGGGCTAGAATGATTAATTAATTAATCGATTAGTTGAATAATATGCAACTATTTTGATAATCAAATAATTGTTTCAGTAAAAGTGTCAAAGATTCTCTGGTTCCATCCTCTCAAATGTGAGGATTTGCTGCTGTTCTTCATCACATTTGATAGTAAATTGAATATTTTTAAAATTTTGAACTGTTGGTTTGGACAAAGCAAGACATTTGAAGATATCCCCTTGGGCTCTGGGAGAGTATACTGGGCATTTTCCACTTTTTGACATTTTACAGACAAAATGTTAATTGGTGGATTAAATCGATAATTAAAACTGTTAGCTGTAGCCTGAAACTAAATCCGTCTTTTTTGTTGAAGTGTTTTGGTGCTGTACATTTCAGTAAGAAGGTAGCAAGTGATTTGGTAGTTTTCCTTGAGTTAAAAAATTAGGACAGCAAAACTGGGCCTTTTTATTTTATGTTTAACAGGCTTATTGCAAGGCAACTAGCCAGTTTTGGACTGTGAGCAAGTTAGCAAGTGAACCAAGGTTATTTAGCTACACAAAAAATAAGTTCTTGACTGTTGTCTTTAAGGAAGTCATTTCTTCACATCACTTTGTCAGGGGATCCACTATCCTTTTGTTTCTTTTTTCATGTAAATAAGTGAAAACAGCTGCTAAATTTGGGGTCATTGTGTATTTTGTTAACGTATAGACTCAAAATGTGGGACACTGTTTCTACTGTTGCTCACAGTGCTTGCTGAGCAGACAATAAACAAACATTTTCATGTGATGCAGGACTTAAACTCTCTAAATCTATCAGGGAGAGCAAGAGCAAAAGGCCACACACAAACAAAGGTGGCTGTGTTTCCAGTTGGGAAGAATTTGGTATTCCCACTTGGAGGAAATGGGTTAAAAAATCCCAAATTATAAAAAGGAAAAGATGATATGCTACATCAAATTCATAAAAGACAACCTTTGATGACAATATATTACTTAGGCTGTGTCCGGAATTACCCACTACTCACTATATAGTGGACTATATAGTGGACTATATAGTGACCTCACCATTTTGTAGTGCTGTCCGAATGTATAGTGATGATAATTATACCCTATATAGTCCACTCAATGTATCCCAGAATGCATTTTCAAAAGTAGTGTACAACCGATGGTCACTAACCAAGCCGTATATACCATCATGCATCGCGCTGATAGAAAAAAAATGACAATCCCACGGCAATGACGTAATTAACGGCGACAAAATAACGATCGGGGTAGTGTCCGAAAGTGTTGTTTTAATAACGCGAGTGATCTCACTACATAGTGCTCTACATACAACTCCCTACATAGGGAGATAGGGAGTAGTGACTGAGAGGGGATTTCGGACACAGCCTTAGTCACCAACCTTCTATCTAGGAAGGAATACAATGGTATTAGTTACTATGCTATCTGCAGACCAAAGTGTGTATTTGCATCTGTGTGGGTGCTGCTGATAAATGCAGTGTTGTATCTCTCAAGCAGTTAGTTGCGTCATACTTCAGTTCTTTAGCAATCAGGCATCTTAAATCACCACAAAAGCACACACACACACACACACACACACACACACACACAACCCCAAACCCACTTACCACCTGCTTATATTTTCACCAATACCTACCACAAACTGCTCTGACATCAAGCAAAAATCACCCCAATGTGGAGCAATGTAAAACAAAAATAATAAAGATGAAACAAGAATTGAGACTCATAAGGAATATAAACGCTGCAGCTGCCCCATACTTGACAATTGGACAAGACTTAATGGTGGTATAGAATACTGAGAATATTGCACTTTGCGAGGGACACACAATTTATTGCAAGCGCTATTGTTAGCATATTACATTGTGAAAAGTCAAATGACACAAAACAAACCTGTCTTGTCAATGCCTCCTATTTTAGACAGTTGTCACAATGCTTCAACAGTCTTGACGGGGGTTTATAACTGAATTATACTGTGCTGCATGTATTAAAAGTGTATTACAACACAGCCTTTGAGGGCACGCGTCCAAAGAAAACAGACATTAGCCAAAGTCCAGATTACCAACTGAGGGTAGAATGCTGTAACATTGCACAATGATGGAAAATGTAGGGTGTCACAAGATGCCTTCTGGGTCATCAACTGACAGCAGGTCCACGTATACTTACTTATATGGGATTATGGGAAATTTATTCAATTTTATAAAGGCTACGTTAATAAAGTAGTGCACCATTTGTAGTCTGGTATTGTCTATACAAAAGTAAGTGTGTGATCATGGATCGGCCTTTAGACTTCCACATCACCATATTTATATGAATGACATCAATAGCTATGAATTCAGTTGGCTACTTAGCTGCCCAGTGTAAAGCAGAACAATGTGCTTATGATGGAAAGGAATTCACTCTTAAGCTGTACTTTTCCTTGGCTAAAATACTTCCCCATTCGTATTCAACCCTTGGTATGTGGCATTTTATAAAAGCCAAAAGACATATTGATGTAAGCAACACACACAATCAATGTTGGATGCATTCATAGCTGTACACAGGTTAACTTCTCTGTATTGTAAATTCTGCCAGGATATAACTGGAAACAGACTGTGATCAAACTGTTGCCTGTATTTGCATCTATGTGCCATCCTCTGGTGGTAAAAATATGACAATGTCTTGTTGACATTTGGCAATGGCACCCTTGTGCCTTGTCCGGACAACAGAGGTGGCATGAGGTCATGCTGGCTCACTCATATACAGACTCAACTTGGCCACTCATTGTCACATGGGTCACGAGTGAGCTTGTTACCCAGCCAGGCAGTCTGCCAGCCACCTCTGTCCCTAGCTAGGCAGCCTTCAGTCAGCAGCAACACAATGAGGCCATTCTAGTGGAGCGACAGTTGGACATGGATTTCATTTTAACATACAAAACGACCTAGCAGTACTTGCTAACAGCACATTAGGATTAGCAATGAAGTGGGGGGAGTATGTATGTAATGTGCTTGTGTGTGTGGCCTGTAAGCTGACTCTATCTCCCAATTAACAGGATGGAAACAGGGCAAACAAACAGAGCAAAAGCCCGGGCATGTACATCTGCGTGTTCATGCATTTGGCTGTCCGTCCAAGTGTGAATAATGTACACATTGATAATTAAGTCCCCGTTTGTCTTGCGTCCCCAGTGCCTTTCCCTGAGCCAATGAACGGGCTAAGCAGACAGTGCAGAATGAAATCTTGCCATTGATGCTGATGAAGCTAATTACTGAAGCAAACCAGCCTCATTAACTCTCATGTTTTGCACTCATTGGAGATGTTCACAGCTCACTGCTTCTATATCAAGCAGCGCACAACCCACAGAGCTATTATATACTGAAGATATCCATGCACATGAACTTGCCGTACATGGTATATACTTTGTGTGTATAACCATTGAATGTATTGTTCAAATGAACTGGAGAAGGACTAGTTGGTGAGGTAAGATGCTTATTAAAACTATTGTGCTTATTATACTGTCCGTTAAGCGTTTGAAGACAATGTCCAATGTCCAGCGATGTCCAATACAAGTAGCCTAAAATAGATCAACCCAATGTCTGAAGGGATAAGTTACATCTCTAATATTAATCTTGCATTCATGGATCAAATGTATCTGGTGTTTAAAAGCCGTGGCAAAACATGGTAAAATGTAAAATCCGGGTGCAATTTTTATCCTGTCCATTAGATATAATGGACAAAAGAAGATGACAGGGTTTTCTATAAACCATGCATTAAAAGGCCCCCTCAGTCTCATTTGTGTATACATAATAATATGCCTTTCAGACCGTCACAACGTAACATAGCCTGCATTCATTTTAAAAAAGGTTCAGTGTGCCATTCAGTGTTACTCACCAAAATGCACTATGTGCGTCCTCAGGTCTAACAAACATGTTGAATGCAATTCCTTCCTCAAACGTTTGCAGAGCATATTTAAGTATTTTAAATGCAGCATTGTTTACATTCATACTTGCTAGCAGTCTTCAAGTTCCACATTACTAATACAGAGTAGAAATAAAATGAATGCAGCATCCTTATTAGTTACAGTGTTTCTACAACAATGCCAATGAAAAACAGCAAAACTTCAATTGTAGAGTGTAGACCATGGTGTAGACTAGAGATTGTGTTTTCCAGGCCTTTATAAATCAATATGGATGAACCAATTATTTCCGTGGCTTCCTGACAGTGATGCTGCGACTAATGAGTTGCTTTGACAGCAGACTGACTGAGTTCTGACCCCTTGTTTTCAGAGAGTTCAGAGAACATGATCCCTGACCTGTTATCCAGTCAACAAAACCCATTTCATGTACACAGAAGCCTGTTACATATTAGTCTAAGACAGCAGTGTCAACTGTCTTGTTTTTTAAAAGCTTTTTTTTTTTTATAAAGGAGTAGTAGCCAAAGTAAAGAAATGACAAAACCACAATTACACAAACATTAAGCACAGTGTTAGGAAAGATTTATGTTCTTGTGTTCTAATTTTGCTTTGTAGATGTGTAATTTTGCTATTCAGCCTAACATCTCTAAAAACAAATGCTAAAAGCACAGATTTATTTAAAATGTTTCCAGCAAGTTGAACAGCCACAACAATCATCCTGTATGATTCTTAGTCCCGGTCTAATATTGTCTCTAGCTCACCAAAAAAAAGGCTCAGCCATTATTCAATGAATGTTAAGAGTTTTGCTATTTGTGATTTAATGCTTCTTTAAGGTAAATGTCTCATAGTTCAAACAATGTTGGGAGAAATTCTTTGTGGTGGACAGCTCTGGACAGTGCCTCAGTAGACAACAATCAATGTAGCCACGAGACCAGTGCCTTATTAGTGAGCAGTGTCCATCTTGTTGACTAGATGACCTCTTGCTTCTAGATCGTTACTGGTTTCTCCACTGAGTTAAAGTTCACAACAGCTCTCTCGTGGTTTCACAATGCCATAATAGGAAATGCAGGAAGTTCCTAAGTGAAGCAGAAATAGCTAAATATAGTCAGATGAGGAAAAGTGGGTTCACTGAAAGAAGAGAATGGAATTTACAACATACAGGGTTTTTCCTGCATAGAGAAATTTTTGGCGCCCCCCAAAGAGATTTTAACGAGCGCCAAAGGAAAATCACCATGACTTCACAGCCAGGAGTAGGCGGGACATTAAAAAAAGTTGAGGTGCTACAGCAAACTTTAGAAATGTGGTTGTTCTGTATGCACGCTTATTATTATTGACGAGTTTCTAGTCTACTTTGTATAAACAGATGAGAGACTGACCAACAAGCACAGCTGTCTTGCACAATAATTGACTGACTGAAAACAACCCACAAAAATGAAACTACTGTTTTGTCCAAATGGAATTAATATTAGGCTACTAACAGTAAGCCATAGTAGCCTATAGCCTACTATGATCTGAAATTATAATGACTACACAAATATTAGCATTATTCAAACCTTAACGACAGAGGTGTAGGCTAATATCAGAGACAGGTTGTATTTGGGAAACAGCTGAATTTTAACTAATAAACTATCTGTGGGCAAATTATCCAAATCAGTGTAACCTGTAATTATATTATTATACTCTTTACTCCCCCAGGTTGTGGATATATTTTGTTTATCAATAGGTCAGAAATTACAAGAAAATACATATATTTCAGTCATAAGGTGACTCATTGCTTTTACTGTAAGTGTACCGGCCATGCTTACTGTCGCGCAAAGTCACCCCCCAAAGGCCCATTCTGAGCCAGGAAAAACCCGACATAAATGGAATACTTAACCGAAACTGATTGGTATTACATTAGAAATGCATACAGGGCAAGATCCTTTTTTAACATCTATTTTTTTTTTTAGAATCAGTGTTACCAAGGTATCATGTTTGAGAAACTTTGGGTTTCTTAAATGCACAGTTCTACGGGTAAAATGAGTGTCTCTGTCTCCTGCATGACCAAACCAGTAGCTCCAAATTTGTTAGCCAGTCTGGATATGTAACTGTTACCTCTTTTCCACCAAAAAAGAACTGGTTCGGAACTGGTGCTGGTTCAAAGTTGGTTCAACTTGCGAACCTTCTCAGAACCTGTTTGTTTTTCCACTGACTAGAGAGCCCAGCGGACGACGTCATTACCGTCAAGAAACCCTCCCTCATACCATGCTGTGTGTCATTCAGACTTAACTTTTTTTCTTGCAGTATATTAGGAAAAAGAGTCAGTGACCATTGTTACGCTAGCTCTCTGCATTTATTTTATGTCAACAATGGGACATACAGGCTCCAGTATCCTTGATCCAGTATCACACAGGATAATCCTAAGCAACAGAAGTCTCCTTAACCACTGACAGAGCAAGAGGAGGGCCTATAACATTGAACCTGCACAGAACCTGGCAAATGTAACGGTGAAAGGTGCACACAGCACTGCAGCTATAGGACCTTTAGGCGTCAGTATGCATCAAACGAATGGCTTGTAGGATTGTCAAACAGCATTTGAAATGCTGTCCCCTTACACCTTTGTAGAATTTGAACTTTTCTCTCAAGCTCTTTTTCAGTCTTCCTGCCACAACCTCTTCTTTTTGTGTGTTTCCAATAAAGTAGGTTCAGCATGAAGGCTTGGAGGAATGACTGTCCCAAAGCGTGCACTGTTATACCTATTTGAAAGACTACTGCATTCTCCCCTTTATATGACGCAAGGCTTTCTGCCACGTAGCCCCACAGTGTGGACCCTTTGCCAACAGCTAGGGACTAGATCATACAACATGTGACTGTGTCTAAATTGTGAATAGCTGTTCAAAGGCCACAGCAATTAGCTTACTAAACACAAAACACACACACACATCTTTATTGTTCCAAAACTGGACAATATGTGGATGTGTGTACCATAGGTGTTTGTACACACATAGGCTTAAGCTAATAATGTTGATTAACAAGATAGAGCAGTTAGAGCCCCTCGGGCATCTTGGCTCAAACTGACCTAAACTTGCCACAGCCCAGTTAACATTGAGCTTAGGCTTTTAGGGAGGGGCGGAGCTACAGATGAAAGGTAAGTGGCACGTTAAATTTGTAATACAAGTCAAAATTTTGTACTGTAAAATAATTACATTATAAAAAGTAATTTACAAGTGACAAATTGGCTCTTCAACAGTCTAGTGGGAAAGAAGCTGCTTCATGTAAGCTTCCTTATCTGTTGTTTAGTCCAAGTTGAACTCACTCACCCACATTAGTGTCCCACTGTTCTAAATGAATGAGGATAAAAATAAAAAAAAAATCAGTGGAATTGACTGACAGTGTTTCCGGTGTTCGCAGCTCAGTAAGCACACTGTAAGGACTTTTTGCAAGTCATCCTGCCTGCTGCCTTCTGCCATTACAACACCACATGCCAGCACTCTCAGAGCATCTCAAATGTCATACACCACTCTTTGAGATAACATCAGTTGTATTAAGAAGACGCTTGATAAGGGACAGAGATTAGACGACAAGAGAAAAAGACCGTAAAAAAACACTTGCAAGCATGTCTCACACGTTCCCCACTGGAAGACATAATGAAATCCCAGACCACTATACCTTATCCAGGTTGCCTAGGGAGGGATTAGAGGAAGTCCCGCTTTGAATCCTGCTGTTTATTTGCAGTAGTAATGGCTTTCCCTGTGCGTACACTGACAGTTTAGCAAATGACTTGCAAAGTGTCTCACAGACCAGTGCTCACATTATTTGCTTCTGCCAACATTGCAGCCACAGTAGCTAACAGTTAAAGGCCCAGAAGGCAATGACAAATTACAGATAATCACAAACTGCACAAGGATTGTATGCCCCATTGTTTAGAGTTTTATTAAAAAGTCAATGTTGAGGTGCGACAAAGCTTAACATGACTAAAGATATTTCTGTCTAATGGCCTTTTACGCTTGTTACACCTTTGTCTCATTATGCAAACACTTCAGGACCCATTATTTGCTTTCACTGGATGATAAATGAAAGAGAGGGCAATAATCTTTATCACACATGTAGATTCAAGTCTGCAATGTGCCTTTATGTTCCTCTTTCTTTCACTCTCTCTTTGTTTCTGTACCTGTAGAAATATATGCAGGGTAGGTCATTAAGCAAAGTTGCATGGTAACGCTCACTATAACTGCGCTAGTTAGTGTGTGTGTGTGTGTGTGTCAGTGTTTGTATGTGTGTTGTTTGAGTGACTAAGAGGCTGTGGTAAACTGATAAATGCATGCAAAGTCCTTTCAGATTCCTGGTTTTGGAGACAAACAACAGCAGCCTAACAAAATCGAAACTGTTCTCAAGAATGTGGACAAACTGGTGAGACAGGTGGGGAAGGAAATCTTAGGTGGTGAGATCATTGTGGGTATTAACTAGCTCCAAGCCATCCTCTGCCAACTAGAGCACACTTTTCCACTGAAACAACACAGCCAGCATAGGGTATTGACAAAATAAGATCATGTTGTTGCTTTCGGAAGGTCAGCGTAGCACTCTAATCCTGCGCAGCCACAGTTGAAACACAAACTATCAATATTGTACTTTGCTCTGACCTCACTCATTACTGCTTTAAAAACCGCAGGGCTCCTTTTGTGCTGCTGCGTCTTACAGTACAAATGTGCGAATGAGTCTCATGACACTTTCTGTCCCATGATAGTGCTATGTTAGACACAAATCAGCTTTTTCTAGCTGCAACTATGGATAAAGTAACAAACAGTGGCAAGGACAGACAATAACAATCTCTTCAGAAACACACATACAGCGAGGTCTGAATAAGAAATGTTTGAAAGTAACAGTTGCTGTCCAAAAGATATGCTTTGTTTAAAAAATGTGCACATAAGAGTGAATGTCATGTCTGAGAGTTTTCAGAATTGATTTTTTTAATATAATGTAATATAATTTTTATGCTTATGATTTTGGCTCCTGATTGAAAGTTGAAGAAACCAGATGGTGGTTTTAAGCTATTCTTTATGGTCAGAACATGACAAACAGTGGATCACTTCACAAATCTGAGGTAGAACATTCAAAACAGTTTTGATAAAATATTTTTTCAACAAACATGCATCAGTAAATTGAAGTAAAATCTTTTTCAGTCCCTTTTCCTCAAAAAAAAAAAAAAAATCTTAATAGAAACATTAAGTGCTGATTTGTTCGTGATTCAGATGAATGAAATCAAAAATGTATTGAACATTTGTTATATTGTTATTGAGAAAATTTTTATTGCCAAGCCGTTGTATTGGAATCTGGAGAAATCAAACAACATGGCAAATACCATGAAATACTGCAAACGACAATACAGCAAGAAATGTCAATAAAAAGTCAGAAAAGAGAAAAATGCCAAGGTGATTTATCCTTATTTTTTCAGGCCATCTGTCCAAAACCCATATATTTTCTTATTACTATCATATAGTTTTTTGGTAATACTTAAAAGCAATAATTGAAATAAAAGCAGCAAATTCTTATGAAGCGTAAACTAGAGAATATGCTGTGTTTTTGCTTGCAAAGTGACTTAAACAATGCTTAAATGAATTGATTAGAAAAATAGTTGCCGATTAGTCAAGTAATTTTTAAACTTGTTTAACTTGTTCAAGTTTTTCAACCCTGTTGCTAACAGTCAAACATTCTGATGACAAAGCTGTATGACAGATTTTAAAGAGTTAACATGCTTTCAAAAGGCCACCAGGATCCTTGGATTGCTCAATTGTTGCCTGCAATAGCTCAGCTGTTGTGGATCACAACAGTGAGAAAACACTGGGTTGTGGAGAGCATGTGACAGAGCGTCCATCGAGGCTAAGAAGTAAAAAAAACAAAAAAAACCCCTCTGTATTAGGAAACACAGAGGGAGAAAGTGAGGGAAAGAACCCGGAAAAGTAGGCAGAGATCTACCTCGACCATACACTACCAATTGCTTTTAATTACAAAGAACACAGAAGCCTTGTGTTTCTGAAAGCAGTTAATACTCTGTACAGTCAAGCCTATTTTAAACGGTGTCGGTTCACTGACCCTGATGTTGTTCATGTTAAATAATGCACTTCTTACTTAACAGCTTAACCGCGTCAACAAGCCCTCATGATTTCTGAATGAACTCTTTGGCTGCAGAGGTGACAAAACAGTGACATCGAGCGCAGAGATCTGCCCATCTGCTCCGGTTACAGAAACCTTGTCTTAACATTGGCTCCCACGGGAGACACCTATCGTTTTTGAAACTAAAGCACTAAAACATGTTTTGTTTTTAGTTTGTATTCTTTAATGAGAACTAATTTCTTTCATTGCTGTTTTAACTGTTAGACTCACTTCAATAATCTTGTGGCAGCAAGTCACATGTTAGCAAGTCAGTTAATAAAAACAAGACACTGATTATAGGAACAAGGGAGAGTGAGGGTGTTCTGTTTTTGAGCGTGAGAGGTCAACCATGCATGTACACATGTTTTGCAGTCAGGCTATCAAAACAAACCAGGGCCCTTTTCATAAGGTCTTGGCCTAGTCCTTAGATTAGTCAGGGTTTATAGTTCTGAGAAATTAGGAGTTAAAACAGACAGCAGCTACACCGTATCGTATTGGTACTCAGCACAAGTTTCAATAGTTAAAAAACTAACAAGAAAAAACAACAGGAGTATAGCTACCGAAAGATTCATCCAAAATCAAGACACAGTGAAACTGCACTTTCTAGTCAACACATGACTATGGGAATGGAGCTGTAAGTCAAGCCACAGTCTGCATCCAGGCCTCTGGGGCAGCCATCAGCCCAGTAAACCACATCTGGTCAAACCCAGGAGAGGACTGGATCAACTTCCTGCTTTGTCTCTACAAAGGCTCCTGTTTCCCCAGTTTGCTGTATGCCAGAAGTCAACATGTACTACATTCTTCAATTTGCATAATTCCTGAATGAAAAACAGAAAATGACGTAAACCTCCACCCTTTGTAATTGCCTCAAAGCAAAATGAACCTTTTTTTCTGTAGAACTGGGGCTTTGGATTTTTCCTGTTTCTAGATTAAATTCCCCCCACCTGTAACTGGCAGCCTAATCGGTCTGGAGTAATAACAGAAATGTTTTTACTCCATTTCGGCAGGCTTTGAGGCACACCTGAGACATCAAACACAGAGTTCATGACTGGATGAGAATAACATGTAGGGCTGTATAATTTATCATTAGTTTATTTATAAAACTAATGATATTATATTACTGGAAGAATTAATTTGCAATATCTGATGTAATTAAAAAAAATATGTCAAATGTTAACATCTTACCGTCAGAATTTCTCAAAAGATTTTTTAAAAACAAAATGAATTCTTGCTTGGCAATAATTGTGCACTCTTGGACAACAATGAATGCAATAGACTTAACTACAGGTGTTAAATGCAGTAATCATACAATTTTTGTTATTAGTGTTGGACAAAGTGAAAGGCACTGGGAAAAGCAAATCCCAGTCAGACTGTAACGACAGAAGCCTATATTGTTATCAAGTGTGAGAGCAGCTGATGGGAGACTGAAATGGTCTGTGTTATGTCATTGTACATCATGGTGAATAACTGAAAGGAGTGGCTTATCTCTTTTCATAGATACTCACTGGCCACTTTATTAGGTACAACTTAATAATAGGTTGGACCTCCTTTTTCTTCAGAACTGCAGTAATTCTTGGTGGCATACTTTCAACAGGGACAATTTGGTCCATATTGACAGGATAGCATCACACAGCTGCTGCAGACGTGTTGGCTGCACATCTAAGACGCAAATCTCTTGTTCGACCACATCCCAAAGGTGCTCTATTGGATTGAGATCTGGTCACTGTGGAGGCCATTGGAGTTCAGTGGAGTTCATGTTCAAGAAACCAATTTGATATGATTGGAGCTCTGTGACATGGTGCATTATCCTGCTGGAAGTAGCCATCAGAAGATTTGTCATGGACTTTCTGAGTCCATGACAAATTTCCCCTAGGGGACAATAAAGTATATTCTATTCTATTCTAAGATGGGTACGTTTAAACGATGCTCAATTGGTACTAAGGGGTCCAAAATGTGCCAAGAAAATATCCCCACACCGTTTCACCACCAGCAGCAGCCTGAACTGATCCCAGGCAGGATGGATCCATGCTTTCATGTTGTTTACACCAAAGTCTGAACCTACCGTCTGAATGTCGCAGCTGAAATCGAGACTCATCAGACCAGACAACGTTTTTCTAATCTTCTATTGTCCAATTTTGGTGAGTCTGTGTGAATTGTAGCCTCAGTTTCCTGTTCTTAAATGACAGGAGCACCAGGTGTGGTCTGCTGCTGCTGTAGTCCATCTGCTTCAAGGTTCGACTTGTTGTGCAGTCAGAGATGGTGTTCTGCATACCTTGGTTGTAACAAGTGGTTATTTCAGTTACTGTTGCCTTTCTGTCATCTTGAACCAGTCTGCCCCTTCCACTCTGACGTTAACAAGCCATTTTAGTTCACACAACTGCCGCTCACTGGATTTCCCTCATTTTCAAACCACTCTCTGTAAACCCTAGAGATGGTTGTGCGTGAAAATCCCAGTAGATCAACAGTATTCTGAAATACTCAGACCAGCCTGTCTGGCACCAACAACCATGGTACGTTCAAAGTCACTTAAATCCCCTTTCTTCCCCATTCTGATGCTCAGTTTGAACTTCAGCAAGTTGTCTTGGCCACGTCTACATGCCTAAATGCACTGAGTTGCCTCCATGGACCGGTTGATTAGCTATTTGTGTTAACTACCAGCTGAACAGGAGTACCTAATAAAGTGGCCGGTGAGTCTATATAGCTTATAAAAAGACAGCTGCACTATTCTTCAGGGCTCAAATTAAAACAGTTAATGAATTCATTAATTCTCAGATATATGTAATTTCTAATCTATCTACTATTGAAAACATTGGCTCTCACACTAAATGCTGCCTGTGAACATACTGTCGCTTTGTGGATAATGTCTCAATTTCAAGAGAGAAATATTTATAGAAAGGCTATATTTATACATCTTCTCACCTCCCACCTTGCCTCTGTCTCTTTCCTCTGGTAACAAGTGATTATTATGACAGTAGCGAGATGAATGGTACTGTCGGAGCACAATGGAGACAAAACCTGAAACAGGCCTGTGAAAGTGACGGGCTGGCTGGTTGGCAGGCTGACACATTTTCTTGACATCTCAGTAATGGTCATTATTTCAGTGGCTGGACAGGTGAGGGAGCAGCACCTGCATGAATTAGGAGGAGGCTCAGGAGAAGCAATGCATAACAAAACAGGTCCGATTTTCAACTTTGAATGGCGGATCTTGCTTTCCATTATTATAGACAGGGACAACTGATTATGTTAACACTGACTCAGATCTAGAGTTGTTTACAAGTAAAACAAGCATCTTGGTTTGCATACGTCACATATTACTGACATCACAGAGCTCTACAAAGAGATTTACAGAAATTACCAAAGACACATCCCGATGTGGAATTCTGGAAAGATCACATGTCCAACAAAGCCCTGGACATTTCTCCGATAAAAACTCAGTTGCCTCCACAAGCACAAACTGATGTGGCAATAGGCTTACTGCCTTTGCACTGCACTGAGCCAGTGTTTATGACATTCACCTGTCTAGTCTTTGCATCACTTAAAAAATAAAGATGAATTATTTTAGTCAAACAGCTCTGTATCCATGTAGACTATGACACTTTTCTAAGGGAGCATGACAAGATGGTTGAATAAGCAGTGACCGAGTAACCCTGAAGCAAGGTACCAACCACTGCTCATTAATTAAATCATAAGGCTGTGTTGTTAGAAGAGGAAGCTTATGCCTCGAGTCAGGAGCCTGAAAACGGTGACATGTTTAAGAGCCAAAAGCCAAATAAGGTTAGCATGTATGACAAACAGACCATAGTGGGAACATATTGTACAATTCTTTAGTAATATTTAAAAGCCATTTTTAAAAAAAATCAAGTCGACATTTGGTAAACTGTCATTAAACTCTATTGTAAGGTGCCATTGACCTGTATTGTAACTGGCCATTGTGTGACAATTTCAGCAAAGGTGGTCCAATTGTCCTCAGTTGTCCTCTAGAGGACTATATACTGTAGGTAGCAAAACTCTTTATTACTTACTCAATCCAATATATTATACCATCTACCTCTCAACTGGTCAATTATTTGACTCAGCCTTAACCAAAACAAGAAAATTTCAGTTTTATAAAAATAGGTTAGACCTGCTGAGAACTTGGAAGACCACAAAGTGAGTCAAAGCTATGAACAGGTGTACAGTCAACAGGGGTGTAGGCCAATTCCTGCGCAGAGTATGATAAGAAGGAACATGTTCCTTGCCTCAGTGTGAAAGATGACTATGACACCACACCTGCTGCTCAAACTCTAAACCTCCTTTTCCTTTTCTTTAACAAACCAACACCCGTGTCTCTAACTCACCCTTTCCACCATGACAGCTAGATGCACCCACAGTTCACTCGTGCTGTCTCTTGTCTGTGACAGATGTCAGCTAAAGGATAACACTGCCATATTTTTATTATTATCAACAAATCCTATGAATTTATCCTTTATTATCAACAAAAACAAACAAAGGATTTTTCCCACCAACAAGGTACGTATGTGTGTAGCCACAGTCTGATACAGCTTGTGTCCCCCATGCCATAGAAAGCAGTTTATTTGCAAAACCCATTCTAGAAAAAACAATATTGCAGGAGCTGCAATTTTTTTGATAAAACGTTAAATGTGTCACAGCATACCATTATAAATGAAGCTTTATGGTGCTGCAGAGATGCTCAAATAAAACTACAAAGGCAATCTGCTTGTTTGGTACAAATCCCAGCAAAAATCACCTTATAATCATTTTAATATATTTCCAGTGTAAATGAAATGACCAGTCCCACTAAAACCTTGACTCTTATAGCAAATATCTGTCAAAATAATACTAATGTTAATATTAGATTCAGATTCATTCTTTATTGTCCTCAGTAGAGGAAATTTGTTTTCACAGTCTGTACAACAGCCCCTTCTACAGACTGTGTTGTCACAGCAGAGCATTAATAACATTAATAATAAGAGGATATTTTTCGCATTTGGTTCAGCCCAATTTTTAAAAAATCATATTAAAAACAATACCAATATGTTATGAACAATGTAACCCCTAAGATCTAATATAAGTCCAGTATAAGCAAAACATTTTTACAGAAGACTCTTTAATACGATTTACAGAGAAAATACTGAAAAACAGTGCAGCAAGATACCTGCAGCAAAGATCTGCAAATGATCATAGGATAAATTTTTACGAGGATAAGGAGAAAGACAAAGGGAATTTTAAGACTCCAATGGCACCACAAAGTATGGTTTTGTGTGTCGGACTCGGCCAGTGCCTGAAGGCACGGGGGTGCAGAAGAACCCTGCAGTAGATTTTGTGATCAATAACTCATCAGGACTTTGACCCCAAGACATAAAAGCCATAGGTTCAAAACAATCAGCCCAATATTCGAGCAGCAGTTAAAACCATGAAAAAACATGTTGTTAATGTTATTAATGTGATGTTAAAGTTTAATTTGGACACAATGAACTTCAAATAGTTTGCGTCTTTGATGTTTTTCTATATAGGAGCAACAGCTACACGCCAGAAATGAAAACACAGACTGAGTACTTATATACTGAGTGTGACTACTGTCAGTAGTAAACTGGTTAAATGGGAGGAGGCCATTATTCAGAGAAAACCTGCATATCAAGTTACTTAACATTTTAAGCATACCTTAAGGTCAGTGTGCTCAAAAAACCCATAGAACACCTTGCTGTTATTGACTTTTACCATCTATACTTCAGGGCTGTAGTATAAATGTAGGCCCACACAATTGCAAGCCTTGGCCTAACTTCGTAAACTGTTTGAACACAAAACAAGCGTCCCCTCCCACTCAAGGCCTTGAGGTCTGTGATGTTATGTCATCTGGAGACCATTTTTTGTTGAGAGCTAATCTGCATAATATATTTTTTTGCACCAGCATCACTGCAGGTGATTGACAAAGATGGCAAGGCTGCTCTTTGCAGTTATGATCCTGATGTTCTAAGACAGTATTTTGTAATTTCCCACATGCCTCTCAGGGTCCTTTCAGGTCAGAAACATCACTTGATATGGCCTTAGCGTTTGATATTCCCCTTAAAGTTTCCTTTGATACCTGAAAACATTTGTGTAAACGGATTTTTGTGCATTCCTGCTCTTATCTTCATTCTCCTGAGCTAAGTCAGTTCTTCTCTCCATTAACGCTCTTCTCCCTCTGTGCATCTAGACCCTCACAAAGGTCATTTGTAGCTCAGGAAACAGATCAATAATGAGTTCAGATTTACTGGCAAAGTGCTTACCTTGTATCCTCAGTGCCATTCAATCCAACTTGGGACTTGCATCTGCCTACTGCAGAGTCAAGTTACACATGTCCATAGTGCTCAGGGGGCTTCTGAGAAACAGCAAGAAATGTGCAACATCATTACAGATGTCAAAAACATAAAGACTGACAATATAAAGTGAGTGTATTTGCTTCTAACGTTAGGTGATAAAGTAGTTACATTGGTAGTCTTTGTGTACAGTGGTTGTGGACTACGACCTAACCATATAACTAGCAAACAATAAAAGCGTTTCCAGTGGCAGTTAGCATATGGGCGTTATTGGAAGGAGTTTTATCGGCTAATGAATATGATAACGTGGTCTAACAACGGCCAACTTAGTAAAACCAGCCTGTCCTGTGATGCAGGTAAGATAAAAAGCACTTTTCCTGCCTGTACTAGCTGAAATATTAACGTTACCTCATATTAACATATATATAAGAAATAACAGAAAAGAAACGCTAATACAAATTGAATCACGAATTTGTTTTAAAGTCCTCGCTGGCCGAGGTCATCTCACCAAACTACCAGAATGTTTCGGAAAGAGACAAGTCAAAGATAGCTTACCGCGTCGAAAGGACTTCATTTTTGTCTACATACACGGAATAAAATGTAACTTTCCAAAACGAGTCCAGAGGCTTTTCTCAACACGGTACCATACAGTAACGTGTGTGTTATCAGTTCCACGTACCAA
Organism: Lepomis macrochirus; assembly: GCA_024633595.2. Classification (NCBI taxonomy): domain Eukaryota; kingdom Metazoa; phylum Chordata; class Actinopteri; order Centrarchiformes; family Centrarchidae; genus Lepomis; species Lepomis macrochirus. The sequence continues at coordinate 6,301,268 of JALXJV020000003.1, forward strand.
GTGCTATCAACGACTCGTTTTCTCGTTCAGCCTGTTGACAAGCGACGGACTGGACTCAGTTCCTTAAAGGGAAAAACGTAGCAAGGCCAAAGTAATCGAGGCCCGCGCAGCAGGATGACTGGCTTGCTGCCTAGTCAAGGGTTGACGATCGATTTTTCGATGGAGCTTCTAAGAGGGCTTGTGTAAACAGTGTAAAATGTAAATAAGTTGAGTAAAATGTTGCCCAATGTTGGCTTGCCAATAAAGTAGGCCTAAAATAAGATTCTTACGAATAGGAACAGTGCTAAATCTATAGGACCTCATAATTGTGTGAGGTTATGAGTCCATGCTAAATATAGCTTGACTTGAGAAAAAAAACTATAGGATTTAAAAAAAAAATCAAGTCATCTTGTTAGGTGTAAAAATGCAAACTAATGTAATGAGTAACCTGACAGTGAGAATGGAAACCACAGAATCTATAATTGTACTCAATTATTTACATTAAAGCTTGTGATTTAACTGATTAAATATCTTCACAATAACAATATTGAGGCTAATGCATTTCTGCTGTAAGCTGAAACATTTAATAGTCTACAATTACATCCTGTGATTTACATAAGCATACATGCTTATAGAGTGTTGCCACCTAGTGTTAGTGAATTGCAACTTTTCCCATTAAACTGAGGCTGATGCAAGCTTGATGCATATGATCTGAAAGAAAACATTAGGCTTGAAATGCTAAGAATTTTTGTGATAAGACAAAAGCATTTATTAGTAGTTTGTACCATTGGTATCATTTTGTAGGCCCTATATTCTAAATAGTATGTCCACAGTCAACAAATGTTAAACTTTACAGCTATCACTACAGTAATTACACCATGTTATTATTTCCTTAAAGGGTGCTGTGTGCTTATGAGTCTGTGCACCTGTCCCAAATACGAGGTTTAGGGGCTGCACAGTGGTGAACTGCAGAATAGGCCTACACATCACATAATACTTTCAAATGTCAGTAAAACCACATGATCATAGTGATCAATTTCATAGATGATTATGGCTTTACAAATTTAATTTGTAAACAACTTCGAAAGGTCTTATAACTTAGAAATCCATAGGTCTGGAGAGATAGTTTGATTACACTGCAATAATTAACAGCAAAAACATGCATCCAGTTTAAGTTTAATACACTTGACAAAGATGTGATTTTCTCTTAAACTTTCAGGACACTATATTATGAACTTCACATGCAATACGTGTAATGTGTTATTTCATGTGTGACTCCTGTCACATAACTGTTTGATGGAGAAGGCAAGGTCCACCGTATAAGCTAACAGTGTAATACTGGCAACCACTGTTTCCATGATAACCAGCTCTATATTTTTTTCAGGGTTTTGTCCAGGGTCCTTTAGTTGCAGTATCTTGGTAAAACAAATCACCGTGGCCACCATGTAGAGTAACACCCCAATCAGACTGAAGGCAGCCAAAAATCTGTCAAAAGGTAGAAGACATCGCCCAGCAAAGTCACCTAATATTACCACCAGTGTGACTAGAGACATGAAGACACACACACCGTATGACACGCCAGAGGCCCACAGCTGCCAATGATGTACTCCACTAGGAAAGCCATAGACCACCTCCATGACCAGGGGTATCATCTGACAGCTTCCCCAAAGCTGGAGTGTCTTGAGGAGACCAGGCATGCTGCCCATGTAGCCTCTTTGCTCATGGGCTTGGGTGCAAAGAACATAGGACTCTGAGCCGTAGGCGAGGACGGTGAGAAAGGAGGCCACAGCAGCTGCCACAGGGCGTGACAACACCTTTTGATGATCCATGATGATCCAAGGGAAAACCACAGAGGCACTGAGGCACATCAGCGCACCTAAGGCTGCCACTGTTATAGTTAGGTTCTTCCAGGATATTGGGATGAGGCTGTGAAATTGGATGACGCTGAGAACATGGATGAGGAGTGTAAGGGTGAAAAAGAAGCACCAGGTAAACATGCAGTAGATCCTGAATGTTTTGTGGTAATGGAGGTCGGATGAACTTTTGTTTAAGTCTGAAGGTTCCAGAGAGGCCACAAGACTGAAGGTAGTACATCCAGTTAAGACTTCCCATGTCCGCACCAAAAAAAGGGGACTGATGAAGTCTCTCGCCTCTAGTACAATCACAGGCATTGTCACAGTGTTGAATCTGAGAGATGATATCCGTAGGTGTGTCAGACAGTACCTTAGTCTCAGTTCCTCTAGATTTATTTAAAAAAATCTTGTAAATCAAAAACTTTGTCAACCAGCTTGTATTGTTCCCAAAATATCCACTTAATGTTGAGTTCTGAAGAATATTCCAGTAGAGTCCACGGAAACAGTCACCTCAAACAAATCTTCTCTTGAACCATCAGGTTTCACAAAAAAAGCACGTGCCTTCTCTCTGTTCTGTTCCCTGTGCTTCCTCCCGTTTACAGGCAAAGTAAAACTTCAAAATAGCATCTCTTAGAATATATTTTGTAGCACTGCCACTGTCAAAATAGGCCTCGCCCACTTCCTTTTTGAGACTGCAGCAGTGCTTTCAGTGTCACTAGAGGTAGGTGCAAATGACCACAATAAAAAGCGTATGCAAACATAGCTACGTTCCTCCCACCTTCGATTCTCATGAAACATTGTTCCTTTTTTTCAGTGGTAATAAACCACTGTGGGCACAGGATACTTACTTTACAGTACGGGCAGCAACCTGCAAACACTCTCGTTGACCACTTTGACCTCACAGTTAAAATATGGTCTCAAAAAGTTCTCTGAAAAGTTGTTTGCATGGTGTTTGAAGCTGTCTGTGAAGTATTTGTGTCAGGACAATCTGTTGATGTGATGAGTGCCGTAGATCATCTGAGTGAAGTGTTGCTCAGAGGATGTGGGTGTGGATCTGCTCTAGCCTCAGGGGAGAAGAAGCTGATATTGTTAAGAGCATCTTGTCCCCCTTCTCATTTGACAGCACTTTGAAATGTGTCTGATTTGCTTGGATGGAAAATAGTGTGTAGAGATTTATGTGGGCACCAGCACCAAGCTGGAGATATTGTGTTGTCTGAATGTATATGCATTCGTTGGCATGGGTGTGGATGCTTTTTCCTTCTTGTATGCATGCGCTTACACTCTAGAAAGGTTTTGTGTGCATGGGTCACTGCATATGTTTTGTGAATGTGTGCATGTTTTCATAGGGCAGAGGCAAGTATCTTCCTCTTGTGTGTACACAAGCACACAGAGTCCTCTGAAGATCCCAACCAATCACTTTGCCTCTGTGTATCGGCACACACCTGCTCTCTGTGTTATAAATAGACGGTGGATTCATCAATTCCCTTGTGTCACACAGCTCAAGCTCAAAAACATCTGCTTTGACAGAAGGGAGAAGACACGCTTCACAAAGACAGACGATAGCTGATAAACAGTGTCACTAGAGAATCATGGCTCCAATGTGTGTTTTGGGGGGTTATATCAATTTGCCAACTGCTTATTAAAAGCTAAGACATGACCCTTCAAATCACCATGTATATGGCTCAGTTGTGCAGTTTTAAATAAATAAATATCAATAATGATTTAGAAATTCCTGCACAGAATGACACAGGAGGTTTCTGATACATTATATCTAAACTTCAAGATTTGCTGGAATGGATGTATTTATACTCTGTAATGATTATCTCACTTTTCTAGTCGTTCCTGTGTGAATCTACTACCCCTCTGTGGTAACAATAGGAATTGCACCTTTTCAGACGTCCTAAAATGGAGAAGAGATGGACAGCTGTCTGTAGTACTGGATGAGCAGCAGCAGAGGGGGAACGTCTTCAAGTAATGAACTCAGATGCAGTGGAAGGAAACCCGTCTGTTCTAAGTACCTCTTTATTTGCAGAATGCAATACCGACCTTCCAGTGCTGACAAAACTATTACATAGGCTATATGTACATCATACATATCACTGATGCCTGTTGGCAATTGCACCCTGATAAGCTTTCATTTTGAATCCATGGCAGTAATTTGATTGTGAAGACTGTTTTAAGGAGGAGATGATAAAGAATATTTCCTGAAATGAAATTAGATTTTTTTTAAAAAAAAATCATCTTTGATTGCAGTAAAGTACTTAGGATGACATTTACACACTGCTGTTTAACTAACTGGCAGTAGAGCTGTTTATGTCATTTCAGCTCACTGGAGCATAAAACAGCTTTGGCCTATTAAAAGTCTATTTGGGTCTGTGCATTCACAGATACAAACACTCATGACATAATATTGCTGGCAGACTGGAAAAGAAAGTACATGTACTAAAAATTGGTTTTGTATTTTAATAAAAAATGGAGCTTTCCTTTTATTACATTAATTCATTTGGCAGGCGACACTGTCTGAAATGACTCACAGTGAGTGTATTCAGATTATGGAGGAAGGAGAGGAGTTAAAGGTTATCAGAAGTTCAACCTCCTACAGAAACTAGAAGTTTTCTAAAAGATGTGCTAGTTCTTGGGGTTTTAAATTAACACATTTGCTTTTTGTACTTTGAATACCTAGTTATTTTCATAAGAAATAAAACATGAATAAAACAACAGCAACATAAACAATGATAGCAATAATTATTATTGATGACTTCTAAAAACAACTTACTGTTACTTTATTTATGTAGCACTAAAATAAGTTACAGAGGACTTCACAAAATACATAAAACTAAAAGATGAACAATGCAATAAAAAAACAAAAACATTCAAGAATAAAATAAGGAGCAATTTAACAGTACTATGTAGCCTTAGGGACAAAAGTGATTTTAACTCATGAAACTTTGCAGTCGTTTATTTATGGTTGTCCTTGTATCATTCCTCTTACTGCTGTGTGCGGCCTAAGGGAAACTGATTGGAAAAGTCCAATAAAAACTGTAAGTCTTGTTACACACAAACAGTGGAGTTATTAACATGCAGTAGGATTAACATTACTAATAATTACTAACACTACACATTTTGGAGTGGTGTATAAATAAATGAATAAATAATAAAACATCAACTGGAAATTGAAGCTTCCTCGTTCCAGTCAAAGAGGCTGCATTACCAAGAGACAAAGTGTGAAGCATGTCCGATAAGCAAAGCTGAGAAACGACCAAAGTGTGACATTGTGGTTCACAGCAGAGTAGCATATCGAAGTTTCCTTTGGCAAGAAGCTGAACCCTTGAATGGTGTGTGAAGAATGGTGTGTTACATTGCTTCTGATGAGCAGTTGGCACCTGGAGTGGCAGCCTCTGGGATAAGTGTATAAATGTGTGTGAAGCTCTTTGAGTGGTCGGGAGACTAGAAAGTCCCTTTGCCATTTACTTTGTTGTTTTTTAAAGTTGGATGCATCTGCAAACCTGCAGCACTGACAGAGAGCACCATGTGACACAGGAAGTCTCGTATGCATCTCTTGAGATGACTGTCACTGGAAGTGCATGTTAGAGGTTGGGGTTAGAGGTGAAGAGAAAGTGTTCTTGGAAGAGATGACTTTTCAAAAGCATCTTGAAGTTAGAGAGGGATGTCCCTGCTCTGACGGCATGTGGTGGCTCGTTCACTGGGATTGCTTTGTGTGTAAGGATGGCAGAGCAAGTCGGCGTTCGTTGGAGGAGCCCTGTGGCCAAGAATGAATGTAAAGTTGTAGTAGTTTAGTTTAGGTAGTTGGGTGCAGACCCAGTACTCCCTCTGTATACAAACATTAGTGACTTCAATTTCATTCAGGAGGTCACATAGAGCCACTGGAGGTCACTGAGTAGTCCTTTCTGGGATGATAAAAATCAGGCGCGCTGCTGCATTCTGAACCATTTGTAAGTGTTTCACCGCACAAGTAACTTAATGACTTGCTCTATTATTTAAATGCCAACATGGCATATATTGAGCATCATTTCTTCTTACTTCAAGGTAAAGTTCCATATACAGTAAAGCCGCTGCAAAATTAAGCTTCCCCATTCAAGTAAATAAACTCAACCACATGAGACTGTGAGAAATGTGTCAGATGAACAAACTGAAACAAGACCAATATGTGACATTTGGTTTATGTGGTATAGGAACAGAACAAGCACTGTTGCAATGATTGAGTACCACTCAAACAGGAACAATAAAGAATAATGTACAAATTTTCGTTCATCAATGCGCACATTATTTACTACATAGATTTAGAGATAGTTTAGTATTGTTTTACAGTGGAATGCATCTGCTACTTGCAGCACTAACAGAGAACACAGTTCTACTGTGTGACAACACAGGAAGTTTGTGTGCATCTCTGGAGGTGACTGTCGCTGCCCTTTAGTCATGATTGATATTTCTACTGTAAGTTTAAAATGATTCAGTCCCCTTGGATTTCATGTTTTGTTCGATTGCACCAAATCACATCGGGTCAAATTTCATTTTTTTGTTGTTTTTACAGAAAAATTCCTAAAAATGCATCTAATTTAAGTACAAATATAAAACAACACTAGTATAATGACACACAAAAATATTCATTGGTGCTGCCAGTTGTTTTTAGAAGTCACCAAATAATTTGACTGAATCACGTGTGTAATTGACACGAAAAGTGAACTTTAAGGTCCAACCTCTGGCTAGTCAATTTCCTACATTACAGGCAAAATCTCCTCTTAATGAAGAAGTGAAGTTTTGAATATTTGAAGGACGCATTTAGTTGTAGAGAGAGAGTGAGAGAGGGCGTTGTTGGATTAGGCTGGTCATAAGCAAGGCAAGGCAAGGCAAGGCAAGTTTATTTATATAGCCCATATCAACAACAAGGTAATTCAAAATACTTTACATAAAACATAAAAGCAACAGGGACATATAAAAAAGTTAAAAAAAAGTTAAATAGAAAATAAAAACAGGCAGGTCTCTCACATTTGCTTATTTTACTCGTTTTTACCCCTTTATTTTACATTTGGACTGTAACCCTAAGGGGACTCTAACCTTTCTTTAGATACAGTTGTCACTGTAAATCCGGATTGTCCACCCAACAAACTCTGGTAAAAGCGGTTGACAGTGGGACCCTGTCAACAAATTACTTAGGTACTCTAACCCTAAGGGGACTCTAACCCTTTAACACTTAGGGACATTAACCCAAAGGGGACTCTAACCCTTTAACACTTAGGGACTCTAACCCTAAGGGGACTCTAACCCTTTAACACTTAGGGACTCTAACCCAAAGGGGACTCTAACCCTTTAACACTTAGGGACTCTAACCCTAAGGGGACTCTGACCCTTTAACACTTAGGGACTCTAACCCTAAGGGGACTCTAACCCTTCTTTAGATACAGTCGTCCCTGTAAATCCAGATTGTCCACGCTACACACTCTGGTAAAAGCAGTTGACAGCGAGCCCTGTCAAAAAGTTAACAGAGTTTGTTCCAGATACATGGAGCATAAAAACTAAATGCTTCTCCTCATTTAGTTTTGACTCTGGGGACAGAAAGCAGACCTGTCCCAGATGACCTGAGAGGTCTGGATGGTTCATAATGAAGCAGAGAATCAGAAATGTATTTTGGCCCTAAACTATTCAGTGTTTTATAAGGGACAATTCATCCCATGGAGAACATGAATATCTGTACCACAATTCACTTGAATCCATCTACTGATACATTTTACTGTTAACTGACGAAGTCAATCTGTGAGTGAGACAAGATGAAAAGTCAGGGTTCCACCAAAGTTGTTAGTTGTTTTGTTTGTCAGAAATTGTTTACCAAGGTTTATGGTAATCCACCAAATAGCTGACAAAACATTTCTTTATTGCCCTTTTCGTTTCAGGTTCTTTAGCCACTATGTAACGCTCACCTGTTGCCTTTCTCGGCTAACTGCAAACTCGAGTGCCTTTCATGCAGGTAATGCTCTAGTAGGTATTACAGCCTCATAATCTGACATCAGCAGCTGTTTGCACTCTTTTTGTCACGATTATAGCAGCCAAATTGGTGTGATGATCGGCTCTGACATGATCTGAATCCGCATGTAGGCCTATGCCTAAGTCCTCCACCCGCCCCCATCCAAATTATTTTCTCAGATTTAGAAACCTGCTCTTGCGTGGACATTTCATACTCCAAAAAAATATGCAAAATATCAGAGACAAAGTTTTTGACTTGAACCGGAAACTATTCTGCCCAGCTGATGCATCACTGCTGTGAGAGTAATCAAGTGGATCCGACTCGTGCTGTGAGTCGCAGTCAGTTTGTGACCAAGTGGCAATGTACTTGGTAAAGTCTTGCAAAATAAAAATGTAAAAACTGAGGCGCAAACTTGCTCTATGGACTTCCTTACACAGAGAAAGCAGACTGTCAGAATTGGCAGCAAAACATCGAACACCGTCACAGAGAGCACAGGATCACCTCAGGGATGTGTAGTGAGTCCATTACTGTTCACACTGCTGACACAAGACTGTTTTGCACTTTATAACATCCACCACATCATAAAGATTGCATATGACACGACGGTAGTGAGCCTCATCAGCAACGAGGATAAGTCGGCGTACAGGAAACAGTGGCTGACAAACTGGTGTAAATCCCCCAACCTCACACTCAACTGCTTATCCTGCGTACAGGGTCGCGGGGGTCTTTAAACTTGCGAAACATTATTTTGTTTTTATGTATCTTCATAGAAATGACAAAAGGAATTGTGGGAATTTAGCCAACAACAAAGAATAAATAACAGGGCTTTTACCAAGAAGACAGGATGTAGGCCTAAAAGAGGTTAACCAGAGTTGACAGAAAGGTTATGGGTTAACTCAAACCTAAACGTTTAAATGAGACGAGTGATTTTACATGTATGCCATTTGAAAATATATGCATAGTTTACATGTATTTTGTCAGAAGAAATGTAAGGATTACAGCTTTCGATTAGGTGCATAACTTGTCTGTTTGTAACAGGTGTGTAGGACAGTGGAAATTTCCAGGAGAGTGGTCAGCCAGTATTGTCCAGGCCTGTAGCCAGGGAATTTCCAGGCGAGTGGCCAGTACAAAAATTATGATCATATAAGGATTTGGTTCATCTCAAAGGTTAGGCTATTGTAAGGACCAAGAGCAAAGATTTGGGTATAAAGGAGGAAGGAAGGAGACAAAGAAGGTCTTCTCTTGAGCTGTCAAAGAGAGGTCCACTCGGTCCGCCAGGAACTAAGGTAGTAGTCTATAGATAGGTTAAATTCTAAGTTAACCTTGCCCTAGAAGCAATATCTTGGCAATATCGATTGATAATCTGATTTTGGTTACAGTTATCCTTTTCCATGGCATTACTGTTACTGATTCTTAAGGTGGTCTGTAATCCATACTCATTTTTATATTCCTGTAAATAAATTATTTTAAAAACTTATGTTTGGTGATAAGTTGTGATTTATATTTCCGTGAGGGGAAAGCCCAGACAAAAAAGGAACCACTGAATCAGAATCTGAATCTGGTATTTGGGACAGCGAGCTGCACGTTATCGGTGGTGCTGAGATTAACATTTTTGTGGAACTATGCACATATGCCTATAAAAACAATTTGTTTAAGGCATTTTGAATGCAGTGTATCATTGTGAATGACATTTGAATGGCATTTTGCATTTTGTGTGAGCGGTTTTGGGAATTCAGTGTAGAGTTTTGAAAAAAGGAGACATAGTTATGAAAACTTGTGTAAGCAGTTGTAAAAACAACTGTAAATGAGAAAAGTGTAAATGTAAGAAAGCATAAAAGCCTTACTGAATTATGTTCTACTACAATTTAATAATCTGAGTTGTCACCCGCTGCCTGAATTTTGTTTCCTTTATGCAAATAAACTCATTTACACCAGAAATTAATGCAGAAACTGGAGCCGAAATTTAAGTATTTTCTGGGCCCCCCAGACTTCCCAATTAATGTGTCCCCTCTAAAAACAATGCTCTTGCATTTAAACAACAAAATTTCTATAAATTCACTACCATGCAAGAAAACAGTCTCTGGGTTGACCCACAGTTTCTGGGGGTAACATTCCCAGTTACCAGGTCAGGTTTGGTCTCCCAAGTTAGGCTATGATGTCGGGCCATGATTATTGTCTGGGTGTTTCATCTACAAATGAGGGAGGGGTTAATCCTTCTGCTGTTGTAACGGAGGAATCTGCAGGAGCTCGCTACTAATGTGATGTTGGCTGAGAATAAAAGTTTGTGTCTACGGTCACATCCAGGTTCTTTGCTGTCTGAGTTGGTATCACCTCAGTACTGTCGGTGGTGACTCACTGTTGACAATAATGTAAAAAAGGGAACTGTGATATCTCACTGGGAAAGTAAATGTCAGGGTGGTGGACAGTGGGAGTCATTACAACAGGAACAGTAAACAACTCTTTACTGTTGCAAGAATACTGGAAGTGTCATCATAGTTTATGCATTTGACCACATCTGGTTTATGGAGCTGAAGATGGCTTATGACCATGCATATGCAATGCAATCAATGACAGCTTGAACTAAATTAAGTCAACACATCCTCCAGACCCTCAGTCTAACGTTAACTAAATAAAACTGTAAGTTTATATGATCAGCAATAAAGCTGTAACCTGTTTGCAGCCGACATTAATAATTAACGTGAGAGCAGCCAACAAGTACCACAAGTTTGGCAAGCAAACAAACCCTCATCCATCTTTTCATAACAAACGACAGTTGGTTTTAAAGTCAAAGTTTATGATGAATTGCACCATTGTTTGTTGTCCTCTCCGCACATCTGGTTGTGTGCAGCTGAAATTACGTGTTACGTAGGTAGGTTATAGGTAACGGAAGAAGGGGAGGGAACAACAAGCTCATCAGACGTTTCCTAAAAATAAACATTGTTTGCGAGTCCCGCACCTCGAGTCGGTGTCAAGTCTGAAGTCTTTTGAGGATGAGCCTCAAGTCGGTCTAAAGTCACTGTGTGTGCAACTTAAGTCGGAATCGATTCTGAGTCTCAAACTCAAGTTCCCATCTCTGATGCCAATCAATGTATGTTCCAACCAAGTGGTAACCTCTGGAGCTGAAAATTAAGTAGGCTACTTGTGGAAGTGCCAAAATCTGTTCAGTTCAAGGCAAGGCAATTTTATTTATGTGGCATGTTTTATTCACCACCCGCCCATCAATAGACACTGACAAACCGCTACATTTCAAGTAAGTGCATGGTAGTTGGACCACCCCCAAAATGCAATCACAGTAATTTATGATGAGCTTAAAAAAACAGAAAACCTTTCAGTTTATTTTTGAATGTACACAGATCTCAGGTCATCATGCATCTAGGGAGGGGGATATTATCTCATGTTGAGCCTTAGACAGGACACAAGAAATTTCAAGGCAAGGCAAGTTTATTTGTGTAGCACATTTGAACAACAAGGCAATTCAAAGTGCTGTACATTAAATATAAAAGCAACATGAAAAAGAAACACAAAATATAATTTTGAAAGGGGTGAAATAGAAAATAAAAACAAGATTTAAAAAACACAACAGGGTAAAACAGGACTGGCGACCTGTCCGGGGTGTACCCCGCCTTTGGCCCAATGTCAGCTGGGATAGGCTCCAGCCCCCCTGCAACCCTGTACGCAGGATAAGCGGCTGACGATAGATGGATGGATGGATGGTAAAACAGGACAGTAAACGTTACAGTGCAGTATATAATCAGAGTTAAAAGAGTTAAATAGAAAATAAAAACAGGCTGAGGGGTTGAGCAAATAATTGAGTTGAATTATTTTTTGTCTTTGAAAAGAGAATAAACGGAGAAGTATCTATCGTCTCTAGCTAGTCTGTACTCGGGTCCACTGCAATATTTGGGTCCACTGAGTTTGGTTATGTCTGAGGCTACGCGCTGCAAACCCAACTTACCAGCTGGAAACCCCAAAAACCCTCTGACACTACAGAGAAACCAGGACATGTCTGTCCACAGGCCAACTGATTTTTTTACATTTATAATTCAGATGTGATCCTTTTATGTTTTCTACTTTCCTTCTATAGCTATATATGCTTAATACATTTTTAATAGTCACATGCTGTTACATGTTATGGTGTTACAAAAAAGTTTCCCCATGTTGCCATTGAAGTTCCATTTATCTTAATAGGTATAACACATTTGCTAAATGCAGATGGTAAAAATAAAGTGTGACAATTACATAGGCAATGAGACTCCACCTCCACATCAGTACTATAACATAGGTCAGATATTATAAGATACTGAACAGAGCTTGCTGTCAGCACGGTAAGAAGCCTGAGTTATTTATATGAAACTAATAGTTTGACTTGAGTAAACTTTCACATCAAATTCCTTCTATTCAGTAGTTCTCTCAGTTCCAACCAACTGATATTGAAATTTCACATTCAGTTTGCATTGTTTATTTGATTGCATCCATGACATTTTGTCTTCTCTTCTTGTTTAACCCTCATACAGATGGCAAGGCTGTGGCATCTCATGCTCCTGTGCTGGGCATGGAGTCCTCTGTGTCTGCCATCCAGTGTGAGCTTCATTGGTACACCGCAGGAGTGTAAAAAGGCTCACTTTGTCCCTGGTTACAATCTGGGTGGAGAAGGCTTCGACATTGTCACGATGGAGCGGAAAGGTGCCTATGTCATCGACACTGAAACATGGAAGCTTGGCAATGGCACATGCAGGCTATACAGAAACAGCTACAGGAATGGAGAGATCCAGAAGGTCCCAGTTGCTGTGGTGGACTGGAGAACCCTCCCCAAGTGCAGTTTGAAGGTCTCCAATACAGTCTACGACTCTGTTGAAAGTCTTGTCAGTGATTCCACATCATCGGTGTCCAACAACTGGACACTTGGCCTTGACATACCTTCAAATCCCAATGTCACTGGTGGGGGTAGCTTAGGAGGATCTCACTCCAGAGAATCTACCTTTGGCATGCAAAAGTCCAAACAAGACCGCTACACGTTCTTAAGTCATTCAGTCCACTGTAGTTTCTACTGGTGAGTATGTGAATTTACTTTGTGTATTTAACTCTGAATGTATTTGTTCAGTTTACTGAGAAATGGTTTGTTTATCAGTTTTCTGGAAATTGCTAATAAGAACAGCAACTCTGCTTAAACAAACACCATAAACAGTGACGTGTGAAAAAAATGACTGTAACTAATTTACATGCTTCCTGTGCTTCACAGTTATAGACTGGCAACAAGACCTCCACTGAGTCATGAGTTTAAATCAGCTGTTAATGACCTTCCTCCATATTCACATAAAACAGAGACATTATATCGCAATCTGATCGACACATATGGTACACATTACATCATACAAGTGTCTCTGGGAGGGGAGATAAAGGCCATCACTTCCATCAGGACCTGCCAGGCCACCATGAATGGACTGTCAGCAACAGAAGTCAGTGACTGTTTGTCAGTTGAGGCCTCAGCTAGCTTTGAAAGTAGCGCCAGCATTAATGCCACAATAGCACATTGTCAGGCAGAGAAGAAGAAGTTAGGCTCTAACAAAAGTTTCAGTAGCAGTTTCAATGAGCGTACCACAGAGGTCATTGGTGGAAACATTGCCGGAGCTGATATCCTATTTCAAGGCCAATCAAACCCCTCTGTGTATAACAGCTGGCTTAACTCCCTGAAAGACATCCCTGATGTGGTCCAATACAATTTAAAGCCCCTGCACACCATACTGCCAAGTGGTCATCCTGCCAGCGCCGGACTGAAGAAAGAGGTGGAGAAGTACATCAAGAAAAATGCAGTGTTGAAGAAATGCTCAGAAAGTTGTAAGATTGGGCACAGGTCCAATAAAAGGGACGTGTGTGCTTGTGTTTGCAACAGTAATCAGAATATCAAGTCCAACTGCTGTCCTGCTGGGAAAGGTCTCGCAACATTAAAGGTCTTCAACCTATATGCACGAGGTCTGTATGGTGATACCTGGACTCAAACAGATGGATCAGTTCAGGTGACATACGGTAATCAGAATAAGCGCACTGATATCATCAGTAATAATGACAATCCTAAATGGTCAAACACATTTGAATTTGGACCCATAACCATCAACATGAGAGACAAACTTACGTTCACTATTTATGATGAGGACTCTTACTGGAACAGTGATCTGCTTGGTGAGTGTTCATTTAGTCTTCGTAGTGGGAAGGTGAGTAACACTTGTATGTTAGACCATGGTACCTTCTTCTTCTCCTACATAGTAGAGTGTGCAGAAAGTCTTAGTGGTGACCAATGTCAAGAGTACACACCCTCCCCCATGAGTCCCTCTCTGGCCAAGCTCTTCTACACCCGAAATGGGGTCCTTCTTGGAGAGATGGGGAAGAAGAAAGCTAAATCAGTCAGTCAGTCAGGTTGAGGTCAGCTGTTGATGAGAGATCGGGTAATAAGTGAATAAGTATTTGATGTTATGATGATCTTGCATGTAGTTAATTGCATATTTTGTCCCTTTGTTTGACTTTAGTTTGCAACAATAAGTATATATGTTCTCAATTTGTTAAATTAAACCCAAATATGTGTTTGTGAGAACTTATGTTTGATAATCCACCTTTTTCATCTGCTTCTTTCTTATTAGTTACAAAATATGCCAATAAAGCATCAACAAAGACAATACAGATGTCTGTCTGATTCATTATATCCAAAAATACTGTGTAATTTTGTGGTTTACATGAAACATTGAATTTTACAGTATATTTATACATACAACTGTCTAAACCTTTGAAGATAGTCTACATAAGTGTGTCAAATGTGCGAACCAATTAAAATAATTTAGTTAAATATCAACTTTTATACTATATACCTCCAAATCAAGTGCTGTTTATGTGAATTTTACAACTTTCGAGATTTTATTGATATCTCTTGCAAGTGGGGTCATGGAGAAATTAATTTTCCTCCCACGTGTTATAAAAGTTGTAAGGGAATAAAACTGATCCCAGTTAGCAGTGTATTGCAATGAAAAAATGTATTCTAACCAGCACATTGACATTGTTGTATCTGTCGGAAATGTCTTTGACTACATCAGGAGTCACAATATGCTTTGTAAGTGTGAGCAACAGAAACCCCAAATAAAGGAAGAGAAACATATTTGAATAAAAGAGGGTGGGTAAATAGTAAGTGTGATGTACAGAAACACAAGTCAGAACAAGAAAAATGATACAGACTAAACATTTTTTGAGGGCCTTGTCTCGCCACCATCCTACAAAGACAGCTGTCACATTAAAACATCCCAATGCCTCCAAATGTTAAGTGTAAAGTTAAAGCATCAAAATGTCTTTCTTCCCCCAAACTACTAAAATAACCTGTTTGTAACAAATACATTGTGGAATTTAATCATCTATTTAATCATCATCATCATTATTTTTTCCACACTGATCGGCCATGCACACTCACGCACTGACTGAACGCTGTGTTGGTGTGTGCATGCGACCAGGCGTGTGAGATCATACCATCATATGAAAAGGTCTACAGGTCTAAGGGACTGTGGCTGAGACAGATTCAACTTTATATTCTCTTTGACAAAAGTCTGAATGGTGCGTGCACTCTCGCGAGAGAGGTGTTAGAGAGATGCGCATGTTGTGTGGATTCACCTGCTATTAAAAACATTTACTTTGTCGCCGCTGTTTAGGTTGATAAGTAATGGTAGCCTACTCCAAAATAGCACTCAGACCCGGTGCTTCTGACTTCTGCTAGTTTAATCTCCACAACTTCTTCATTACGGTGTTGTTCGTCAGTAGTGTGCAAGACAACATGCTTCACCAATGGACCAATGAGCAAAAAGTGCAGAGAGTACCCATGGGAGTTGTAATATGAAATTGCAATTTGTTTATTTATGCCTTTTGACAAGACTACAATTTTTCAGCAGGCCTAAGTGGCTGGTGGGAGTAACTGTGTTACCCGCCACAGCTGAAATCCACCCCGCATTTGACAGGGTGTTAATGTCAAGCTCTGGCTGTGATACTCCGCCCTGCTAACGCACGCATGTACAAACAGGACCAGCCCCTGTAAAAGGCGCACCCTGAAATTCTCATGACTGAAATCTTACACCACATGAAACCTTGAGATAAAAAGACTAAAATATCCACAATCCTCCCTGAGGATGGCTGCTGCTCAGGGTCAGCTGGTTGGCTTTAATTGATGGGAGTACACATAATAAAAAAACTGGTTGAACACCTCTCCAAACATAGAACGTAAGGTAGGAGAGCAGCAGTGATCATCAGCCTGGATACAAATACAATAATATATAAATTAACTAATAAAGACCAATATAACAAACACTAAAGTACATTCGCCACAATTCTATACTAAAAAAGAAAAAATCATATAAGACCTGGTTGATAAAAAACACAAGTGCAAGCGATCTATTGTCTTGTTCCAAGCAGATTGTATATTTAGGAGCGTTATGGAAGTTGGACAGCTTATAGCGGTTACTTTTACATCTGCTAGCTCTATAGCGTGTCCCTGCAGGTAAAACATCATATTCAGAGTGCAGAATATGGGAAGGGTCCTTCAGAATTTTCTGATTTTCCATTTTTTCTTTCCCATAACTTTCATCGCAGCATTTATTAGTCTTTCAATTTTTGCTTTGCAATGGATGGTATGGGTGCTAAAGGTGCTAAAAAACTTTATTTACATAACAAATTTGCAAAGTGCTTCACCAACAAAAACTGCACAATGCAATTACCTACACGTTCAATGTGGTCAAGAAAAAGAGAAAGAAAAACTAATTAAATCCAATCTGAAGATGCAAAGGAAATGTTCCACAAGATGCAGCTTGACCTGGTCCTGGCCGCAGCAGAGGATGAGCCACCAACAGCCAAAAAAAAAGAAGCTCCTTGACCCGATTCACAGACTGGGAGGACAGTCCACCCTGTGTTTCAACGCCAAAGCCTGTCGATGCTGAAACAGCTGACTGTCGGACAACCAAGACCCAGTGTGCTTGAATGTTGGAAGTTCAACAGGGTACGCTTTCATGCGTTCTCGAAACTGGCCTGTTTCTTCCTGAGTATCACTGCATCTAGTGCGCCGCCAGAGAGGGCATTTAATTTAGTGTGTGTGTGCACATCTTGGAAGACGCACAAACCTGGAACAGTCAGTCAGTAACATTCTCATCCTCCACAGCAATCTCAAGTAGGCCAAATTATTTGATTATTAGTTTAAATAATCAGTTATTTGTTTAAAGTATTATTATATTATTATTCAGGCCATTCATATCACAATTTGTAAATTATATAAAGAGATGTGATGATCCGTGTGCTGTTGAGCCAAGGCTATTTGTGAATGTTGTTTATGAAAATAGTATCTGACTATCCACCTAATAGCTTCTTAGCTGTTTGTTTTATTTCCTGTATTGTGATGTAGGGATGTTGATGCCTTAATTGAGTTAAATATTTTATTTAAATATTGTATTATTAAATATTGAATGGCTTGTTTGCGACCACCTCATCATGAACTCCGTGGTTGGCTCTGCATTCTCTGCTCGACTTTGGTCAGCTGATTGCTTTGTTTTGTGGTGGATTAATGGTGCTGTCAACAGGGGAGTTGCAGAGCACCCTCTGGTGACACTATGCAATATTCATGAAAGATCTGCCTCTCTTTTTCTTTTTTAACCATCATTAATCGGCTGTTATAAATGCAGATACCAGTTTAAATGCAATTAGCTAATATCGCCCGGCCAATAAATGTGTCCTGTATAAACTAGAGGTGTAACAAATAACACCCTATATATTCAAAATCTTGATTGTGTGCATGTGTGTGTGGGGGTTATAAAAAGCCAGATCTGAGATATATATAAGCAAAAAAATCCACAGATTTGGGTCACTTTGGCCTGCAGTCTGAACACAGCCTTAGTGTGTTTCTTGTGTTGCTAGAATTAGGACACAGGTGTTTGTATTAGTGTGTACCCTGTTAAAACGGTGGAGAAAAGCATGTCTTGGAGCTGTTTCAGTGAATAATTATGTTATAATTATGTTATCCTGTAAAAACAGACAAGACAGCCAAGCCTGGACTGCTTGTTAGTGTATTATCACCGATACTAGCCAAGAGGAAACATGTGTACGGGAATAACAGTTTTGCACTGAGTGAGTATGGACAATGACAAGTGTAATGATGTGGACATTTGTTATAAAACAAATAACGCTCCTAAGTTGTTAGTTTGCTTTGGAGACTGCCACACTTGTTGACTCAGCAGAGTTGTTCAGAACTTGCTGCTGCATGAAAGAGGGACTTGTTTATGACAGACACATCCTCATTTAGAAGTCGGTTCATTGGTTCAGTGTGATGGCACCCTATACTGTCTGCCTGATGGTAACAGCTCATACTTGCAAAATATGGGGATGTGATCCATGACTGCCGCGACGTAATGTTCAACGTGACACACACAATCGACCCAAAAACACCAGCTGTCTCTTGATTTAAAAGTGAAAATGTTTCATCATTACTCAGAATGTGAAGACAGACAAGCGGTGTGAAAATCTTACAGCTGCGTTTTCAACTGGCGTTGTTGCTGTATTGGCATTCAAGCACATTTTTGATCTCTTTCTTTTAAAACCGTATAAATCTCACCTCAAAACTTTTCAGAAGTGGATTTAGTGATGAAATAATGTAAGAAAATTGTAAAATCTAATCTTTTCTGTTGCTGGCCTCGGTCGGGCACGTGCAATTATGATGCATAGAATGAGTGACGATTGTCTCTGACCAATCATTGGTCTGCTGTGTTTTCACCTCATATTTTAGTATCGCCTCAGATCGCTTGGAACCTCGAGGTGCAACGAAAAAAAGTACCAACTTCTCTTTTCCCTTATGAAAAACAAAATAAGCGAGTAGAGTCGAGTCGAGAAAAGCTGGTACCATGCGGTGGAAAAGGGGCTTAAATTGGAAGTGAGTGGGTGGGTTACAATCATTTCACATATTATTCAATAAACAAATTTAGAGCTAGTTTAGTAGTGTTTTACAGTGAAATGCATCTGCAACTTGCAACACTAACAGAGAGCACAGTTCTACTGTGTGACAACACAGGAAGTTTGTATGCATCTCTGGAGATGTCCTTCAGTCATAATTGCTATTTCTGCTGTATGCTTTAAGGGCTATCATCCAAAATGATGTTTGTTCAGTTGTCACTTATTTATAATACCTATGGACATTATTCACCCCCTTGGTGTTCCTGTTATGTTGATTTGCACTGAATCAGCCTGGGTGAAATTAAAAGTCCCAATGCATCTAAATTATATACAAATATAAAACAACATGCCAGTTGTTTTTAGAAGTCACTAATTATTATGAATGGAGATCACCTTTTTGTAATCAACGTGAAAAGTAAACAATTTTATCACAATGAAGAGGTGAAGTTTGGAATGATTAAAGGAAGCATTTAGTTATGGGAGAAAAGATGTCAGAACATGAATATCTGTACCACAAATCATTTGAATCCATCTAATAATGCATTTCAGTCAGAACTAATAATGTCAATATGCTGGTTTTGACTAGTTGAAAAGTTAGGGGACCATCAAAGTTTTTAGGCTACATCCTGGGGTCTCTGGGGTCCTTGCAAATGTGTACTTAAGTTTATGGTAATTCTTCGAATAGCTGACAACACATTAACCTCAACCTTGTGATGGGTTTCCTCAGGTGCAGTTGTTATTGTAGAGGGAGAATAGCAGTGGGGGGAACGCGCACCCTTGGGGGGCGCCAGTGCTAATAGCCCGGGTCCTGGATGTGATGTTCCCCAGTCTCACCTGCTGGTGGAGGCTGGCACAGTGAACTGGGTGAGTTTGGTGCTGAGGATGTCCGGGATTATGGAGTTGAACGCCAAGCAGAAGTCCACGAACAGGATCCTTGCATATGTCCCTGGAGAGCTGAGGTGTTAATTTCCAATTCCAAGAGCAAGTACTAGGAAAAACAGGCAAGGAAATACTTCCTTTTAAGAGGCAGAAACCTCGAGCAGAACCATGGCTTAGGGTGGGCATCTGCCTCAACCAGTCGGGGGTGAAGGAAAGAGAGAGAGAGAGAGAGAGAGAGAGAGGGCAAGAGAGGAACAGAGAGAGAGGGCAAGAGAGGAACAGAGAGAGACGGGAGGGAGGCAGCCTACACAGTATACACACAGAGGTACAAACAGTAAAGGTAATGTTGCAATAGACTGAATGAAAAATGCTACAGGTATTTATAGTAGTGTTAATGATAATAATCGTAATATTAATAATAGCAATAGGACTAGTGACAATAATTGTAGCAGAGGGTGTCGAGCAGGAACACAGGGGCAGCAGGTGACTCGCAACCACAGTTCCAGACTCCACAGCTACAGAGCCAGAAACACCTGCAGAAACTGATAGGAGGAGAGAGGAGCTCAGTGCATCACGTGAAGTTCCCCGGCAGTCTAGGCCTATAGCAGCATAACTAAGGGATGGGTCAGGACTCACCCGAGCCAGCCCTAACTATAAGCTTAATTAAAGAGGAAAGTCTTAAGCCTACTCTTAAATGTAGAGACGGTGTCTGCCTCCTGAACCCAAATTGGAAATTGGAGAGGAGCCTGATAGCTGAATGCTCTGGCTCCCATTCTACTTTTGGAGACTCTAGGAACCACAAGTAACCCTGCATTCTGGGAGCACAGTGCTCTGGTGGGGTAGTAAGGTACTATGAGCTCTTTAAGATAAGATGGTGCCTGACCATTAAGAGCTTTGTATGTGAGAAGAAGGATTTTAAATTCTATTCTGGATTTTACAGGAAGCCAATGCAGAGAAGCAAAGACAGGAGAAAGAGTCTTTATGGACTTTTTCGAGCAGCCTGATAATAAGGAATTGCAGTAATCCAGCCTAGAAGTAACAAATATATGGGCTAGTTTTTCTGCATCATTTTTAGACAGGATATTCCTGATTTTTGCAATATTATGAAGGTGAACAAAAGGCGGTCCTTGAAATTTGCTTAATGTGAGAGTTAAACAACATGTCCTGATCAAGACAAGATCAACTCCAAGATTCCTCATATCTTTAGATAATGCGTCACGGAGGTGCTTACAGTGTTACAGCATGTAATGCAGTCCCAAGTTGACTGCATCACTGACCTGTTAGCCCTGTAGGAAAACTGGAGGGGGTCCAGCAAGGGGGCCTGTAATGTCCTTCACGTGTGTACACTAGTCTTTAAAACGACTACATGACTACAGAGGTCAGGACAGGCCTGTAGAGGGTATTTTGGGGGCCAGATGATTGTGGAGCCATAGGCGGAAATCGTAGGTGGAGCGGGGGTGACCTCATGTCGCAGCCACACACACACACACACACACACACAGATGTGTGGAAGTTAGTGAAGAATGTGAAGAAGGAGCAACTCTCACTACATCTGCAGAGAAACACATAAAGAGACGACGATGGATATTGTAAAGCACGGACCAGGTAAAGCAACAACTATTGCTTTGTGTTATAGGCCTGAAAAATAGTAGGAAGATTTCTCTCTGTGTACAAGTATCCTATACAAGTACAATTTCGGCTGCATTATTTGTGCCCCCTTCAAAAATTTCTCTTGAGAAATTTTATATTTAATGCCATGTGTGGAGCGTTTAAAACAGGAGGGAAATTGGGGGCCAGCTGGTAGATTTTCAGGGAGGATGGAAACACACTGTCATGGCCAGGAGCCTTCCTGATCTTTTTCCTCTGGAAGAGCTGGCGCACATCCCCCTCACACATCACTCTGCTATTTAATAACAGCAGAGTTGGGGGATGGTCTACTGTAGTTTGTGAGTTTCTGCAGGCATGACGCAGGATCGCTGGCTGTGAAGCTGTTTCCCAGCTTTCCATTTACTTCATATTTACATAAAAAACAGACAAAACTGGACATCGATTGGAGAAAAGTAAGTGAGGAACTTGAACTACCTGTTAAGTTCTGAAAATATGTGTCTGCTTCTGGATTCTAGGTTCTTTTAGTTAGCATTGCATAGCCCTGATTGATCTGAACTCCATTCAGAAAACGCACATTTGAAATTGTTTTGTCCTGCTGTCTTGCTGCCAGACCTGACAAAGCATAAATTCATATGTTAAACAAATCAGCATCATTATGTAGTTAATTCTGCATAATTTTGATCTGTTTATTGCAATTTAACCACAGCCAAATGTTTATTTTCATGCCTCTTGCTGTGACTTGTGGGTGGTAATGTAGCCTGCTTACAGCCAAAATTCAGAGTCAGCATCTCAAAGTCTGAGGCCATGGTACACAGTGTTTTATACTTTGAATTTCTCCTTTTGTGTTGGAGTAAGCCACTGTGCCTTCAAGTACTTGGTGTCTTGTTAATGAGTCAAGCTTGATGAGACATTGGTATTGATGCAGTGATATAAGAAGCTGCCTAGGCCGCAATTGAACACTTCACTTGCACATCCATACATACACGGTCACACATACTTGCTTGCAAATACATACATACTATCATGCACATACATACAGTACATACTCGCATGCACACATATATACAAACTGTCATTTGTAAGTATGTATGTATGCACAAGGTGAGTTGTGATATGTATATGCGCAAGGTTAAGTATGTAGATATGCGTTAACTGAGTGTGTTTATATGTGCGAGGTGAGAATGCATGTATGTGCGAATCAAAGTATAAATACAGGGCGTGGTCCATAGTAAAGTGGATAATGCTGTTGCCTTTGGCGTGGGAGACCTGGGATTAATTCCCATTCACTGCATTTGTCATTGCAGCAGGTCTGGGGATTATGGGGACATGGAAACCTTCTTTTAATTTTTGGGGGGGATAAAAGTGACCAAATCACTAAATGTACATGGAAAAGGAATGTTTTTGTCCATTTGAGTAGTAGGTGATTATTAATTATCAATCAATTAATCATTAGGTTAGGTTAGGTTAGGTTAGGTTAACTTTGTTGTCCCCAATGGGAAATTCTGCTTGGGCACAGTGCAGTGTTGCTTCATAAAAAACATATCAACAAAAACCTGAGAACTGGGCCGGCCGGTGGCTTGGTGACATAGGCAGTTGCCTCGGGCACAAAATGTCAGGGGGCGCCACAAGAGGCTTTTTGATTTGCCGTGAATCAACTCAGTCCACCAACAGACAGTTGTGATGAATGGTAATGGAATTTGGAAAGTTTTACAATATAAACATCTAAAAACTGAAGCGCATCCTTGCTCTGTTTGGGACTGTGAGCTGCACTTTATTGGAGCTAATGTGTGGATTTTTGGTGAGTTTCTAGCTGATCAGTTTTTTTCTGGTTGGTTTCGGTTTCCTTTGCAGCATGCAGTCCCAAACTGTGTCGGTCACACGGTCTAAAGTGGATTATCTATATACCAGCGGCACAATAAGAGTATAGGGCAGGTAGACTAAATATTATGAATCATTATTAGTTCTTGGCAACGATTAAAATTTTTAATCGTGAATAATCGAATAGTTATGTGCTGAATTGAATAATGAATTGTATTACGCCCTTTTAATTTAAATGTACTAATATCTACACAAAAGTACAATAACATGTGGTTTGCAAACTCTTTAAACAAAGAAGATGTTTTTAACCAGCAGTATTCCTTTTACACAGTAGCAATAAAATGTTTCTTCTAAATTAAACATTAATGTAATCAAATGAAATATAAAACCAAAGCTATTTGCCACTGTCAGGGCATTACCTTTTATAGCTTGTTAAAACAAGTTAGAGTGCAGAGCCGTGATCAGAACATCATCACAGGCACCACATAACAGCTATCAGCAATAACATTTTTCTTTTGTCAGGGAGCAGAATAAACAGTGTATGTTCAGTAGCAAGTGTCCCTGTTACAGTGAGGTGAAGTGCTTGCCCGCCGCTGAAGAGCACAAATCACTGGAAGAGACACTGATTCTCACTGTTTGTGAGTTTCCAGAATCTGTTACTGTTTACTAAATAGTTATCAGGACATCAACAGAAGGGAAATTACATCCCCGCAAAACTAGGTGTGGGCCTATCAGGTGAAGTTATGTAGCCTATAATTTTAATTTAAGTTAAATGTTCTACAGCTGTGTAGCGCACAGAAGCCATTGCCATGGTTACTATCCATGGAGCGCCTGCCATTTACTCGCGGAGCGCTGTCTGATCCCCGGAGAAAAGACCAACCCCGCTTTTAGAACGTTTCTAAGACCGACATCTTCCCCAAAACAAATCAGCATGCAGTGTGTAGCTATCAACTTCACTATGGTATTTGTTCGCTTGTCTTGCTTTTGTTTATCTACTTTTCCCACACACTGCATCCAGCGTAGTCTGCCAAAGCCTCCTTCCACTCCCTGTTTGATTTGCAGGCTGATCAACATCCCTCCCCCCCGTGACCCATGGTTTGGCTGAATGCGCCAGTGGCACATGGCTGCATCGAACTGAAATTTGTGCATATGCTTCGGTGCTAATATGTTCATTGCACATTGCTCTATTGCACCAAGATCACAAGTAAAGTGCTAAAGTGCTCACATATTTATTGCACACAGCTCTATTTCACGTTGTTCAACATCTTAAAGGAGGCTGGCTCAAATGATAGATTTTGCGATTGGATTTGCATATTAGTACACGGAGTCTTCTTCCTGATGGCAGGGTTTTGTATTCAGGGAAGAGGGGATGTTGAGAGTCTGATTTAATTTTCCTAGCCTGTTTCATAGCTGCCTCATCATACAGGCTTTGTATAGTCATTAATAATATCAATAATCATTTTGTATCAATGAGCAGTCTCTGTGGCTTGAATTTAGGATTAAGGAAAGGCATGACAATTTAATTTATACAGCATATTCCATTCACCACCCATGTTTGATAAACTGCTACGTTTCAATTTTTATAACAGATCTCAGGTCATCATGCATCTGGAGAGGAGAATTATGTCATGTTACGCCTTACTCACCTCCAGACTGGGCACAAGAAATTTCAATTTGAAAAATTCTAGGTTTAAAATTTGGATTTGGTACTTACATTGCAATTATTAGGGACATTTTTTTAATCTCCATAATATCTTTGTAAAAACAATGTGCTTTTGTAAACATTGTTTGCAGCTCATTTCATAATTGTTTGTAGCTACACTTTGGGCTGGACATCTTCACAATCCACAATTCATGCAGTAATCGCAACACTAATATTTTACATTTTTACATTTAGAATTTAGATGTGATGGTTTTCAGTTTTCTACTTTTCTTCTCTAGCTACATATGCTTAATACACTTTTAATAGTTACAAAATTGGTGTTACAAAAAAATAAAACAGAACAAAACATTAAACAAAATTGTTTAATTGATTGCATCCATGACATTTAACTTCTCTTCTTGTTTAACCCTCATACAGATGGCAAGGCTATGGCATCTCATGCTCCTGTGCTGGGCATGGAGTCCTCTGTGTCTGCCATCCAGTGTGAGCTTCATTGGTACACCGCAGGAGTGTGAAAAGGCTCACTTTGTCCCTGCTTACAATCTGGGTGGAGAAGGCTTCGACATTGTCACGATGGAGCGGAAAGGTGCCTATGTCATCGACACTGAAACATGGAAGCTTGGCAATGGCACATGCAGGCTATACAGAAACAACTACAGGAATGGAGAGATCCAGAAGGTCCCAGTTGCTGTGGTGGACTGGAGAACCCTCCCCAAGTGCAGTTTGAAGGTCTCTAATACAGTCTACGACTCTGCTGAAAGTCTTGTCAATGATTCCACATCATCGGTGTCCAATGACTGGAAAATTGGCCTTGACATACCTGTAGATCCTAGTGTCACTGTTGGGGTTGGCTTTGGAGGTTCCCACTCCAAAGAATCTACCTTTGGCATGCAAAAGTCCAAACAAGACCGCTACACCTTCTGTAGTCATTCAGTCCACTGTAGTTTCTACCGGTGAGTATGTGAATTTACTTGTATTTAACTCTGAATGTATTTGTTCAGTTCACTGAGAAATGGCTCGTTTTACAGTCTTCTGGAAGTTGGCCATAATTACAGCAATTCTGCTTAAACAAACAACATAAACAGTGAGATGTGAATAAAAGAGTGATGTGATAGACTAATGTAAACTGTAACTAATTTACATGCTTCCTGTGCTTCACAGCTACAGACTGGCAACAAGACCTCCACTTAGTCATGAGTTTAAATCAGCTGTTAATGACCTTCCTCCATATTCACATAAAACAAAGACATTATATCGCAGTCTGATCGACACATATGGTACACATTACATCATACAAGTGTCTCTGGGAGGGGAGATAAAGGCCATCACTTCCATCAGGACCTGCCAGGCCACCATGAATGGACTGTCAGCAACAGACGTCAGTGACTGTTTGTCAGTTGAGGCCTCAGCTAGCTTTGCAAGTAGTGCCAGCATTAAGGCCATGTACGAACATTGTCAGGCAAAGAAGAAGAAGTTAGGCTCTAACCAAAGTTTCAGTAGCAGTTTCAATGAGCGTACCACAGAGGTCATTGGTGGAAACATTGCCGGAGCTGATATTTTATTTCAAGGCCAATCAAACCCCTCTGTGTATAACAGCTGGCTTAACTCCCTGAAAGACATCCCTGATGTGGTCCGATACAATTTAAAGCCCCTGCACACCATACTGCCAAGTGGTCATCCTGCCAGCGCGCCGGACTGAAGAAAGAGGTGGAGAAGTACATCAAGAAAAATGCAGTGTTGAAGAAATGCTCAGAAAGTTGTAAGATTGGGCACAGGTCCAACAAAAGGGACGTGTGTGCTTGTGTTTGCAACAGTAATCAGAATATCAAGTCCAACTGCTGTCCTGCTGGGAAAGGTCTCGCAACATTAAAGGTCTTCAACCTATATGCACGAGGTCTGTATGGTGATACCTGGACTCAAACAGATGGATCAGTTCAGGTGACATACGGTAATCAGAATAAGCGCACTGATATCATCAGTAATAATGACAATCCTAAATGGTCAAACACATTTGAATTTGGACCCATAACCATCAACATGAGAGACAAACTTACGTTCACTATTTATGATGAGGACACTTACTGGAACAGTGATCCGCTTGGTGAGTGTTCATTTAGTCTTCGTAGTGGGAAGGTGAGTGACACTTGTATGTTAGACCATGGTACCTTCTTCTTCTCCTACATAGTAGAGTGTGCAGAAAGTCTAAGTGGTAACCAATGTCAAGAGTACACACCCTCCCCGATGAGTCCCTCTCTGGCCAAGCTCTTCTACACCCGAAATGGGGTCCTTCTTGGAGAGATGGGGAAGAAGAAAGCTAAATCAGTCAGTCAGGTTGAGGTCAGATCGGGTGATGAGTGAAAAAGTTTTGATTTTATATTTTAGTTTGTACTTAAATGCATATGTTACTTCCTTTGTTTGACTTTAGTTTGCAAAAATAAGTTTATATGTTCTCAGTTTCTCAAATGTAATCCAAATACGTGCTTGTGAGATATTATGCTTATTAATCCACTTTTCTGCTTCTTTCTTATTAGTTACAAAATATGCCAATAAAGCATCAACAAAGACAATACAGGTGTCTGTCTGATTCCTTATATCCAAAAATACTTTGTTACCTTATGGTTTACATGAAACTTAACTACCTAAACTACAAAGAGACTTTACTTAAATATATGAACCAATTAATATACTTTAGGTAAATGCCCTGCTGGAGCTGCTGCCCCCGTGACCCGACCCCGGATAAGCGGATGAAGATGGATGGATGGATGGATGGATGGATGGATGGATGGATGGATGGATGGATGGATGGATGGATGGATGGATGGATGGATGGATGGGTAGTCAACAAGCTTACTTTCAAATGATCACAAAATGTAGTATAAACACCAAACTCTATTCTGGTGTCCTGCATATAGGGATTTTCATCCCACCAGTTATCAAAGTTGTGAAGGAAGGGACTAAAACTGATCCTAGTTACCAGTGTATTGCATTAAAAAATTATTTTGACGAAAACATTATCATTGTAACATTGTTGTACGTGAAGGATATGCATTCAACAACCTCAGGAGTCATAAAATGTGTGAGGAACAGAAACCCAAAACAAAGGAAGAAAAAAAATTTGAATAAAAGAAGTTGGGTAAATAGTAACTGTGATATACAAGAAAAACAAGTCAGACCAAGAAATAAAATCACCTGTATTTAACAAATACCTTGTGCAATTTAATCATCTGTTTAATCATGATGTTGCATAGCTACTTGTCTAAGGAGCAGACAGTAACCTTTGTGCTGCTGAATTTATAAAAAGACCACATTAGGTTTAAGTTGGTGGATTGGAGGAGGGGCCATTTTTTGTTTGGTTGTGCATGTGTTTGTGTGTGTGTGATCGTTCACAGTAGCAGTACATTACATGTGCACAGCGTGTTGGCATAATGCGGGCATAAAACACACTGCTCAAAGTAAGAAGCTGTGCAGTGCTATCAGGGAATGTTAACTGTAACATGCCACATTGCACATATTTATTCAAGGCACACATACCCATATACATATACACACGTGTGCTTTTAAATTAGGAAATTACCTGTGTCACGAGCAAAAGACTATGTCACATCATCTCTTGAAATGTAGTTGTGATAAGCAGTGTGGAGCATGTTACATGAAAAATGTGTTCAGTTACCACTTACTTATTATCAGTCAACAATATAATCACATTATTTTTCTAAAATGTCTACAGTACAAGGAATTAGTGACATTACTAAAAAACATATTGCTTTTCTTTTCTCTAAGTTCCGTCACACGTGAATTGTATTATTGCCACAAATCTTCAAGTATGCAAGTATCCATAAAGTTCAAATATGCAAGATTAATTCCTTAGTCAAGCAAGGGTCAAAACCAGGAGATTAGTCTGGGGACATTTTTCTGATGTCACACCTTGCTAGTCCAAATGATCTGTGTGGTCTTGAATGAGGGACAGAGGTCCAGGACGGTATGAACGTGAAGCCACTATCTCATTGATGATCCGGGTGGGAGGTAGGGGTCTGGAGGAAGGCTGAAGTGGACTCTCCTGAAGTTGTTTGATTTGAGAGACATGAAAGCTGGGATGGATCCATAATGACAGAATGAGTCTTGTTTAGAGAGCCAAACCTTCTGTCCCAGAGTGTAGGCAGGGGCTGTGGTGCGGCAATGGTTAGCTGACCTCTGATAGTGGTTAGAGTTACAGAATAGTGTAACACAAGCCAGGGTAGACAGTAACTGATAAAGGCCTGGAGAGTGGGGATGCTGGTCAAAGTGTTACAGCTGTTTGCTGCAGCAGTTTGGACAATGACATAGGATTGTGTAAAACCATGCAGCACAGTGCGATCTCCACTTCCTGGTTCATCCTCTCTATTTGACCTTGGACTGGGGATGGAAGCCTGAATAGATGCTGACTGTGGGTCCCGGCAGGCTGCAGAAATCTGTCAAAAAATGAGAGGTGAGTTGAGGCCCCCTGTCAGAGACGATTTCTCTAGGGAGCCTGTGCAGCCGAAACACTTGGTTCAACATAACTTCATTTCTTTGTCTTAGGATTAACCAAGCAACCTTGGAGAATCTATCAACCACAGTGAGGATGGTAGTGTGCCCTTCAGGGGTAGGGAGTCCTGTGACAAATCCCAGAGAGACGAGAGATCAAGGACAACGGGGTATGGGCAGAGGCTGAAGGAGACTAGATTTCTATGAGAGATTTGGGACAAGTGGCAACAAACTCCAGAATTGTTGTCAAAGAAGGGAGAGGGTCCTGGCCAACCCAGACTGGCAAGCAAACCGGGAGGAGTGTCCCCACTGCAGAACCTGAGAGCATACATCAGCTAGTACAAAAGGCAGTTATTAGGGCATGTACTGGGACACAGGTGATTAATAAGGGAGTCTTTTGCCTTCTGCTCCACCTCTCAGTTCATTCAAGACCGACTATGCAGTGTTGGTTGCAAAATCTCCTTTGGCTGGGAAGGATGGTCCCTTGGATGGTGCTTAGTAGATGCGAGATAGGCCATTTGGTTTAGTGTTGTTTGATCCTGGATGGTGTGAAAGAACAAAGTCAGGAGAAGCTCAATACTGCAGTCATAGGACCGGTAAGGGGGAAGCAAGGTGGCCCGAGCCTTGCTAAATACCACCTTCAGTGGAAGGTACTAAGGAGGCAACCCAGTGAAGTCGGTACTCTGTGGAGGGTGGAGAACTAGGGACAGATGGTAGAACAGATCAAAGTCAAATTACATTGTGTGTTAGAAGCCAAGGATAACCCAAGATTACTGGTTTCTGTGGAGAGTGTGTCAGGTGGAAAGTAAGAGTCTCATCGTTTTTACCTGATATGCAAAGGTGCACTGGAACAGTTCTATTAGTGACTCAGCAGAGGAGGTGTCCATCAAGAGCTGTAGTGTTGATTGGAGCCGAAGGAGTCCTCCAGGGAATGCACAGTTGCGCAGCTAGGGATAAGTCCAAGAAATTAGCATCAGCTCCAGTGTCTATGAAAACGTATGAAATGACTCATTCAATAACAAGGAGGAGCCAGAGAAAACTACTTTCAGTACTACTGTCAAGATGTAGTGACAGCAAATATGACAACTAGAGAAATGCACAGTTACAATAATAAGAGTTCTATTCAAACAATAAAACAAAGGAATTGTGTACAAATGTTGCTTCTTGTGATGATTTTTGTAACTATAGTTTATCCTGTAGCGCCTTGCTTATTTTGTTTACATAATGTTTATTTGATATGTATTTCAGTTAACAAATATACAGTGAATTTAAAAATATGGACTGGCTAAATTGTTGCTGGAGTGTAATAATAACAAGCTTTGCATTAATAAAGAGGGATAATTTTTCGGAATGTCTTCTGTTTTTGGAGTTCTTGAACCTCTCTGGTCCCCATTCTTTGGTTGGGTATTAGATAGCCAGGTTTCGTTTTTTTTTATTAGCAAATCAATGTCACTCAGAGGTGTATATCGGTAACCTACCAGGCCAGACCAAAAGCGAGAGTTAAGTGCTGTTTATCAGTTCTGTATCATTTGGTTAGGCTACATTCACACTGCAGGTCTTAATGCTCAATTACGATTTCTTTCCCAGATCTCATTTTTTGATTGACAGTTTGCATTGTTTTTTAAATGTGGCCTATATCAGAAGAATAACTTAGAAGAAAAAAACGTCACACGTAGCCACAGCGGTTAGCTCTGGTAACCCTCCCAATTTTCACGGGAGACTGCCTTATTTCATTGCCCTCTCATGGTTTCTTCCTGGGGTCACATTTCTCTGATTTTTGACAAATGTTCAAAACTTTCTGTACTTTCCATGGCATTCATTGCCATTTCTGGTGGAAGAAAGTTTGTGAACAGATGATGGAAAGGTAGAGCCGAAAGAGAGCCACATGTTTAATAATGGCTTTTGTGAAGCTTTTTGTTCACCGTGGCTCCGACTACTGCAGAAGTGGACGATCTAGAGGAGCATGTCCTCAGCAGAGCCACACAAAATTATGATTCATTTTTGCATTTATCGTGGCAGCAACCTCTAGTGGCAGTACAACAAAAACAGATGAGAAAGACTGTAATGCATTATGAATAGCCAGAAAGTTATGCTTGTGAGTTGGGTGGATGGATAGCAACTTAGCAGCTATTCACCTAGGAGACCAGCCTTCAGTTTCCATGTGCCATTAGCTAGCTGGCTAACTTTGTTAGTCTTGTGAGATTATACATTCATCAAGGGGTTGCTTTTGCTCTTTAGTATACTTAGAAGTGTGATTTCCTTATGATTAATGTAGTGATAAGATAGGAACAAAATATCTAGCATCATATTAATCAGTATATAATTAACCATAGAGCTTGTGCAGGAACAGGAACTGCACCTTTCACCCAGTAAACTCTGCAGCATACAGAGCATACACTCACACTCACACATCACACACAGACACACACACACACACACACACACACACACACACACACACACACACACACACACACACACACACACACACACACACACACACACAATATAATTCTCCTACCCCCTTACTCACACATCCTATGCCCTTTACACTGTCCAGACCTGCATGAGGTCATAGGTCAGACATGAGATTTACATCTTTTTCAGACATACCTAAGGATGATAAGGCCAAAGGAAGATGTGCAGCTGGGTGCGGTCCCCATTATATAGTTATTGCTTAGCAGGAAGACCTCAGACTCTTGTGGGGAACCTCAGACATGTGAGGAGGATAGCAGAGTCTCCAGATATACTGTATATCTGCTTTCTGAGCTCAATAAAATATTGTGGGAATCTGATAACTCGTCTCCTTCTGATCTTTCTCATTAATGGACTCGGGGAAGTTGGCATACTTCAGCAGTCTTCAGGTTTTGACAGCACCCCCAACCCCTATTCCTAACCCTAACCTTCACAGGGGTGTGTGCCTAAACCTAAGTCACTTAAATGATTGTATGCATGTTGATCGCTGAACCCAACACCTTCACATATCTGCATCACAGCTGATGTGCTAGCAGAAAGGCCTCCTTTGTGATCCTGCTGTCTCCACGTGTTTATGCTATGTGACTTAGGTCACGCGATTTATGTAATGTAGGTCCGGTCGGGAAACGAAGTTCGAAATCGCCATTTTGGTAGGCATGGAAAAACGTTACCGGATGGGGCGCTATTGCAGGATGAGCTCATATGAGTTGTATTTGGAGGTCGGTTAAAATGACCTATGTTGTCGTTTAGGTTGGAGGACTTGTTGCTTTTACTTTGAAGAGTTCTGAAGGACACTCAAAAAAGACTCTGGCTTGCTTGCACACCTCTGAAAAAGCTATCAGTAAACGTGTGATTGAATTTCCTGAATTTCCTCTGGGAAATGAAAATGAGCGTCCATAGGTTTATGAATGCGGATCAAATGCCGGGACCATGCTTTATTGTGAGCATGTCCAAAAGTGTCCTTATAATCAATTTGTTTAACAAGGGAGAAAAAAAGTATCTGCCGTAGGTGGGGATCAGTAATACAATCATCCCAGTGGACTGAGCTAAACGTGCATGTGAGCATTCAAGGATTTGAAATAATTTGACTATACTCTGGTCCACCATGTAACGGCTTGAAAATTTTTTGGCCCAATGCCAGACTTATTTGCTAGTCTCTGCTCTAGAGTGATGTCAAAGTCTTCTCAATTTTGATCTGACTGTCCAAACTGAGGTCACATTTCAAAAAATCTGACCTGTATCAGATTTGGACCACATACGAAAGTGGCTTGATTCCATACTGGAAAAGATCAGATTCCATGTGACTGGGGTGTAGATACCGTTCAGAAAAAAAGACAGATCAGAGTTACATATGAGTAAAAAAAATCCACACATTTGGGTCACTTTGGCCTGCAGTCTGAACGCCACCTTAGTGTGTTTGTTAGAATTAGGAAAACAGGAATAGAGCATGTTTTGGAGCAGTTTCAGCCAATAATTCTATAAATTCTGTAATAACAGACAAGATAGTAAAGCTTGGACTGTTTGTTAACGTATTATCACCCTTGCTAGCCAAGAGGAGAGGAGACATGTGTGTATGGGAGTAACAGTTTTGCACTGAGTTTCTCGGTGAGTATGGACAATGACAAGTGTAATGATGTGGACATTTGTTATAAAACTTTAAGAAATCCATTAGCATTATTAATTTCTGTTAGTGTGATTCGGAGACTGCCACACTTGTTGACTCAGCAGAGGTGCTCAGTACTTGCTGCTGCATGCCAGAGGGGCCTGTTGTGCACATGACAGAACCCCAGGCTGAGCTACTTTGCAGCACAGCAGTCACCGCTGGACAAAGGGTTTGAAAAGACTGTTACCGGAGCTCTCTAAGTTTTCTGAGAAACAAGAGAGTAACGGTACAGACAAAATTGTTTTTAAAAGTCATACTCCTTAAATACATTTGTTATGGTAGGCACATCCCCATTTAGAAGTTTCGTTGTACGCCTTCACCAATTCACCTCCCATGAAAAGGTATTGTTAGATGTGAAGAGGGCAAACCTATAACTAAATTGGAATTGAGTGGGCGGGCTACAGTCATTTCACATATTATTAAATGTACAAATTTAGAGATAGATTAGTAGTGTTTCACAGTGGAATGCATCTGCACTTGTAGCTCTAACAGAGAGCACAGTTCTACTGTGTGACAAAACAGGAAGTCTATTATCTCTTGCTATGTCTGCTGAATGATTAAGTGCTTTAAACGATTTCAATCGCCACTTATTTATAGTACCTATGAACATTATTTATTGTTCATTATTAGCAGGTGACAATATGGACGGATTTGGGGAAATAAGTCCACCTGGAGTTGGCTGACTGACAACAGGCCCATGAGTTGGAATTCTAGAAGACTGTACAGCAAAGAGCAAAAGTACTGCTCAGTTTAAGAGAACTGTTGAACTAATTCCTGTAATCTTTTTACACACACATGGTGAAATACATTAAACTGTGACCTCAAGCCAGAGGTGCCAACTGAATGAGATTTTAAAGCTACAGTTCACACAACAACAGCATTTGATTTGATTGATTTTTGATGATAGGATGTGTGAAATAATATCTACTGAAACAAGAAGTGTTTCTTTTGATTCACTGTTACAAGCTGGAGTGACCTGTATACACCCACTTTCTCCAGTAGAGAAAAAAAAACTGTGATTAAAGCCAATCAACAGTGACAGTGTGTCAGTTTATGCATTAGTGCACCCGTGAGCACTACAGGATTTAAAATTATTGATTGCATCTCAAAGACCACACATTTCTCTGTTACAGTTCCTATGCGGCTGGTTGGTTCCGTTCTGCATTCTAGTGCAAGAGGCATGCTAAGATGACTGTTGTATTGATAAAAGTGTTTAGCCCACAATGAGAACATACATAAAGCTAGTCTGTCTCCAATTGCAATTTGAATAGACAGAATAACTTATATGCAAATGTGATCACAATGGGAGTAAATCTGTCTTTTCAATAAGGCTTTTCATCTATTCCACAACCAATCACAGTAAAGAAGGTGATGATGCTTTATAGACAAGTGATCCTATTACTAAAAAAGGATGAACAGAGAGATAAATCTCTCTTTAATGATTCATGACAGGAAGGCCCCCAACTCGTTTTCCTGGTTAAACTGGTATAGATGAAATCAGGGATTCTTAACCTTTCTGGCAGTGCGACCCCTATTTGACCCCCCGGGACACTTGGTTCCCTTTCTACATAATACAGCTGCATAATACTGTTAGAGTATAAAGTCACCTGTTTTTTCATTGGCTCTTTGTCTTACATTCTGCAGACTGGTTGCACTATGTAAGTTTGTGTGACACTTTGCAAAGAATAAAACAAAGCAAAGACCTTAAAGAAGTCTGGATTGAATTTCTTATTTCAGAAGTCAGATACTGAAGGCTCTGGATACACATCTTCATTGTTGGGTGGAGGTCGAAGATTGTGCCTGTTGCCTGGCAAATGGCAGTATTGGCTCTGACATTGGTGGCATGGATACAGATTATGGAACAGTCGATACCACTCTTTACCATGCTGGAAGGATCCGTGAAGTGTTATTATAGTTTGTACATTTGTCTACATGTGCTTTATGGAGCTGAAGATGGCGTATGACCATGACCATCAGTGACTTGTGGGTGGTAATGCATCCTGCTTACAGCACAATAGTAAGTCACAGTGCCTATGTAAGGATGATGCTATAATCTTGAATACATTGAATGTGTATACATTGTATGTATGTATCAGGCAAAAGATACTTAAAAATGTCCATCAAAAGGATACGTTAAAATGCTGTAAGTCTTTGCACTGTTTGGTTAAACATCTGATAATTCATTTCTATATAAAACAGGAGTAAGTTAAAATGCACGGTGATCTGCAGACCAGTAATCCATTGCTCTGACCTTTAGGGGTAAAGAGACTGAAAAGATAAATTGGAGTAAAAGACAATCTGTGTTTAAAATGCAGTCTTTACCTTGCTTGTTTATGCAAGTTTTTATAGAAGCTACATTGTGTCT
Organism: Lepomis macrochirus; assembly: GCA_024633595.2. Classification (NCBI taxonomy): domain Eukaryota; kingdom Metazoa; phylum Chordata; class Actinopteri; order Centrarchiformes; family Centrarchidae; genus Lepomis; species Lepomis macrochirus. The sequence goes on from JALXJV020000003.1 coordinate 6,337,007, forward strand.
GTGTTACACTATCTATTTCCCCTTATACTTCCTATTTCCCCCTTTACAGGTAAGCTTTATGTTTGAATGATTTATAAATATATATGGCATATAATTTAGCTGGCTGAACATGGAGTTTTGCTCTACTGTAGCCTGTATGCTAGCTGTGTCATGTGGACCGAGGTGAAAGCGCGGTCGTAACGCTGCCGATGTTTTCTCTATGTGTACTTTATATTGTATGGATGCTATAATAACGCTATCGTTTCAGTTTGTTTAATGTTAAGAGGCGAAATACTTTATATGTTTTGGTGCAACACTGCTACTGGAGTGTGAACTGTATTCTCAATAAATGATAAATGTATTATAGCAGTGACATTGCTTAGATTATTTTAGGTTTTCTTATTTCCTACTATAGGTATATATGTTTAGTACATTTTCATATTCACTTGTTGCACGTTAAGATGTTACCACAAAACACCAAGGTCCCCATGTGGCCATTTAAGTTTCACTTATCTTTAATCTTAACAGGGTGGTATGTGGAAATGTCACATTTTTACAGCAGGTATAACACATTTGCTAAATGCAGATGGTAAAAATAATGTGTGACAATTACATAGGCAATGAGACTCCACCTACACATCAGTACTATATCAAAGGTCAAATATTATAAGCTACTGAACAGAGCTTGCTGTCAGCAGTCACGGTAAGAAGCCTGAGTTATTTATATGAAACTAATAGTTTGACTTGAGTAAACTTTCACATGAAATTGCTTCTATTCATTAGTTAGATTAGTGCCAACCAATTAATTTTAAATTTTATATTCAGAGTTTGAATTGTTTTTTTGATTGCATCCATGACATTTTATCTTCTCTTCTTGTTTAACCCTCATACAGATGGCAAGGCTGTGGCATCTCATGCTCCTGTGCTGGGCATGGAGTCCTCTGTGTCTGCCATCCAGTGTGAGCTTCATTGGTACACCGCAGGAGTGTGAAAAGGCTCACTTTGTCCCTGGTTACAATCTGGGTGGAGAAGGCTTCGACATTGTCACGATGGAGCGGAAAGGTGCCTATGTCATCGACACTGAAACATGGAAGCTTGGCAATGGCACATGCAGGCTATACAGAAACAGCTACAGGAATGGAGAGATCCAGAAGGTCCCAGTTGCTGTGGTGGACTGGAGAACCCTCCCCAAGTGCAGTTTGAAGGTCTCTAATACAGTCTACGACTCTGTTGAAAGTCTTGTCAATGATTCCACATCATCGGTGTCCAATGACTGGAAAATTGGCCTTGACATACCTGTAGATCCTAGTGTCACTGTTGGGGTTGGCTTTGGAGGTTCCCACTCCAAAGAATCTACCTTTGGCATGGAAAAGTCCAAACAAGACCGCTACACCTTCTGTAGTCATTCAGTCCACTGTAGTTTCTACCGGTGAGTATGTGAATTTACTTTGTGTATTTAACTCTGAATGTATTTGTTCAGTTCACTGAGAAATGGCTCGTTTTACAGTCTTCTGGAAGTTGGCCATAATTACAGCAATTCTGGTTAAACAAACAACATAAACAGTGAGATGTGAATAAAAGAGTGATGTGATAGACTAATGTAAACTGTAACTAATTTATATAATTCCTGTGCTTCACAGCTACAGACTGGCAACAACACCTCCACTTAGTCATGAGTTTGAATCAGCTGTAAACGACCTTCCTCCATATTCACGTCAAACAGAGACATTATATCGCAATCTGATCGACACATATGGTACACATTACATCATACAAGTGTCTCTGGGAGGGGAGATAAAGGCCATCACTTCCATCAGGACCTGCCAGGCCACCATGAATGGACTGTCAGCAACAGACGTCAGTGACTGTTTGTCAGTTGAGGCCTCAGCTAGCTTTGCAAGTAGCGCCAGCATTAAGGCCATGTACAAACATTGTCAGGCAAAGAAGAAGAAGTTAGGCTCTAACCAAAGTTTCAGTAGCAGTTTCAATGAGCGTACCACAGAGGTCATTGGTGGAAACATTGATGGAGCTGATATCCTATTTCAAGGCCAATCAAACCCCTCTGAGTATAACAGCTGGCTTAACTCCCTGAAAGACATCCCTGATGTGGTCCGATACAATTTAAAGCCCCTGCACACCATACTGCCAAGTGGTCATCCTGCCAGCGCCGGACTGAAGAAAGAGGTGGAGAAGTACATCAAGAAAAATGCAGTGTTGAAGAAATGCTCAGAAAGTTGTAAGATTGGGCACAGGTCCAACAAAAGGGACGTGTGTGCTTGTGTTTGCAACAGTAATCAGAATATCAAGTCCAACTGCTGTCCTGCTGGGAAAGGTCTCGCAACATTAAAGGTCTTCAACCTATATGCACGAGATCTGTATGGTGATAAGTGGACTCAGACAGATGGATCAGTTCAGGTGACATATGGTAATCAGAATAAGCGCACTGACATAATCAGTAATAATGACAATCCTAAATGGTCAAACACATTTGAATTTGGACCCATAACCATCAACATGAGAGACAAACTTACGTTCAGTGTTTATGATGAGGACACTTACTGGAACAGTGATCTGCTTGGTGAGTGTTCATTTAGTCTGCATAGCGGGAAGGTGAGTGACACTTGTATGTTAGACCATGGTACCTTCTTCTTCTCCTACATAGTAGAGTGTGCAGAAAGTCTTAGTGGTAACCAATGTCAAGAGTACACACCCTCCCCCATGAGTCCCTCTCTGGCCAAGCTCTTCTACACCCGAAATGGGGTCCTTCTTGGAGAGATGGGGGAGAAGAAAGCTAAATCAGTCAGTCAGGTTGAGGTCAGCTTGGATGATAAGTGAATAAGGATTTGATTTTATGATGATCTTGCTTGTTCGTAGACCCCTAAATGTTGTATTCGTTTCGCAGATTTTTTGAATTGTCCATTTAAAACCCACAATTGTCTAATGTATGACTCACATATCTGGTAGGAACCAAAATCACATGTTTTTGTTTTCGTCAACATGTTTTCATTAATTTTTATTTCTTCAAATCATCTCTATTTTCTAATCCTAAAACTACAGGCTCTTGTTATTAAGGATACCAACTGTATTACAAATTACAATAGGTACATGTGGAACATACAGTCGTATGACTGTATTCATGTTTTTTCATTTGATCTACTCCTGTGGTGATGTGACTGTTTGCAAAAATGAGTATATATGTTCTCAATTTCTCAAATTTAATCCAAATGTGTGTATGTGAGAAATTATGTTTGACAATCCATCTTTTCTTCTGCTTCTTTCTTGTTAGTTACAAAATATACTAATAAAGAAATGACAAAGACAATAAAGGTGTCTGTCTCATTCTGTATATTAAAAAATACTGTACAGCTGTGTGGTTTACATGAAACATAGAAATGTACATTTATAAATGCAACTATCTAAACTGGAGTGTTCTAAATATATGAACTAATTAAAATAATTTAGTTGCAAGCGTACTTTCAAAGGAAATGAAGTTGTGAAGGAAAGGACTGAGACTGATCCTAGTTAGCAATGTATAGCATTGAAAAATAAACATCATTGTGATATTTTTGTATGCAATGGAAATGCATGCAACAATGTCAGAAGTCATAAAATGCTTTGCTAGTGTCTACAGCCAAGGAGGAGAAAGGGTAAAAGTGTGATGTTCAAAAAACCCAAGTCAGAACAAGAAAGATGGAATAAAGAGTAAATAATTTATGTGGGCCTTGTCTCACCTCCATCCTACAAAAACAGTTAGCTGTGAGTCACATTAAAGCATCCCACTGCCTCCAAATGATAAGTGTAAAGTTAAAGCACCTGTTAAATTCTACAATTTAATCATCTATATTATTACGTCGCTCAGCTACTTGTCTGAATTTGACAGTAACCTTTGTTCTGCTGACCACACTAAGTTTCAGTTGGTGGGTTTGGAGGAGGGTCCATTAATTTTTTTGCTTTTAAGTGTGTGTGTATGTGTGTGTCCTTGCAGGCATAAAAGCACGCTGTTGAAAGTATAAAGCTGTGCAGTGCTAGAAGGGAATGTTAACTGTAAACACGCTATATTGCACATTTAAAAGACAAACATACAGACACACATCCATGTGTGCACTTAAATCGGAAACTGACCTGTGTCATGACATGTAATTAAATTATGTGCATAAAAACAAAAGACTATGTTATGTCATGGAAAATGTAATCAATTACCGGTTACTTATTATCCATTGAAAATGTAATCACAGTATTTTTCTAAAAACGCAACAGTAGGAGAAATTAGTTACATTACTTTTTATTTTGCTTTCCTTTTCAGTAAGCTCTGTCACATGTGAATTGCTATATTGCCAAAACTCTGCATTTAATCTAGTTTTGTTTAACTCAGTGACTCAGAGCTTGCAGAACCCACATGCATGACACCGAAATAATCAGGGTACAGCCCAAGTATGCAAGATTTATTCCACAAACAAGAAGGGGTCAAAACCAGAAGATTAGGCTGAGGATGTCTCCAACTTGATGAGCAAGGGAATAACCCGAGACCTTTTGAAAGTGGTTGGGGAGTGTACCATTGTCTGTCCGCAACTCTTTTGGTACGCCCAGATGAGTGCATACTTGGTCCAACATACTGACTACACTGCTGCCGTTAGCTTTTCTGACGGGTCTGATGATTACATACCCCGACAGGCCTCTTCACTTCCTCTTTTAAGCACACAGACACATTTCAACTTCATTAATATTTCTTCTTGTACCATCAAGTTTGCAATTTTCTTAATTTCTTTTCACAATCTACCACATTCATTGCACTTCTCAGTTGATCATTTTACAATCGTTACAATCTGCATCAGGAGGTTTCTGAAGCCAGGGAAGTATTTATCACATGAGAGATTGCTGAGACCACGGTAGAACATATGGCTTGAAAGAGATTGATAGGAATCGGGTCCAGTGGGCATGTAGTGGGACGACTGCAGGTCAGGAGTTCTTAGACTTTGCTCTCTGTGAGTACGTGGGCCGCCTATTGCTGACCACTCCCTAGAGCAGGGGTTTTCAAATTGGGTGAATGTGAGCCTCCCCTTAGAGTAGGTAAGAACAGCTGAGTCCCCCCCCCCCGCCCCAAAACACTGTCTGCCTGCCCTAACCCACGCCACTGCAGTAAATGCCATCTTTTGTGTGTTCCAGGCAATGATGAGTTTCAATAACAACTGATTGTCTGATCAACAACAAATCTTTTTTTAAATTTTATTTGAAGACATTTTATTTTCTTTTTTTTAAGTGCATTCATAAATGATTCTTTGCAACAGCAAATAATTTCCAACTTCATGCAGGCCTAATTGAGGCTACTTTTAAAATCACTGAACATCAGTAGCATATGCCTAACCACAAGTCAACAAAACATGCTTAAAGGGATGCACATCAAAATGAAAATTCTGTCATCATATACTCACCCTCAAGTTGTTTCAAACCTGTATGAATTTCTTTCTTCTGCTGAACACAAAGGAATATATTTTGATGTCAGTAACCAAACAGTAAACTGGTCCCATTGACTTACTAAAAAATACTATGGAAATCAATGGTTCCAGTTAACTGTTTGGTTACTGACATTCTTCAAAATATATTCCTTTGTGTTCAGCAGAAGAAAGAAATTCATACAGGTTTGAAACAACTTGAGTGTGAGTAGGCCTATATGATGACAGAATTTTCATTTTGAAGTGAACTATCCCTTTAACGTGTAATCGGCGCTAAAGCTACCGGCGACGACACCTGACGGTTGAAAAGCGTCTCGAACAAAATCAGCACAATGGACAGCTCTACCTGATCAATGAACGACAACGCTGTTTGTTCACGGAACACAACATTTAACAGTCAACTGCATTGAAGGCATGTTTTCAGATCGAACAGATTCACATATTTTTCATGAATTTTTTTAGCGATCAAAACCTTTTTGAACAAAAGGTTTAAATTAAGATAAAATTATTTCAAAAAATTATTTCTTCAAATTCACTTTAAAGAAAGGCTTTGTGCTTTCTGTTTAGGCTCTGTAAAAGTTTTAGTGCTGCTTCCAGAGAACGGTCACGTTCAGTATCATTGTTTTTTCCTCATAAATGCAAACACGGAAAATAAAATAAAATGAAGATTTTATGTTCTGGGGAGAGTCAACCCTTCTTCATCCGGTGGGTAGGATTATCTTTGGTTTGTGCAGTGTAGCTAATTCACATAGGCCTATTTATTAAAATATTTAATTATCTGGGAATTGTGGATCTCCTCCATAACGCTGAAATTGCCGAATTCGGCTGAATGTTTTGACGAATTACGCATACAGCACTTATATGATTGCACTGATTGGCTATAGCTGGGAGCAGACAGTGTCAATCAATGTATTGGAGATTGAGAAAGCGGCAACCGTGACCATTATACTTTTAAACAGAACCATTCAAAGCGAAAGAAAACAGACTGCTCTCTGCTTATGTGGGCTAATCCGTATCAGCAACTATGATAGATGTAAAGAAAACAAAGTTGCTTGTCAGATTTTCCTAACAAGCTACCCTTTTTTAATAAGCCCCAAAAGCGCGAAACCGCAACCCGTGTTGTTTTAACGGGACTTAAAAAAACAAACAAAAACAAAGTCGCGTATTATAAACTGACTCGCGCCTCGCCTGACGCTCTTTGGCGCCCCCCATGGGAGGCGCGCCTCACCTATTGAAAACCGCTGCCCTAGAGGAACAGTCAGAAGGTCACCCAAGTCATCAGGTTCCAGTGACCAAGGTTGTGGACTAACGAAGTGACTGTGAGACATTGCCACCCCCAGTGTCGAGCCTTTTGCACCATCTCCAGAGGGAGATGGAGAGCGACATGTATCAGGACTGCTACATAGTAGGTTGTCTTGTGCCATGCTCACAGAGTGGGAGCTGACCAGAGCGGGAGTAGACCAGTTGATTTTCAGCGATTTAGAACCTGTGCTTGTGATGAAGGCGGCAAAGGTATCAGCTTTACAAGTGGAAGATAATTTCCTAAAGTCAGTGGCACTGCTAATTCTGTCATTATAAAATGCAGTTTTAGCAGCACTGATGCTGATTGAAAAGGAAGATTTTGAGCATTTGGCAGCCCTTAGGGTAGGCAGGGTTTTTTTTGACACTATTTAATCTGTCTCCCTGGCTGTGGGCAACATAGGTAATGGAATAAATTGAGCCGCTTTGGAGAATCTATCAATCTATCACGTTTGTTTACATGTGCACATATCTGTAATGTCGAAATCCTAATATACTGACATCCAATCCCAATTATGTTCATAATTGAGATTACAAGATTGTTTATTAATACTCGGCTCAAACACAAAGACCTGCAAATGAGAAGCCGCCTAGACCAAAACTGAATACTTCGCTTTCACATTCATACGTTACATACACACTCACTCACATACATACTCGCACATACATACATGCTGTCATGCATATTCATACATACTGTAAGAAGTAGCACTAATATACTACAGGGGTCTGCAAATAAGTTTTGCATCAGAGCAATCTTTTCGACCATTAGAGTGTTGATGAGAATATAAGTCATAATATTGATTGACATCAACATCTTTTTCATTTAGCTTAGTTGGTTAGGTGCAGGGCTTGAAACCGAAGGGTTGAGTGTTTGATAGCACCTGGGATATCTTATCTTGATCCGCATCCATCAACCTACAGACGCTTTTGCTTTCTTTCAGCGGTGTGTCAAGCAGGCTACAGACTCTTTTAATGTCAAATACTAAATTACAGTGAACAAGCTTCTAGTGCTTTTATTTTGTTGGCAAAACCACTAGAAAGAAGTGATTATGTGAGTAACTGTTGCTGTCATTACTGAGATCTATTTCAGCACCGCTATCAACGTATTTATTTATTTATATTTTTTACCACTATCAAAGCACCATAATCTGGCTGTGGGCCAGATATTATTCTTGGCTGGCAGTTTTGGAGGGTCCATAATCACGTATAGAAGTAATGCATTTCTCTTCTCTATGTTTGTATAGACTTTATCTAATGTGTGGTTTATAATGGGCTGTGGTGCAGAAACAGTGACAATGTTTCACACTCTTGACTTACATTTCCCATGTTATCTGTCAGTGGCCAAGTCACAATAACAAATTGTTCTACTGAATAATTAAGTAAAAATAATTTCTTAATACATATACCTTAACAAACCTCATTTCTTGACTGGCCACTCTCTGCTGTCTCTGAAGAGACCCCTTTTGTGCTGTGTCAGACACAGGAGCTCTCCTAGCTCTTTGAAAGGTTAGGGGGCAGTGGTAGACTGGACAGATGGTTGCAATTAACAACCCTCACCACTAGATGCCACTAAATCTTACACACTGAACCTTTAAGTTATACTGTGACCCACATTCCAACAGAAAGAACCACAATGAACTTACACCAGTTTAAATGGAATTATATTCTCTAAAAGTTAATCATTAGGTTAGGTTGAGTATGTTGTCCCAACTGTCACAGTGCAGTGTTGCTTCATAAAAACATCACACATCACAAAACATATCAACAAAACATAGGCAGTTGCCTTGTGCGCAAATTGTCAGGGGGCGCTACAAGAGGCTTTTTGATTTGGCGTGAATCAGCTCAGCCCAGCTTATGTGACACCAACATAACACCAACATACAGTTGTGATGAATGGTAACGTAACTCGTAGTAGTGCACTTTATTGGAGCTAACACGTGGATTTTTGGTGAGTTTCTGCCTGATCAGTTTTGGTTTCGGTTGGTTTCGGTTTCATATGCAGCATGCAGTCCCAAACTGTGTCGGTCATACGGTCTATATACCAGAGGAGCAATAACGCAATGCACAGAAGAGTATAGGGCAGGTAGACAAAATATTACGAATCATCATTAATGCTGGGCAATGGTTAAAATATTCTAATCTTGATAATTTGCATAGTCATGCGCAAAATTAAATAATGAATTCTAAAGTGTATTGTGCACTTTTAATTTAAATGTACTAATATATGCATAAAGTGCAATAACATGTGGTTTGCAAACTCTTTAAACAAATAAGATGCTTTTAACCAGCAGTATTCCTTTTACACATTAGCAATAAAAAGTTTCTTCTAAATTAAACATTAATGTAATCAAATGAAATATAAAACCAAAGCTATTTGCCACTGTCAGGGCATTACCTTTTATAGCTTGTTAAAACAAGTTAGAGTCCAGAGCCGTGATCAGAACATCATAAAAGGGCACCACATAACAGCTATCAGCAGAAACATTTTTCTTTTATCAGAGAGCAGAATAAACAGTGTATGTTCAGTAGCAAGTGTCCCTGTTACAGTGAGGTGAAGTGCTTGCCCGCTGCTGAAAAGCACAAATCACTGGAAGAGACACTGATTCTCACTGTTTGTGAGTTTCCAGAATCTGTTACTATTTACTAAATAGTTATCAGGACATCAAAAGAAGGGAACACAGATATGTGGGAGTGATTCTGAATGTGCAGAAATTTTTGAACATGAGCAGAAAAACTGCTGAAACACAGGTGCTATTAAAGTCCAGGAGTTTCTAACTGAATTAAAATGTATTCATTTCACATTGAGGTGAAAAGGTGCCACATGCATATTTAAAGGTTACTTCACCAAATAGAGACTCAAAAGAGGAAGGAAGACAAAATCATGTGTGCTGACTCAGCAAGGATCTACAGGAGAAAACAAAGGTAATTAAAAGCAATAGTTACAGAATGCCTGAGAGCCTTACTGTGTTATTCTATTAATTTCTCATATTTTGAATTGTCACCTGCTACCTGAATATTGTTTTTCCCTTTACATAGATATACCATCCATCCATCCATCGTCAACCGCTTATCCTGTGTACAGGGTCGGGGGGGGGGGCTGGAGCCTATCCCAGCTGACGTTGGGCGAAAGGCGGGGTACACCCTGGACAGGTCGCCAGTCCATCACAGGGCCACATAGACATACCATTCCACCATAAACTGATGCAGCAATTTTCACCAGAATGCAGGAAACAAGGCCTGTAATGCTTAAAATTTTCTTGGGGAGGCCCTCTTCTTCATTTGTAAACCATTGAAACTAAACCAATATCGTAGCATTTCAGTAAAATTACCTTATCAATTCACTATAAAGCAAAAAAACAGTGTCTGGCTTGACATATGGTTTATAGAGGGACACATTAACAGATACCAAGTTAGGTTTGGTCTCCCAATTTCGGCTTTGATGTGGATGTTGACAAGTATGCTGAATAACACTTAGTGATTATTGACCGTGATTATTGACTTTTCATCCATGACATGAGACAGGAGTGTCCCTATTGCAGAACCTTAGATCGTAGATCAGCTAGTACAAAAAGGCAGTTATCAGGGCATGTTCTGGGACACAGGTGATTAATAAGGGAGTCCTTTACCTTCTGCTCCCCTTCTCAGGTTATAAGACTGACTATGCCATGCCTGAGAAACATTGACATATTGTCACAAGAGGAAAACATAAACACCGAGGACATTGTTGCCGAGTTCCATGGATTAAAGTTCAAACCAGTGCTAGTGTGATTATTGCACATGGCTGCATCGAACTGAAGTTTGTGCATATGCTACGGTGCTAGTATGTTTATTGCACGTTGCCCTATTGCACCAAGATCACAAGTAAAGTGCTAAAGTGGTCACATTGCACACAGCTCTATTTTACATTGTTCAACATCTTAAAGGAGGCTGGCTCAAATGATAGATTTTGCGATTGGATTTGCATATTAGTACACGGAGTCTTCTTCCTGATGGCAGGGTTTTGTATTCAGGGAAGAGGGGATGTTGACAGTCTGATTTAATTTTCCTAGCCTGTTTCATAGCTGCCTCATCATACAGGCTTTGTATAGTCATTAATAATATCAATAATCATTTTGTATCAATGAGCAGTCTCTGTGGCTTGAATTTAGGATTAAGGAAAGGCATGGCAATTTAATTTATACAGCATATTCCATTCACCACCCATGTTTGACAAATTCAGGTCATTATGCATCTAGGGAGGAGAATTTTATGTCATGTTGCGCCTTACCCACTTCCAGAAGTTCTAGGTTCAAAAATTAGATTTGGTACTAACATTAAATTTATTTTTGTTATCTCCATAACATCTCTGTAAAAACAATGTGCTTTTGGAATGTGTAGCTACACTTTTGAGCTGGACATCTTCCTAATCCACAATTCATACAGTAATCGCAACACTATTATTTTACATATTTATATTTATAATTCAGATGTGATCATTTTAAGTTTTCTACTTTCCGTCTCTAGCTACATATGCGTAATACATTTTTATATTCAGTCGCTGATTCACGTTTAGATGTTACCACAAAACACCAGGGTCCCAGTGTGGTCACTTAAGTTAGAACCTGTTCTTCATCCTAATAGTGTGACATGCAAATGTCACATTTTTATAGCATGTATAACACATTTGCTAAATTAAGATGGTGAAAAAAATGTGTTATTGCCAATTACATAGACAATGAGACTCCACCTCCACATCAGTACTATAATATAGGTCAGATATCATAATCTACTGAACAGTGCTTGCTGTCAACAGTTACGGTAAGAAGCCTGAGATATTTATCTGAAACTAGTAGTCTGATTTGAATAAGTATTTTAAATGTTATATTCTGAGTGTGAATTGTTTAATTGATTGCATCCATGACATTTAACTTCTCTTCTTGTTTAACCCTCATACAGATGGCAAGGCTGTGGCATCTCATGCTCCTGTGCTGGGCATGGAGTCCTCTGTGTCTGCCATCCAGTGTGAGCTTCATTGGTACACCGCAGGAGTGTGAAAAGGCTCACTTTGTCCCTGGTTACAATCTAGGTGGAGAAGGCTTCGACATTGTCACGATGGAGCGGAAAGGTGCCTATGTCATCGACACTGAAACATGGAAGCTTGGCAATGGCACATGCAGGCTATACAGAAACAGCTACAGGAATGGAGAGATCCAGAAGGTCCCAGTTGCTGTGGTGGACTGGAGAACCCTCCCCAAGTGCAGTTTGAAGGTCTCTGGTACAGTCTACGACTCTGCTGAAAGTCTGGTCAATGATTCCACATCATCGGTGTCCAATAACTGGAAAATTGGCCTTGACATACCTGTAGATCCTAGTGTCACTGTTGGGGTTGGCTTAGGAGGTTCCCACTCCAAAGAATCTACCTTTGGCATGCAAAAGTCCAAACAAGACCGCTACACCTTCTGTAGTCATTCAGTCCACTGTAGTTTCTACCGGTGAGTATGTGAATTTACTTTGTGTATTTAACTCTGAATGTATTTGTTCAGTTCACTGAGAAATGGCTTGTTTTACAGTCTTCTGGAAGTTGGCCATAATTACAGCAATTCTGGTTAAACAAACAACATAAACAGTGAGATGTGAATGAAAGAGTGATGTGATAGACTAATGTAAACTGTAACTAATTTACATGCTTCCTGTGCTTCACAGCTACAGACTGGCAACAAAACCTCCACTGAGTCAAGAAATTAAATCCGCTGTTAATAACCTTCCTCCGTATTCACATAAAACAAAGACATCATATCGCAATCTGATCGACACATATGGTACACATTACATCATACAAGTGTCTCTCGGAGGGGAGATGAAGGCCATCACTTCCATCAGGACCTGCCAGGCCACCATGAATGGACTGTCAGCAACAGACGTCAGTGACTGTTTGTCAGTTGAGGCCTCAGCTAGCTTTGCAAGTAGCGCCAGTGTTAAGGCCATGTACAAACATTGTCAGGCAAAGAAGAAGAAGTTAGGCTCTAACCAAAGTTTCAGTAGCAGTTTCAATGAGCGTACCACAGAGGTCATTGGTGGAAACATTAATGGAGCTGATATTCTATTTCAAGGCCAATCAAACCCCTCTGTGTATAACAGCTGGCTTAACTCCCTGAAAGACATCCCTGATGTGGTCCGATACAGTTTAAAGCCCCTGCACACCATACTGCCAAGTGGTCATCCTGCCAGCGCCGGACTGAAGAAAGAGGTGGAGACGTACATCAAGAAAAATGCAGTGTTGAAGAAATGCTCAGAAAGCTGTAACATTGGGCACAGGTCCAATAAAAGGGACGTGTGTGCTTGTGTTTGCAACAGTAATCAGAATATCAAGTCCAACTGCTGTCCTGCTGGGAAAGGTCTTGCAACATTAAAGGTCTTCAACCTATATGCACGAGGTCTGTATGGTGATACCTGGGGTAAGACAGATGGATCAGTTCAGGTGACATACGGTAATCAGAATAAGCGCACTGACATAATCAGTAATAATGACAATCCTAAATGGTCAAACACATTTGAATTTGGACCCATAACCATCAACATGAGAGACAAACTTACGTTCACTATTTATGATGAGGACACTTACTGGAACAGTGATCTGCTTGGTAAGTGTTCATTTAGTCTGCGTAGTGGGAAGGTGAGTGACACTTGTATGTTAAACCATGGTACCTTCTTCTTCTCCTACATAGTAGAATGTGCAGAAAGTCTTAGTGGTAACCAATGTCAAGACTACAAACCCTCCCCCATGAGTCCCTCTCTGGCCAAGCTCTTCTACACCCGAAATGGGGTCCTTCTTGGAGAGATGGGGGAGAAGAAAGCTAAATCAGTTAGTCAGGGTGCGGTCAGCTTGGATGATAAGTGAATAAGGATTTGATTTTATGATGATCTTGCTTGTTCTTAGACCCCTAAATGTTGTATTCGCTTTGCCGATTTATTTTGAATCGTCCATTTAAAACAATTGTCCGATGTATCACTCACTTAACTGGTAGGAACCAAAATCACAAAGGGAATTCAACTGAATTTTGTTTGTCTTTTTGTTTTTGTCAATTTGTTTATGCTGTCTCGCGCACCTGAAACAATATCTAATTCCTTATAGCTCTGCATCCTCAGACACCTGTAATGTGCAACATTTTTTATGGTACCGATTTTTAGAGGCCCTAAAGACTGGAATAACCTTTCTCTTTCTTTGAGATCAAATCAAATCATCTCTATTTTCTAATCCTAAAACTACAGGCTCTTGTTATTAAGAATACCAACTGTATTACAAATTACAATTGGTACATGTGGAACATACAGTCGTATGACTGTATTCATGTTTTTTCATTTGATCTACTCCTGTGGTGATGTGACTGTTTGCAAAAATAAGTATATATGTTCTCAATTTCTCAAATTTAATCCAAATGTGTGTATGTGAGAAATTATGTTTGACAATCCATCTTTTCTTCTGCATCTTTCTTGTTAGTTAGAAAATTTGCCAATAAAAAATGACAAAGACAATAAAGGTGTCTGTCTCATTCTATATATTGAAAAATACTGTATTGCTGTGTGGTTTACATGAAACATAGAAATGTACATTTATAAATGCAACTATCTAAACTGGAGTGTTCTAAATATATGAACTAATTAAAATAATTTAGTTGCAAGCGTACTTTCAAAGGAAATGAAGTTGTGAAGGAAAGGACTAAGACTGATCCTAGTTAGCAATGTATAGCATTGAAAAAGAAATATCATTGTGACATTTTTGTATGCGACGGAAATCCATGCAACAATGTCAGAAGTCATAAAATGCTTTGCTAGTGTCTACAGCCGAGGAGGAGAAAGGGTAAAAGTGTGATGTTAAAAAAAAAACCAAGTCAGAACAAGAAAGATGGAATAAAGAGTAAATAATTTTTGTGGGCCTTGTCTCGCCTCCATCCTACAAAAACAGTTAGCTGTGAGTCACATTAAAGCATCCCACTGCCTTCAAATGATAAGTGTAAAGTTAAAGCACCTGTTAAATTCTGCAATTTAATCATCTATATTATTACGTCGCTCAGCTATTTGTCTGAATTTGACAGTAACCTTTTTTCTGCTGACCACACTAAGTTTCAGTTGGTGGGTTTGGAGGAGGGTCCATTAATTTTTTTGCTTTTAAGTTTTGTGTGTGTATGTGTGTGTGTGTTGGTTCACAACGCAGTAGTGCGTCTGGTTTTTGATCAGCCCAAAAGGACTCTTACTTCCTTCCGTAGGTATTTACCCATTGATGTGATATGTACTATGAGCTCTTGAATTTAGTATTTATTGCTGCTGCAAGGCGGTCCTTCTTCTCTGACACAATCACCAAAAACACTAATAATGCACGTTCCCTGTTTGCTACTGTCGATAGGCTAACCAACCCTCCTGTGTCTGTAGCCTCTGACCTTCTGTCCACCAGGGCCTGCAATGAATTTGCTTCTTTCTTTGCAGACAAAATTCAAGCAATTAGACAAGCAATCAGCGGCTCCATGTCAGGTACAGGATATGTCCTATCCCTGTGTCCACTTAAAAACAATTCATATAGCATGAGACAATTTGATTCTATTAACCATAAAAACCTGGAGGACATAATACAACATCTGAAATCCTCCTCATGCTGCCTTGATATTCTGCCAACAGGTTTTTTCAAAAAGGTGTCTAAATGCATGACCTCAGATTTACTACAAATTGTCAACATGTCTCTCCTCTCAGGTTTTTTTCCCACAGGCCCTGAAAACTGCAGTCATTAAGCCACTCTTAAAAAAGAGCAATCTAGACAGTTCACTAATGAGGAATTATAGGCCCATATCAAATCTCCCATTTTTAAGTAAAATAATTGAAAAGGCTGTTTTTCAACAGCTTAGTGCTTTCTTGGCACTAAATAACTGTTTTGATGTCTTCCAGTCAGGTTTTCGACCACACCACAACACTGAGACAGCTCTAGTTAAGGTCTTCAGTGACATCCATTTAAACACTGACAGTGGCAGAATTTCAGTCTTAGTATTATTGGATCTCAGTGCTGCATTCGACACGGTAGACCACAACATACTACTAGACAGACTTGAAAACTGGGTTGGACTTTCTGGCACAGTACTAAACTGGTTTGAATCCTACTTAAAGGACAGAGACTACTTTGTGTCTATAGGTAACTACACATCTGAGCTGACAAAAATGACATGTGGAGTTCCCCAAGGCTCCATTCTGGGGCCTCTTTTGTTTAACATTTACATGCTTCCACTGGATTATGAAAAACAACAAAATATGTTACCATAATTATGCAGATGACACACACAGATCTACATAGGCGCTGAGTAACTGTATTGAGCAGGTCAACGACTGGATGTGCCAGTATTTTCTCCAATTAAACAAAGATAAGACTGAAGTTATTGTTTTTGGAGCCAGGGAGGAACGATTGAAAGTCAGTGCTCGACTTCAATCTGTAATGTTAAGAACCACGGACCAAGCCAGAAATCTTGGTGTAGTCATGGACTCAGACCTGAATTTGAGGAACCATATTAAGACAATTACAAAGTCAGCCTACTATCACCTGAAGAATATATCAAGGATAAGAGGCCTTATGTCTCAGCAGGACCTGGAAAAGCTTATCCATGCATTTATCTTCAGTCGACTTGACTACTGTAACAGTGTCCTTACAGGGCTCCCTAAGAAATCCATCAGACAGCTGCAGCTGATTCAGAACGCTGCTGCTCGAGTCCTCACTAAGACCAAAAAGGTGGATCACATCACTCCAGTTCTGAGGTCTTTACATTGGCTTCCTGTATGTCAAAGAATTGATTTCAAAACCCTGCTGTTAGTTTACAAAGCACTAAATGGTTTAGGGCCAAAATATATTTCTGATCTTCTGCTTTGTTATGAACCAACCAGACCTCTCAGGTCATCTGGGGCAGGTCTGCTTTCTGTCCCCAGAGTCAAAACTAAACAAGGAGAAGCAGCGTTCAGTTATTATGCTCCGTATATTTGGAACAAACTCCCAGATAACTGCAGGTCTGCTGAAACTGTCAGTTCTTTTAAATCAAGACTGAAGACCTTTCTTTTTACCACTGCTTTTAATTAAATATTTAAGATTTTTCTTTTTATTGATAACTTACACTGCACTGTAACTTTTACTGTTCTGTTTTCTTTTTCTTTGTTTTTAGCTTTTTACCATTGCTTTTAATTAAATATTTACACGGTGAGTAATGAGTAGGTAGCTGGGTTAGGACGTTTTGGAAGTGAGATTGAACAGAGTGAAGGAAGTGGATCTTAAATCTCACGCCCAAGTGATTTGCAGGAACCTCTGTCCACCTGTAAACGTGCATGTGGGTCCAGAGTATAACTGGATGAAAGGGGCCTGCTGACAGACATGTCCTGGTTTCTCTGTAGTGTCTGGGGTTTTTGAAGTTTCAGTGGACCCAAAGATTGCTGTGGACCCGAGTACAGACTAGCTAGACAGAGCAGATTAAGAGTACTTCTCTGTTTGTTCTCTTTTCAGAATGATTGTGACTCAGTTATTTGCTCAACCCCTCAGCCTGTTTTTATTTTCCATTTAACTCTTTTAACCCTGATTGTAACACTGGAACTTTTCTTTGTTTTTAGCTTTTTACCATTGCTTTTAATTAAATATTTACTAGAGGTGGGCATAGATTATTTTTTTAAATCTAGATTAATCTAGATTAATCTTGAAATTAATCTAGATTAATCTAGATTAAAATGGCTCATTTGAATTCTGCCGAAGGCATTTAAAATATGTGTGCGAACGGTTTTCGCATTACGGTTTTGGCGCATTAGACAAGGGGCTCATCTCCTGTTTCCAAAATGCATCACAAACTGCTTGAGAAAGCTGTTCTACTATGATAATTGGTGATGAAAATAAATCATGTTCAATAAGATGTACTTGTGTAGCGTGTGATGTGCTTTGCGTGTAGGTGGTAGGCTACTTGAGACTGGAAGAACTCCTACAGTAAACTAATTCCGCATTGCACAAGGTGCAAACCAGGTGTTGTGCCGAGTTTTGCCTGGCTGCCGAGAATTGCATGCACCTCCAAATAATGCTTTTAAATGCTGTAAAATTCTTTGTGGACTTCATCAATGGTGATAAATAAATTGATTTGAAGTATATATTTTATGAACGTTTAGAGTCTTTAATATTTTAATACACTTAGTAGGCTAGAAGGACCATTCCTTGACATTCAGTACATATATGTGGCGATAAACCTGTTTGATCAATGAGCACAGCAAAGTGTCTGAGAAGGACCTAAAGAGGTGGATGCATAATTCGGCAGATCAGATTTTGTAGGCTCCCTGCCGAGATTTGCATCCACCTCTTTTCTCAGCATAGATGACCGTTAGCACCCGCGAGGTGCATGCGATTCTCGGCAGGCAGGCAGAATTCGGCACAATACCGGCGGCTTCAGAAATGTTCGTACACAAAGTGCTGTCCAACAGCTGTCTGTGGACGTGTTGCTACAGTTAGTGTGAGAAAATACCGCACAATGCGTTTTTTAATCAACCGGCGTATCAATAACTAACCTGGCTAGTTGTAAACAAACAGCTGGCCGAAGCGAGGTTGTAACTGGAACGCAGTCATCTCAGGTGTGACGTCATTCCCAGCTCCGACCTCCGAGGTAAATGGAACGCAGCAACAGCTGCATTCATGTTAGCACGTCACGTTTGATGTGGTAATTTCACAGTAGGCAAACACACAGGTTCGAAGACTCGTTCTTGCCCCCTACAGTGCGATTCGGTATACATCTGCGCTAAAATATCAAGGTGAAAGTCATCGTAGCTTGCGTAGTATTGACCCAGCTCCTAACCCAACTTTGAGAATAGATTAACGGCGATATTTTTTTTATCGCCCGATAAGAGTCTCACGTTAACGCAGCAAGTTAAAGCCGATAACGGCCCACCACTAACATTTACACGGTGAGAAATGAGTAGGTAGCTGGGTTAGGACGTTTTGGAAGTGAGATTGAACAGAGTGAAGGAATCTATCTATCTATCTATCTATCTATCTATCTATCTATCTATCTATCTATCTATCTATCTATATATATATATATATATATATATATATATATATATATATATATATATATATATATATATGTGGGTGTGTATATACATATAGAATGCTTTTTATTTTGCACACACGTGAATTGCTATATTGCCAAAACTCTGCATTTAATCTAGTTTTGTTTAACTCAGTGACTCAGAGCTTGCAAAACCCACAAGCAAGACACCGAAATAATCAGGGTACAGCCCAAGTATGCAAGATTTATTCCACAAACAAGAAGGAGTCAAAACCAGGAGATTAGGCTGAGGATGTCTCCTGCCTTCCCACCATGCTGGCGTGAATGGTGGTAGTCTTGAATGTGGGATGGGTCGAGGATTGCACAGGCAGGTACCACCATCTCTCCTCAGGATCGTATCCCTCCAAGCTCACCAAGTACTGGAGACCCTTCCATCTGTGATGAGACTTCAGCAGGCGACTGCGTAAGCCGGGACTACCCATCAATGATATGGGCGGGAAGAGGCTGTCTAGAGTAGGGCTGAAGTGGACCCTGAAGTGGTATGATTTGAGAGACAAGAAAGGTGAGATGGCAGCGAACAACTGCTGGGTTGCTGATATTGGATATTGGGAATGGTCGTACAAAGCTTGAGGCCAATTTTCTGGATTCAACCCAAAGGGTTAAGTCATGTATAGAGAACCAAACCCTCTCTCCCTGAGTGTAGGCAGTAGCTGTGTTGTGGCAATGGTTGGCTGACCTCTGATAGCAGTCAGAGATGTGGAGTAGAGTAACATGAGCAAGACCCCAGCTGCATGAAGAGTGTTTGATGAAGACCTGGACAGAGGGGATTCTGGCCTTGCATTCCCGCTGAGGAAACAGAGGCGCGTGATAGCCTCAGTGGAACTCTGAAATAGCGAGGGCCCAGTAGCAGAGCTGGTCATGCTGTACTCCACCTACAGCAGTTATTTGGTCCATAATGTAGGATTGCGTGAAACTATGCAGCGTAGTGTGACCATCTTCTGGTTCATCCTCTCTATCTGACTGGGGATGGAAGCCTGAAGAGATGCTGATTGTGGCTCCCAGCAGGCTGCAGAACTCCGTCAAAAAATGAGAGGTGAATCAAGGCCCCCTGTTCAAGACAATGTCTCTTGGTAGGTCGTGCAACCAAAACACTTAATTCAACATTACAGTACATTTACTCATTTGGCAGATGCTTTTATCCAAAGCGACTTACATTTAAGGGACAACATACAAGTGTGATAGGCAGGCTTTTGGCCTAGTAAGGCCGTGGTCTGCCATAGCCTCTCGGTGAAACTCCACCCACCTGTCTCTCTGGAAGCAGGCACACACATGTTCCCACTTTAGGAGCTGACTTATAGAGAGAGCACTCAGCATTTCTCTGTGGCCACTGTGGTCCAGTGCAGCTAGAGAGCAGGTATGTTTTGTGTGAGTTATGAGTCAATGTTTTTAACTGGTGAACATGTTTTAATTTGTTTAATCACAGGCATTTTAGGTCACCTGTTGGCCAGACCTCATCAGCTGATTAGCCGGTCGTGTTAAAGGCTCACCACAGAGAAGGCAGTGGGTAACGTTGAGGTAAAAAGATGTTGTCTTGTAGAGTCATGTAAGTTCACTAGTTTGGGTGCCTTTTGATAACATGATTAACATTGCAGATGGCTTAAACATCTGATCCATAAACGAGGTGGAAGTCCGAGCTGGGTTGACTATTTACTACATTGCGCGAGGTAAATATTTGGTCAGATATCTAGTAAGTGGTTTTGCAGTGTGCTAAACTGAACTAACTGAATTCTTGTAATTTTAGGGTTGTCTAGCCACTGCTGTTTTGCCTGCCTCATCGACTGCTGTTATTTGTGTTTTGAATTTTTAGGTTTATCATTTTGAGATTTGTTACAGGTGATTGGGCTCCTGTGAATGTGGCTGCCAACTGCTGGGGTCTGCTAGGGGTGTGGCAGTTGTCCCGGGTTGTTTTTTTTTTTTTTGGCTGTATGATTTTTCCACAGCTTGTCAGCCATTTTTTTCCCCCTTAAGCATTCTGCTGGACGGACAGGATGGTGGATCGTGGGAGCCCCTTTCCCCCTCAATGCATGTGGTGGTGGGTACGACAACTGTGTGTACATGCTGTCCTTAGTTTTGTGGTGTGACGTGTGTGTGTGTCTTTTGTTGTGTCTAGGTGGCGGCACACCAGTGTGAGTGGTGGCGTCAAGGCACCTGGGTGGCCCACAGGTAACTCCCCACCCCCCCTCCTGGGCAGGTCTGGCCCTTGCAGATGCTGATGTGTCTTTAACCAGTGTTTTTATCCCTTAGCACCTCTGGCAGTTTCGGCATCCACATCTTAATTGTTTTTATTATCGTGATTGTGCAACGAGTATAATGGCCCAGAGCCTGGTCCTCCTTTTAAAATTGTATAAATAAACTTTCCTTCCGGTTGGAACTCAGGTCTCTGAATTTTATTGGTGGTGGGAAACCCATGTCAATTGGTAACTGACTATTTGGGGATTTGAACCCCTCACCATTTGACTCGGTTACACAAACATCATCAAAGCATCAATACAGCAAAAAATACTAGCAAGACCTAATAGCACGTGTGGCATAAATGGTGTAAATACATGGAGAAAGAAGTAAGAGTTAAAGTGCAATCAATACAAGAGAATTGTGAGAGGATAGAGCACAGGAAGTGCATGTTAGAGGTTAGGACTTAAAGGTGTTATAAGAGAGTGCTCTAAAAAGAGATGAGTTTTCGAGACAAAGGCTGTTTTGTTTTTTCCGTTTCTTTTTTGGTTTGAAATGACAAACAGGTGGTTTTCTAGTTTGTTCGTTTCATGGTTCACATGTAAAAACAACCTATCAAAACTTACACAGACCCAGAACTCTTGCTACGGGACATCAGTCAAGTATAAAAATTGGAAAGTGAAAATGTCCACAAATGTTTCATGTTTCAAATGAAAGGTTGAAAAGTAATTCTGCAGTGTTCAGGAGTATTACTGATTTATTACTAGCTGCAAGCATGTAGGCCTGGGACTGACTGCAATCTCCTTTATAATAAGACAAACATGCCTGATACTTTTACAGAGCTACTGGCCCACTGCAGACGGTCAAGTAATAGTTCCCTCTGGCTAGATGAAGTCTGACGCTCCACATGATCCATGATAGTGAAATATAGAGATTAATGTCAAAGCATGCTGTCAATATTTTAGGGAAACCCCAAAATATCACAAATCATGCTTTCAGGGGAGCTGATGTCTTAAGGAGAGCTAAGCTCCCCCTGGCTCCGCTGTAGTTCACACCTTGCTTACACCCAGTACCAGAGCCAGAATAGTTTTTGAAGAGTTCCTTGTTTGCTGCTCTGTTTTAAGTTTAGTTTAAACACAGAAGGATGTGCACACATCCAAACCAACCTATGGGTAAGTGGTAAAACAAAGAATGACCTGCACAGAGTAATAATGAATCCAATCAGGTGGTACTGTTAATTGAGACGATGCAAATGTGGCACCTGTTAATGTGCCTTTTTGGTGTGTAAGACATGACCGTGACTCTAATGTAACATGTTGTTTTAATAGCCTAGTATATTGGAATGCTTGACCGTTCAATATTTTTTCCTTGCAATACCATTAGGGGGCAGGATAAGCTGTGACAGATGTCAAAAAACGGCTGTTAGACGTAGCCCTGGTCAAATTAAAGGTGTGTATTCCCACAGCCGTTTGATGAGTTTGTTTGTGTACTGTGCCAGACCAGCCGGTGAAGAAATAAACATGAACATTTTCTTACACCATTAATGCCGCTGTTGTCTGAGTGGTGTAACACAAACTCTGAGTCAGAGCTCATGGAATGCAATTTAAACGCCCAACTTTACAGCAGACATAAACATGTTCACAGCCTGGTTAAAAATGGTTTCGGTCTCTATAGCTGATTTCCCTTTTTAAGGTTTAAAATAGCAGGCGGGTGCCCTCTTAGGTGACTAGCCACTAGATGGTTCAACAACGAGGCTTCATTCAGCCTGCTTCAGCTCTACCTCTTTGCTTATTTCTGGATTAGCCAGAGTCAGACACGCCAAGGTGACGAGCCAACGACAGCCATCCACATTGAACCACACAATTGCTCTTCAGAAACCTATGGGTAATGTCACAGACACTGTGTCAGGGGTTTATAGAGTTTATGGTTTTAGTCCTTATCAACAAGGAGCTTGAAAAAAAAGTTTTAAATATCAATTCATATCATTTTATGTTAAATATCAGTTTTAAAATACAATGTCATGGCAGTGTACATTTATCAGTATGAGAAAAAGGTAAGTGTTGACTAGGGTAAATAAGGGTAAGCCTAAATAGTATTGTATTCACTATTGGTTAATCATTTTATGTCAATGAGCAGTCTGGCTTTAACAAAGCAAGGCAATTGTATTTATATTGTGTATTTCATTACAAGGAAACTAAATGTGTGGTGCATTGCATTAAAGTACATATAGCAACAATTGACATGAAGTGTGTTACATAAAATACAAGAACAAAAAACACTGCCAACCACCCATGAGCCAAAAGACATTGACAAAATGCTCGATTTCTAGTAGTATACAACACACAAAATAACTTATAAGCCTGACAAAACAGAAAACCTTTCAGTTTACTTTTGAACGTACACCGTTGTAACAGATCTCATGTCATCATGCATCTAGGGAAGAAGATTAAATCTCACGATGAGCCTTAGCCACTACTAGACAGGGCAAAAGAAATTTACATTTGATAAGTTTTAGGTCTTTTAGATCTGGCACTTACCATACAATATTTGAGTATTTTTGTATCTTCTTACCATCTCTGTTAAAACAGTGTGCTTATTAAAAATTGTTTGCAGCTTACTGTGAATTTTTTTTTGTAGCAATACATTTGAGCTGGACGTCTAAACAATCCAGTTCATACAGTAATCACAGCACTAGTATTTAACTTTTTTACATTTGTAATTCAGATGTGATCATTTTAAGTGTTCTACTTTCCTTCTCTAGCTACATTATGCTTAATACATTTTTATATTCACTTGCTGTAACATGTTAATATGTCACCACAAACCAGCAGCTTCCCCATGTAGCCATTTAAGTTTCATTTATCCTTCATCTTAATATGATGTGATGTGTACATTTTTACAGCAGGTATTACACATTTGCTAAATTTAGATGGTTAAAAATAACCGCGAGAATTTCATAGGCATCAAGACTCCACCTCCACATCAATACTATAAAATACGTCAGATTTTATAAGCTACTGAACAGAGCTTGCTGTCAACAGTCATGGTAAGATGCCTGAGATATTTATCTGGAAGTTATAGTTTGACTTGAGTAATCTTTCACATGAGATTCTTTCTATTCATTAGATTAATTCCATCTAATTTATATTGAAATTTTACATTAAAAATTTTTAATTGTTTAATTGATTGCATCCATGACATTTTGTCTTCTCTTCTTGTTTAACCCTCATACAGATGGCAAGGCTGTGGCATCTCATGCTCCTGTGCTGGGCATGGAGTCCTCTGTGTCTGCCATCCAGTGTGAGCTTCATTGGTACACCGCAGGAGTGTGAAAAGGCTCACTTTGTCCCTGGTTACAATCTGGGTGGAGAAGGCTTCGACATTGTCACGATGGAGCGGAAAGGTGCCTATGTCATCGACACTGAAACATGGAAGCTTGGCAATGGCACATGCAGGCTATACAGAAACAACTACAGGAATGGAGAGATCCAGAAGGTCCCAGTTGCTGTGGTGGACTGGAGAACCCTCCCCAAGTGCAGTTTGGAGATCTCGGGGAAACTCTACGACTCTGTTGAAAGTCTTGTCAATGATTCCACATCATCGGTGTCCAATGACTGGAAAATTGGCCTTGACATACCTGTAGATCCTAGTGTCACTGTTGGTGTTGGCTTTGGAGGTTCCCACTCCAAAGAATCTACCTTTGGCATGGAAAAGTCCAAACAAGACCGCTACACCTTCTGTAGTCATTCAGTCCACTGTAGTTTCTACCGGTGAGTATGTGAATTTACTTTGTGTATTTAACTCTGAATGTATTTGTTCAGTTCACTGAGAAATGGCTCGTTTTACAGTCTTCTGGAAGTTGGCCATAATTACAGCAATTCTGCTTAAACAAACAGCATAAACAGTGAGATGTGAATAAAAGAGTGATGTGATAGACTAATGTAAACTGTAACTAATTTACATGCTTCCTGTGCTTCACAGCTACAGACTGGCAACAAGACCTCCACTAAGTCATGAGTTTGAATCAGCCGTTAATAACCTTCCTCCGTATTCATGTAAAACAGAGACATTATATCGCAATCTGATCGACACATATGGTACACATTACATCATACAAGTGTCTCTGGGAGGGGAGATAAAGGCCATCACTTCCATCAGGACCTGCCAGGCCACCATGAATGGACTGTCAGCAACAGACGTCAGTGACTGTTTGTCAGTTGAGGCCTCAGCTAGCTTTGCAAGTAGCGCCAGCATTAAGGCCATGTACGAACATTGTCAGGCAAAGAAGAAGAAGTTAGGCTCTAACCAAAGTTTCAGTAGCAGTTTCAATGAGCGTACCACAGAGGTCATTGGTGGAAACATTAATGGAGCTGATATCCTATTTCAAGGCCAATCAAACCCCTCTGTGTATAACAGATGGCTTAAGTCCCTGAAAGACATCCCTGATGTGGTCCGATACAATTTAAAGCCCCTGCACACCATACTGCCAAGTGGTCATCCTGCCAGCGCCGGACTGAAGAAAGAGGTGGAGACGTACATCAAGAAAAATGCAGTGTTGAAGAAATGCTCAGAAAGATGTAAGATTGGGCACAGGTCCAATAAAAGGGACGTGTGTGCTTGTGTTTGCAACAGAAATCAGAATATCGAGTCCAACTGCTGTCCTGCTGGGAAAGGTCTTGCAACATTAAAGGTCTTCAACCTATATGCACGAGATCTGTATGGTGATGAGTGGACTCAGACAGATGGATCAGTTCAGGTGACATACGGTAATCAGAATAAGCGCACTGACATCATAAGTGATAATGACAATCCTATATGGTCAGACACGTTTGAATTTGGACCCATAACCATCAACATGAGAGATAAACTTACGTTCAATATTTATGATGAGGACTCTTACTGGAACAGTGATCTGCTTGGTGAGTGTTCATTTAGTCTTCGTAGTGGGAAGGTGAGTAACACTTGTATGTTAGACCATGGTACCTTCTTCTTCTCCTACATAGTAGAGTGTGCAGAAAGTCTTAGTGGTAACCAATGTCAAGAGTACACACCCTCCCCCATGAGTCCCTCTCTGGCCAAGCTCTTCTACACTCGAAATGGGGTCCTTCTTGGAGAGATGGGGAGAAGAAAGCTAAATCAGTCTGTCAGGTTGAGGTCAGATCTGGTAATGACTGAATAAAAATTTGATGTTATGATGATCTTGCACGTAGTTAACTGCATATTATATCTCTTTCTTTGATTTTTGTTTGCAAAAATAAGTGTATGTGTTCTCCGTTTCTCTAATTAAATACAATATGTGTTTGTGACAACTTATGTTTGATAATCCACCTTTTCATCCGCTTCTTTCTTTTTAGTTACAAAATAAACCAATAAAGCATCAACAAAGACAAAGCAGGTGTTTGTCTGATTCTATATCAAAAATATTGTGTAATTTTGTGATTTACATGAAATATTGAAAGCTATATGTATTTTTTTTGTGATCAACATTTTTAGTAGTAAGGGTCGTGGGGTGGGAGTGGGTGGTACAGACATCTAAGAACAAGAACAGTTATATTAAAGGGATGTAGGGAATTCTGCAGGTGTACAATACAGCCTCTCAGCTTGACTCTTTTCCAAAAAATATGATTTGATCAAAAGTTTTTCCAGGTTGTGGACCCATAACGATTTCATACATACATCAGGGGCAAACCAGTGGTTAATAATTATTTTCTTTGCAGAGGTAAACCCAGCAAATACCATATTAAACTGAATTTGCTTCAAAGTAACGTCCAAGTCAGTCATTAAGAAGGCAAAAAGCAGGATTAGGACCATAAGCAAGTATGCAGTGCTGTGGCATTTGTGAGTCATATGTAGCCTGTAGTCTGATCTGAAATTTCTTATAGGGTGTAGTGTATGCTCTGTGAATGGCTTTAAAGTGAATTAATTGGTGTCAAATTCTTAGAACTCATGCTAAGGTTGGACCACACTCTATAGTATTTATACTAGAGAACAGAATACTTGCAGTCTATGCGGCGTCACTTTAGTAGGTTCGATCCTTTTCATGCAGTTATGGACTCTGTGTCAACACAGAAGCTGTCTGATTTGAAATATCCAAAAATAGAGTTCAAAGTTTGGTACAGTCAGACCAAACAACAGTTTGGGTTGTGACAGTGTGGTCAGGCGGATTTTGGGCCGGTTCTCATCCCAGATGAAACTGGATACCATAGAGTGTATATCTTTGAAATAACTTGGAGGGGGACAGAG
This sequence comes from Lepomis macrochirus, assembly GCA_024633595.2. Lineage (NCBI taxonomy): Eukaryota > Metazoa > Chordata > Actinopteri > Centrarchiformes > Centrarchidae > Lepomis > Lepomis macrochirus. The sequence continues at coordinate 6,364,248 of JALXJV020000003.1, forward strand.
CGGCAGCATTAAAATCAGAAAACTGAAACGTGGTAACACATTCATTTTAATCGTATTAATTCTACCTTGAGATGTCTTTAGGTTCCTCCATCTGTGAATAACTGACTTTATCTTGTTTAGTACAGCATTGAAGTTGTCACTGCTTATTTCATGTTTTTATAAATTGTAACGCCCAGTTACACAAAAGTCCTTCTAACCTGAATATGTGAGGGGCTAAAACCCGGAACATTTTATTATATTTTACTAAATTATTCAGTGGCATCATGGCGGATTTTATCCAATTTATTTTATAGCCCGACAGATGGGTAAATTTATCAAATTCTTCAATCATCAGGTGAATAGAGGTGTCAATGTGATCTAGAAACAAAATAATATCATCAGCGCATAAAGATATGACATGATTACGGCTGCCAAGTTTCATGGGTGAAGCTCTACATTGCCTAATGGCTTGTGCCAGAGGTTCAAGGCACAGACATAACAACAGTGGTGAAAGTGGACATCCTTGTCTCGTTCCACGCTGCAGTTGGAAAGGGGGAGAGATTACGCCACCAGTTAGAACACTTGCAAAAGGTCAGTGGTATAGTGTCTTGACCATTGTAATAAAATTACATCCAAATCCAAATCATTGCAATACTGGCCACATATATTTGCACTGTAGCCTATCAAAGGCTTTCCCCACGTCAAGTGAGAATACGCCACATGGATTCCGGTGAGTGACTAAAGCATCTATAATATGTAGTAATCTTTGCATGTTATCAGATGCAAAAAGCGCACCGTAATAAATCCTGTTTGATGCTCATTGACTAACGCATGTATGACTTTTTCTAGGCGTAGAGAAAGTGCCTTTGTTTCACAATATTTCAGCATGAGTGCTAGCAGGTGATTCAGGAGTTCTGATTCAAAGTAGTATTTCTATCTTGTTCTATGCAAGATAAATTCCACATTTGATAGAGCTAGTGTATTGTATTCATACTTTAAAGATGCCAACAAAGCAGAACGATCGTCGGAGTACCACATTTTTGTAAGTTCTGTGGTGATTCTGTTTGGCTTTCTAGGTCTGTAATCCGCTAATTTCTTGATTTAGCTATAGTGGAGTTGAATGCAATACAAAAACCCTGAATAAAACATTTTATGACCTCCCATAAAACTTGTGTTAGAGCACTTACTTGTGTTGAAGAAATCACGTAATTGAGCTTTAAGTGACACAAGTTCAGAGTTATTCAGTAAAGATGTGTTCAACTGCTATCTGGAGGCCCTAGGTTTTGTATTGGGCAGGTCAATGCTACAAAACAACTCTGAGTGGTCAGATAACAGAATAGGTAAAGTAGAGATGCATTTTTTCCTGAGATTAAGGCTGGTCTTACAAAACTATAATCAATCCGGGACTAGAGTAGACGGTGTAATCTCTGCTGTTGGCATTCTGTATATGCCAGAGCTCGATGAGAGATGAGATTAGGATCTCTTAAAATTGGGTACCACCTCAGGATTGGATTTATCAATAGTAGGGTCGAGGACCGCATTAAAGTTACAGTCATTCTGTTTAAGTAACGTATTAAAAACATATGCAAAAAAGTTTTTGTCTGGTTCATATGGGCAGTATATGGATATGAATGCTACTTTATAATTGAATAAAGTGCCACTGTTGAGGGTGACTCTTCCATTGCCATCATTTCCAGCATGTTTTATACAGAAATTGAATTTCCAAAATTTCCTTAAAACATCCCGTGTCGTTACTCCCTTGGTTTTATTTAAGGCAGATGATGATGCAACCACTCTGTAATATTTATTTTGAAATCGGGCCACGTCACACTGCTTCAAGTGTGATTCTTCTATCATGGCAACATCAGCCTGTTTACGATGTAGGTATTCAAGACCACAAGTTTGTTTAACAGCTGAATTAAGGCCATTTTCATTGAGCGATAAAATGGGTGTGTGGTTTCTGGGCCATGGGGGCGTGAATGCGCGAATAGCCGGGGGGTGCTCTGGGTGCTGCAGCATGCATGTGGATTGTGTGGGAGAGGTGAGATGGGTTGTGGTTGTGATAAGCAGATTGGGTAAGTTCCATGGAAATTGTGATTAATTACACATCATTTATTATAAATAATCAAATTATTCTTCTAAAATCTTCACAGCAGGAACAATTACTTACATTATTTGTTATAGTGCTTTTCTTTTCTTTCTTTAAGTTCCATCACATGTGGATGCTGTTATAATTAGTGGCACTGTCAGAAAGGAGGCAGGGGGGGCCACGGCCATCCTAATAAAATTGGTGGCCACCCCAGTGGCCCCCCCTGGTGTGGAGCATATACCTAAAATGCTATGTACTGTATAGATTATGTAACCCCTGGGTTTGAGATAAAAGGTGCTTAGCAGCATACAAGTGTTGTCATATTAGGCTCTTTGACCCTGAGGTGTGACATGTGATTATTCATGGTGTTTTTTTTAAGAGAGGCCTCCAATTCATCCATGTAGATGCCTATCACCTTTCTAAAATTATGACTATTTAAGGAGCGGTACTAACGCCAAACGTCTATGAGAGGATATGAGTTTTTGATAATGAGTTGGACCTGGAGTGGCCAATCCGATTTCAGGGGGCCTCTCCCTGGTCACACCTCTGACCAGCACCCCAGAGTACTGAATTAATTACTACAAATATACTGTTACAGTTTTTGTCTTGTTTTGGGCTTGTCTGTCAGTTTCCTGTTTTATTACTGAAGTTGTCTGTGTCTGTGGTTTGTATCATGCTTGTTTCCTGTCTGTACTACATTTCTAATGTTTCTCACTTGCTGGTAATTACCCTGCCTGCTTGTGTGTGTGGTGTGATTCAGCATTTCTGGTCCTCATTGCTGTTCATTCCTTGACCGATTGTTTTTGTCGCATGTCTCTGTTACTGTGTCTCTGTTGATGAAGTTATGTAAACTGAGGTTCAGGAACAGGACCACGCCTCCCTCACTCATTCTACCACCTGCGCTTCATTCAATACCTCCAATCAACCACCCGTACTTCACCCATTCCATCGACCTGTGCTTCTCAAATCCAGCCACAAGCGTTCACAAGTTTATAAACTGTCTAAACCGTTTCCTCTCTCAGTTCTCACATCCCTCCCACCCAAACCCTGCTTGTTCACCTCTTTTAATGGCCAGCACTGCGGCCTCACAGCAGAAGGTTCTGAGTTTAGACCTCGCTCAGCCCAGGCCTCACTGCACAGAGTTTGCACGTTCTCCCCGCTTTTGAGTGGGTGTCCCCTGGCGCTCCGGCTTCCTATCACCATGAGAGACATGCATGCAAAAATCCATAATTCTGCCTAGTAATCATTTTGTCTTCTTCTACAACAGAAACCACATGGGGGTTCATAAGACCAAGCTGCTTATCGAGACGAGCCCCCACCCTGAATCTCGACCACTCGGGTTCCTAGCCACTCCTGCCACCAAACCCTAAACAACCCGCTCGACCTCTTTTCATCCCTCCCCTCTCGACCCCTCCTTCCATAATTATTCATCATAATAAACCACCATAAAATCTAACATTGGCGTGGTCCTTTTATTCGTGAATTGGATGCTGGATTATTCTGCCTGGAATTTATGCTTTCACATTTGGATGATTAATGTGTTTGGACTCTTGCCCGTAAGCATGGAAATTTTGGTGTTCTTTCAGTCAACTCTCTGTACTGTATCAGTTCATGCTACTGTCTTGCATTTGGGCCCAGAACTCTGTCTTTCTGTCACAGCAGCCGGCAATTCCTGACAGGTACTGTGTTGAAAACCATCTTTTTTTGTGACAGCTAGTTAATTGTGCAACTTGTTTGTATAGTTTCATGAATAAAATGAAATAAAGTGTTGGTGAACGTGTGTCACATGTGAACTATGATTCTGTACTTCTCCTTAACTACAGTTATCTGCTACAGTTAAAATACAGGTTTGCTTTAACCCAGCCATTATGAATTGTTGTTATATTCTATCAGTTATAAGAATGAATGTCCGATTAATTGTGAGCAACTCACTATTCAGCTGCAACTTCTTATGAGGCAAAAAATGTTCTTTCATTCATCAATTTCCAAGTATTTATCTTGATCATGGTTAAAAGGAGGCTGGCAGTCTACTTGGCTTGGAATCCATCGGATTTCCCCATGTCAATTGCATTTATATAAAAAAAAGAAATGCCTATCCCACTGGAAAAGTCATTAGTTTATCAATGGGCTTACACTTACAGTAAAATACATTCATGTCTACTAGTGAAAAATGTTCCAGTTCACCTAACGTTCATGTATTTGGTCTTTAGAGAGAAACCACATTAGGGAATGAAGCAATTCAATGAGGCCGAATAGTTTAGGCCTGCATGTCTTTAATTTCTGCTCATACAAAGCTTCTTACAAACCATGTTTAATTTGACAAAACATTTGCACCACAGAAAAGGTGCTAGTTGAAGTTGTGCTAACTAAATGGACTGCACTTGTGTATGGTGCATTTACACTTCAAATTCACGTCATTCACACATATATTTATATACTGATGACTGAGAGAGGCTAACGTGCAAGGCGCCAACTACTCCTTCATACACACACCCTCACAGACAGGCAATCTTCAGATTAGTGGGTGACCAGTTGTACCTCTAAAACACAGCCACACAAATTTAGAAGAAATATTTTATTGCTACTGTGTAAAGGGAATACTGCTGGTAAAAAGCACCTTATTTGTTTCAAGTGTTTGCAAACCACATCTTATTACACTTTTGTGTATATAGCAGTACATTTAAATAAAAAAAAAATTAAAGTGCGCAATGCACTACTTTAGAATTCATTCAATTGAATTTTGCACATAACTAAGTGATTTCTCTCTCTCTCTCTATCATACACACACACACACACATATATATATATATATATATATATATATATATTTATATTTTTTTTTTTTTTTTTTCTGTGTTTAAATCATGTGGACATTGGGGTTTAACAAGCAGCCTACCTATGGTTTGGAAAATCCTGATGATATGCAGACCTATAATGGCTAGATGGCTAGCTGAGAGGAAAAAAGACCTTTAAATACAGGTTTTGTAAAATTACACATTTGCACACATTTGTTCTCCAGGTTATGACTCACGTACAATAGTTTTCCTCTTTTACTTCTTTAGCATACAAAGTCAAGGTGAGAGTTAATGTCCTTTCCCAACATAATATTTCGATTTCTAAAATGAAAAGACTTGTCTTCCTGAAAACAGCATTATTTTTATTTAGTCACATAAAGTATTACGTGTCTTTCTTCATTCTTTGTTTCATTCTTTTAACATCAAATGATAAAATATCTTGTAGCACTATCGCTGTCAACATAGGCCTTGCCTACTTCCTTTTTGAGGTTGCAGCAGTGCCTTCAGTACAGTTTCACTAGAGGACGGTGCAAATAACCACAATCAAAAACAAATGCAAACACAACTATGTTCCTCACACCTCTGATTCTCATGAAACGCTGTTCCTATTTTCAGTGGTAATAAACAACTGTGGGCACAGGATACTTACTTTACAGTACAGGCAGCAACCTGCAAACACTCTCGTTGATCACTTTGACCTCACAGTTAAAATATGGTCACAAAAAGTTCTCTGAAAAGTTGTTTGCATGGTGTTTGAAGCTGTCTGTGAAGTATTTGTGTCAGGACAATCTGTTGATGTGATGAGTGCCGTAGATCATCTGAGTGAAGCGTTGCTCAGAGGATCTGGTTGTGGGTGTGGATCTGCTCTACCCTCAGGGGAGAAGAAGCTGATATTGCTAAGAGCATCTTGTCTCCCTTCTCATTTGACAGCACTTGGAAATGTGTCTGATTTGCTTGGATGGATATTAGTGTGTGGAGACCTGTGTGGGCACCAGCACCAAGCTGGAGATATTGTGTTGTCTGAATGTATATGCATTTATGTGCATGTGTGTGGAAGCATTTTCCTTCTTGTATGCACACAGGTGCATGCATGCACCTACAATGTGTATGTTTGTGTGCATGCATGTTTTCATAGGGAAGATGCAGATATGTTACTCTCCTGTGTATGTATTTACACAAGCACACGGAGTCCTCTGAAGATCCCAACCAATCACTTTGCCTCTGTGTATCGGCACACACCTGCTCTCTGTGTTATAAATAGACGGTGGATACATCAATTCCCTCGTGTCACACAGCTCAAGCTCAAAAACATCTGCTTTGACAGAGGGGAGAAGACATGCATACAATGTGGGAAACACAATGTGGGAAGGGGGGTGCGGAGGGTGCTGCAGCACCCCCTATTGACAGGGACGAACACAGTGTGCACATTACTTGTGCAGACTACAGAATGGGCACTGTTGTTAAATGACAACATAAAATACAGCAGGTTAGAGCTGAATGCTCTGGTTGATATTACAGCCTAATAATTTGATGTCAGCAGCTGTTTGAACTGTTTTGTCACGATTATAGGAGCTATATTGGTGTGATGCGCGGATCGGCTCTGACAATATCTTAATAATCATGTACGCACAAATCATCCACCGGCCCCCAAACCCAACTAATTATTTTCTCAAACTGATCCCACCTCTACCGGTCGTTTTAACTTTCCAGGTGATTTTTCTTTATTGTGTTGATGTGTTTACTTTCATGGTTACAGAGACTTCTGTCAGTCATTTTAAACGTTTCCTGGGCGCAGTAATGTCACAGCAAATAACCAAGGACATTTACTTACTCTAGTTATAAATGCAGGACAGAGGAAACTCCGCAGAGGAAACAGAATTCAACATTATAGTTTCTAAAATAATTTAGACACCCTGATGCTCGGATTGATCAGGAGAAGTTTCACTGTATGAACCTGGACTGTGTGTGAGACCTTTAGGATTCGGAAAAGAACACACAACATTAATCAACATTAGATTCTGACTGATCCTGTGGGCGTGTCAATTTCAATGCGAAGTTATGCCACTGTGCCCCGTGCGTAAATGGGCACAGCATCACTTTTAATGGGGAAAAGCGTCACCCTATTCCACATAAGTCGCATAAAATTTTCCCCAAAGCTCTGTCCGCAAACAGCGGAGCTCTCAGATATTTCACGCACAAGGATCATGTGCTTTCTTGTGTTTCCCCAAGTGTGGACACTGCGCGTGGAACAAGTTGAATTGGTGGTGGAGACGGTATGATCAGCTGCGCCCGCATGTCGTTCATTTAAGTTGATCGTGTAATCAGTGGTTTTTATTCAAATGATTTTATTTATACATACATACATATAATTACGCAGAAAATCGTCTCCCCATTCAGAAAGACGATGTGCGCATTTACGCACGAGGTACAAACGCATAACGTCATTGATTATATCAATCTCGATTTATTATTGGTAAAGCGTTATATAACTGCGTTACAGCAAAAAACAATACATTACTAAAATTGTGTTACTTTTGTAAGACGTTACTCCCAACACTGGATACACGCATTTCTACTCTGCAGCCCAAATGCCTTCCCGCACGCCTGTTTGCCAGCACCCTTAAAAAAGTTAAGATGTAACCTGATCATGTTTAAGGTTAAGGCTCAATATAAATAGCAATATAACGCTTTCCCCAATAGAAACTAAGGGTAACACACAGGTAATTTGAAAATGTCTTTAATTTTAAGAAAAATGAATTATTAATAATGACGTAGTTATTCTTGCACAGACAAACATTAAATGTTTCCACGTCAGTCTGAAGATTTGCTTATTCTTTTGAAGATTTGTTGAAAAACTACTGTTCTGATCACTTCTAGTCATTTCTGCATGGAACCATTGCCCCTCTGTGGTAACACTTTGAATTACAATTTTTGAGAGGTCAGAGAAGATCTGAGTAGAGATGTGAGGCTGTACTGTATGGGCAGCAGCAGAGGCAGAACATCTTCATATTATGAACACTGGTGCAAGGAAACCCCATTTGTATTTAATGGATACCTCTTTACCTCTTTAATGTAAATACCAGCACACATACAGTACAACTTATGTGTGTCACTACTACTTTTGTGTAATTTGTGCAGTGGTGGAAGCAGTATGGTTAAGTATACTTAACTTAAAATATATAGGCCTAATATACACAAAATATATGTAGTGAATTAAAAAGCACAATATTTACCTCTGAAATTTAGTGAAGTAGAAGTAGAAAATTGCATAAAATAAAAAAGTTCTTCATAATTGTACTTGAATACAGTATGTCCATAAATGTTTTTATTTGCTTTTTACCACAAAATAGTATCTAGTTTGTACTAATACTATGTTAGGTAGAGAAAATCTGATTTAAGTTATATTAATAAATCTTCACTGTCACTTAAACATCTTGTAAATACAGTTTTGTTGATGTTCAGTTTGTAGCCTTAGTTAAGGGAATATTTTTTATAACATAAAAATTAAATATAAAAACATGTTTGCAATTCATCACTGATAATAATAAAGTCCTCATGGTGATTTACACCCAGCAAATCTGTTTATTCAAACTACAGTAACAGTGCAGTGGAGTCTTATATAGAAGTACATATTTACAAACACAAATTAAGATTACAGCATTAAACTGCCGCCCGCAATTTTGTTTACCGTTATACAAAGTCTTACTGTGTAAACCTGATCTCAATATTGTGTCTTGCCTCATGGAGCCTAGTAAGAAAATGTGGGTTTTGTTATTATGTTGTTGAGGATTGTTTTGATGGAGTACCATTTGTACAGTAAAAGGAGGGATTGTGTTCTCTGATGGGATGCAACAGCTGTCATTAATCCAGCAAATGTATAAATAACAAACTTTGCTTGCAAACGTTGCAAATAACTTTTCCACTTCACTTGCAGCACTGATAGAGCAGAGTTCCACTATATGACAAAGGACATCTTGTGTGCATCTCTGGAGATCTAATTTTGAATTTGAATTGCTATAAGCACTATCATCAAGTGTGACAGTTGTTAGTCCTTTCTCAGATCCTTTTCAGTTTGTTTATAGGCAGGGGCATGGCACAGATGACGCTATTAACGGTATTTCCCATCTGGTCAGTAAACACCTTGAGGACCTTAAGGCCTACACATGCATTTTGTTTGTTGCAAGCCTCTGCAGCCTCACATGCTCATCCAGAAAGTGAAACACGTGAATGTTAGTTCTTTCATTCAACTGATATTTTACTTTAACCGTACTCAACATGTCAGAGTAAATAATGCTCTAATGGAGATGGTGTTTGACCCAAAGGCCAGAGGTGATACCAGTCCTGTAGTGATCAACAACTTACCCATTACTCAGCTCTCACAAGTACCTTGGTGTACATATGGATAATGCACTCAGCACCACGGGAATACTCTCTGCTCCAGACTTCAACAGAAGATGCATTTCTGTGCAATATCTCATCGTACACTTAACTGCAAGGAATGCACCCGACAGGGTTGTTCAATTAAAAACTGCCATTGGAAGAAGGAGTTAATGTGCTTACTATATAGGTACCTGTCTAATGTATATGAAAGCATGTGCCGTGTTGTATGAGAATATGTGTTGAGAGATGTTTATTTTCTGTATTTTGTGTTGTCTTGGTAAAGCTGCAAAATGGACGGAGCCAAAACAAATTTCCCTTCGGGGACAGTAAAGTATATCTTATCTTACCATATCTCATGTTAAAGGACCTTCTCTTGTTTTACTGTTATACACTGACTCCCAGTGGATGTAATTAGATTTATATTTTGAATCCACAAAAAAGAAAATATATGTTTGAAAAGAACCAGGGGAAAGACACAACAAAGTGAATATCCCGACCCTGAATATGCCTCAGAGTTTACTATGTTCTGGGTCTTCTTGATCATCGTGGTGGCAGCCTAAGTAAAGTAGCTCATAATTGAAATGTAAAGAAAGCCATAAATCTTTCCAGAGAAGGCCCCAAAACAGAGTCTGTGTGAGTGGGGCACTAATGAGGGACACCACTAAGACTTTAAAGTAGCTACGGAGAAGGTGTCTGATGAGACCGAAGCTTTGCTTTCCTAGAGGGCTCCGAAATGAATTCAGCAAAATACAAAGAACTTCTCGGGGGAAACCTTTCAGACTGCACAATTCATTTTTCAGCAAGAGAATGACCCCAAACATCTATGTTAAGTTATGTCGGAATGGCTTCGTTGTTTTTAATTATGAAAGGTCTCCTGCAATGTGTGGAAGTTTAAACAGTTTTCCTGAGGAAAATGGGGGAAATTGCTGTGGCCAGATACAAACATTCACATCATAGACTTATAACTGTAACTTCTGTTAGTTAAACTAAAAATTTAATGAAAGGAGATGAATATCTGTGCTATCAGTTATTTTGTTTGGTATCTGCAATTAATGTGAATTCATTTGTAGAGATTTGTTTACTCATTGAAATATTAATATTAGTATTTTCTCTTGATTAGTGCCCAACACACCTAATTGCACTGACAAAAATTCAACAAAGAAATAGTCCAGGTGGCGTGGATACTTTTTATACACACTTGGATCAGGACCACCTGTGAAAACATGTCATGTCAAAGTGTGGATATGTTCAATTGAGCTTACTCGCTCTCATCAGGACGCAGGACCCAGCTATCACGTCAACTGCACATTCGCTTTCTGCAACCAGTGAACGTCCACGGACAAATATACTGCATTAACATTAATCCTATTCTATCAACAGATGGTCAGCTGTGCAACAAGTTTGTAGAACCACAGTATCACAGTTCTATCTGACAGTCAAGCATGTGATCATTATCGGGGTGCCTGTGAGCTTGTGAGGATGGGGGGAGTGTTGCTGGTGTGATCTCTCTCTCCATATGTTTAATGTGTATAACTGAAGCTGCAGCTTCTCACTAGGTCTACACATCCATCCATCTGTTTGGATCAATAGATGGGTGGGGGTGGTGTTGGATTGATGGTGGAGTACACACCTCGGAAGGGTCACCAGTATATCATAAGGTTACCACACATACATGAGGCAGACATCTAGAACACAAGCCTGGAGGTAATTTACAGTTTCCACTGTATGTCATCTCACCTGCATGTGTTACGACTGTGGAAGGAGCTGGAGCACCAGAGCCACGCAGACTGAGGAAACAACTTCTATTCATTATCAACATTTGTATCAACAGTGGTAAAAATTAGTAAAGGAGAAGCAGAGATATCCTTATATTTAGTTCTTAGTATGGGTCAAGCTTTCAAAAAACACAGACTTATAGCATCTTCTGTAAGACCCTTAATTCCAGGTAAATGCCCATGTCTTTCAAACTCTATCCCCCAGTTTATCATTCAGGCTTTATGTCAACTAGACTAAGAGTCATTGATTCAGGCAGCTTTGTGAGATTTTACTTAGGCACAGTGGTGCAATGAGCTGCATGCTAACGTCAGCATGCTGTCATGCTCACAGCGACAATGGTAACATGTAAGCAGGTTTAATGCTTACTATGTTTAGCATGCCAATATTTAGTTATTAGCAATACAAACTAAGTACACCTGAGGCTCATGGGAATGTCATTATTTTGGGAGGTATCTGGTCGTAAACCAAAGTTATGACCTGATGATGGCGCTTAGTAATGAAAAGTCAGGTGATCACAATTCATCCGTGGGGGGACGTGTGTATCAAATTTAATGGCAACAGTTGTTGAGGCATTTCACTGAAAACCAAAACCTGAACCTCATGGTGGTGCGAAAGGAAGAGCCGAGGGATCTCTTAAGTCATTAATATCCATCATCTGTAAACCATGAATATCTGCTCAAAATGTCATTGATCTATCAAATACTTGTCAAGACATCATAGTCATGACCAAAGTGGTGGACTGACCCACAGTCACTAGAGATCCATTAGTTTCAATGCTTAAATAGGACGGGTAGCCTTGAGGGTTGTCCTTGAAGTTGTTATTCGCCCGACCGCCTTATGGTACTCTCAAAAAAAAGAAAGCTTTATCTTGTATGGTGTTATGGTGAACAATATGAGTCAGATTTTGAAAGCCACTGACCAGAGCGTGTTTTCAGTGGTAAAGGTAAAGCAAAACAACTGAGTCCTCTCTTCTCTGCTGTTTGCGTTGGGTGTTATTTTCGTCTGCACAGTAATGAGTGCCAAACCGTACTGAAACTGTACATTTACAAGTTTGCATTGTGTCTGCCATCCAGTGTAAGCTTCATTGGTATACTGTAGTGGTGTCAAAAGGCTCACTTTGTCCCTGAACAATCTGGGTGGAGAAGGATGTGTTGGTTAAATAAAAAACAATAAAAAACATATTAAATGCTAAATGCCTGCAAAAACATTAAGCAGTGAGTTTAGCTAATTAAAAGTTGCTAGATGTCTTTTTCCCAAAAGTGTTATGAAAGCTAACTATTTAAAAGACAGACAGTAACCTCTGTGCTGCTGACTTTGCACCAGACAACACGGGGTTTCATCCGTCTATGGGTCTCATGTGCTGGCGTTGGTGGAGGGGCATTTGTTGTATTTATTTGTGTGTGTGTGTGTGTGTGTGTGTGTGTGTGTGTGTGTGTGTGTGTGTGTGTGTGTGTGTGTGTCAAACTGGTCATCAAAGCCTTGTCATTGCATACAGTATGCATCAAGCACGCACACACCATGTTGTTGGGTTGACAGGCAAACCCCCCCCACTGCTTTCTTGTTGAGAATTATTTATGATTGATATCACTGTCATGTCTGTGCTGTAAATATCTATCCAAAACAATATCCACCTACCAGCACCCTTAAAGCTCACTTATTAACATTTTACACTTTGCTTACAAATACAGAAGCACTGAACAAAATATACCTTCATTCACGGGTAGTGTGCAGCATAAAAAATCCATTTCCACATACTCAAGTGGATGGTTAAAAAACAAAAAGCCGTTAATGAATATGACACTCGCTACAGCTCCATATTGCTTGTTAAGCCACGCCAACTTTTGAGCGATCCAATCAATTCTGAAGCATTTGATTTAAATCCCACCTGTGATCATACCTTGTAATGTCACACTACAGAAGAGTAAGGCATCTGACTTCTGTTTCACTGTGACTTTAAACATCGTAAACAGTTAAACCACCATTTGAAATCAGTGCTCGCTGTATATTACGTATAGATAGATACTGTAAACAGATGGATGGATCTTGATGCACAATAAAGGAAATAAAAAGGAGCCTTATTAAACTATTGAGATCCACCCCTTTATCCTCACTTTCCTTTAGCCTGCTATCAAACAATGACCCCTTTACCAGCACCCATTATTCAGACTGACCCGCTCTTCCAAAACAGGTCATCTCAGTTCTTCAACTTGACAATCTCCTACTGTCCTGGCTTATCCACACCCCATTCCTTTCTCCTTGCCTTGCTCCTAGAAGAAAAGAGACAGAGACGAGGGGATTTGCCTCACGCTAGGTAGCTGTTTTATGTGAAGCATATGAGAAAAGAGAGAAGAAAGGAGAGGGTTTTTTTGGTGAGGCTTGGCAAAGAGAGCAAGGAGCCCACTTGAGGAGCGGTGGGTCTTAGAGCTGGATGATTTGTTTGGAGAAGCCTTCTCCAGCCAAAAGGAGGATTAGCTGCACACGGGTTCCCATGGAACCAAGGCAAGGTGGAGAGGGCTTTTAGAGGTTATCACACCACTGCATACATGCATGCATGTAGTCATAAAACACAGACATAATCAGCAACACACATACAAGTATTCGCCTGTCCTCGACACACAGAAACAATAAGACTACAGTAGGTGGGCCAGGCTTGGGCTGGTTTGCGCAACCAAATGCTGTGGTGACTTTTTAAATTTTACCAATGATACCAAGTTCCCAATGGAAAAGCCAAACTGACTTTTATAAAGCTAAAATATGGAGTGTTTTCAAAATCATAATTGCAATAAATTGATCAGATAGATCTGTTCACAAATGTCATTATCATTAAAAGGAATACTGTGAAATATTTGTTTGCATTGCAGACTGGGTTCATCCTGCCTGTGAGGCCTGTTTGCCTCTGCTGGTTTTGAGAGGCTTTAAGACTTCAAGATTAAAAAGGTGTCCGCTATGAAAAAAAATGCCCGTATTTTACTGTATTTCATGCACATAAATGGTACGAAATAACCAACACATTTCTGTTATATTCTAGCACATCTTTGCCACCTCTTTCTGAATCGTGATACGTTCTATGTTACCACTATTTCCCCATCTTATTTACACGTCAATCACTGAAACAAGCCACCTTGGTCTCCTGATTAAGTACCACACATAAACCACATCTCTAACTGCAGCAAAAACAACTTCAGTTTTTTGGTTTCTACGAGTCACTGCTTCAGACATGACAGATTTTTACATTCAGGACCTGTTCATTATAGAGAAAATCTGCTGTCTATTAAGATAAAAACAACTTGTTTTGGGGGTTTCCTTGGGTTCTAGTGGTTTAGACACATGTCATATAACTGCAATGTATGTGACCTTTGATGCATATCATACTAACACAACAGCCCTGCAACAAATATTCTCTTCATGAAAGTTATAATGTTCAGTTTTTTGTTTTTGTTGTTTTAGAGAGATGTTGATTTAACAGGTCATTTTGGATGATGTAATTTGTGGTGCTGCTGTGTTGCATTTTACACACAGGCATTTCATTTTTTTTGGTCATCCCTGTTTATATCAGTGACTGTTGGCACTGTTTAATGCAAGGCATTATGGGGAGTATCACATTAACAACCTCTGCTGAATGGACCATGCCTAGAAGCATCACATGTCCTTTACAGCTATACATGTCCTCAACTGGTTCACAGTAATAAGATGAAGATGCGGATGGTTCAAGCTGCGGCTGCTGCCATCTGCTGGACAGGCCAGAGAATTGTATTTTGGTGAGTGAGAAAAGTTCCAAGTTAGAGCTTTCACCATGAATTCGCCTTGTCCATTTTTTTAAACAACAAACGTATTATGTTTTTTTGTCATTTACCAAAAGTAAAGACAAAATATTTGCAATTAAAGATTCTCGCCTTGATAACAACTTTTGTTGACTGTACATGTTTTAATGTGAGCATTGCTCCCCCTGTTACTCTCTAGTGCCTTTTACTGTATATTTCACATAATTGTGTGGTTGGAGAATTACTTCTCTTCCACAAAACTTCAGGCCAGGAGGACCGACATGCCTCTGCAGGACAGAGCTGAGCCTCTCTTTTGGTCTTTGAGAAGCTAATGTGTGTCAATCTTATAAATAATCTACAGAAGTATAAAAAATTTCAGACTGTGATTCAACGTTTATTCCACTCTTTCACAGAGAGTATTTGGTATTGTTTGGACTAAGCTTTTCATTTTAGGTAAAAAAAAAGTGTTTTGAAAACTGCTACTCAAATTTCTACTCACCATTAAAGCTACTCTTTGCTAATCTGCAACTGTAATTTAAATTTAAATTAAATTTAAATTTAAACGCAGTGACACTGATGTACTTTTTTGTACTTTAATTGAGATATTCAGATATATCACAGGCCTTACTAAAGAACTGTCTTTATATCAGTTGTACGTACGGGAGCACTGTCATTCCAATGATGTCATTCATGCTTTCTTTTATCTGGGGTTTACTGATTACAGTAAATTATCTCACTTGTTTCATCAACCTCTTTGTCTAAGCGGCAGCTACCATGTGAGTGGCCTGTATTAAACTGCTGTGAAGACAAAGATGGGAAACCCTCATATCCTGAAATACTGTCAATGTGGGTATATGACTGTATTAGTGCAGCTTGCATGTCCTATGCCGGTGGACCCCCATGGTGATATCGCTATCGAAGCAGCTGCAATGACTACTGACCCTCCCATCATTGACTCACCCAGTTGCTGTGGCTCTCCACGGCAACCTGGGAAATCTTTGGTCCCTTTCATCTCCCAGTACAACCCTAGTGGAGGATTGAACAACTGGTAGCACCACTGTCAACACCTCGCTGTACATACCACAGACAGCTCAGCTTAGCCTTGTGGCAAACATAGCGCAGATTAGCATGCCAGCAGTTCTCTTCCCAAACATCGCTGACAGCATTAGCACATGCTAAGTCAAGGGCGTACGTGAGAGCCAGCTGTCAAGTGCAGGGAATTCCTAGTGCTTCACTCAAGGTCGCTCCCACCACTCAAAGCAATGGCCCTCTGTCATGGCTCACACGCTAGGTGTTAACTTGGTATTGCTAACAGTTTAGCTTGGATGTCCTGGCATGTTGGAAAGATGGTATTAACTGGTGCTTTACATTTACACAGCAGGACTACACTGCTGTAATCGTCACCTGTCACACATCACAGTCAGTCTTATGAGAAGGTCACAGGGAAAGCAACTGGGAGAGAGGAATATCCAGTGCCTATTATTTAAAGAAAAGTGCCAAAAACTGTAAAAAAAACCACAAATATCCTAAGATTCAAATGCAGATTGCAGACAAAA
Organism: Lepomis macrochirus; assembly: GCA_024633595.2. Taxonomy (NCBI): domain Eukaryota; kingdom Metazoa; phylum Chordata; class Actinopteri; order Centrarchiformes; family Centrarchidae; genus Lepomis; species Lepomis macrochirus. The sequence continues at coordinate 6,380,584 of JALXJV020000003.1, forward strand.
ATACAAGTAGAGTTTTAAGTTCTTGGTCAGGGAAATACCATTTCACATGAAATAAGTGAAAACTTAAAACATGAATCTGGCAATATAACTATAGATTATTCCATTGAGCTCCCTAGTTGTCCAAAAGTCATTAAAACACATCAGTGAGTCACATCATTGCATTGTAACATGCGTATTTATTTATTTGAGTCAATCACACATTCATTGTGCACTAGAGTAGTGACTATATAGCACCAAAAATGAATTAATCCAAGGCAAACAAAAGTCCCTGACAAATGCCCTAATACTTCTGCTTCTACCATACCTAATTTCTGAAAAAAAGAGAAACAGTGGCCAGCTGTTTTAGGAAAGCACTGAACCTTTTTTAAAAGCTGAAACCAGACACGGTTTTAAAGATTTACGTCTTCCGTAGGAACAAATGGGCTTCAGGCCACAGAAAGAGTAGGCAAGGTCAAAAGAATTGAATTTGTTGACAAGAATATCACAAGCTTCATCCTTTAAATCTCACCCTTTCTTTGGATTCAGTCACTGTTCAAACCCACAGATCTTAACCTAAAAGTCTGGCGGAGACTGCAAAAACAATTTGAAAACTGATATGTGAATCTGAATTTAAGGGAAATGTGTATAATGCAGTATGATTCAGCCATTTTGATTGGGAAAACTTAACCTTAATCATGCCGTAGTTGCCATGTGTGTGATATTACATTCTTTGAAAGAGGTGGTTTATTATCTGGAAATGATCCCTCTCTCTATTTTCCTTTTACATCAGTATTAGCTACTACCAAAAACTGAATCATAACTGAAGGTATATAAATGGTCGAGTTCTGCATTCATACAGGTGACAATTATCACTCTGCAACACCTTGTGCATTAAGTCTTGAACAGAGTGGGTTGGCTTTAGACAAATTCAACAATTCATGCTGATTTTAATTACAGCCAACAGATCAGTGTATGCAGCATTAAAGTCACAAAACACACAGGGCTACGTTTCAGACAAGTCGTCCTCTCTGTTTTCCTCCTTTGTCACTCTTTCTAGTCCTCCCACCATTGGTTGCCCCCTCCTTCACTTTAATCCAGTGGCGGAATTTCACTCGACAAGTGATCAAAGAACAGTCGCACGATGCCAGGTGCGGCTGCAGCTTCAACCGTTGACAACCACCTAGCAACCCCCCCCCACCCATTCACCCCCCCCTTTTTCCTTTTTCCTTTTCTCTTCTCAGAAAAAAAAAGAGAAACCCTAAACAAAGCTGGGCGAACTGCTGTGTGTGTGAAAAACAGTTTCTTTCCCCACCTCCATTATTTTTTTGAGACTTTATTCTTTTTTTTTTTCCAGAAGGGGAAGTTGGAATGTTTTTTCCTTCTTTTTGACACTGATCTGCGTTACCTAGTCTCCCGTCCCCCTCAGCGCACTGTGTGGTGGCCGGTTTGAGGAGTTCTGTGACAGTAAATTACGGCACTCTTGAGACAGACGACCAGCAGGAGTTGTGGAACAGAGAGAGTGTGCACGGCAGGGATTAGGCTTTATTAAGACTCAGCCACCACGGATGGGCACAACAACGCAGCGTGCGGGTGTGTGAGAGTGAATAAGTGAAGGATATGGCACAAAGTATCTTTCTCAACCTATAGGTGGTCCCTCAGTGAAGTAAGATACACATCAACTCTAATAGGTATCTTATGTCTAAAAGTGTTGCTGTACTTGTTTAGAGAATGTCACCACACTATACAATATATATCAGCACTGGCTGTACAAACACAATAAATGCTGCTGGTGATGTCTTGACGCTGTGTATGAGAGACCAGGCATCAATCAGGCTGAGATGATGGATTGATTTTGAACATTTTTATTGTTTGTGAATTGTTTGTGTTTGTTCTAAATGTGTTTTTTATGTTCATTTTCTTGAAGTTACACATGTTCTAAATCGTTTATACAATGTGTCTTACATGCTTTAGTTCTCAATAGAGCAGAACAAAACACTTTTTTTTGTCCGTAATTGAAAATGTCACCTAAAACAGACACCTCAGTGCACATCATATCGTTCACATAGGAACATTCTGACAACACAATGTACACAAGTAGACCTTTTCTGACAGAACAAAGAAAATAAGGAGTGGGAAAAAAAGTTGGGGTTTTACTGTATTTCAGAGGGAGTTTACTAGGCTTGTTACACTTGGAATAATGCTGCGCTCATGTCATATGGGATTAATAGTAAGGATGGGAAAAATAACTGTTATTGACTTATTGCTAGTGTTCATCAAGATATTTGTATGATTACAGAGTTGGTTGTGTGAGGATCAAAATATTTGGTTTTGACAATTTAACATCATATTCTTTAGGTTTAGGTGAATTACAGTGAATGACTTTGGCTGATGTGGGGGATCCATGTTTATTGCCAAGTTAGATATATTGGAGCTTTCTGAGTTTCCCTGCCATAATTAAGACTTGGATGTTGACATGACCAGCTATTTACAAGTTGGAAACTCTGAATTACGGTAATTCGAACATGACATGAACATAAGAAACTTGTAGGCTTTTTAAGCTGCCCTGTGCCCTATGTAATCAATGTGTGTGTGTGTGAACTAACTTTGCATTTATTTCATATTAAACTTGTGTTTTGTTCGTGTGTGTGTGTGTGTGTGTGTGTGTGTGTGTGGGGTTACTGACAGGTGGGAAGCAAGTCAAGAGCCGTCGGCCTCCAGCTGTCGTGAACCCCCTCCCAAAGAAACTCTTTAACACTCCCACGTCGTCAAGCACACAAACACCCGCCCTCCTCCTTCCTCTCATACCTTAACTATTCTCTCTTGTCTAACCACTTCTTTGTCCAGCTGGAAGCTTTACACCAGTCCAGTCCTACACTCATATACACACACACAAATCCCTGGCTTGGAGAGAGTTGAGTATGTAGAGATCCCTTTATATTGCTGGGTCAAAAGAATAACTAAAAGGAAATGTGTTTATTTTCAATTAGGAAGTCTTCTACATCATGAGCTATCAGTGCTAGTAGTGGCTGCATTTATCCCAGCAGCTGAAGACGCGTCTGTTCCTGAAGTGTTCATACTTTCTATTTGTGTCAAATATGTGCCGAATAGTAAGGAGGACTTTTTTGAGGCTGATGATGCTCCTACACAATTCGGCTGCAATTTTGCAGTGACGCTTTGACCCACAGTGGCACACATCGACTGTGCAGGCAGGAACATTACATCACTGCTGACATACATATTTTACCATTACTTTTCTAAGGGCTCACAAGTTGCAAACACTGAAATCTTCCCTGTTGGTACTCTGTACTTTCCATTTGTGTGAATGAAACTGTGTTTCACAGCACAACGCTACCCCCAGACAAGCACACTGATTCTGCACAACCCTGCATTATAACCAACTGTCCACTGTTAACATTCATTCAGTTCTTTCTTTCCACAGTATCACACATATGACAACCATGATTAAGGTTTGGATTGTGGTCATAGCATAGAAACTAGGATTTAGGTATGCTTCAGTGCTAGTGATCACGATCAAAATTTATTTAAAAAAAAAAAAAAAATCCCACAGGTTGCTATAGTGTCCTGCTGGAGTGGTCGTTGTCTCTGCTTTAACATGAACCTCTTTCTTAACATTTGATTCCTCCGTCACTTCTCTCCTCTCCGCTGCACATGAGGATGACTGGCAGGAAAACTCCAGTGACAGCATCATGTTGTTTACAGACGCCTGTAGCACACATCGGACACCCGGCACAGACAGAAGAAGTAGTCAGAGCATTGTAGCTGCGGATGTGTCAATTGCTGATTTTCTGGCTGAAGATGCTGCCGGTGTGTTTACATAGAAGGCAACAGACCTTGTGTTCTGATGCACATCATACAAAGACAGTGTCACATAGAAAATTAGTATGGGTGAACTTTGCTTTTCGACAGAATGCTATCTGAGGGTCACCGCTGTTGCTGTGCCAAACAAAGCTAAATAAATTTGCTAATTTTGGACACTATGTCACACTGACGTGTGTGTGGGGCAGGGTTGAGCAGGTTGGAGGACCCAAATGCAGGACACACGAAGGCCGACTGGTGCAGTTAGGTAATTTATTTAAACAAAAAGCGAGCACACTTACAGGTGGAGGGACTGATGTACAAAACCCCAAACACAAAGAGACAGGGAAAGCGCACACACACTGCAACATAGGGTATCCACTAGCAATGACATTACAAAGACAAGACAGAAACACCAGGTATATATACAGGGACTAACGAGCAGGGCGGGAGCAACACAGGTCACAGTGATCAGGGATAACGAGGCACAGGCAGGGAGAGAGAGAGAGCAGAGGAAAACAGAGAGACTGACAAGACAAGCAGACATGGGGCAGAGTGAATAACCAACAGGACAGAAACGCACACATGTTAGAAAATACCACCGGACTAGGGCCATGTTTACACATAGCCGGGTATTTAGAGAAACTGATATTTCCCCCCCTCTGTTTTCAATATTAACATCGTGCACACAACATCGTTTTCAAAAAAGTTGTCGTTTACATCAACCCGCATAAATACGCCGCCAAACCTATGGGCGGCAGTGTAGGGAGAAGGATAAAGCCAAGCAAGCCAATCAGACCGCGGTTCGGCCAGGTCGGATCCAAAACCGGCGGCGGCGACGTTGCCAGGCAACATATCTACGTCTTGGAAGGGAAAGCTGGCCTAGGACACAGAGTAGAGAGCAGACTAAACCAAAATAATGTACACAAGAACTTAGACTAAGGACATGAAACTAAAACCCAGACTCCCCAACAGGCCACACAGACAGGACCATGACACTGTAGCTCAGTTAAACAGCAACATTTCGATTAACCACAACTTAAACCAGTTTTTATCACAAACAGGATTCATATGCATGTCACAGGTACAATATTTTTCATTCAAATTGTAGAATTTTGCTAAAAGGTGACGACCTCCATGCCCTTAACTTCTGCCTTGCTGCATAAAATGCACATTTCTTCCTGCATTAGCACTGAATGTTAGTGGGGTCATTAATAGTGAAGTAGAGCATCATCCTATACGAGCGTACATTTGGATGAAATTACATTGTCATAAATTGAACATGCCTTGGCTGTGACTGACAATTTAATAGAGACCATCAATGCTGTTTGACCCAGTAAAAGCTGCATGTGGGTTGAAAGAAACACCAAAACATATTTTCAAATGCTGTCTGACCCAGGACTTCAGAGCAGTTAAAGAGGACATGTGCCACAAATTAAAGGAAAGGTTCAAACACCCAGTTTAAAGTGAGGAAAAAGGGGTACACACAAGAAGGACAAGATTGTTGTCCTCTTGAGAAATCGCTTGTTTTCCCCACATTGAAGAATTGGTTGTGAGAGTAAATCTGACAGAAAATTACCTTACTAAAAGAATATAACTTCAACACGTTGAGCGACTGAAACAGTGATGATCACATTAAAGAAAATCAAGCAAAATTATTCAACCAATTCCTTTCAAGTTGATATGAAAATGGATTGTTGTGAAAAAGAAAAAAAAGGGGGCCAAAGAAGTCTTTTCTGGCTGTTAAATTGGATGTGCATATGACAAATTTCAAAGGCTGTCAAAATAAAAAAAAAAGGGGGGGAGAAGAAAGGGTTGGAAAAAATACATTTACATCATAAATGCACAGGTTTCCTTTCAATAGGCCTCTTCAAAACTCTGTCAGGCTTTTAATGGTAGGCAAGTTCAAAGTGGCACTAGACTCCCACTGCTTCCAGAGATAGAAGTAGAACAGTGTGTGTGTGTGTGTGTGTGTGTGTGTGAGACCGCATCCGAATGTGGTCACACACACAGTAGCATGTGAACTAATACTTCTCCCTGTCTGTCCCAGATCGTCACACCAAACCCCCTCTTGCTACTTGTGCTATTGTGTGTCTGTGTTTGTGTCAATGTACGTGTGTGTGTCTGATTGAAGGGTGTATCCAGAGAACTGATAGCAGGCACTTCTTTGTCACTCTCATTGTTCCCCTCCTCTACCTCTGTGATCACCCTCCTTATCCACTCTGTACGGCTTTCTTCGGTTCCATCCACTTTTCTTTCTCTACGTGATTTCTCCGCTTCTAGCTGTCTTCCGCTTCTCTCCCCCCTATTCCTCCCAGTTTGTCCTGGACTGTTTGCGAGGGATTGCTCGAAATGGGGTCTTGGGGAACGTTGCAACCATTCTGAAAGCGCTCCGGATCCCAGTACCAGCCAGCACCAGCACAACCAGCCGTGCCCCACGGTGATATCCCTGCATCAAAGCCACAAATCTTCCCATTTTTCTTTGCCTCCCTCCCCTTTCTCTGTCTCTTTTTCCACGGTGGCACTTCCAGCGGCTCGAATGTTTAAACTTCATATATCAGCCTCATTACGGTGCCTCAAAGCCTTCCATCGATTCTAAAGGCGCTCATTTGAATTTTTAATCACACGTACGTACGAGTGCTGCGCTCAGCAACTATCCGACGCAAGCGGGCACATACACACCCTCGCGCTCTCATCTCCGCTCCTTCAGCTCTTTCAAAGTGCTCTGCCTCTGAAGTTTTGGAGTTCAAACTTCCACTTAGAAAAAGTCTCAGCTAATATTGCTCCGATGAGTTTGAATTTGGAGTGATAAGCGCGGGCACACAGTTCAGACTCCATTGTGAGCACAGTGGCAGCTTGTGAACGGCAGAGTGCCTGACTGGAGTTAACAGTAGCATTTGATTGCCTAGCCTAGGTGTTACTTTAGCCTTACTGTTCTCTTTGATGTCAAATATGTAGTTTGAGCGTAGAAAATATTATAATATATAAAATATACACTTATACATCACTCAATCCCCTTGGTGGATGTACTGTAGCTATGTAGGGCCTACTCACGCTCAGTTACCATGTGCATACAAAGTCCTGGCTAAGCTACAGAGAGACTTTGTCACTCAAGCAATAACAGGTAGAGGGAGAAAGAATCCTTTAGATCTTCCTGCAAGAAGTACACCTTTGAATCTGAATTTCCTTGCAGAAAAAAGTGCTTTGAAAATCTAATGCATAAACATTATCTTCTTTCCCCCACCCTTCTACTTCTTGCTCCCTCCATTCCCTCCCTTCACCTAAAGCGCACAAGCTTCTGAGCGACTTTGGAAGAACTTCCCTTTTTTAGAGTCCTCAGTAACTTAAATAAGAGGCGGCCGGGGATTTGGATATTGTTATGTCTCATCAAAGGCAGAGATCCTCAGCTATCCTCCCTTGCCTGTTCTCTTGCTGCCTGTCAACGCCCAGTCTTCAAGAAAGATGCTTCTTCTCAAGACTGATGTACTGTAATTTGATATACCCCCCCCCCTCCCCCCCCGCTCCATCTCCCCTACTCTGGGGTTTTTTGAAAAATCTTTGTTAGGGCACAAGCTAGCTCAGGGGAGTGCATGCGAAGATGATAGCACTGGTTCAGTCAGTTAGTTGTTCTATTTTACGGCGTAATAAAACACAGTAACCAAGGTAAAAGGTTGCCCTTGGTTACTTTACCTGCAGCCTGTTCACGTGAAAACACATCAACTTGTATTTATTAAAAAACACAGAAACACCATTGTTTTCCAAAGGTGGAATGTTTAGCTTTCTTTGCACGATTTCAAGGGTTCAAGAGATTTTTTCCCCCAAAACCATTGAATTCAGTGCTTGTAGAATTGGGTGTAACACCCTCAGCCAGCAGGAAGGAGAAAGTAGGCAGAGGGGGGACTGCTGTGGCCACATGGATGGATTATAGCATGGTTTTTGAAAATGCTGCACTCAAATCTTCGACCCTGTCAAAAGGTATTTCTTTGCAATCAACAGCCACTCGCTGCTGTCTCCACTTTTTACCTTCACACAGCAGGCAGCGCACAGTTAAGTGTGTGCCTTCCTGCTGTTGTCAGTGTTGGCTTTACTGCCTCTTGCAGTCCAGAGCGTCTTCAGAGAGCCTAAGTTCAATGGATCATAATAAAAAGTCTCATGGTAGCGCAAAATCAAACAGGGATTCCATTTATTGGAACCCATGCAGGGACTCCATCTCATTGGCTTATAGGCACTGAGTTTGATTCAGTGAATGCTACCCATATGTTGCCTCCACCCCACTCCCCCCTCACATGCCCTCTTTCTCCTTTCCACAAAATCGCTCGTACCCCCACCCCACCCTCCGCCTCTCCCTTTGCACCTGCTGCTGTGAACAGCAGGATCCCAGTGTGAGTTTCTGTTCATCCCTCGCTTTTCTCCCTGCTCTCACCACTCACCATCCCTCCATCCCTTTCTTTCATGTGTGCTCTGCTGTCAAGCCCAGCTGGATCAGGCCTGCCAGTCTAGTCACATGCAGTCTTTGTTGGTGTGGAAACAAGCAGTGCTAAACTACTGATGTTAAACCGGCAGAACTTGTGTCTTTTACGAGGCTTATGTCTATATAAGACATCAGCATGTATGTTTAAATGATGTTGAAAGACTGTATGCAACTTAATTTCGTACTTACATTTTTGGTAACTGTGCTGGAGTCACAATAATATTTTTGCAGAGAAGAAATACATTTTTATTTTACCTCTATCTCCTGGAAAGTAGTACACAGGTCAGAAATCTGGGTATTAACTGATCTTAACTTTTCAGAACCACATTACTAACATAACAAAAATGGGTCCATTTTGATGGAAATATTTTCAATGTAAGCACGACAAGTGGTCATTCATATACACTTGGCATGCGAGTGCCGGTCCTACTAGAGAGGAATGAAGAAATGGTGAAGAACCAAACCAGAGCCTTTTTTTGCATGGACTGACAAGGAGGTGGAACTGTTACTGAAAGTACACAGAGACTGTGGCGGCGGCAAACAGACTGGGAGTCGTCGCAAAGTAAATACAACAATATGCACAGTATAAGTGTTTTTTGCACAGTACAAAATGTTTTAATAAAAATACCAAAACAAAAACACTGTCAGTAGCATTGTGTTTTTGAATGACTGGTAAGACCCAATTAGGAAGCCAAATGTGCGTGTCTGTGTCATCTTTTTTAAAGTCCTCCGTTTTCGTCTGCACTAAAATGCTACCCTGGAGTTTTAAAACGAAAACGGGGTCAGCAGCGTTTTAAAACATTTGTGTTTTAGGTCTTCAGATTGGCTGTTTAGTCCGGACACGAGGAGTAATCGTAGCAAAAGTGCTGCGTTTTAAAAACGAAAATGCAATAGTCAGGGTGTAGCCTGAGTCATGGTTCTGCTCAAGGTTTCCGCATCCTGAAAGGGAGTTTTTCGTGCCTGTGTCACCAGGTGCGTGCTCATGGTGAGAACGGTTATGTCTCACTTAATATTATTACGAAGAGTATGTTCTAGACCTGATCTATAAAAAGTGTGATGAGATAATGCCTGTTATGAATTGGTGCTATATGAATAAAACTGAATTGAATTAACAAGAAAGAACAAATTCATTCATGTAAAACCATTGGATTTTTGCACTTAACCCAGACCATAGCTGCTTAAGAAACAATGTGTTTTACATGGAATGGTTGGACAATGTTGTGCGTGTACGCGCCCTGTGTATATCTACAGTATGTGCAATGCAGACTGATTCTAAAACATAAACCCTGTTAGAAAGCAAGTCCTGGAAATGTCTCAGAAAGCCATGCAGTTGTGACTGCAGAGTCTGTTTCAGCTCAAAATGTTTCATAGCAGTTTAACGAATGGTGGGAAAGAGAGGCTGGTTGGGGACTTGTAATGTATGCTTTATGGAGGACTTCACAGTGCTCAAGATGATGTTGAAGTAGTTTTTTCAGCAGCCATAACCCATAATTTTATTGTCAATTCTTATTTTATTCGTTGTAAATTAAAGCTACATGATGAAGGTGGTTATAATTGATCAGCAGTTGTATGCACATGCTGCAAAGAGCTGTCTGTAGAAAAGGAATATACTTTTGGTTTGGATGTGTGGATCTGCACTGTAGATTGAAGTTTAGCCACATTCTGTCAATGTAACTGATCCCCTTACAGTTACCTAGTTTATTCATGCCAGTATGTCAGATCTGAGCCACGCCACTAATAATTTATTATTATCATTATTATTATTATTATTATTATTATTATTATTATTATTATTATTATTTGTTTGAACCATTCATTTTGTAAATCCCACATGGAATTTGATTAGATCACCGGCAAATTAAATTAGATTGCTGAGGGCAGCACCCCGAAGTGACAATGTTTTTCTTACACGGTTCTACTCATTTTTCTTTTTTTAATTATTCATAAAAACAGTAAAAGAAGAAATGAGAAAACTAGTTCAGAAAATCCCACTAGAAATAGATGCTAACACACTATGACATATAGTACCTACTTTTAAAGGTCCTATATTATGCAAAATGCACTTTTTCAACATAAATACAGTATGTGTCCCTGGTGTGTCTAAAGACCCCGAAACTATGACAAAATAAAATCCTCTCTCTTTTTCTCCTGCTCAGTCTTTCAGTAACTGCGTTTGCAACCATGCAGCTTGAATCCCTTCATGATGTCATGATGCCATGGAGGGATCTGTATAGCATAGGATCTCTTTCAGCCCTTCAGCTCAGTGCTATCTGTCCATCAGAAAACTGGGTAAATCATCAAGTTGAGGTAGAGAAGCCAGAGAACATCAGAGGTGAATTCAGACGTCTTATCGTTTTTTGAACTTAATTGTTTTATTTGTGGTTTGATAAACAGTAAATTCATCAAATTATGCCCAAATATGGGCAATGGACTGAATTTGATTTTGATCTATAACACTGTAAACCCGAACACACTGCTTACTCAAAAGCATTACGAGTTCAGCAATCAAAACCAGCTAATAAGTACAGCATATATTAAACAACCAAGTCTTCTTAACGAGTTATGTTGTTTTAATTATGTGTGTATCATTGTTTTAGAGTTATGAGTGGTTTCTAAATCAAACCCTCTGAGTGCAGAGACGCACGCTGATGTCTGACGTCATTAACGGCCAAACGGGTCTTTTACGTTTTCAGAAAATTCAAGATGGCTACCTGATGCGAGCGAGACGAAAGTAACAGAGCAAAACTATTAATAACCTAACAAAAGTTGAGAGAATAAAGACTTATTCACAGCACTGTGAAAGAAATATTTTTGTTTTCCTTAAGTAGTATTTTACAACCGTGTGTGCTCTGGGAGGACCACTTCAGGATGTGGAGGCAGTTTGGCGCGTTACTGTTCTGCTAACGTTAATGGACATTAGCTATAAAGTAACGTAACATTGTGACTGGCGTGTGGCCTCCTCCACACGCAGATCCATCCAGAAGTTGTTAACATGGAATCTGGGCTAACGAAATTCAAAACGCGGACAATGTTTTTTTTGGCTATAAAACATACTGCTGACAAACCACTTGTACGCATCTGTCCCTGTATGATATAGCGAGAGAAAAACAGACAGAGGTGGTCCGAGCTCTTGTGTGTGTGTAGGGTTGAGGGTTGTACGTTGTGTGTGTGTAAGAAACAGAAGTGTGGGTGCGAATATCCAAATCACCAAATCGAAAATCGAAAACCTGATCAACTAGAATACTGGGGTCCAGTCCTACTGCACTGGCTTCCAAATATCTTTTGTCATGTTGTTATTATCATTTTAGAATTACTTTGGTATAACTTTTAGGGTGCTTTCACACCTGGATCGATTTGAGACGTTGTTCCGAAACAAAGGGCCGTTTCCCTTTTGGCCCGGTTCGTTTGGTGATATGTGAACACAACGATCGCACTCTGAATTGGAACAAAAAAACCGAGCCGAGATTGCCTAGATGAGGTGGTCTCGGCTCGATTCCATACGAACCCTGGAGCGGTTCGTTTGCAGTGAGAACACAACCGACCCATGAACCAGAACGCTTTTCAACAGCTTCGGCAGCGTATTTTGTTAATTTGTTGCGGTATGTTGTTGTGGTTGTATTATGTAGGCCTACTGCTGTCGGAGTTTTTTAACTTTGTGCGGCACTGCTCGACGGAGCGTTCACAACCCCTCTCTTTCATTTTATCACTGACCCACCTGTAGACTTTAGTGTTCTTATATGTGGTGTGCGACATCCGGGAGATGTGTTGTTTCGACCAAACATCTATTTCACCTTTTTGCAATGCGAAGATTCATTTTGTGTTACTGGTGTCATGGAGATGTCCCCCAATGGAATGCGCGACCCGCACACATGAGGTGGTGACGTAATGGCGTAAGGAAAGCCCTGGAAGGGTGAGCGATTTGGACCGCTTTACAACAGTGTGGTGTGAACACGAGTGACGTAATTAATTGATTCGGAACAAAGTATCTGTTCCGGAAAAAACATATCGATCCAGGTGTGAAAGCACCCTTACACTATATGGCTTGTATACTGAAAAAATATTTGTATAATGATAATTATGTTGATTATCAATCTAGAAACATGATGTACACATGACACGCATTCTGGCCCTTCGTGCCCTCCCAGTGGACATGTGAGAGGATGACTGATTTCTTCAAGACCCGCAATAGTATGAGTATGAGTATACTGAGGACTTACATTGCACACACAATGTCAGTATCAATGAAATTTTCTATGGGAAACCAACTTTAATGCTTCTTCCAGCATTTGACAGACTGACAGACTTCAGTCTGTAAAAATATTGGTAGCCTACTACATTACCAATCGCCGTGGATATTTTACAAGCAAGAGCAGGTAAAGGAGCAGTGAACACACAGGGTGCAGATGTTGGTTTTGGTTGTTTAAAGTCATTAACAAGCTGGCACGCAGCTCACCTGCTGCCGTGATAACGGATTGTGGGTGGAAAAATACGGAACTAAGACGAGTTCTGTGTCATTTAGGTGATTTTATCAAACATACTGCTTATGAAGAAAGTGGAGCAGACAGAGAGAGGCGGGATGTGAAAGATTACAATCACGATGCTCAATGCCATGATGTCTGCCAGTTATTGTCTCACGGCCCAACCCTAATTCATAGGTTTTCTTTTTTCTAATCTATCACAATAAAATGCTAAAATGGGATTTGTACAATATCAATAACTACTTTAATGCAAAAACGTTTCCCTAAATTTAGTTGAAGATAATATAAGGTTTAAGCAGTCTAGAAAAGTCAAGTGGGTATTGGATATTAGTTAAAGTAATGTGGGCAACGGTTTACTGTTAAAGTTTTATCTCGGCAACAAAACTATATGTGATTACTGTGAAGTATCCCAGCTTAGCAAGGAAACACAAAGAATAAGAAAGATAATGGTATTTGTCTAAGTCAGACTGCTGAAACTTCATAAGAGTTTCTTATGAACTTTACAGTGCATTCATCATCCTCCATCTCTTACAGTTGAGCCACATTATGAAGAGATTCTAGAGCCAGTAAAGACAGAAGGAAACATTACAGCCACCAGTAACAAACAGGTGTAACAAACATTTAACAAATTGGCATGTGAGTGTTGTATCAAGACAGATTTGGAAAAATATGAATGCTTTCAGGTTGTGTGCGGCACCGATGAGCATACAGTGCATGACTTGCAGTCACTGTGGTCACTGACGACACCCCTGCTGCGGTCCACTTCAGCCCTGAGAGCATTTATGTTGTAGTCGAAGAGGAAATTGTGAGTGATCTCACCAGGTTGAACGATGCACTTGTACTGTAGCTTTATCTATCTTTGCATTTAGACTAACCCAAAATTCTAATTTACAACAAGTTCACCTTTGTTCAGAAAATAATGATGTCTTGATGATAGCACTGAAGCTGTGCCTAAAAGTACTTGTTGAAAGAAGTTTGAAGTCGCACATGTACATAAACGGTACATCCACGTTACGTGCTTCTGTCGAAGTCTGTAATACTGCTTTAACTGAAAGGTGGCTGGGGATAGATGTGTCTGTTACAAACTCCTAAAAGCACTTCTGAACTGTGTGTCCATGTGCTCAGTATGTTTACTGCATGAAAATTTTCAAAACATAGGTTTTTGCTCAGTGTTCTTTTTTATATTGTTCCATTGCAACAACAATCGTAATAAGTGCAGTTATGGAGTAAAATGATGCATGGCCACTTGTGCAGGTAGTAAAAAGAAATCTTGTTCAGCTTCAAGGACTTTGCTTTTAAGTTTTTACAGGAGTGTTAAAGAATCGGGGATCTTAAGTAATTGTTTGATTTAAAATTATCAGACTTTTATTTTACTTTTATCAGACTTTTAATTCTCACTTTAATGATCCTGCTTCTGAGATTAGGTCTGCAACTAACAGCTAACGATTTTATTATTGATTGATTGATTCAGTCTGATGTAAACAAGTTTTGATAATGATTGTTCAATAAAGAAAACTTGACTTGTGATAATGGAGTTGTTCTTGTATTTTTGAGAATTACTGAGCATTTGGGTTAAAATATGACCCAAAGTGTGTCTTTGCAAATGCTAATTTGTTTTTGTATGTTTTTTCTTTTTCTTTTGACATTTTTCTTCAAATGTTGTTTATGTTTCAATCTGTCCTAAAAAGACAATGGAAATAGGAAAGAATATTGACTTGTACTTTTAAGTTGACATGTTTTTTTATAGTGCAGTACTCAATGTAATTAAGTCAATCCGTTGCCACAAATATTTTAATTAATTTTAATTAATTTTTTTGAGTACTGCTTACTTTTTCAGGTTCACAGTGAATGTGTCTGATGTTGCACTTGATTGCTTTGCAGCAAATACACTTGGGTGATGGCGCTATATGATTTAATTCAATGAATATGAGCTTGAACATCAATGTGGGTTTGTTTTCAACAAAGTATTTTGAAAAATGTCATATTAAAGTGTTTTCTTGTGTGAACACATTCTTACTCCCAGCTTACATATGGACACTTGGTCAGGACAAATTTGGGGTGACTTTTTGAACCCCTTTAGCGTTGTTTTTTGGAGTTTAGGGCTCCATGGTCAACAAAAAATGTGCAACGTCAATTTAGACTTTCAAAATAAAAATAAAAAACTTGTTAACATTGCGGATCGCCACAATTTTTGAAAACTGCACTTTGTTAAAGTTAACATTGTGAAATGTCGCAAGTTGGTTAGGTTTAGGCACCAAAAGTACTTGATTAGGTTTAGGAAAATATCATGTTTTGGGTTACAATAACTACATTACTTTTTTTTTTTAAACCTGTCTTGCCCAGCAGCCTGGTATGAGAATGAGGAGCTGGATACCATATTGTGCCAGACAGATTTTACTTTAACAAGAGAGTATACTCCTTTGTCTGTATTGTTATTTATTCAAATTTCTTTGTCACTGGGCCAGAAAGGGGACAGACATGGGGATGTGGAATAGAAACACCACATAAACAGACAGCTCAGAGAGAGGGCAACACCTGCAAGAGATCGGGGATAAGGGGTGGGGACAACAGGAAATAGCAGAAGGAAACACCAATTGCAGAAAGCAACAAAACCTGGATGAGAACGGGGAGGGGGGCTTGGGGCAAAAAACAAACAACAAACAAAACAACAACAAACACACAAAATAAATAAATAAAAACAAAGAGACAACCAACCGAAAAGCAGCAATAAACAGCTGACATAGGAAGACAGTTGAGAGTGAAATGAAAACGAGAAAAAAAAAAATCAGGCAACATAAATAAACAACTCAGCACCACCGTGAGAGCTGAAATAATAACAATTACTTTAAATAAGTAACTGAATAAAAAACATCAAGAATAAGTCTACCAGGGAGAACCTTTGGTTGTGTGTTTGTCTATATGTGAGACTGTATCTGTCTGAGTGCGTGTGGGTGAGTGTGTCTGTATGTGTATGCATATGTTTGTGTACATAAGCCTGTTACAGCATGTAGTTCACAGTGAGAGTGGGATGCCACAACCGCGCCAAACCGTCTTCAGCAACAGGCAGGCAAGACCCCCAGTAGTCAACAGGGGTGGGAGAGAGGTCAACCAGGTGAACGCGATGCAAACGCAGAAGACCGCGACCCGACAAACGCCAAAGACACTGGCCATCCAAATGCCAATTGACAACGTAATGCTGTTGGAAAGCAAAAGGCAGAACCCGCAGAAGAACGGCACCCGGACCGACTGCGGCGCGCACATAATAGAGGCCAGTGCCACCCCGTGACCCGCACCCCACCGCCGCGGAACGGGCAACCAAACCGCCAAAATGCCACGCAATCATCAACATCAGCGCACAAGTGACCACCCCAGCCCACACACCGCACAAGCACAGCGACATCCACTGCCCGGCAGCCCCACGCGTAGCCCGCGCATGAGGCCGAGCAAATGAGAGAGAGTAAGCAGCAGAACGCAACAGCGAAAGCCAGCAGAGAAAAACACCAGCAGTAAGTCCCAGCCCGGCAGCAAACGCTCTGCCCAGACCAACCAGACCCGTGCCAGCCCAACATTCGTAATGTACAGCACACCCTCCGGCCGCCATACAATGCTAGCCAAACCAGCAACGATTAGCAAACTAATCCCCCCAAGCCAACCAGGAAATGTCCCCCCCACCACCGGACTCCAATGCACAAACCAACGCACAGCAGCCCCCCAGAGACCCTGCACAGGAAAAAAAAAACAATGCATCAACATGCATCGACAATCGTCCCACAATCGTCCAGCCTCTCCAGTCAACCACCCTCAAGGAAGAGGTCCAAAACCCACTCCGACAACACCGGCAATGTGCCCCAGGGAGGGAAGCAGTGGGAGTCCAACCCCTGCTGAAGAGGGCCCTGGCGAGGAGAGGAGACCACGGGTCCCCAGGCCCAGGGATACACCACCTGCCCCAGAAATGAGCAAAAGCCAAAGACCCGAGTCCCCAGACCCCCATGTCCAGAGCGGGCCCCCACGCCGGGGGAGCCATGCCTCTCCCGACCCACCTCAGGTCAGTCGAGGGGGACACCAACACGAGGCCAATGAGACCTCCAGGTCTAATTTTCTAATTTTCCTCCAGGGCAGGCCTGGAGGAAAATTGGTGTAGTACAAATTTTCTGTTCCAATGATCTTAACAATGATTGGTAAAATCATGTTGCTTTGCTTATCCAGCCATCTCAAGTTGGTACCCCCACTATTGTCATCCGATTGGATAATGGGGGAAAAAATGGCACTGATATTAGGTGTGTTTCTGCTCTGCTCTGCAAAATAATAGAATAAGACCTAAGTAATTAAGTGTAGTTTTAGTTTTGTGACAGCATAAGCAAAGGATTGGTTTTGAGATGACTGGTTCTTACAGAATGCAAAAGAAGTCTGATAGCCTGTGCACACAACGGCACAACATAGTAATATTGAGCTGGTGTAACTCAGCCAGGCAAAAAGCATGAACAAGGTGTAAAAACCTTTCCCTCTACTTTGCCCTTTGTGTCCCAGCACTGCCATGGCAACTTCTTCACATTCAGCCACAGAGTGGCAGCCCTTCATACTGTATGTCTCTAAACAAGCGGTGGAAAGTAATTAACTACATTTACTCAAGTACTGTACTTTGAGTATTTCCACTTGCTACATGCTACTTTATACTTCTAATCCATTACATTTCAGAAGGAAATATTACTACTATTAGTACTTTTTACTCCACAACATTATATTTTCTAGTTATGCAAGTGCCCCACAATGACATACCTTATATGTTCAAGTGACAAAGCACCTAATTTTTCTGCAGAACTTAGCTTTACTTTTGGTACTTTAAGGACATTTTGCAACTAATGCTAATTTTAAATGTTTTACTCATAATGGAGTATTTATATATTAGTATATTGATACTTTTACTTAAGCAAAAGATCTATATTTCTTCCACCACTGCTGTAAACCAAGCTCGGAGCTTTATGCCTGACATGGGTCAACTGTCTGTTGCTCTCTCGTTAACACACAGGTCTTTTTTATACCCCAACCTCATTCAAAAGCAGCATGTCCACTGATAACAAACACATCCATGGAAACACACACCTGCATGCAAACTATCCTTCTTCACTCTCCAACTTCATCCTAATTCCTTGCAAAACATCTGCCACTTTCTTGATGCTTCATTTACATGCGTAGAAAAAAGAGAAAAACATCAAAGATGAACACTTCAACAATCAGCTATCACTCAATTAGCGCTTGACAATTTCTCTCTCATGCACTCCAGAAGGAACGAGTGGAGGGTGTTGAAGAGGAGCGGCAAAGTCTTTGAAAAATCATACTTTTCCCTTTATCACTTCATCTCATAGCAAAACAATTTCTTCCTATTATCCTCACAGCAGGGGGTCCACTGTCCTGTAAAGGTGTACCGTAATGCTTTATAGGCAGAGAGGAGAAGACTCTTTTATTCTTTGCACCTTGTACCCCTGATATATTAAACAGAATCAAAGACGACATTTACATACCATTTGCGTTTCATGTTTGAGGAGTTGAGACGGAAACAGCGTTGATCCTGTGTGAAAGCAGGGTTGCTTTGACTTTCTGAACTTTTGCAGAAAGAGAGACAGGCGAGAGGGACAACTGAAGGATGGAGAGGGAGGGAGGAAGACGAGGAGCAAAATTGCTCTCAAAGTTTTTCAATGAAATTTTCTTTTGTCATCTTGTCACCACTTCTCCTCCTTCTTATCCAACTTTACAGTGAACATGTCATGTTTTAATGACAAGAGCTTTGGAATAAGAGCCCCCCCCCCTTTTTTCTGTAATCCACCAGCGCTAAACATTCTTCAAGTCTGGAGTACTTCAGTATATACCTGACATGCTACAAGATTACAATATTTGTATTCAACCGTGCCTGACTAATGTATGATGATCTTCAAGAGACTCCCACAAAATGAGATCAACATGCAGAATAGATCAGTTTTTGTTTGTTTCAGTTGATGAACATTTCTCATACCTGTGTCTTACCTCTGTCGGGTGTGAAACATGTTCATTGTCATTACTACTTCATTTAAATAACAGTTTTGGCTGCTGATGAAGCACTATCTAGGATTCCATATAATCAAATACAGCTACACATCTCACAGCAGGGGATGTCAGTGTCTCGACACAGATCATGAGTTGTCTCTTAAGATAAGATCATGCTCACTCCGTGTTGCTCCCCAGCAGCCTTGGTGTTATTTTAAAGCCTGTCATTTATGAGCTGGTGCTCTACATTCTCCATACGGAGTGTACCGTTATGTTTACACCCCTCCAGCTGTTTGTGGATGGACGTTCAACATCAGACGGTTGCACAAGAGTTCCCTTCAGTCCCACATTTACCTTATGTAAATACAATGTTTGAATAGGCGGTGCCGCAAAGTCTGTCCTTTCACTCAATAGATGAGGTGATGACATTCATCTATGCTGTTGCACACATGTGTTTCATATGATTCAAATAAGGGCATAATGAGGGCAGACTCAATCTGTAGACATACTGTACAGATTTAAAGCAGTAAGCAGTTATAGATATTGTCTTCTGGATAAGCAGCAGTTTTTTATATGACACCATTATTTCAACCTTTACAAATAATATTTTAAAAAATGTAACTAACTAAGATAACTTGGCTACACTATATTATTTTATTATATTATTAACCTTTGTTTTAGCTGGTGTACCTGCCCACAGGCATGGAAGCAGGCTAAAATAGTTCCTCTGCCCAAGGATAAAAAACTGCCTTTCTCTGGTTCCAACAGTCGCCCGATAAGTATATTACCTGTATTATCTAAAATACTGCAGACTATAGTATACGATCAAATTAATAACTATTTTTATACTAATGATTTATTAACAGATTTTCAGCATGCATACAGAAAAAGTCACTCCACTGCCACGGCACTGACTCATATGTCTGATGATTGGCTTAGAGAGACTGAAAAGAGAAATATTACAGGTGTTGTATTTTTAGATTTTTCTGCTGCTTTTGACATCATAGATCACGACCTGCTATTAACAAAATTATCCTGTTACGGTTTTGAGCAATCTGCAATCACATGGATGTACAGTTACTTGTCAAATAGAACACAGACAGTGTTTTTTAATGG
Organism: Lepomis macrochirus; assembly: GCA_024633595.2. Lineage (NCBI taxonomy): Eukaryota > Metazoa > Chordata > Actinopteri > Centrarchiformes > Centrarchidae > Lepomis > Lepomis macrochirus. The sequence goes on from JALXJV020000003.1 coordinate 6,400,462, forward strand.
CAGTCTCTCAGGTATCAGAAATATTACATGTGGAGTACCCCAAGGTAGTTGTCTGGGTCCATTATTATTTAATATTTTTACTAATGATTTACCATATATTTTACATAAGGCTAACATTGTCATGTACGCTGACGATTCAACTATATATACATCAGCAAGTACACAAATGGAATTAGAAACTGTTTTAAATAAAGAATTACAATATGTAGTAGATTGGGTCAAATTAAATAAACTGGTATTAAATACAGTAAAAACTAAATGCATGATTGTAGGTTCAAATTATAATATTAATCAGAATCCTGTAATTAATATTAAGATTAACAACGCAGTTATTGAACAGGTGCATGAGACCAGACTGCTGGGTGTAATAGTTGACTCTAGATTATCATGGAAAAAACATATTAGTAATATTATTGCAAAAATGGGAAGAGGTATATCCATTATGAGAAGACATGCAAATTTCTTAACTTCAAACATTAGGAATTATGCGATGAAAGCACTAATATTGACATACCTCAACTATTGCCCAGCAGTTTGGTCAAATGCCACTGGGGAATATATGAATAAATTACAACTTATACAGAATAGAGCTGCTCGTGTAGAACTCAGGTGCAGCTACAGGAGAAATATAATATTAATGCACAAAGATCTTAATTGGTTGTTGGTCGAAGATAGATTGTTGTATTCATTGTTAATTTTCATAAGAAATATTTCTAATTCAAAATTTCCTTCTGTTTTGTTCAAGCATCTTTCTTTCAGTGTAGAAAATCACCAGTACAGTACTAGACATGCAACTAAAGGTAATTTCACTTTACCCATAGTGAGAACAAATGCCATAAAAAATACTGTTGTGTTTAGAGGTATGAAAGAATGGAATAATCTACCAAAACATATCCTGCTTGCTAATAATAATAATAATGTCAATAAATTAAAATTATATGTAAAACAGCATCTATCAAAATAATATAACTGAATGTTATATTTATTTATATATGTGTGCGAATATGTATGTATATGTGTAGGTATGTTTACAGGTGTAAGTGTAGAATGTGTTTTTATATTTGTGTATATTTCATGCCCGCATGAGGGTACATATGTATGTTGATATGTGTATATATTGTATATGTATTTGTATGTATGTTTGTGTATTTTCTTTTCTTTTCATTTATTTGTTGTATTCTTTTTGTTTTTAATGTATATATTTTTCAGGACCCCAGGAAGAATAGCTGCAGCATAGCTGTAGCTAATGGGGATCCTTTCAGTAAAAACTAAACTAAAAAACTCTAACTACACACCCTGGCCTCTTTATTAGGTACATCAATATAATGCAATAATACACAACAGCTCTGCCAGATATTCTTCCTTTAAGAAGATATTCTGTTCTGGGATCACCCTGTTCCACATGCCTAAGTGGAGAGACATGAGGCAGGGAGAGCATGTCTCTTTGCCCTTCCATGTGCCTGCATAGAAAAGCCATGAGGCTTGAGGAAGAGCACCTCCCTGCCCATCCATGTGCATTGAAAGCCCAAGGCAGAGAGCAGCAGTAAAGACCCCCAAAACAAGCACACTGACAAACCTACCTTGCCTCCAATGCACTTACATGGAAGTACCAACAGGAGGACCCTGCTAAACACGTGAAGGCAGTTAGACTAAATGACGTGTGAAGTCACTTGAATGTATACATATTTGCTAGTTTGTTCATTTGTGAAGAGTGTAAAGGCATGAATTTGAAACATTGTTTTGTCTGCCTTGACACACAGCTCCAACAACTTAATTTAAATGCATAGTCGACAGAAGGACAAAACAGGGAGAAGGGTGCCAATGAATGACTAACTACTATTACTATGAGCTTCGTCATTTGAATATGGATAAATCAAAAATAGGCACTACTTCCCAGAATATTACTTGTGCTAAACTGTCACTGCTGTCACCCAGAGACTGGGATGTGGTTCCTGTGTGAAACTGTATTCGTTTAGCTTTTAATAAACTAATGTAAGTTGTGTGAGTAATGTATTAGAATTATCTATGTTAGCATTAGCTACATTAGCTTAGTAGCGTTAGCTAGCTAGTCAATTATGTTAATGTAAAGGCAATTAATGTGACTTTAAATTATTGCAAATAAATGATACTTTAGCAACCAAGTCAGGCCAGCCCCTAAAGCGGTTGTGATGCTTTCCCAGAGCCTCTCCCAGGTCAGGGAGAGAGCAGAAGGTATGAATGGAACCCCCGGAAGGGAGACTGGAACTGCACTTCCCGGTGATCTGTGCGAGACAGTGATTCCATCGATGCCCGCGGAGTGACATCATCGATGTCGCAGGCCTGTGCCCGAGGAGGATAACAGCCAGTTGTGTCAGGAAAACTTAACATGTGGAGTGCACTGAACCTCACTCCTGGGCTTGGATGTAGAGTTCATTCTAGCGAGCGATGACTGGATGCAAGACAAGCTGTCAAGATGGTTATCCACCGCGTGGTTGGCTGCTATGCTGGACCTGGCGGAGGCCAGAGGGGTTGAGAGGGACAGAGGAGTTGAAGTAACTGCAGGTGGTGTTCGATATAGAGGTTTTCCTTGAACCTTGCAGAAGCTCTTTGTGAGAGGTCCCGACTGGAGCTGCAATATTGTTTTGAAATTAGTCTTCCAGGAGTCTGGGCACTGCCATTCACTAATGCTGAGTATTTTGCTTTCCAGATGGCTTCTCTTCTTCACACTGCTGATGCTGTGAGCAACAGCACCACATAGTCGATGTGACATGGATCTTCGTCATGGACAGACTAATAAGCAGCAGGGTAAATTGAATAGTGTACACATATAGTCATTGTTGTCAAGTCGGGTGCTTATGATGTTGAGCAGTAAGGGCAGGCAGGCAGGCTATAGCAGCTTAAATAAGGTGCCTTGTATGGAATTTGCCAATGAATCCTAAGAGAGGACTCAGCTGAGCCGTCAGCTGATGTGGCTGGCTTTAAAATGGCTGCTATCAGCTAATGAGCCAGGATTGTGAGCTGAGCTTGACAGCCTGCCTGAACTAATGCTATGCTTGATTTAACCTTTCTCACAGAAGATATTTTGACTTGCCATAGCAGGAAAAGTTTATGTAACCAACAGCAAAGTGAAACTAAGTGGAATGTGGTTATTAATGTTATAAATTACACCTGTGCTTTCCCTGATGACAATTCAGGTCTGTTTAGGGGTACCGTGGAATAAAATGGACTGAAACCAATAGTGACCTAGATAATATCAGAAATGCTTTAAAACACATGAATGTTTGCACCAACTGCTCTGGTTTCCTCCTACTGCAAAGTTGTGCATGCTAGATAACATTCCTGACATTGCCCTTTAAAGCACTCAGAGTTGAGTTGGTTCCCAGGCACTACACTGTGGCTTCTTACTGCCAAGTAGCTGAGATAAGTCAGATGTTGAGGAAAATCTTCACAGATGAAGAATTAAATTCTAACTTTTGTAAGTTAACATATAACTTAAGTTAGCAAAACACATTTCCTCTAAATTTAGAGAAACTCCATCAAAATGTTCAATGTTAAATAAAAGACATTATGAAAAAATAATCATATGAATGAATTGTGTAAAATATATAAATGAACCAACAATTTGTGTAATAATTGAAGACATTATTAAAAGTCAATTCATCTTTATCCATTTTTATTGGGAAAAATGTAATTATAAAATTAAGACTGAAAAAGGACATTCCCCAAAGAACGGAGGGATGAAATAACATTTTATACTGCTAAGTTCAGTTTTAATCATCTCTTATTATTCTTAAATAATTTCACAGTTTCATTTACATAATATTTATTTCAGAGTGATTTTTAATACTGTGGAGCTGGGGACACAAGTTGACAAAAGTTACAGATAAACTTGGAATTCTTGATACAGTCAAAAGCATTTTAAATTTCTATTTAAAAATATTATAATCAATATATCTTAATACTTTTTTTAAAAATTTAACAATGGATCAAGCTGGTAAAGAAAGGAGATTGAATATTGGACTAGCATGTCCATGTTCTATGTGGTAATATGTCACGTAACACATCGGTTCTATAAATGATAATATGTCAATATTGTGTTCAGAGCTTATCTTCCCCCCAAATAGCTAAAAAATGATTGCAGGTTTAAAGCAGAAGCGGAAGTTAAGCTTGACTTTGTGCTGATGCCTGCACAGTTATCTGTGCAACATCAGATGTTTTGGTTCTCATTGAGAGTTTGTGTCACCACTTATCCCATCATAACATCCACATTGAGCTACTTCTTGTAGAAAATAAATGGAGACAAAATGTTCTTCGTGTGAAGATGCACCTGCTGTGCATCCACACTAACCTCAACTCCTCTCAACAACTCCATCTTAACAGTGTTTTTTTAATTAACACTGAGCTCACTTTGAGACTGTAACCCAACCCCCCCTTTTCCACTTTCTTCAGTACCCCCACTCTGGTATTTAGCCCCTCTGTCCCTCCCTCCACGTTCCTGCACTTTTTTATCTCTCCCTTTACTCCCTCTTTCTCTCCATTCCTCCGTTTTCCCCCTCAGGTTTAATGAAGTCTGCTCTTGTGTAATCTTCCTGCGATCAGGCCCTCTCACCTCCCCTCTCTGACTCAGGTGTGTGTTCCAACAGAGAACCATTGTTCTCTGGATCCTCTGCTGAAGGCTGCCTGGCACAAGCACACACCTGCAACCAACAATGATACCTTTATTCACCTTATATACACAAACACACACACACACACACACACACACACACACGTGAACTTTCACAGGACGCGCCAACAGGCGGAGGAACAATCTCTCTGGCAGCATCTGAATACAGAGCGCTTGAAATCACCTCTCGTTATCAATGAAAAAAAGAAAAAGCACCCCGATGAGGGAAGAAAAGAAGGGAGTGAGGGGAGGAAAATGGCACAGAATACATGGCCAGGTTGTTGTTTGCACAAGCTGGTGTCATATTTGATTACATCGGACAGAGGATCCGCTGGGTTAGTGCGCAGAGGAGGAGGGAGGAGGGGTGCTCTCTGTTACAACGTGCTACTACACCGCTGGCGACGTACAGTTGAGTTTACTGTGTATCAGTGGCAGAGACATAACTCTGTTTGCATTCCCTCATAGTTCGGTTTCACATGCTCTCAGGCGATGCGTCTCAAAAATCAAAGGTGATTTTAACTGCACTAAAGTAAGACAGGGGGATTTCTAATGCACCTGCTGCAGTTTATGTTTAGGGAAACGGCCAGCTAATCCTCTTTTTCCTGTATCTACCACTGAAACCTGAGGTCACTGTGTTCCTTAGGGCAGGAAGGGGGGAAGGGACATTGACAACAGGGGCAGAAAGGAAAGAAAAGATGGGACAGAATGAGGGAAAAAGCAAAAAAAAGGCAAGGAGGCACAGGAGCGAAGACTAGATAAAGAGAAAAATAAGGGGTAACAGAAGAAGAGAAAGGAGAGCAAAGGAAGGCGCTCTGTCTCTTGTTAGCTGAGGTGTCATATCGGCATCACCTGTTAACGGGTGCAGGCCTGCAGGCAGGCTTTTCAAGGTCTCAGATATCAGCCTATGCATGTGTGAGAGAAAGAGGGAGTCAGCTCTCGTTGTGATAGGATAGAATAGGATTTCACCTTACCGTGTACAGTAAACACACCATCTTGCTGGAGGATGACGTGCAGACACCAGGTCAACTTTCTCCACCCATCCCTTAGGTTAGATGGTGAGTGTGCAAGGTGTATTTTTCATTTTACAGCTGCACTCATCTTCACATATTAGCAAGACAATGTCCCATTACACTGTTACCATGTGTACAGTGTGGGGCACAGTGTAACTACAGTACAGTCGTTGCTATTGTTTTCAGTATGAGGGAGTGACTGGGGTTGAATTAGAATCTACTTTTGGCTTCAAACCAAAAGAAGTTCACAACCTCAGCTTTCCAGTTCCATTTTTTTGCCTGAACTCCAATTTGCAGTGGGAACACTGTAAAGTTGTGAAGTATTTTGAGAATAATCTAAGTGGGTTATATGCCTCTCTGACGCTGGAACATGGGGAAAAGGGGTGGGATATGAGTGAAGAGGAGGGTATGGTGGTGGTGGGGGCATAGGAGGCCTTTTGTAATTCTACATGTGACAGGAGTGAAGCGAGGGATGGAAATAGAACAATGGAAGAGATGCTGAGCTTCTGAGGAGGCCCTCAAAGACTTCCAACTCAGAGTCTGATAAAAGCCCTTCTACTTCATATCCCAGCACCCCCTCTTCTGTCTCTCAGACGCACACATATACACGCACACCCATACACGCAGCTCTCTGAAGAGAATATCTTCAAGCTTTGTGCGCGTGCAGCTGAGCGACAGATCGCCAGGGTGTGACAACGATGACGGTTTCAAGCTGAGGAGACGTCTTGAAACAGAGTCACGGCAGTGTCATATCCTGATCGTGGCGTGATGAAAGTAGAGTAAACATGGTAAACATGCCAGGAAATTTTGGTCAAAACTCTGAAAGTGAGCGATACAATAGGAGGATGCGAGTGTCTGAAAAGTGAAACTGTCTCTATCCACAGTTGGGTTGACAGTGGACTAACGGCACACTGTCTCTGAGGCACAGTTTGTGGGTGAATGGCATTGTGATTCCTTTGGAATATAATACAAGGTGAAGCAAAAACTTATCTGTAATTAGTGCACAAGCATAAACAGGTACGTTTAAAAAAGTACTATATGTACACATAGAAGTCATATCATATAACATTCAGTCATCATAATATTAAACTTTTTTCATGCTGGGTTTACCAGGATATTATTACTATTGTGATACCACTCTCTGCAATTAGCTGGACAATCACTGAGTGGATTATCCTGGTGGAATAAAGTAAACTCAACTACCATTACTGACCATCAACAGAGAAGATAGCCCCTTAAGAAGCTTACACACAATCCAGCAAAATCCAGTTGAATTCTAAATGTAGGTTTACCAAAGTGGCTAGGTACTGACCATGAACAGTGCGGTACGTACCAATGGTGCAACCAGTACAATGCATTGGGGCCCAGGTGATTATAAGGGCCCATGAGTGACACCAACAACTGCCACATGGATCGTCATCACATGCTGTCATCTATTCATTCATACTGTGTAGGCTTATAATGAGTAATGTGCTTTTCCTGATTGCTAGTTGTTTTGTGGTTATTGACCTACTGTGTCAGCCATTTTGTGTTGATTTGTTACTGTAGGCTAGCCAATAAGTCCTCCGAACTAAACGACAACATAGGCCATTTTAACCAATGTCCAAATACGACTCATATAAGCATATCCTACAATGGCATCCTGAACCGGTGGCGTTTGATGCCTCCCAAACCGGCAATTTCTAACTCTGTTTTTTGACCGGATCTACTTTAACATAAATCATGTGACCTATATCTACTGAAGTTAGGATGCTAACTAGCCCCATCCCATCCCTCTGTTGTAATACCACTTCCGACAACCAATACCCCCCAGTAATTTCAGTTGGGAGATGCATGCAGGCGGCAAGTTTACTATGTCACATAAGCTCTCAGCTTTTTTAGTCTAAAAATTAACAAATCAAACTCACTAAATGTCAAGAAAGAACATTTTTCGTACACATATTCTACTCATCAAACTGAAAAATACAAGGCGTAAACCTTCTGAATTCAAGTTTCTCTTTTTTACCAATCAAATTGCCTTGTTAACTTATTATAAAACATACGTCATTCAAACTCGACAGAAACAAAATAAAAAACACCAAAACCATCTTCCCACTGTTTCAACAATAACTAGGTCTGGTTTGGTCAGATTAAATTAGATGTTAGATAAGTTATATAAGTCAGATGTAAAAATATTATGGCTCTCCCCGCTGTTGCTTCCTCGCTGATGTCAAAGCTCCCTCTCGCTGCTTTCCCACTCGACTCCTTTCACATTGTCAGTAGACAAGTTTGTCTTCTTTGTGTTTTTTTAATGTGTTGCTTTTGACGTCACGGCCTAGAAAGAAAACAGGGTTAGTAAACAGCAGAAAGCACCATGAAGGCCAGTGACAGTGTTACTGTGGTTGCTGTGTTTAACCCATAGCATGTCAAAATAAGGGCTAGCCACGGTGTATCTGGTTAACAGGTCCGTGCTGGGCAGTTGCTGACGCTAACCGCTTCCCCAACCTAAAATGTCTTGTAAACAATTTTCACAGAGGCTCCCTTTTTCCCCCTAAAATGTCTGATTGTGTGATAGTGTGATATGCTGCTTGTTAGTGTGTTTCATGAGTGTATTCAGTGCCTGCACTTCATGCTGTTGCTGAAGAACTGTCTTTCTTCATATCTTTCTTGGTTCCCTCCTTCTGAACCATGTTGAGAGAGGGAAGCTAATTAGAGTTGCACAGCCTTGGAAGTTGAGGAGTAGGGGGGTAGTTAGCTGGTGGACTCATGGCGGCTCCCTGTGACATGATTGATTTGGACTGTCATGGCGCTCAGCTGGGTGTCATTGCGTGGCGACAAATAAAGGATTACATCGTCTCACGGTAACACCCCCCGCCAACACTGCCACCATTGTTCGTCCCACATCAAAGCACAAAGGAGACACATTAGCATTTTTAATCATAGCCGAGGCTGGGTACTGCGCCCAGCGCTGGATTTTCTACTTTAATCTCTGGGCGCCCCCACTACTCCCTTTAAAATTATCTCACCCAAAACATTGGGTGCACACGGACCATCACTACACACATATTTAGACAAACACACACATTCACTCATATAAAGGGTCGCGCCAGGGGTTAAAGTGTGACCCGGTGGTGGAAAATTAACGAGACCCATCTGCAGTCAGACTTCAATTAGCACTTGAGAGTTTGCTCTCATTTCGCTGGACAAAAGTCCGTGCTTTTTTCTAAATCTTTTTTCCAGACCAGCAAACGAGGGCCAGCAGAAGGGCCAGAATGCAATTGTCCTCCTCTGCCTTGTGCATGGCCTCCGTTGAAACATGCAGATGGATAATTAGGGCTATACTCCTGGTGAGAGGACAAAGATGATGCTAATTCCATTCATAAAAGGGGTCTTCCGCTAATTACACACAGAGTTGTTCTCTCTACTGAGTGAACAATTGCACAGCTGAGTGGTTAAGGTTAAAGGGAGCAGCGTTCATGTTTGGAATCAAACGAGATTAGCTCTGATTGGTGTGTCCCTTCAGTGCTCTCAGGAACAATTTCCCTAATAAAGTACCTGAACTACCTCTTTTTTTAGAGTCAGCCTGAAAGGGGAAAAAATGAAGGAAAACAATGCTGACAATTTAGATGTTGCGGCACAATCTTTTTTTTTTTTCCAAACCTAGATTTAAGCAAAATAGCATGAAGTGAAGGATTTTATTTTTAATTTGGTGCAAATGAAATGGCTCACAGCCTCTCTTTTGTGACTCATTAATCAGAAAATGGAAGAATGAAAGAGCGGAACACAGAGAGATTGGAGAAAAATGTTCTGAGGCAGTATATACAACCTTTCTACTTAGTTTTACATGTTTAACCTACAAATCATGTACACCGTGTATTATTGCCCACTGGTTTCCAGAATGGATCAAGGGGACGTGGACTGATTTCCTACCATCTACATCAATCCATTAATTTCACCACTCTGTGAAATGTACTTGCAAAGACAGCTTGTTTGAATTAAGTAATACGTCCCATGATATTGTGTGGTAATATGACTGCAAACTATACTAATTCTATTTCAAAACTCTTCTTGGTAATACATTCAAGGACAACCTGACATCTAAAAATTGCTATTCTGCCGGTACAAGCACTGCATTCATGAGTGATGTCACAAAATCAAAGACAAGCCATAAAGAAACATGGAAGTTGTCAAGTGTATTGCAGTTTACAGGTTGCTGTTTGGTTGCCGACACTCAAATCTTGTCTTCAAAAGCACTGACAAGGACAATTTTCGAAACAGTCCCAGTTGCAGTTAGTTAAGGCCATTTCCCTTAACATATATGCAACTGCATATCACTAAATTATTGCATTGAATTAGTGTTATAACCTTTATTTAACACAGGAGGTGTCTTGAGATAAATTGTCTCTCTTACGTGGAAGAGTTGGACACAATGGTCACGTGAGCATTTAGCACATTAATATAGGACCTGAAATGAATGAAATAAATGATATCCTTTGCTATTTGAAACAATTCCTCATGAAACATTTTTTGATTGTGTTTGAATATGTGATAAAAAGGCAGCGTTTCCAAATGAAGTGTATCTTGTAAATTATTCCCGGGGTGCATAATATAAAAAGGCTGTTTTGCTAAATTCTAAATACACCCTGGGGACATGGAAGATTATCTAGATCATTTGGTATAATAGCTGCTAAAAAACCCCCCACATGGTTCTTTGGTAAACTGTGATTGATTACCTACATCAAGCAAGTTTCACCGGTCTGTCAGTTGAGTTGAATTAACTTTTAGTTGGAAAATCCTCATCACTTGTGTAAAATATTTGTGATTTGCTGTGCATGGGGTAAAATATGCAAATAAATAAGATCACACGTTAACCAGCAAGCTAATACTTACTTTACAAATACATTTGGTGGGCTATTCACATTCACAAGGCGCCCAACAACTCCTTACCGTGTGTCTGTGCGGTTTTACATATTGCTTTTACTTATTGATGTGTTGCTACCTAATGACCTACAGTGTCAACCTTCCTTTGGGAACATCATTCTTGAAAAATCACCACTTTCACAACACTTGCAAGAGAGGCAAAAATGAAGATCCCAAAACAATAAAAGCAAAGGAGTTTAGTGGGGCGGCTGGAAGAAACAGGCCTAATCTGCATGATCATCACTATGGCACGCGCTAGTGATCAAATACGGAGGGGGCTAAATAATAGATCACAATGGGGCTGTCACTGCCTTTTGTTTTGATGTGCGCACTGTGATGAGGCAGAGAGTGTGCCTTGCAGTTTAACTTACAGACTGCTGCTCATCTACAGTATTGTGGCACATTTGCCCTCTCACCCACCGCACATGACTCGATTTGGGAAGAGAAAGGAGCGGGATAAGAGAGAGCTGTCACACCGAGAGACGATATGATCTCTACTAAAATTAGATAGTGATAACGTTTTCTGGAGAGAGACTGAATGAAAGTGAACAAACTGAGGCAAAGGTTGTCTCACCCCACCGCAACTGGTAAGACAACTTTGAAACAGTGACTGTGATGCTCGGAAATGAAAGAGACAAAAATACAGGAGGGAGCAAACGGGTGCTGATTACAATGTTGAGGAAGAAAGAGAGAAGAGGGAAGGGGAGAAAACAAACTCGAGTCATCATCGCTAATCGTGTTATCATACTTTGATGTGTCAGTGGCGTACACAATGTATTTCTATCATTTATGACTTTTAGTGAAAACATGATGGCAGAGGATTACATTTGTCAGCATGTGTGTGTGTGTGAGTGTATGTGTCTGTGGGGGGGGGGGGATTGAAAGAGATATGCTAATTTAGCCAAGGAGCAAAAGAACAACATCAAATATGTACCAATGAATAGCCAAGGGACTTTTAAGTCGTAATATCCTTTAGAAGTGCTTTATCTTCGCACCACAACCTGCATATACAGCACAAACAGGAAAAGAGCCAGTTGTAGCTTCAAAGCGCTGCTGGTCCATGAGTTTAATTCTAGATCAGGCTTAATAAAGGTTATCAGCTGGACCACTAATGAAACAAAGGCGAGTGCACATATGCAAACGGTGTTAGCATGTTTCGCACCACCCCCTCTTTCTCTTCTCCTTTTCCTCTCTCCTTCTTTCATGGTAGACGTTTGATTTATTTTTTTTTTTGCCGGCGTTTTAAGTTCTGCATCAAAGTGACTGGAAACAATACGCGACCCGCCTGACTCTGACTCTCTTCTTGCTCTCCCGCAGTCAGCGTTTGGAATCATAGCAGGGTGGTGCTTGTTTGATAGCTTGATAGTCATTTGTTTTGATCTGCAACTCCTTTGTCTCTGTTTGGGTCTGAAACAATAAGAGATTAGAACCCTAGACTGAGGGTGCAAGCGCCGAGAAAGAACAAATGCTTTCTTTGTTGTTTTGCTTTCAAGTTTGCTTCTTTTTCGCCACAAATCTTGCAATCTTTTTTTGCCTCCGAGTGACTTGCTTTGCTCTTAAAGCCCCCCAAAAAGCCTCTCTCAGAGGGGTGTTATGAGCTCGAGCAACAGTGATTTTGAGCTGTTGCATACTCCAAAGGTTGCTTTGCTAACTTTCTAGCACACATTGACAACAGGCAAAATTTGTTCCTATGGTTCAGTGATGGTATCCCAATTATGAAACCATGAACACAGGGAGAAGGGATGCATGTTGTGAGCGTCACAGTGAGGAAAGCGGTAGTCGAATTGGGAACATATTAAAGATCTTTTTCTCCGTCTCTGTCACCGTCAAACATCAAGGCAAGAGACAAAGAAGAACAGGAAGAGAGAAAGTGCAGTCTACCGGTAGAGGCCTTGACTGAAGATGAAAGCTTTCCATGAATCAAAGAAGCCCCATCACTCATTATACCTTGGTGGGATGCCTCAATCCCCCTTCGCTACAGTCACAGTGCAGGATGTCACACTAGAGGTGGACAGAGGATTCAAGTTGAAGGTCAAAACTTATTGCAGTCCTTTCTTGGACTGACAGTGGTCAAACACTGAGGAGGACGTCTCAAATAATTTGTTTTTCCAGGTTGAAATACCAGGAATTCCAGCCTCACTGAGATGGGAATGGTCAAAAAGTGACTAAAAATGACTGAGACTGGTGGCTGGAGCGAGGGTGCAGCAGCACCTTCCCCTCATATGAAAGAATTCAGACACAGATATCTCTGTCTCTTTAGTCTCAAAGCCCACAGATAAGGCTGTACAGAAAGACAGAGAGCTACAGTGAAGGGAGCAGGAGTTATGGCAGGGTTGGCAGGGAGGTCAGCGATTTTAATAAGCAGGGCATACAATCTGATAAGGATGTGACTCAACATTGACACACTTTGTCTCTCCGGCAGTGAGGCTCGTCCCGGACAGTCACCTACCCAGCCTCAATTCCTCCCTCCATGCCGCCTCCCCCCTTTCCCACCACCACCCCCTCCCCCCTCTAGTTCCCTCCCATTCCTCTGTTGTTTCGTTTTATCTCTGAAAAATAATGAAAGCAAGCACTTGCAACCGCGTCTCCATTGATGTTCGAATACACAACCAGCAGATTCAAAAACACATTCGGGGATCAAAGTAAAAAGGGGAGGGAGGGGGTCTTCTTCTTTTCCAATGAAATTATGAGCGCAGAGGAGTCTAGGGTGCAGAGCTCATTTGCTAAGACTGTGAGGCAAATAGTCGTTAAAGAATGGCCTATAAGTAGGCATTAAATGGAAATGCCTGCGATTCCTGTGGATTAGCATAAGAACCTTTTCTTGCCAGGCCAGCTAATAATATTCATTTAAAATAAATACATGAGAAACGAATCTGTTTGAAAAGCGGGGCGATTGCACATATTTACTGAAGGGGCCGTCGAAATGAAAGAATGGAGATTCACGGAGTGCTCGGAGGGATGTGGACTTGCGAATCGTCAGTTCTTTGAAGTTGCAGAGACTAGAAAATTAAAGTCTTTACAAAAAATTAGAGGAGGAGAAAGGTTTTATGATTCAGTAGGCTTGCGAGGGAACACAAAGCTGAAGATGTCAAGTGCTTATAGCAACATTAAATTAATGTATTGATCTCGGTTGTCATAATCGTGCCACACAGAAGATGGTAACCTTTGATCTTTCACCTATGGCAGCAGTGACTTCCTGTCAAACTATGAGGAACTTAACTATACTTCAGTGAATTTTTGTCCTTGGTTACAAGAGGCATAAAAGTTTTATTTTGTTAGCAAAATATTAAATCTTTGACATGAAAAAGTGAGTTCTCAGTAGTCCAAACACGTCCGGCCTCTGTTGCTCATAGGTTCTCTGTTGCGCGTAAGTTCGTAGGCCAAGCCAATTAAAATGACCCCTCTAAAAACAAACACACCCGCACACACACACTTCCGCAGGGCCTTGTTTATATACCCTGTGTCAGCAAATGTGTCAATGTGTGTCCTGTGTGCGCTGGCTTCTAATGATGCTGGCCCATCATGACGGCCCAGTCAGACACTGACAGCCAAGCTCTAAAGTGGAGGAACTCCAGCCGTTTCTATAGCTACTGTGGAGTTCAAAGGCGGCCATCTTTTTCTGAGCATAACAAGAGAAGAAAGAGGCCATCACAGAGCAAGAGACCAAAGACGACCTCCAGGGTTACACGTCAAACCTAGCCCCCTCGACCCACAGACCCTTGCAGCCCCCCTTACCCCATGGTGTGAAGGCATGGTCCGAGGATCTGTGGCTGGACTGTCAGAAGCCTCAGACGAGGTCAACAGAGCCAGGTAAAGATTCTCATATCAGTATTATATTAGCCTACTTTCTTAAAGTCAAGGCTTTGAAGTGACACCAAAGTCTGTTGCAAGTATCTCTCATCTTGTGTCCTTTTTTCTAAAACACTGCAGTGTCGACATTTCAAGCATCTTTCAGCGTTTAATGTTTGAGCCTTTGATTTTTTTTTTAAGACACTAATTTTAACATCTTCAAGGGAGAAGTGAAGTCTCTGCATTTGGGTTCTTTTGTCTGCTGTCTTCTGCCCTTTCTCTCTTTATGATATGAAAAGATCTTAAAAGGAGAACTTGTTAAAAGGCGGATCTCCATCAAAAGTAATGCAGAATGTGCTTTTTGGTGACATTTTTTGCTACTTGGCCATTTTAACATGATGCCTGTCATCCTAGGGCTACTTCTTCTGCTCTCAAAAAGACATTTTACAAAGCACACAGACAAAGACTGCATTTCAAGAGGCAAACAAACTTAGATTGGGAAATCTTTGATATATTATCATACAAAGTTGAACACCAACCAACGCAGACAAAGGCCAAAAAACATTCAAATCGCAATTGTTGTGAAATGTTGGGTATTCAGCACTGAATACACACATCTGGTAGAGAAATCATCTCAGTATCTGTTACAGACATATGGATATACAGATGGTTATTGACAAGGGAGAGGGATAGAGGAGTGAATGTTGAAAGAGGGAACAGCACATTAATCTCTCATAGTGAAGTTTCCATCACTCTATCCAATTATGTCAAATGTATGTTGAAAGAGATACTGGTCGATGTAATCATTTCTCCTGTCCATATGGGCTGTGAAGAGATCCTTCATAATGCTTCTACAATGTAAAGCTGTGTTCAGACTAGGGCTGCAACTAATGATTATTTTTCTAGTCGAATTATTTATTTGATTAGTCGACTAGTCTAACACAACTAAAAGAGCGTTCTCTTAGCCAGCATCATCCACGAGAACTCAAAACTAAGAATGCAAATAACTATAGAGAGGCTCCAAGATAATTGCCAGGCTTTTTTTTATTGCCAAGCAGGTTTTAACTTTAAAACGTTTAACTTTTTAACAAAGATTTTTGCTTTGAAACTATAAAATAAAAGCAAGGACTATAACCATAACTTTACACTAACAATTTAATTTCTATTTAGAATAATATAGCAACAGCCTACTACAGCCCCTAAACATACTATTTCTATATTTTTCCAGAGTGCTTGTTAGTTTTATACAGTATGTGGAGAATGTTCTGTAGGCTACATCATGAGCCAGAAGTCTCTTGATTTACTTTAAAATGTTAAACAATAACTCAGATTGTAACGACAGAATAACGAACATTGAAACTATCTTATAGTTATGGCCTTTCTTCTGTTGCTCTGCTATTGCTGCTGCAGTGGTCTGTGTAACTTGGACCAGAGGGCTCTGCGGGTGTGACTGGCCGGCCAGCTGGCGCTGAAAACGTTTAGGGACATTTTGGATTCGCCATAAATTTTTGTAAAACTGCCAATATTCAAGTTCTATACGGTTGATTTCACACCTCAAAAGAGTTTTTAGTGATGAAATAGCATACAAAACTTTTAAAAACAAAAATTGTTCTGCTGTTAGCCTCTTTCTCCGTTGCTTTCCGCTTCACGCCTGAATGCTTCTTCTTCATGAGTAGTCTTAAGCTGACGATACATGGGGGCATCATTTTAAGCAATGTTGTTGGACAATCTTGCTAGTGGCAAGTCTGACCATGTTTTGAATGGACAGCGGTGGGCAGGGTGGATTTTGCTAACTTTGGGTTCTGATTGGGGGCTTTTTCAATCGCCTCATAAACATACAGAAACTTGAGGAAAATGAAATCAGACCAGAGAAATATGGTGAGTTTGGAGGTCAGTAAAGCTGACACAAACACACAGAAACTCAGTATGGAAAGAGGGACTGATTACTGAAATCAATAACTCTTTCAAGATACATACATCACATTAAGTGACCTGAAAAAAGCTCAACATTTCCTTTAAATCTTGTTTGCCTTCTTCTCTTGGCTCAACCCCCACAATATACTGTAACAGGTGTGGTGCAGTTCTAATGTCAGTCGTGTCCCTTTTGCATCTTCCCTTCCCCTCTCTGCTCCTTTTCTCTCTCTTTTCCAGCCAAGGATACCAGTTTGTATCTATGTATGGAATCATCAAACAAAAGTGAGCTTCACATCACATCAGGTAAAGAAGGCATGCCCGGGCACTTCTAACAGCCTCCCAAAGATGCCTGTTTTAAGTCCTCACAAGAAGGCTGCCTCTCATTGAAGTTCAAATGGATAGCTCTTGGGCACAAGCTTTCCAGGGGGGGAGGGAGGGAAGCTCGCTCACCTCTCTTCCAAACTCACACATCCTACCAGGGAGCTATGTGAGGGGGGGGAATGAAAAGTGCAGCTTATGGGCAAAGCAACTGATTCCTTCTTTTCTGTCTCAAGTAGCCCCCCATCCCCTTTTATCACCCAGCCACCCTTCACCGCCCCCATCCCCTCGAGCTGCTATTGCAATGTCAACAAAATTGGGGCTGGGAATGTGGCCGTTTGATGAAAATCAGCTTGCTCAATGGGATCCTCACATGAAAAGAACAGCGCCTTAGTACAGATTTCCGTATCTATCATTACGAGCCCCATCTATAGTGAAAATGAACTAATTGTCTAGTTATTGGTGCCTTGTTATCCACAGTATGCCCCAGCTGAATGGTCTTTCGCCATGAGGACCTGCCATTGAATAAAGACAATTAAACTACAAAGGGCTCGATTACAACTCTGCCACTTTGATGAGGGAACAATAATTCCACCAATACCAATCCTTATGATTTCCTCAGGGTTAAACATTTTGGGGGAAACAGTGTTAAGCTGTATCAAATTAAGTCAGAAGGGGGAAGTTCATTTAATAGCTTGGAACTCCCGATCTCAGACTAAATATCTTTTCCCATGAGCCTTTGCCTGCTGCGCTCCTCCTTCTCCTTCCCTGCAGTGAGGCCTAATTTTCCTGTTTTCACCGAGAAGATTTCACGGTTCACGAGATCAAAAGCTTGCATAAGCTCTGCGTTTGTTTACAGCCTACACTCAAGCAAATAAAGCAACACTGTCTATCTTTCTGTTTCGCTTGGCTTTCGCTCGCCCGCCATCACAAATGACCTCCCACCTCTGTTCACTGCACACGCAGTTTTTTTTCCTTAAAACACAGACACAACACAAACTGGTGGATGACAGGATAAAGAAACCCATTCCTTTCTCTAACTTGGTCCATATCCAGGAAGCAATTCCAAAGAGTTTACAGCTAAAGCTAACACTAAACTTGGATCCTCTGAAACACTCTGCCTGTGAACGCAGTGATGACTTCTTCTCTGTCTCCACGTGGTGCATTCTGACACAGCCCAAATGAGGTCCTTTGACATTTGAAATGGAAGTGTGACAAGAAGGACAAAAACAACCACCAAATCAACACATGAATAAATAATCTGTTTGCATTTTCAGTGTCCCATTTCGACAAACCACAGGCCATCCTTTCTGAAAGATGTCTGTGACTCATTTAGTGCTGAACTGTTTTGAATGAACACGTCTCTTTGATGTTTGGCTTTGAGGTTTGACATGTCTTTATAGTCCTATTGTTTAATAATTTTCCCCCGATTGAACAATAAAAATCAAATATCATGCAAGGAAACATCTAGATTAAGCCGCTTGGATATTACACATTGTAATAATTAGTTTGTGATCAAATCTGTAACTTTCTGCACATTATCTCCCTCTGCCATCTGATGTTGTTGTGGAAGGTTACGCAAAATGGAGTAATTTTTTCAAAATGATCATGAGAGCAGGAGCAGGCGGCTACTTTCTAGAACCACCTGCTGGGGAATTACCAAAAATGGCAAGTATGACTCAGGAACTTCAAGAACCTACTAAGTTTTAAATTGTGGATGCTTCCTTTTATTATTTTTTAAAAACCTAAATCTGGTTGTTAAGTGTAAAAATCACATTTTCATTTCATTTGTCACCAAGTCAATGTATCAACACTAAAATGTTTACTTCAAAATTCACACAACATAATGAAAATTAAATTGCTCTTTGACATGAATTTGAACTCATTTATTTGCTTTAACAAAACAATACTGATTTAGAGAGTATTGGTAAGGTGACATATTGTCAGTGGGAAGTTCAAGATCCAGACTTTTTTCAACTGACACACCTGTTAGCACAAGATATGTATCTGTCATCACCTATGGTAGTCTTTTCTCCTAGCTTGTGTCTCCTGTGCCACTGTGTATTCCTACTCATTTAGCATGGTCAGATGCCTCAAACCAAATACAAAAAGTTCACTCACATTTCAGAAAAGGGATTTGCTAGCATTGCTTGCACACAGAAGCAAATTGTGGTAGCAGCATCATCGCGTTTGTTTCAATATGTCAAAAGGGGCGACTAGAAACGATCTCATATTGCATATTTGGTGAAATGGGCCCAAATATGTTTCAGATCATTTTACTATTATAGAAAAAAATACAAAGCTCTAACATGTCAAAACAATTGGACATTTCAAGGTTTGTCAAATTGTTAATTACACATTGAAAAAGGGCTAAATCATTATAGAAATACTGTAATTAGACACCTGGCAACAAAGTATTGCTAATCAGCACTGACCCACTGATCCTACACCAGTAACACCTGCCACATTATTTGATATCTGAGAGTCCAGAAACGGTGACCGTGCCACTTATATTAATGATGTGTTAATTCTAAAAGCTTTTTTTTTTTGCGTGCATCCAAAACACATACCAGAACAAGCCAGTAAAATTATTTGGAATTAAGATTTTGGCCTTGTCATTTGTTTAGCAATCACACAGGGTGAAAATAAGGGGTAAGAGATATTGATTTCAACAACCAATTAAGCAAAAACAGCTGCAAGAGAAGTTACGAGAAGTTTGGTTTAAGGGTTTGACCCTTAAATCATTAACTAAAGTAATGCAAATGAGTTAGAGTAGTAGAAGTAGTAGGAGTGAAAAAGTTATCACACAACCTTCAAACCGTTGTTGCATCACAAAATAACACCTGGAACTTCTGATTAATGATACTAACAGTGTAAGAATCCAGGCCAACAGATCCAATAAATTCACACAAAACCTTTACCTTCCACAATCTGGAAATTACGAGGATCTCGGACAATAATACTTCCCACAGTGTATGTAATGTCTGGTCTTGAGTAGATTACAAGCCAAAGGTGTGCAAAGGAGAATGGAATGCCCCCCCCCCCCACACACACACACACGCACACACACACACACACACACACACACACACACTCCCACTCCCACCCCTACAAGGCAATTGGACAACCACTGGTTGATGTGGGTAGGGGCTGGCACACCTCGGAGACAGAAGAGGAAGAAGGGGGAGCAAAGTACCTGGTTCTGGTTCTTGTGAAGGCTTTATAATGGCGAGGCCAGTGCCAGCAGTTGAGCTGCCCAAGGCGTACAGAGTGAAAGAGTTATAGCAGGGGAGTGTGCACCATTGAACCTCGGCAGGAGAGAGAAACAGAGAATGTGAAAGAGGGAAAGTTTGAATAAGATTTTCACTTTACAAAACCTTCGATCAAAGTAAGTGAATGTCCTTCAGAGACAAAAACTATAACTTTTCTGCTTCAAACAAGCAGTTTTTTATGTACAGAATATTTGTGTACATGAAAAGAAGGTAATGTGTACATATTTATGTAAATATTTTATTTCAAGGAAAAGCCTAACCGCTGCTTGGGAAGAGTCAAATTTGAAGATGATTACAAAAACGTATTTCCTTCTGCTCATCGCAGAAAACAAACAGTCCCAACTCTGAATTTAACTCAACAAACAAGGACCATATGCTTGTCTTTCCTCTCCCGTCATTCCCTTCCACCACTCTCTTTTCCATGAGAAACATGTAAATACAAAGACCCAGAAACACATGTGGTTAGTCATAAAGCTGCAAATGTAACCCCCCTCCCTGGTTTTTCCTTCTTCTCTCTGTTCCGCCCCCAGCCTCAACCTCCTCACCCGCGCAACAAACCCGCAAGAAGGAGGGAGAGAGGGAGAAAAGCAGGAAAACAACAAAAAACAAGAACAAAGAATGTTGGAGGGGATCACAGCATTGGGAAACTGACTTAATTGCCTGTGTGTGAAAAGCAAATGAGAAGAGGGACAAGCTGGCGACAGAGAGCCAGTAGGAAAAAAAAGCCCGACAGAGCTGCTGTGGGCTCCTGCAGACTGCAAAGCCATTTATTCATAATGGTGGCCTCTTGTCGTGCCAGGGGGGCCATGTTGGCCCATCAGTAAGTGGCATGTGAGATGAAGAACACAAACAACGAAAGACAGGGCAATGAAAGAATTGTGTGGTTGTCCATTAGCTTGTCTGGAGACGGAGAGATTCCCTCAGAGGCTGCCATTTTGCGCCCGCAACTTTCTACCTTCTCATCCAACTTAGTCCCTTCCCATCATCAAGGCCGATTAGCCTAATCGTTTGTGCTTCAGGGGTAGTTATCTTCTTGGGTGTTAGATGAAAATGGCTTGCAGCTGGGCTGTGTACAGCTCAATCTCTAACAGGTGCTGGGTTCTGTGGGTAAAGAGTAAACAATGGTGGCTAAGCCCCGAGCTTTGCCAGGCAGAGCATCTACGATGGGAAACAGTCAGGCTTCAGGGCTCACCCACCCACAACCCAGGTGGTTTACAGAGGTTCATTCAGGGATGTTTAAAGTCTCTGTGTGGTTTACCTTGTTTTGAATGGTGAAAATATACAAAAAAACAAAAGGAAGGTTTAGTTTATTTTAGCCACCAAATGCTGATCTGGTTTCCATCTCAGCAGGAAGGCATACGACAGGAGAATCGTAGAAGATGGTAGCGTTGTGGAATCATTAAACAAGATATCTGCAGAGAGGAATTTCTCATTTATCATTATTGTTCTTCTGTTCCCCTCTGCCTCTTCTCTTCATAGGACTTAGACGTCACATGACTGTGTCACATGATGGAGGCTAGTTTTTATCCTTGTGGTGTCTGGGAGGCCTCCAAACCCAGAGTGGCCTCACCACATTTCCCACAGCCGTCTGGGGAATGGACTGCAGACCTGAAGGTATGTGTGAGGCACAACACTGAAGCACTAAGGCTGTCTTAGGATAAAAGCACAGAGAAATTCCCCAGTTCCTAAAAAAGAGCTCAGTTCAATATTGTCTGTGGCAGCCACACCCAACCAAGACAGCATGTATGGATAACAATGTCTGGTGCTGCTGCAGTTTTTTTGTGGTTCATGTTGGGGTCTTGGAACATAAATTGCTTTCAAATCAGCTGGAGATGTAATGTGCGACATATGTATATTGTATACATAAAAATGCTGCTTTATCAATGCTCAATGCGCACTGTGCTACTTATTGTTACATTCTGCTCATCTTAAACTGCTAAACATGAATAGGGTAATTTGCAGCTTGTAGGTGTATATATATGCACAGCAAGAACAATACTGAAACAATTTCATTGTGCACTTTTGCGTTTTCGGTTGAGTCGGGCTAAACTGAAGTGATAATATGACAATAATAAAACTAAATCACAGATTGGATAGCCAGCTCGATGTTGTACATCTGCACCCAACAACAGAAAACAGCAAATATGTACAATAACAAATGTCGTTACAAAACACAATCTGACAATGCCTTTATTTTAAAAGCTCCTTTTTGCAGACTCCTGAATAAGAAGTGTGTTCTACCTTAATAACAGTCTTTTCAAAATAGCTTTTTCACTACTGACAGCAAAGTAATATTTTTTTTTAAAAGAAACTGCTTGTAACCTAAATTGCTATCCAAATGGCAGAAGCAGCCTTTATCTGCAGTGGATTTTAGTTTTCCCACTTGTCTATGCCATCAACTTATGACTGGACTTCCAGAGCTTCAGCGTGGCGCTGGTTTATTGGTCTCATCTGTCCCAGATATAACTTTATGACAGGAGTATGTTTAGCTTCAAAGCCTTTTCTGACCCCAAACTCCAAACCAGTTCTGTGTTTGCATACCAAGCTCCCCGCAACGTAATATGGGCCAACGTGTTAACAAGACTCAAGGTTGCCATATCTTAACACATTAACATACTTTGTGTGTGTACAATGGCCCTAAGGGAGTTTGGTTCGAGCATTCATGTGAAAAACCACAACGCCTTAATCATTTTATTTTTAGAAATGCCGCTCCCAATATTCAGGATCGTACAAGAAAAGACAAGACCAATGGATTCAAAATACACCACACACCATCTAAACTGAGGCCACAGGCGAAGCCTTTCGAGGGACTACATTCCGTTGGGCCGCTGAGGAATGGGGACGAAATTGCGTGCCACGACAAACTTGTGTTATCGGATCATTTGGCCGCTCTTAAGTTCTAAACAATGGCGGTCTGAGCGGTGGTCGGCATAGACCAACTTTGGGCCACATGGCATAACTCTATCTCTGTCCCTCTTCTTGAGATCTGAGACAGATACCGTCCTGCGGTGTTTACTGACGAAAGAACACGGCTAAATGGAGCTGTGGTTCACCGATCTGTAAATATGGCCCTTGCCAGCCAAATTGTTCCCCTTGTTGACAGTGGTTTGGGCCCAAAGCTCTATCTTGCCCAAAGAACACAGGCTTCCCTTGGGGGTGGTTTGAGACCCGACAGGGGGTAGTTAGACAAAATAGATAATGCCTATCCACTGCTGACACAGAGTTGGCAGAGGTAGAGAGAAAGGGAGAGAGACGGATGGATGCTCCCAAAATAAATGAACAAAAGTTGTCCAGAAAGACTGCTCTTAAATCAGAGCAGAGAGAGCCAGAAGGCTACTATATGTTTTTTTTCTCCTTTGAGTTTGTGTGGGTAGTCGTGTTGTTCGTCATTACCGTAGGCATAGAGTTACTATCCGTGCGATAATCAGTGTTATCCACAATTTCTAAAGAAATCTGCTCATAATTTAAATGGACAAGTTTATTCTTGAACTAAAATCAAGATTCACTTCCTAGATCTGTTGTGAGGTTTCTGTAAACCATCTTTAAATAGACAGGCGTTACGATTCCATACTTAGGCCAGGTGATGACAACTGAGGCACTTCCATCTGCTGCTGAAGACTCTCAGATTAGGGTTCAAAGCGCCAAAAAGTCCTGCTTGGTAGACCAACAGTTTTTTTTTCATTTTTATTTTTTTGTTAAATTGCTCATACTTTCTTGTCTACTGGTTGGAACAGCATTTAATTTTGTTAGAACAGAAGGTGATTTTTTTTTTTAACACAACAGCCCTCTGAAACAGGGATCTTTCCGCTTAACTGACAGATTTCCTTAAGTCCTACGTTATGGAAACAAGCAGTTTCCCAATACAAGTTGATAGAAAATGGACTTTTATTAACAGTGAAGGCAAGAACCTTTATTTGTCTGTTTTTAACCTCATATCTTGTGCACATAATCTTACAATGCCAGATTTGTTTTCAGGTAAAGTCAGTCAAAGGAGCAGACTTACTGTATGTACTTGCTCAACAGGCATGCCTTGCTAGTCAAGGTTATGTTGAATCTAGATGTTCCCTCCAGATAACAGATACCCCGACAACACCCTCACACCCACATACACATCACCCTCGCAACAGAATGACAGAGTAACAAGATAGTTCAGGGAAGCTGGAAAGATAAGTAAACTTGACAACACAAGAGAAGGGGAGAGTGGGTGAGCGAGACAGACAACCAGACTGGAGGATAGAGAGAGAAAGATCTCCAGCAGTGCCAGCCGAAAGCGGATCAAGGTGGTTTTGGATGAGTTTCAGAGGTAAGCTGCAGTTAAAGCCCCTAGCTTGGACCGTTCACACGCAAATGCCAAGCCCCACCGCACACATCATGAAACACAAGACAACATTCAGGTGTTTGGTGACAAGCGTGAGGACAGCATCCGCTGTCTGGGGTTTGTTTCAAATGCAAATGCCGTATCATATGCAGTATCCTTCCATCCTGTGAAGGAAATATTCTCATGTTGCACTTTGTGTCTTTCCATCTAGTTGATACTAAAACTACAAATAACTCGTGCATGTTAAGAAGATGATTTCCAATGAGTTGCTTGTGGTGACAAAATGTTCCTATATGAAGAAAACAACAGTTATATGCATCAAGAGACGTGATATTGTTTGTGCTGTTTATGCTTAGAGGTTAAGAATTTCATTTATTTATTAAGTCCTGAATTTTATGTGAATGAATAATGTGAATGAAAAAACACTAGCGCACAATTAACAGCTCATTTGAACTTTTTTTCTCTTCACTTTTTAATATTAGAAGCATTTTTCTGTCACCATTGCAAAAGGATCTACTGTAAACTGCAGTGAAAATGTTGTCTTGCAACAGGAAATATAATAACCTTAAACCTTTCTGTTCCAAATATTTTTTTGATTAAAATGTATATGAACAGGTGAATCTTCAAGCTGCTGTAATCAATATTTTTTACATTAAAGACAGATCAATTGACTTCTGTAATGGGAAAGGTGTTGCTCGTAATGATGAACCCAAAGAGAATTATCCCCCAACTGTGAAATTCCCTATAACTCTACGCAGCATTTTGCTGTCTTTCAGCTGAATTTTTTGTTTCACTCTCACTGTTCTCAACACACTCGTTCCAAGCAGCAACAGGCAGCTGTTTTCAATTTGAACGACAACAGGGGGTCACACACTACACGAGCTGACAACATCTGCGTCACATGACGGCCGGTCTCCAAACCACGTTTTGTCAAGAAAACACAGGTGAAAAGTGACATGGGAAATGATGCGAGAATTAGCACAAAACAGGAGTTGTTTTTAATTATAAAGCTAAAGAATATGGGTGAAAGAATGGATTAGCACTCACAGGTAGCAGGAATTGACAGACAGAGTTGGAGATTAGTAAAAATGTTTTAAGTGAAAAAATAGCTGTCTGGTCTCATTGGCTGGATGTGGATGTCTAGTCGTCAACGGCTCTAGATATTTAGCTTTCTAGATATCTGTCTGGCAGTGGGGTAGTCCGTAAGGAGATTGGCAAGCACAGATTGATAGCTGAAATGTCCTCGGCAGTTGGTTGGCTCAGCGACTTGCAAATCCGGCTTAAAATCTTGAAGTGTGAACTAGGCTTTAGCGACTAGCCAACCATAGTGGAGCATTTAGCAGCTAATGAACCAGATATTTCCCCCAGGAAGAGGTAAAAATCCAAACAGTAGAGATCGAATGTTGGAATTCAGGTGACCAGAAACATGACTCAAAGTGAAGGCTACTGCTGTTGGATGCGTAAATAGACAACTGTTTGCTAGCACAATCGCAATCAACTTCATAAGATGACTGCTGTGTTTATAGCTTGTCGAATATTGTTGCATCCAAGTTGTCAAAAAAGTCTGTTCATTCAGGTTTATGTACACTATGCCTGTAAAACTATATTACTAGACATCAGATTTGAATCACTTCATTCAGTCATTTTAGTGCTATCTCAAGTTTGTATGATTTAACACGCTTTATCTAATTCCTGGACTTTACTTATACTTTGAATTACTGATTGCGTTAGGATGTAGAGTAACCTCAATGATCTATGGATCAAAAGAATACTCGGAAGATTCCCTGCATGTACAGCATCGCAGAATCAGTGGATGCTAATAGGTGTGAGGATGACAACTTGGTGTATTTTTCTTTGATGTCCTTGTGACTTCAGATGAGTTAACACTGATTTGAATCCTCTGGTCCTCTAACCTAAATATTTAACATGGAGACAGCCTCCTAATCACTGCCAGCCTCAAATCAGGCCGTTTGACCCGTCTCCTCTCTGTTACTCACCCTTCAGTCATTACAGGAAATGAAAGTGAACAATCCAACTAGCTCCTCTCACTCTCACTTTTCTCTCTGTTCAAGCCCTCTATCTGGCACCGGGTGCCAATGTTTATGCATTTACTGAGATTGCTGGCGGGATTGTCAGAGAAAAAGGAGGGTTTATTTTTTTTTTCCTTTCTCTCTTTCTTTTTTTCCTGTGCAATCTCTTGCCTTCAGAAACCATTAATGCCCATTCAACATCAACATCAAGGCACAGCTTTGATGTCTATTCTGGCAACAGACCTCTTTCTTTCTCTGTTGCCTGCTGCTCTCTCTCTGTCTCTCTCCTTCCCTCTATCTCCCTTTATCCCTTCCTCTTCCTTCCTTTCGCTCACTCTTTACGGTTACTGTACAATCAAATAATTAAACGGATTGTCGACAAAATGATTTTACCTGGCAATTAAATATGCAAAGCGAGTCGGCAAGCGGTGTATGAGAAGGCGATTAAAAAGGGGCCCACTGCAAATCTACAAAGGCTTCACCAGCACAATAGGCAGCAGCCCCTGCCTGCCTCGCACACTAGCTTAGCCTGGGGAGTGACTGGTGCCTCTTTATACCAGTCTCACACAGCCATGTTTACAATAGCCCCAACCATGCTATGCCAATTACCACAATGCAAGGAGAAATGAATGCCAGTGTTTGGAGAAAAAAGATGGGGATGAAGGTACTGGCGTATGAGACATATGGGGTGTACAGAGTGGCGGGAAAGCAAAGCATATGCTGCCAATGAAATCAAAGTTACACCACAGAAACATTCACCATTGATTGAGAGACAGTAAGCGAACAATGTGCTTCAAATATAAGTCGAAGTTAAAGGAGTCAAAAGTAAAGTTTCAGTGAAAGCAGGACCTTCAGAACCTGTGTATAACCTGCATTGCACTTCAACAATACACCTAATAGGACTGGAATGCCACAGAAAGGCTGAGAGAAGATACTGGGGGCGGGGTGGGGGAGTCCGAGGTCCTGATGTGCAAGAGAGGGAATGCGACAGTCAATGTCCATCTATCAACGCTTCGGTGGGGAAAATGCAAGCAATTTTCCTGGATAGGTTTCCCTTCAAAGCTGGTGCCCCAAGAGGCTGTAAAAATAGAGTTGGGGAGAGGCGGGGAGGGTGGGGGTAGAAGGGTGGAGGGTTACACCTGCCCCGTTCCAGACAGTTCAACAGAAAGTAGCTGGTTCAGCCTGATTAAACCCTCCTCATTGTAAAGTTAAAGCCATAGAGGAATTGATTTTAGGGTTTGGAGAGTATGTAATGGATTGATTATGTGTTGAAGTTTCAGTACACTGTGCCTTTGATAAAAAAGAGTCTGGGAAATTAATCTGCTATTTGTGAAAAATATACACTGTTCCGATATTTTAAGGAAAAAGAGAGTGTGTATATGCTATAAGAATGAAAAAAACCTACAGTTTCTCATAGATGTGACAAGCATTGGCGGCTTGTCTGCTTTTCTCCCTTTTTTTTGCCATATTGCCAGGAACAGCTACCAGGGGAGAAAGAAATGAGAAAATCATTTTGTGGGAAGAGAAAGCTTGTCAGTAATGACTGTTGTTCTTTTCTTGTATCTTTGTTACTTGGCTACCTCTGCTTTTTGCCAATTGCAAGTATCTTTTTATGTCAACAATTTGAATTGAGCTGTACAAGTGAGTGAGTCTGCACAGACAGCACCCGCTCCCCGCCAATGAATTATTTTCTTGTATTAAAACGATTTTTCCCCCCACTGCTAAAATAAAGCCAGATAATTGAGGCAAACATGGTTGGGGCCTCTGATAGGGGATGCAGGGTGCTTCGTTAATGTTTGTGTTGACTGTCAGAGAGTAGTGCTGGTCCTCATTGCTCTTTAATAAGACCAATTAGCCCATGGCCCCATTTCCATGCTTAATGTATCTCATTTAAGTGCTGAATACAGAACGTGCACATTTAACCACTGAGGGGCTATAACACATCAAGAGGTTACAGACTTTATTGATTCCCGTTTACCCAATGAATTAACAGCTTGCATTCATGAATTTAAAGTTCAATTATTTTTTCAGCAACAAGAAATGTTTTACAGGTTTTCAGTCCAGCTGTTCGAGAATCTCCTGACAATAATGACTGTACGGCCTGACTAGAAGAATGCATTTCATTAATCATTTAGTTAAAGGCCACTTCCCCACCTTCAACCTACAATATGATGTGTTCACAGCGCTACTGTGTCTCTTTAATGGAGACGACTATAACAACATTTTATGTTCAATTCTGAGAGACACATGAAGGTTATACAGAAGGCAGGTAACTGTCAAGAATAATTCCTGCGAGTATTTTAACAACAGGTTTCATAGAGTTGTCCTACTTAGCAAATTCTGTCATATATCATTTCAGTGTTATTTCTTAGGTTTTAACATTATATTTACTTACATTGCTTATATAGTATTCCTGAAATATTAGCAATCCCTAAATCAGATTTTTCAAAGATTGTTTTTCGGGCTTGATGCCCAGCATGAAAATTTGCATGACTACAACAGCTTTTCTATCATACAAGTGGACAAAACTCTCTAGTCCAGTCGTGTCACCTCTTAATAACTGTCAGGAAAAAAATCCTCTCTTACCAATGCGGGGACATTTACTGTGCAATATGAACTGGTTGTAATATGAAAACATATGCTCACATTGGAGGTGCAGTGAAAGCACGTTAACGTGTTATTGTGGACAATCATGAAATAAGCAATTCCAGGCACAACAGCCTTCATTTGAAAAATATAAAACTTTAATAAAGGCTACATCTCTCAATAATTACAATAATTATAGGTCCATGTAAATCTTTAAATGAAACTCTTTATATAATGTATAATTTACAGTTTAGATAGAATGAAAATAAAACAAAAGGCCGTGGTCTAAAAACCAAACAAAGAACATGATTACAGGATATTATTAAAAGCATAAAAATATCTTTTCAACATAAAACCCTTCTGAAAACCAAGGGATATATATTAAAACCCTGAAACAGGGTAGCACATGGTATGGCATCCATGTAGGCACAGGTGCTGTACTCATTAAACACCAGCGATAGTGTGTGTATTGTTTGTGTGTGTGTATACTTTATGTGTGCATCACATGTGTCAGTATCCATACTTCAGAATGCATAATTACAATGTATACAGGAGCTCTGCTATATACGATGTTACTGTAACAACATTCAAAGGATATCGGAGCCATAATTCTTCAAAGTTCACTTTTTTTTCTCTTTTGACACGCTAGCTTCCTCGAGAAGTCGTTCTCAGTGACCCAAACTGGTTCTTGTTAGCACAAGTTATTTTGGTGTGCGGGCTGTAAACACTGCCATTATTAGATGGTACAACTTGTGCTTCAGGTCTCCTCTCTGTGTGTATCTGCACCCCAACCCCCCACCCCCACCCCCCATGCAATGCCTGGTTTACAAACAAAGGCACAACAAAAAAAGACTGAGCTCCGTCACCGGACTGAGAGAAAAGGAGAGGAGGACGGGGGAGAATGAGGGAGAGGAAATACTAGTGTGACAAACTATCAGCAGCATATAAGACTGGGATTGACCATTAGGATAGTGGAGGGCGCCTCGGACAAGACCACTGCTAAGGTTGTTAGTTTGGGTCAGACGGGGCTAAAAGGCTATGGGAGGTGCTAGGCTAGTGTCACGTTCTTTGTGTAAAGTAAAAACAAACAAAAACAAACACGAAACAATATCACCACAGTATTCTCCCAACATTCAAAGCAGCTTGCCCATTGGCTGGAAATCGGGAGGGGGAGGGACACAGGTTTAAGAATTAGGAAGGGAGAAAGGAGTGGGTTGTTTTTTCAATAAATACTTAGTAAAAACTTTCAACTCATGACAAAAAGCATCTCTATATATAATACATGTATATATACATATACTGTATGCATGTATGTATATGCACATGTACAGACGTTTTTGTAACGATGTTGGGGTGGAACGTTAAGAGCAGGTTGGTGGCACTGTGTCTTCAGCGCCTGCTAGTCCGTTGCACGCAGCCAGGAAGCCGGTGTGAACGCACCATCAGTCTCTCATTACATCACAACAAAACAGTCATCAACATCTTCAGTGGTTATATTCAAGAAGAGGTGGGTTCTCCCCCCCACTGGCCTCCAATCATCATCATCACCACCACCACCACTACCACCACCATCATCATCATCATCGTCATCGTCCTTGTATTGGTCTTTTAAAGTCTCTCATGTCATTCCCTTGTGTTTCTAAGGCTGATTGGTTGATAAAGTCAGGGAGGGGCGGCACGTCCTCTGGGTTCCGCGTACTTCATTGGCTCGTCTTCCTTCAATCACTCCTCTTGTGCTGGATATATTAACTCTGTTTAGCTTAATATTAAGAAATATAAAAAAAATTAAAAAAGGAGTCCAGAGTGTTTTTGTTAATTACAAAGAGTCTCTTGCTCAAGTTTTTTAAGGACATTTTAGCTTTTGGTTGGACAGGGAAGGGCATCGGTTGGTTGGCAACAAAGTGGATTTTAGTCCATCCTCTCGACCTTGCCCAGGACCTTGCCCTCATACATGGGCAACACAGTGGCGTCCTCCCACACCTCCTCGAACACCGCACCACACTCAAACTCATCACTGGCTTTCTTGAAGTAGTACCTGAGGAGGATAAACAAAGCGACAGTCTGTGATTAGAAAATGCTGAGCGTAGGTGTACGTGAATAAAACAAAAAGACTGAACTCAAACGAAAACTGACAGAGTGGCAGCAGGAGTGCATCTGATACATTTCATCGTGTTTTAAACCGCTTTGAGGCACCTACACGACTACTTCCATATACAGGCTCGCGCTCAACTCCCTTTAGTCCAAATCAAACACAAACACACACACTCTGAGAGCCAGAAATGGATCCTGCTCAAAACAACTTAGTCATAGCCTTCAATGCCATCCCTGCACACTTCAAAGGCAGAGCCTGACTCCACATCACACTGCTGCACAAACAGAGCTGAACCCTCCGTTTAAACACTCCCTGTGATAATTCAAGCTGCTTGAAACAGCCCGCTTGTGTGTGTGTGTGTTCATCCATGTGTGCTCGTCTCCTCATCCACTTGTTCATCTTGACTGCTGGCCATTCTACAGATGCCTATCTGTCCTGCAAGGTCTTATTAAAGTTGAAGGGTTAATTAGAGGTTGTCTTAAGGCACCCACTCCTCTCTCTCCTCAGTAGCGCCCCCCTCCTTCTCGGTGTCTCCGTGGCTTCTAATTGGGCTGGCTGTCAAATGAAGGGCCTTTCTGTCACACAGGTTGACATTTCAGGTGCCTGAGAGTCTGCCTGTGACTGCAAGAGCACACTCCACTGCTTGCCCATAAACACGCACATGCCCTATGTTTCTCTCTAACATACACTTGCCGTAACAGACACTCACAACACATACACACACACACACACACACACACACACACACACACTTCGGGCAGCTTTCCGATCACCAGTGGAGAACAGAGGAAAAAAAGAGGGATCAGGAAAGGTAAGTAAGTTGTCGGTTGGGGGGGGGGCAGGCCTACCCTGGCTCGGTGAGTGGGTGTGATAGGTCGGATGCAAGCCGAGCCTGAGGGGCTTTACCCTGGGAGGGGGGAGGGTGGCGACCGCTCAGACGGTCTCCGGGAGGTCACAGGTCACCTAGCTAGCCCACTCTTCTTCTTCTCTCAAGCAGAGATAACTCCCAGGGTTAGCTTGGTCCCAGTGACTGTGAAGTCTCCTGGAGCTCCTAATGATTTCTCCTCTCTACTTTAAACCCAGCAAAAGATCAGCGGGAGGGGATTTAATGATAAGCTTTGTAATGGAAAAATGCCTCATTTTGCCCATGTGTGCCTGCGTTCAGAATACCAAAAAAAAGAAGAAAAAGGGTGGGGGGAGCTCTGTGTTTTATGAGCAATTGCTCAGTTTAGAGTCATTCAAACAACACATGTAAGAAGGGGCGTAAAAAACATACAAATACAGTTTTATTTTCCATGTTGATTTTAATTACACGCAAACGAAGGAGGAGGACGTTATGTTACCACAGCTGCAAGAGGTTCTACTCAAGTGTGCAGCGATGTGATGGGGGGGTGATGGCTTTGTTTAATGATATGGCATTTCAGCGGAGTTTCCTTCTGTTGTCTGAGCTTTGCTGAGCAGGATTTAGCCTTTTCATCATCATTAGTAGAAACCAAATAAATGCATTACCCTTCTAAATTTAATTGGCTGGATTTTTTTTCAGAAGAAAATGCTACATTTTCACTCACAAATAGTTCAAAGTCGTCACTTTGTTTCAGAGAGACAGAAGGAGTCTTTCCATTGGAACATGTTTTATGTGGCAGGATTTTTCTCTCTTCGCAACATCTGGCACCAATATCGTCTGGCAGAGCCACGGCGTACTGTTCTCCACTGTACCGCTGCCATGTCCAAATTAACCAACTCCACACATTCTGCTGCCATTGAAGCCAGACGCTTCATCCCCACCTCCCCCTTCTCTTTCGCTTGCTGAAGAGTTATGGGATAGCAGGGGTGCAATGACTTGTTTGCAGGCCTTCTTCTCTCTTGCCTAACAAGCAGATGTGGCAGAAACCTAATGTTGGTGTCATGGGCATGCAGGCTTTGTGTCTTTTTTTCACGGCAAAGAAGAGCCGGCAGTACTGGAACAGTTACTTGAAAAGGAAAGCCTGGACATCCTGATTTAGATGTCTTTAAAGTGATGAGACATTATATTTTTAAAATACTTTATACGTCCTTACATTATTTAAGAATCCCCCCTCTTCATTTGACTTTGACAGGATGTATTCTTGCTGTGTTAACTGCTATCAGTCATCAACAGAAGAAGGTGCTTGCGGCACTTGATTTTAATGTCTGATGCAATAGCGTGGAGGAGGAATTTGAAGTCCCCGCAATGGTCTTTGTGCGCAACATAAAATGTCCCAGGCTTCAAAGCCATATTTATTAAGGCTGCCTTACCATGGAAATCAGTACCAGATGTGAGAAAAAATTCGCTCCAGAACCCCCTCCTCTCCCCTCTCTCTGTAAGCCCTGAATACAGTGGATCAGCCCAGTTTCTTTTCAACTATCTGGCTCCAGTGTTTCACACTCCCACTCAGAAGGCAAGCATATACAAGTACAACAACAAATGCAAATACACACACAGATAACTAACCCTGCTACAGCACCATCCAAACAGGTGTGAATGAACACCTATACGAATATTTGCAAGTGCACTGTGATCTGTGTGCTGTTGTCAGTTCATATTTACCGGTAGTTGCCTTTCTTGCTAAGCTGTTCCTTGAAGTGTCCCAGGGTGAGGCAGTGGGTCTTCATCATGCTGCGATAAGGGATCTCCTCACCGCAGAAGAAGTAGGTGACCACTAGCTCTTTTGACCTGAAAATGAAAAATAGAACTGTTTATAAACAGCTGCACTTGTAGGAAAAGGGGTGAGATTGTTGAATCAAAGAATCTTTGGAGTATTGTATATTAAGTATGCCAACAGCTGGCTCACAGAGGGTCAACCAATTAAAACTAAAAGAGGCCTCACAGTCAGGTGGTTTTAGCTTAACATCAAACACCCAAACCATTCAACAACAAATGTATGAAGGGGGCAGATAAATTTGAGTTACCAGGGGCTACTTAACACATCTTTGTTGGGTTCCAGTGGTGAATGTGTGTTGGGAGACGGGTGGGTAGTTAGGATTTCATATTAAAGCATGTTTAATCTTAAATGATTAAAAAGCGAGAGAAGAGGAGTTCAAAGACATAGCTATGCTGACTCACAACATCTCTCTTTGAAGGCAAGAGCGAAAAATCTGTGAGGAAGAGGGTGAAAATACAGGCTTGGAGAGAAGGGAATGCTTGAAAAAGAGTTGAAGTGTATGAGAAATGAAATGTGGAAAACTAGAAAGCAATTGAGAAAGAAATTAAGAAAAAACTGAGCTATAGAAACAAAGACAGGATTGTGTCATGGATTCAGACAGAGAATAGTAAAAGAAGAGACCCATACTCGTCTGCTTGGAGTCCAGGGCTGGCTAGAGGGCTGCCTCCTGTGGGGAAGGCAGCTGCTGGATGGCTCCTGTCTCTCTGAAGGCTGCTGGCTGCTGTTGAATGCCTGTCAAAATCACAGAGATCAATGATTAATTAATACTCACACCAATATGAAGAGAAATCACTGGACATCATTTAAAGTGTGTTGTGACGAGGTCAATCAAATGTGGAAGATTGGTAATATGGGTAATTTGCAGTTTTGCTTATGTGTCCATATTTGCCTACCTCTGTTTCGGTGGCTTGGAAACCTCCTCTAGTCTGCGGCAGGCCTCCTCTAGCTGTGCCAGGGTGTTGGGCGGGGGCATGGGTGGCATGGCTGGGTCCTGGATGAATGGGTGGCCTGGGTGGTGGCCACGAAGGTGAGCCCCGCCGCCAATGCCGCCTCCACCCCAAGATGTATGAGTCCGGCTGGGAAGAGTCTTGGCGTCAAGTGGGTTGGACTTCTTTAGTCCTTGAGTGCTGTTGGGATATATAATATATAACATGAGCTGGGAACTCGAGACACAAGAGGTCTGTGGGACTGCTGATGTTGTTGCGATTCCTGAGACTTACCTGTGTGGCTTGTGCTTGCCCTGCCTCTCACTCTCAAGGATCCACTGCCAAACATTCTGAGAGCGGTCGGTGGCATCTAGGGGAAGGCGTGGTGAAGACACGCCCTCATCAGTGGCCTTGACTGGCCGTCTGGACAAAGTGCTGCAGCGACTGGAGGAAGAAGAATGGGCAAGTTAGGACTGAGCAGTTTTATCACTGGGAAATTTGAAGGAATCAGAATACTAAGGGCTAACGCTGACTAACGACTGGTGTCAACACAGCTCAGAAGTTACACTTACGCAGGGGTGAAGTCAGAATAATTGGCGCCCCCTGGAGGGCAGAGGCACTGCACGCGCTGAGCCGCCTCGGCCTCAATCTGCTCCTTGGTCTTGGGTCCAGCATGGTGATGGTGGATGTAGTGGTGGTGGATGTGCTTTGTGGACTGCCTGCCTGTCATCAGAACCTTGGCGGCCCCAGGATAAGCACCAAAGAAGGGCCCGTGGCCACAGGACACCAATTCACCTGTCCGATCTGGGGAGCTTGAGCGCGGTGAGTGCCGAACCACACCTGGTGACTGGCAGCCGGGTGTCTTCAGGACACGAGATAGGTGCTCGTCCAGGATAGCTTGGGGGTCTTCCTCGCACTGGCTGCCAGACGGGAGTAAAGGGTGATGGAGGGAAGTGCTGTTGACGAGGTCGCCACTCTCCTCCCTTTCCTCCTCCTGGACAGACAGAGAAAAAAAACATATGGCAATTGAGAAAACATTCACACAGTCATGTGGAAAGGCGGCAAGCAGAGGAATTCATGTCTCAACTTACACCAACTTATATCTATCATCCTCTGTAGTCAGTGAGAGCAAACGTCTGGATAACTTGATTTGAGTTTCCTTTTTGCCACACTGTTATCTTCGCTAACAGGCTTTGGGTGCACTTCATCTATAATGCAGAGTGTGCCTGTGCTTCACAAAGAGACTGGCACTACACATACTCAGCAAACGTGCCACTGGAGAGTAGCTAAGTGCTAACTATTTGAAGAAACTTCAAGTGTGCCTAGAAACATAAGTCTGAAAGTTCCTCCATATTGGAGGTAGTGGAGGACAGAGAGGAAAAGTAGTAGCTAAACCAAGATATACTTTCAAATCCCTTGGTCTGTTCCCTGTTCTTCGACATGCTAAAGCTGCCATAAAGGCTTTTGTATAGCAGTATGGAGTTAACGTGATACAAGTTAGAATTTCAAGTGGCAGTCATGCAAGATGTTGGTGAAATAGACCGACTCTTTAAAACAGGTATGTGTGCGTCTGTACCTCCTCGATCTGCTGCAGCCTCTCCTCCAATGAGCTAATAGTATCCTGCTCCCGCTTCAGCTTCTCCAGCCGGGCAATGAGTTGGGCAGCAAAGGCTGAGGGCTCAACAGGGGTCATCTCCTTAGGCAGCCGGTGTGTCCTCTGCAGGATAAACAACACAGAGGGAAGGACACTTCAGTGTGTGTGCAAGTGTAGCTGTGTAGTGTTTCGGACGGATGCAATATGTTGCATTAATCCACTGCCCTTGCCCTAATCCTATCTTGTTCCAAAAAGCCTGCTACTATTCCAAAAGGCCTAATCCAGATGACCTTGCCCTCAAGCTAACCTGAACCTTCTCCGCCGCCCATCCCTTCTCAGATCTTCTCATGCCCAGTGCCCTTGGCAGTGCCAGGCTGCTGGGCGAGGGGGAGAGAAGGGGGTAGCGATGGCGGGGTAGCAGTTGGTCTCGCTCGGAGGGGAGGCCCCCTGCCTGCACCCTCTGTAGCCCGACCAAGCCATCAGCTAGGCAGCCTCTGAAGTCAGCACACTTCAAAGGGCCCTTGTCAAACATCAAACGCACACTAGGGGTGGGAGGGACACGCAGCTTTAAATCTCCGAATAAAAGCCAGATATCGACAGAGAAGAGAGAGTGAGGAGAGGAGAGGGGAAGAAAAAAGGGAGAGGGGGACAAAATTAACAGCATGAAAAAGGAGGAAGAGGATTGAGATGTGCGTTAGTGAAGTGGCAATGGTGGCAGAGAGAGAGCGAGACAGAGAAGGAGGGAAAAGAGGGAGGGAGAGGATAGAGGAGTCAAATACTGGGAAGATCTGAGGGGAAGTAGTAATTTATTTCCCGGCTGCATGCAGGGCAGCTCAGAGGTACTCTAGTCACATTATCCTCCTTTTTCTTTAACTATATGCGCCGGCTTCTCTCTCTCCCTTTCTTACTTTTTTGTTATTTGGCACACTGGCTTTCTTGATTTTGACTCTTTTTTTGTTGTTCCTCTCATCTCTTTGTAGACACGATGAAGGGAGGAAGAAGAAAGGAAAGCAGAGCTGCTGGCAAAGGAGCGCCAGCCCTGCACGGGGCCCCCGCT
This sequence comes from Lepomis macrochirus, assembly GCA_024633595.2. Taxonomy (NCBI): domain Eukaryota; kingdom Metazoa; phylum Chordata; class Actinopteri; order Centrarchiformes; family Centrarchidae; genus Lepomis; species Lepomis macrochirus. The sequence continues at coordinate 6,437,593 of JALXJV020000003.1, forward strand.
GCCTGGGGCTGGTGCATCATGGGAGACAGAGCCATCTCCAAATCAGGAGGGAGACATTAAAGGAGTGCAAGTGGGAAAGGAAAAGAGAGAGATTGAGAGAGAGAAAAGACAGAGGAAGAGAGAAAAAAGGGGGAACAGAACACTGTCAAATGCATGCATGCACAAACACACTCACTCACACACACAACTCTTTCACATACACATACCTGTGTTTGGCTATGAAGACAAAAGAATTTCACATCTATTATTTCTTTTCTTGCCTCAAACAGACACACCTCCTAACCTGTGTCAATCTGTTCTAACCCACTTCCTTCAACCTTCCTACAACAACTTCAGCAGGTCAACAAAATCTTGATTCCAAAGCACATACATGTATGACCCAAATACTAATGGGACTACGATATTAGGGTGGGAGTAGCGGAAAGTGGAACTGAATAGTGATGTGCCTCCTATTTATCAACAGGGATGTAAGCTGTAGTTTTGTTGACTACTTTAAAGAGTAATCTTAATTTTGAATTTAATCATTACCTTTAACACTGCTGGGATGTCTATTATCTATGCTATAATCACAGCTATCGTTGATGCATAACACATATTAAGCTGTGAAGATTTGAGACATACTACAGTTACTGAGATAGAATTTAAAGTTGACAACACAAGTTCAGTCGGGACAACTTTCATCAAAGATTTGTGGAATTGTATATTATTATAGTTATTATATTTGGCGGTATGGCTCTGTTCTGGGATCTCCCTGCCCATCCATGCACCTACATGGAGAGCACACATGTCTGCCTTTCCACCATCCTACGTGGAAAAGCCATAAGGTAGGGAGGGCACCTCCCTGCCCATCCATGTGCATACATGGAAAGCCTGAGGCAGAGAGCCACAGTAAAGAGCCCCTGTACAGAACAGAGAAGGCATATGCAATTTACATGTTTAATCAGATACTAGATGGGCACTGAAGCATGGTGTTAAACAGACTGTACTGTTTATCAGGATGCAGCCTCTGCTGCTCTTTGTAGTCTCCTGTACAAGAACACACACGCATAAACAATGGCAAGCGAAGAGATAGGTTGTGGACACAATGAAGTGAAGATAAATCTCAGCTACAGCAGTATGTGCAACAAAACCTAAAGAGTAAAAGACAACTTTGTCGATACATCCATTAAATGAGCATTACATGTAGAAGGGGTTAATTGATCCTCTCTGTCCATGTCTCCCATCCTCTATGTTATTAAAAGCACACCACGCTAACGCTAGCTTGGCTAGATCTACAACAAGCTAAATGAAAGCTGTCTAAAGTCTAACTGTTAAGCTGGGATTGCCATGTAGCTTCAATCTGCACATGGGTACCTACAGTTAATTACACAGGGACAGAGGGCAGAAGGACAGGAGCTAGCTGCCTGAACTGCGTCTGTGTGGCTCTATCCGCGCACAGCATCATGACGCCCAGAGTACAGTGGCGCATGTTAGATTCTATTTAGCCGAATTCATTCCCCGATATGCTTCCAATAATGAGATATGCCTAATCACCCAATACTTTTCAGATCGATAATTATTGTGCATATCTATCAGATACAGCCTGAAAGGTGGAGCTGGGGTGGTGGTGGGTCATAAGCTTTGCATAGGAAGCAGCGAGGGCAGGCAGGTAGGCTACAGCAGCTTAAATAGGCGCCTTGTCTGGACTTTGCCAATGAATGCTAAAAGAGGAATCAGCTGAGCTGTCAGCTGATGGGTTGCTGAAGATGGCTGCTATCAACTGATATGCTGGAATGAGTAGAGCTTGACTTCGTTGGTTGCCTGAACTAACACTATGCTTGATTTTATATTTACAGCCCTAAATAAGCTACTGGGTTGGGGGAAGAAGGGGGGCTTGAAACAGCCAAAGAAGAAGTGAAGTGGAATGCAAATCCTGCCTTTTATTTACCCCGACTTTTATATGAAAACGAGCGAGGGAATGAAATATAGTATTCTGTCACAACACGAGCTCTGAAAAAATAAAATAAAGAGCAACCCCTCGAGGGAATCAGGACCCAGCTGTCTGTCAGCGTGTAAAAGTTTGAGTTTAGCAGATTACATAAAAAGGAAACACTGAGACAGGAAGTACAACTTAAGGAAGTAGGACTTACAGGAAAGTGGGGTAGTGTTATCTGGCCATTGATCTTGACACTGCGATGCATCTCTCGCTGGAGCTGCTTCTTGGTGCCCAGCTTGTATGGAGGGATTCCATCTCTGTAAAAATAAAGACATTACTTTTTAACATTACTTTTTACTTACTTTACATTTGATAAAAGGACATTCAGAGACCACTTAAATGACCCTTATTTCCAATTGTTTTGATAAGTTATAACCACCTATCCAGTGGGTGTTATCTTGATAATTTCCACCCCCCTTCTCGAACGAAGGTTACAATACAACTGTTTGTGCATTAACGCCATTAGCCAATCTTTGTGAAGAAAGACCCCTTAGGAGGCAGTTCATCATTGAAGTGACCGACACAACGCCACCTAGTAACCACCCACAAGGCACATTAAAGCTAAATCAAAAGGCCGGAGAGCCCTTGAAGCCAAGGCAACAAAAACACACATAACAAAACACACCAGGACAATGGGAAAAAATATGCTAAACATCTCACTGTGGGCTTCAAAAGAAGAGCCCCACTGATAAGATTACATCAGTCCAAGTCAAATTTTACAGTGGTTGTTTTAAAAGCAGAAAAATTAGCGCTAACCTCAGTAGCTGGTCAGACTTGGAAACTTCAACAGGCTAAAGCAGGCTAGCAAATGCTCCTTAAGTGCTGCTGGCTTTGTAGCTCTTATATATTAATATGAAAATAGAGATTTAGCTAGGAATACCAGTAGTCTCTGGACAATTAAGCATTTATTCTGGGAATCATATTCTCCATTTTTCATTCTGTGTCTGCTAGCTTTTCCAGTCAGCTGCCACTTAAGCTGGGCCAATTATCTTGGCCGTTTTGGCTGCTCAGAAGTGTCTGACCTAGCCCAAACGCTACTTTTTCTGCTGCCTCTTTGAAATCTCACACTCATGCACATATGCACCCGCTGCCATCTTCGTTTGGCAAGCGCTGTGCTGTGAGCCTCTGATCTCAGCAACATCAAAAGGCTGGTTTGTAAGATAAGGTAATGTTTGAAGTTGGTGCAGCAGCATTCCCCAGCGTCCAAGTAAATCCATAAATAAGATATAAGCAAAAAGAGAAGAAAAAAATCCCCCCACCCTTTCTTCCACCCCCCTTCCCAAATCCTCTTCTTCTTGTTCTTTATCTGCGAAATGAGATTCAAATTTGCAGTGTGCCTTTTAACCACTGTAAAAGGACACACTAATCAAATTGTTCCCTCGAATGAGAGAGAAGGAAGCTGAGTTTTTTTATTAAAATCAGTTAGGGGTGGAGAGAGAGGAGAGCGCTGGGGACACGGACAGGAGAGATCTCCGTGTCAAAGACCTTGGTGAGAACTATTAAAAGAATATGACTTTGACAAATGACGCTGTTCAACAATTAATCTATTTTTTTTCTTTATTCTTCTGAACAAGTTCTGCTAGTCACATTTCAGAGTGACATTGTCGAGAAAAATCTGACATTTGAGCCAAGCTGCCAATTTCACCCGTGTTGCAGCACTTGCAGCAAGCAAGTGGGCTCTACTACCAAAATCAATGCTTCACAAACTGTACCCTTGAGACTACAAGCCATCATCCCTCAAGGCACAGGAAGAAACACAGGAAACTCTTCAAAAGTAAAACTCAACAGCCCAGAGGAACATGTGCGCTAAAAAGAACCCCAAACTTAGTGGCAAAACATCTTTCTAACATAAAGCATGCCAACTTCCCTATCACTAACTATGTTTTTATCAGTCCAAACTGTTCCCACCCTGGTGAACCATGTAATGGCTGGGCGCTTTGTCCAGGTTGGGGAAGAGAAAACAGTGGTGGACTCTTTCATGGTTTCATGGGCCCTTACTTTATGGGGATCTCCTATTCAGTTGTGCAAGTCATTTTCAAAGCAGCCAGCCACCCTCTTATCCCCCTAAGCTCCCCTCACCTAACAATAGGCTGAAAGCGATTCAGTTAAGCCCTTTATGCTCCATGCACTTTATTTTCTCACTCCCCTGCACTTCGAGCCTAACCACTCCTGCTATTGGCTCTGGAGGATGGAGGAAAGGAGCTGTGGACGGTTGGATGGGTGGAGGTGATTTTTTTGGGGGGTGCCCTAGTCTGGCCAGGGGGAGTTCCTCATGCCTCGTCCCAAGGTCTAGAAATGAGTAACCCCTGTGAAAGCCTCACAGACACATGATCTCAGCACGCCGCAGAGGCCAGTGGCAGGAAACCGACCCACCATGTGAGTAAGCCTCCTTTCATTTGGTGCCAACATTTTTCAATGAGTTTGTCTTGAGGCCCGAATGGCCATTTCCCTCCCCCTCTCCTCCAGCTCTTCAAAGGGAAAAAGCGATTAGATAATATGAAAAAAACAAGTCTGTTGTGGCAGAAGGGTGGGTGGGATGGATACATTTCAACTTTGAGGAAAATGAGGCAACGCCCCCACCCACATCAAGACGTCCTCACTCCCCCCCCCCTTCTCTCCAGCCTGTAACACATCAGAATAAACTTCAAAAGGTCTTCAGACATAATGACTTTCCCAGAGTTATCTCCCTGGAGGCCACAGTAACAACTACACATTAATAGAATTACCTGGAGTCAATCATAGAGGATAATTAAAATGCATTACAGACCATTATTTCGCAACAGTGCGGTCCCCTGGCCCCAAGAAAAGCTGAGTCTGTTGAACTACAAGGCTAAATATTTTTCTTCACACCCCAAGACTTTTTCCTGGAAAGGTGTTGACTGAACTCTGGACCAGGCACATTTAGATACTAGGGAAACAATAAAATCCACAGAGCTGTGGCCAGGGTCAACTAAATGGAAATGAGCATTTTGAAGTTGCTACATTATCTCAAGAGCAAGCTGTACTGAAATTACTTTTTGATTTCAGCAAGAACTGAAGAAACTTACACACTACTGTCCGTCATGGACATGGAATCATCTGTCATGGCATCACTGGAGATCTCACTGTCATTGGCACTGGTGGCAGGGGCAAAAATGTAGCCGGAGTTGACAAAGTATGGGCTGGCGGGGTCTCCTCGACGGTGGGACCTGTGAAAGACCCAGGAAAACATTTGCTAAGTTCTAATGGGATGTCTCTTGAGATTGTAGTGTGAAGTGAAGACAGTGGAGAATGTTGACACAGTTGGGTAAAGTTTATTTGCTCCGTGTTTCCTGTTGTTTATTTTATCAGATTCTAAAAGCAAACGTGACGGCTTGGAGTTTGTTTTTTGACATTCTCTGCAGATTTCAGTGATTACAGTCACTTTGGGGTCCGAAGAATGTGACAACAGTATTAGAGATGAAGGAATGAGTTCTCTTTTTCATGTCCTTCCTCACTAGCATACAGGGGTTGTGTGTTTGGAGTGTGATGGGTGGAGTGGGTGACGTGAGCTGTGTGAATGAACAACAGCATTTCCAATCTTTTTCTCTCTTTTACTATCCCTCCACTCTTCTGTTTGGGCCAGGCCCATACTCCTTTACTTTTTCACACAGAAACTCTCTCTTTCCTTGGAGTGTTTTTCTCTCCTTGCTCTCCCACTTCTATCTCTCCCTCACTCTGTCATCCAGTCTGGGGCCCCTCCTTTACCCACTCTCCCCTGCTTTCTTTTTAAAGTCTTTCTCTGTCTTTCTACTCTCTCCTGCTGTGTTGCATTCCTGTTTCAGTAGTGAAGGGGGTGGACAAGGAAGAGGGAGGGAAGAAGAGGAAGGGGGAACTTGAGCTTTAAAGAGGGAGGGAGAGGGAGCGATGGAAAGGGGGAAGGAGGGCCCCTTTCTTTATGAGAATGCCTTCTGCCGGGAGTGCTGAGAGGAGAACCCCAGCATGACTAAAGCCGTAGGCCCCAAGCACAAACCTGACCTTTGGAAGGTCCGCGCAAAGAGTCAGGTATTTAGCACAGCTGGGCTCTCTGCACCCCCTCTCTTTCTCCATCTCTTTTCTTTCTTTCATGATCCCCACTTCCTGTCTTTCCCCCTTCCCCTCCTCTTGTCTCTCCCTGTCTCCCTCCAAAGCATGCTTAGTCTCTGTCAGGCAGATTTTTTTTTTAAATAGGGGAGATAAAAGTGCTGGATAGAAAAGAAAGAGGAAGGAAAACACTGAGACACACACACAATCCATGGCAAAGTGGGATTGGTGGTTGAAGCTGCGGAACTGAGCTGAGGATGTTTTGTTGTTGTGTTTTTCTAACACTTTGGAGTTTGAGTATTAGAGGTTTCTCAAAACAGAGGTGGGGGAGAAGGAATCCGTGCAGTGGCCAAATTAGTTCCACATGTTTGAGATGGAAATTGGTTGACCTAAAGAGATGGTGAGGGGCAGGGGGAAAAGGGGAGAGTGCGGGTGACGGACGGGAGAAAGAGGGGGCCGTTTCCCTCCCGCTTTTCGTTTTAGTGAAAAACAAGAATGCAGGGGATCACACCAGGAAACCAGGAGATGCCCACATGTCAACAAACCCTGTGCCTATTGGTTCCTAACTCAACATGGCCACTTCCAAGGAAACGAGTAACTGCACTGTGATGTTATCTGACATTGTGCAAACATGAGGGATAAAATCCTCAAGAGAGTGTTTAAGATGAGTTATTAGACTTGATCAATTAGTTAATACACTGTTAAAATTTAAGCCGGAGACAATTTCTGGTCTCATTTACATTTAGTTGACAGGGAAAGCATGGATCATCTATAAATTGCACCTTTCCCTGCCAAACCAAAGTATCAAGATATTGTCAAACCTCAAAGTAACAATTTCATCCAGATGTGAGGACAAAGTAGCTCAGTGAAAAACTTTTTAAATTCCCTTTGATGCAGACTCAAGCATAAAATCCAGTTTTTGAAAATGTTCCTGGCTTGAAAAGATTTCAGCTGTTGGACAATGTGTGGGATGAGCTCTTAAGATAAAAGCTCAAATGTTTTCCACTAAGAGTTCTGCTTTCATCTCTGACCAAGAGAACAATATCCCTATTTGGCACATGATTGACTGCACACGTTCTTTTAACTCTGTATTAGCATTTGTTTGGGTTGGGGAGATTTTGTCAATACAATAACTATAAGGCTTAGTGAGTAGAAAAAATGAGAAAATACAGCATAACTTTAAAACAGCACTGTTTCATGTAGCTGTAACAGTCATAAGGCTTGGTGTCTGAATTTGTGCCTGAACCGGAGGAAGGGTTTCAAAGCACAGGAAACTTGAGCAAGCCAGCAGAGGGCTGCCTGCAAGACACCATTTACTTAAAAGGAAGGCTCAGATCCATTGATGTTTTGTACCCACCCCACCCCTCCAACCCCTTGACTAACTGCAAGGCAGGAGGGCACAAATATACAGACATGTTCCTCTGAGACCCTTTGATCAAGTGCCTTTATCTCTCTCTTAGGCATTTGTGAAATAACTGCCAACTGCTAAATATTCACTGTGGTTTAACTAATGAAGGAATGATGATCACGGGAGACCGAGCAATACTAAAAACATCAACATGCACTAAGATGTAATGACACAGACATGCATGCTCTAGGTGAGCGCCGCTCTTACCTGCAACTATTCTCCAGCACTTCAGCTGCTGTCCGGATGGTCGCAGTAGCCCTCAGGGTTTTCGTAGACAGTCCAACCACAGACCCTAACGTTTTTGCCTTCATGTCATTACAACTCCACTCCTCTTCCTCCATGAGAGGAGGAAGGTATCCGCACATCAGCTTGAGGCTGCCGAGACCGCCGTGGTTCATGTACGCCGCGTTCTCGCAGCCGGTGCGCACGTATTCGAGGTATATGTCAGAGGTCAAAAACATCTGGTATGCATTCTCTTCCATGTTGGACTGAATTTCCGTCTGTGCCTGGTCAAACATGGCAGAGTCTATTTGTTGTTTCTTAATACTATCCCGTATGAAGGTCTTGGTGGCGGGTTTCAGCTGCTTGGCGACAATGCTGTTGTTCTCGATGTACCGCTTAAAAATAACTTTGGCAACTCGCAACGTTTTGGTATCCTTTAAGTCCATTTGCCTGAAGCCATTGCAGGCGAACCAAAAGTCCAAAGTGTCCACGCAATTCTCCCGCTCCAAAAAGGTCCTGAAGAGGTGAGCGCCGTCTTGGTCGCCCAGGAGAAAATGCAGAGACTTTGTCCACCGGACTAGGGGCGAGTCCGGGGACGCGCTGCCCTCTGGCTCCCCGAGACCATCCTCGTTCCTCCGCGGTGTGGAGCCGGGAGGCGCGGCGACGGTATCTTTAACCTTGCTCAGGGCTCTCATTTTGGCAGATCTGCTGGGGTTGTAGCATGACGCCTCTCCCTCCTCCCCCGGTACCGGAGGACGAGGAGCATCTTCTCGGAAGCTACTGCTGATGTGCTCCGTAAGCGCCCTGCTCATGGCTCCAGCTCCGGTTGCCGCGTGAGAGTGCCGTCGTGCCTCCACTGAGCTCCAGCCTAATCCTCCTCACTCTCTAAAAGCAGCGGGGGAGCTTCTCAGCTCCTCTTCACTCTGAAACACAAAGTATTGATCTAATCAAAGCCAGATCCTGCTGAACTTCAAAGAAAGACATCAAGTAAACAGTCCCTTTCAAAAACCCTCACCGGGTTCACAGAGAAAGGAAATATGAAAGGCTTTGTTTCGTTTCATTTATCTATTTATAATCTAAATGAGAGATCAACTGCAGCCTACATTCCCAACGTGCCTTCATCTGTCACATCAAAAAACATTTTACAAGAATAATCATCTCACACAGCCTCACTCTTCACCAAAACCGTATTTTCACAACTGTGGCTTACACGTGTTTTCCTAACGAGTCCATGTCACAGGCTTCAACTCCAATTAATTCCCAATCTGTTTCGGACGAGCGTACCCTACCCCTGTCTGCATCACACACACAGACTCGTTCCTACTCGGAGCTCACACTTGTCCTCACCGTCCCAGAAATGTACAGACGAGTGGAAATGCATCTGATCTGCACCACAATGACCTTAAACGTTGTAATGTAGCCTACGAGGGGTAAAAAGCCCCGCGGGAAAAGCCAGTCGCTCATGCGTAAATGTAAGCGATCAATCGCCTTAATGTCTGCCCAAGAAGGCTATTACAGCACATTATTAGAGCCACAGCCCCGGCAACGTGTCTAAACTACCAACACGCCAGAAAGACTTGATATATTTGGAGTAAAACCTCATACAGAAGCTGAGTGATTTTAATCGGAGCCTCAGCGCCAAATTGTTACTTACTTGTTACCTTAAACGATCCGCAGATAAAACTACACTTAAACTGTGTGGTTAGCTGTTACAATCGATACACAATTATTCATACGGTCTTAATAGGCTTTCTAAATCCACAGCATAATGTAACGATTCTAAAATCTAATGTAAGACTGAACAAATGTGCGTAAAACAACATACCATCGCAGAGTAGATCCGCTCGGAGTAAAACCCGTTAAAAGTTGATGAATTACTCCCTTTAGAGTGGAGTCTAATACAGTCCAAAACTCTCCAAACAGTAATCCAGCAGAAAAGGCGACGACGGACTATTTAAAGCCTGTGCCGTGCCACATGTGTTATACCTCGCTGCAAAACAATTGCTGTAGTTTGCTGTACCCTGTCCCATTCAACAACTGACCTCAGAGTAGGCAGGCTCAGTCCCTATGTAGATCACTGGGGGTGTCAAAATCTGGAGGAGGTAAAAGAGGAGGTGGAGGGGGGGGCTCTGATTGAAGAATACATCCCACTTTTTTCCCAGCTAGAAGACGTTACCACCCGACAAATATTCGGTTTTTATCTGGGCTACACATTCGCGCGCGCGCACACACATACACACACACACATAATACACACACATACATAAGCTTCTTATCTATCTCACCGTATTTCTCGCCCACAAACAAGAAACATAGCCCGCATTTCTAAACTTCAAAGCTCAGCAGCAGCACATCAAAGCGGCCAAGAGAGGGGGCCTGTGGAACAGCTTTCCTACAACTTACCATCCATGTACCCGAGTAGCCTGCCTTTTTTGAAAACGTGAAAGTAAAGTAGTCCAACTGTGTCTATACCCGCTCCGGCGACGTTCCCTGTCCTGTAATGTAATATCTCATTGGACAGTTTTAATGCAGTCGCGAATAAACGAGAGAAGCGTTTTCGTCTCACTTTTCTGCCCAGGTACTGTTTCAAGAAGTCATAGCAGGCGGCAGAAATCCTCCGGGTTGTGTCTAAACCGACTGGGCTGAAGGTTTAACTGCGGACTTCAAAGTAAGGAACCGCTGGCATGGTCCCGGAAGGTACATAAAAACACAGCGCCTTAGCGTTTCTCCAACCAATGAAATAAAACAAAATAAAATGAACTAGAATAAAGATAAAACAATAGAAACAGCTACAAATGTCCTCACATCTTCCTTTCAACACTTTCTTGTTAGCAAACCAGTGCGTTTAGACGCTCATTAACGTTTATTAAACTTTTCTAGACCAGGAAAGGATTTACATGTTTTCCAGGACCTTATCAAAGAGAGACAATCTAGAGCCAAGTCCCCGAGGCTTTTGGAGCGTCAGAAGTAAGTGATCTACCGCGCCAATAGCATTATTCTTACAGTCTGTCTGTTACCACACAAAGTTTCAACAGAAACACAATGCAAACAAAAGCGATACTTTTGTTGCCTTTGGCCTCAAGTGAGTTTACTCTGTTCACCTAACTGAGGAGAAGCCATTACGATAGGGTTTACATTACAATCATTTTACAGTTAGTGGTGGTGTTGTACAGCCAGATATAGCTTCATTATTTCTATATTGGTTATTGTATAGGAAGTTAGGAACATTGTCCTTAAGCATTGTAGCATTGTGCATTGTAATTATAGTAATATCCCTTATAATTACAGAGTCACCAGAGCAAGGGGAGAGAGGGGAGTTTTGTGGTTAAATATAATTTTAAATAATTATACATATAGGCCTATATATATTTTACATTTTTCCACAATGATTTGAAACAAGTTATAGCCTTGATTCGATAATCCTATAGAGTGTAACTGTCAAATAATTTACATATTAGTCACAGGCTTTTAACCACAAAGATGTCAACCTAACACACTTGCCAGTTCCACATTCAAGGAAAATGGCACAGCATGACATTTTGATTGAAATTGGACAGAGAGCAAAGGCAAAAGCTGTTCTCTAGTCTTTTAATTCACATGACTTCCCTAATGTCATTGTGACAGAATCTTAAAGAGTGGGTTAGACAGTGATCCAATCCCATGGTACTTCAAAGGCTATATTGTACCTTTGATGTTGGAAATCAACTTTAAAGGAGAATATAATTATATAAGTAAGATGATTCAAATTCACAAACCTCTCATGATGGTACAGGACAAGGAAACTAATGAAATCCAACTTCTCTGAGGTCCCCAAGTGGTGATTAATTCATTTTGAGTTATACATAGATAAATAAGCATGCTGTGTAGCAGTTCCCATGTTGATGTCAGTATCTTTGTCCGTTTGTCCAAATCTTTACACTTGGCTGCATGGTTTAGGCTGACATGCAACTTTATCCAGTCTGGATCCAGCATGGAATGACACTGTTGATTGCTGTGTTAGAATATTCAGGGACTATACAACCATATTATTTTCAATTTACATGCTCAATATTTTCTCACTGCATCCTGTGGACACACTGGATACATGTTTCCAACTTGTACATTTTAGTCCTGACATATGCTTTGGAGTAAGTTAAACATAACCCAGCTCTCTTACAAATGTGCGCAATAGCAAGCATTTCTCGATTTCTTGGTAAAGCAGAGGAGTCCAGTTGATTACATTGACATCCTGCCAGCCACTTCCTGCATGCCGTGAGCTTTTCTGATGATTGAGTCCAGCTTATTTCAAATGTAATCTTTTAAGACATTTTTACTGCAAGGTGTTATCACAAAGCTGTGTGATAGCAGACAGTACAGTCTCTTTCTCTGCCTGTCTGTCTCTGTTTGTGTGCATGTGTGTGCGTGTGTGTGTGACAGTGTGAATATGAAGGGGTCATTCATAGCCACTGTTTATACTGGAGGGCTCTGTAAAACAAACATTGCTGCCACAAATCCAAACAATCCAGCACCCAAAATGCACAAAAAGCTTCCAACACTCTGCAATGGGAAGTGCCCGCTGTCTGCGAGATGGAACACGAAATAACAAAATGGGTCAGCAGCGTTGGCACTGTGACGTTCAAGGGGCACTTTGCAGTTCAGTGAGGCCCAAATTAAAGCCATGAAATTTGTAGCCATAGTGTTATCAACACGCAAAGTTCTTTAAAGCCTGCTTTGAAATAAGAATGGAGATATAGAGGGGTTATAAAATGTAATTTCTGAAGTGAAGGACAATCTTTAAAGTGAGATATTTCACATTGGGGATAAGATGAAATCTTCGCTAAAATTAAATTAGGCTGCACATGTCACTGCAACAGAAAAAAAGTCCACAGACAGTTTAATTTTTGCTGACAGACAAAAAGCTTCATCCATGCTTTGCTCAGTCTGCTTTTAATGACATGTAAAGTTAAGGCTATTCATCAATTCAGGATGTGTGTGTTTTTCATGCATTTTGACAAACAAAACTGCCGCTACAGCCAAAAATACAAGCTGCTGTCTTTTTTAATTCATTTGAGAAGTGTCACGAGATGCTAAACCAATGAGACCACACCTGTTGACCCTTGAATGCCCATTCTTGTGTTTAGCAAAAGAGAGAGGGTGCTGTAAAGTAGCCACAAGAAGCCCCTTTTTGATGTTGACCCTGCCCTGACCCCTTTGTTGGGGCCCTAACTATTTCACAGGAAGATCCAAACGCTTTAAAAGCACAATACAGGACGAGAGTGCTGCCACTGACATGCTATGAAGCCCCAATAAAACAGGGTGACCTGGAGGCTAATTGAGAGCTCGTGGTTGAGAAGAAATTAAAGGCATCTGGTGTAGCACCACAGGTTGCAAATGAAGCTACTCTTTAATTACAGCCTGCATTAAAAGCACGGAGAAAGTATGCATTTCACTGCTGTCAGTACAGGTGTCGCATCAGGATGCATGGAAACAGACAGAGGACTTTAATTATAGTAGTGTGTAGGAACGGTTTGTTAGAAAAAAACTTTCTTTCTTTCTTTCTTTCTTTCTTTCTTTCTTTCTTTCTTTCTGTTAGTACTGTACTACAGAAGTCTTTGATGGTGTATCATTAGTTGCATCAGTCAAACAGGAGGCCTGTGTTCTCCCCTTTTTGTTGCTTTTTCATAAGAACTTCTGGATTTGCATCATATGCAGCCCACAGTATATATTCCCACAATGTGAACAATAAATTCTGTACAGCCCGTTTTATCACCCTTCCCTCCGCTCAAATCGTACACTTGTGCTAAAATAGCAGAGAAAAACAGAGGAGAGGGTGGCTAATTGCAAATAACCCAATATTTGGGAGTTCAAAGGCTGTGGTGGGTTTGAGTGATAATTTTGGCTGAAGCATCACCATAAACACTAATAAAATTAAGTGCGTCGGAGGGAGGAGGGGGCGTGGCCAGGAGTCCCTTTGAACAGATCCTGTGATCAGTTCCCCCTCTCAATTAGCGTATTGTCCACTTGTCCTTTCAGCTGGGAGGGAGGGAGCAGTCTCCCCCCTAGCTTCCCTTTGAAGTGATTATCCCTTTATCTCAAGCCTGAGCGAGGAATATCTTGGGGGACAATGGCAAATTAAAGCCCATATGGAGAGAAGCGTGAATGTCTGTTTGTAAGCTCAGAGAGAAATACGGGGGGGAAGGAGCGTTAGAGAAATAAATAGAGTAGGAGAGAGAGAGAGAGAGAGAGAGAGAGAGAGAGAGAGAGACAGAGTGGCAAATAGCATCATTCTGTTTGCATGAGCTGAAGGGTGAGTGGTAGATGTCAACAACTCATCAAAAAAAGTAATTTAGGGCTCGTGCCTGGGTTGACACTTGTAGCGGAGTGACTAGAAGAGCTAAAGGAAAGAAGAAGAAGAACGGGGGTATCTGTTATGACAGATGGAGAAAGACAGAAAGGGAGGAACGGAGAGATAGAAGGATGAGCAAGAAGAAGAGAGAGGAGTGCAGTTGTCAGCAGAATCAGATGGCGGTCAGGCAGACAGGCTTGAAGAAGATACAATTAAAGTGTGGAGTTAAGACGGGCTTTGAAGTTGGACATGGTGCATAACACCCTTAAAGTTTGAGGAGCCAGCCATTCATCCTCTTGTTATGGCTTGTTAAGACCATTCCTTTTAAAAGGCCCAATTTGAGAAAATAAACTTTAATTTCGACTTTGGGAAAAGTCTAAATAAATCAAGAGTGACAACAATCAGGTAATGGTTTTTGAAAAGGTTAAAAAAACAACAACAGAAAAACCTGAATGGTCATCTTTTCAAACATGAGTGACGGATTTGCTAAACAAGGTGTGGGGGTGCAAGTGAGCACTGAGGATGAATAATTACTTTCTCTTCCCACTCTCCCTCTTTTTTCTCACAATCCTGTTTTTCGGTGGCTTAAAAGTTTAATAATGTATAGAAACAATGCCTCTGATGCTTGGCCTAATCCTTTTTGGCTTGGCAAACCTTTGTGGTAACCAAAACCCTATCTGATGTGAGCAAATGTTTGCCAAGCTAGCATGTGCAGACAGAGTGTGTGTCTGTTTGTATTTCCTCAGTGCAAGATAATATGCAGAGCTGAAAAATAAACAACCATCTGCACATTACAGTACCTCGCTACATGACTGCAAAGAACAACAGAAAGCTTGATATGACAAATTATATTATAATAGTGTAATGACAACTGTTAGCACACTATAAATACTCTTATGTACACTGTCCTCCTGTGTCAACTGTTCCTGCAGTAATTCCACTAAAACAATTTCATGTGTATTAATTATGTTTGTCAATTTATCATGCACGACAAATCAAGTGATTCTCCTTCTGATAGTGAAAGTGGGAGAAATGTGTGTTCACTTTGAGCTCAGCTAGGCACCCTTAATGAGCATCAGACAAATGATGTAGAAAACTGCTTGATATGAAGCAACACTCAGGCCTATTAGAGGCTGAACAAAACTTGTTTCAGACCGACGCTGGTTGAAGCTAACATCAGCTAACTGGCCGACGCTCAGCCTGACAGCAAATCCATGCACTGATAAGGCAAATTAAATGGCCCTATTGACCGAATGATCTACTCTTCAACAGTTTGACTTCTGTATAAGACTGCAAGAGACAACACTGACATAAAACCAACAGACGGATGTGACTATGGACCATTGTTAGGATCTTTACAGACAGCCGCTGTAATATCAACATATCCACATCCTGCAATTTCAGTCGCGTTCCAACAGAAGAGTGTGGTTGATTGCCATGTCCACACACGGTGTCAGATTCTGTTGCAAAAACCAAACAGTTTAGTGTGTGGTTAGCAATAAGCAGACAAGTATGTCATCACCTGTGTGAACTGATACACAGGATTTGTTGTCATTGTAAAACCCGTTTTCTATCCATATGTAACCCTGCTCGCCTGGAGCTGCTTCCTTCTGTTTGTCACAAAGCTTTTCACAAGGCACAACAACAAAATGTGCAATCATAGGATTTGAGGTCGACGGGGGCATAAATACCAAAGGGTGGACAAAATAATGCAAACACAACATGAAAAGGGACCCAAACTTTGAAGTAATTAGACCGCAGTTACAAAGGCAGCTACACAGGCAGATTAAGCTCAATGCCAATTAGCAGTATGTGTCAGCTTTAAAAGAGGACTGAAACTTTAAAATAATAGTTAGCCTCTGGATTATAAATGCAACTGTTAAAACAGTACAAATGTACAAAAAAAGGACAGGCTGGAAGAGTGACCGATATATTGCCAAAGTATTCCACAATTAAACAAACAGCTTCTACAATGACAGTCACACATCTCAGTGAACTTAAGGCGGTAGTGCCATATAACCCTATGTCCAGACAAGAATGACGTCAGACGATGTTGGGCACCAATGTATGTATTTAAGATTTATTGCGAAGGCATGGCAATGAAAGTACTTTATATTTCAGGTAAGAGAAAAACTGTGGTTATAGCGAATAAGTCATGTTTAAGGTCCGGCCACTTAAACACTTAGTAATAGTTAGGAAAGGATTCTGCTCATGGCTGAAAAAAGGAACAGTTGCAGTTCTGTGACACAATGCAAACTCCGGCGTCCCACAGCTACACGCAATCCACTAATCCAACCTGTACAAACTTACTTTCCACCTGGCTAGATAAAGACAACACTGCTTCATGGATTGGCACTAAATGTGGCAATGGAAATAAATCCTGAGGTGATGTACATATTATATTGGTATTTTGAGAATCTTAACAAAACATGGTATTGATACTACTGAGCAGTTTCAACAGCAAACCCTCTCAACCTACCCATCCTTTACGCTCCAGATTTAAGACTGACAAATTATGGCAATAATGACACAAACAACAAATATACACAGTGATAATTAGATAATAATTTCAAAAAAAGATCAGGGTTCAAGGCAGTGCCATAACTGAAAAAGCAGGTAATATAGAAATGAGTTATAGTCTTCTATCCCCCAACAGCTACTGTTGAGCCCTTGAGCAGGGCATTAATTCCCCAATTCTTCCAATAAATTAAATAGTTCAACAGCTGAATTCTCTAGTTTAAGAGGCAAATTTCACTTTGTGAATTGCCGCACAATATTTGTATGTGTGTGTGTTTAGATTGATGGTGCGTCAGAGCTCTGAATTGGACTCTGATCACCATGCATACAGATGCAGATGTCCTCAATGAAACAAGAGGGAGGAATATGCTTGTTATAAAAAAACATGATAATTATAGCTGTCAAGTTGATGTTTTGGCATATGAGATGATGCCTGCCAATCACGTGTGGTGATGGTGGGTTGTGTTTAGTTATTCTAAATGTTACAGTATGTGGATGGCTCTCTCTGCTCTGCCAACTGCTAATTAATTAGATTTGAGAACAGTTCTCCTATTGATTGTTTGAAACAAACCATGGTTCATTTACATAAACATGCTTGGTCATAGACATTATACACATACACTCTGTCTCATTATTTCCTGATGCTTTTGGTGAGTGCATGTGCGTAGGCTAATGTGCATGAAAGGAGCATGTGCATGTCTGAAGGTTGGTGAGTTTTTGCAGTGTTTTACTAATACGTAGTCTGTAGAGTAAATCTAGTGTGAACTAATTTGCTAGCAGCAAATTTACAGTCAAGGAACAAAACAACAACAAGATTGCTTGAATTTTTCAGTTAACTAGTACTTGCCCCGTGACCCTGTACACAGGATAAGCGGTTGACGATGGATGGACTAGTACTTGCAGGCTCTTGTGGTTTTGGTGTGAGTCATACACTTTTAAGGCTGCGCCTCACACTCTGACCGTCAGAAAAACAGCATCTGAAAAGCAATCCAGATTACTTTTTCATAGTTAAGACTGAGAAAATTAAGATTAAGACGAAAAACATTCTCTTTTGGCAAACCTTTTGTGTGTCTGTACAAACAGCATCTGCAAAGATAGTGGCCATGAGGTTAAAACAGTTTCTATAAAGGGTGCGCATGCATATGTTACTGCATAATGTGCACACAAGTGCCCATACCCACACATGTTACATGCATGCATCCATGTAACCTATATCTTTCTACTTTTAGAAACATACATTGTGTTCTTGAATTTATTCTGTGAGATTACAATAAACCCACCTACTGTGAATAAAGGAAGTCCAGCAAAAGATACAGCAAAAGAGAGCAATCATCCAGAACCTCAGCTCTGGCCAGCTGCATATTGCTCATTTATTCCTGAGAGAGTTTCTAAATCCATAACTAAAACTAAGATAAAAGTGTTTTGACCCTATTGTGGGATGTTTCCCAGTGTCATGCAGCTACTCAGCAGGTGTGCAGAGGGAGGGTGAGTTTCAAAACACACTGCACAGCAGATAGGCAAAGAGGAACGTCAACAAAGCACTGCTGCTATGCACCTCACTGACTGCTCTGACAACCGACAGGGAAAACATTCCCACAGAGAGAAAAAAAGATGGAGAGAGAGTGTAGAGAAAGAGAAGAGAGATGTAAAGTGAAAGACAGAAAGAAAGGACAGGGGAAGAGGGTCAAAGAAGAAATGAAAACTGAAACTGAATGTAGGATCACAATTTACATGTTATAAAGAAGGCAAGTTCAATTTTATGAGATCAGCAGAGAAAGGGATCAGAAATAATGGCATAGACACATAGATACAGGGGTGGAACAACACAGGTACAATCTAGAAGTAAAGTAGCAGCTTGTGCAAGATTTGAAGCCTTTGTGTGTTTTTGGTGAGCCTTTGGTAAGAGGTGTTGATTTAGCTCAATTTGACAATATTTGATGCCGTAGTTTGCACTTTTCATTTGGATTGCCTTGTACTGCTAATGTACTCATTAATACAGTAATATAACTTAAAGGCTCTGAAAACTTTGCTTCAAATATTACGTATTTCTCTATAACATGCACGACTAAGAATGCAACATTGAAGTTAATAAAACATCTTTAGGTATTATTTATTAAGAGTTTAATAATCAAAAACTTCCTCTTCAGGACTGTGAGTGGGTGGTTTTGATCATATTTGATAGACAGCGACCGAACAACACACCAACTCTCATTAGATTCTGATTTAAATGCTGTAACCCATATAGGTTTCTGTAAAGCTCATTGTTGTTATCGGCAGCTAATCCAAAAATGGGCAAAGAGGTGGAGCGGGTTTTTTTGTACCAGGATGTGAACATGTTTATTTCTGCTGTATAGTTGGGCATTAACATTTACATGAGCTTTAACAAGAGGATTTAAGTGGATTGACTCACTTTTGGAGCCAGCCTCAAATAGCCATCAAGCAACTGCAGTTTATGCGCTTTCATTTTGGCTTAATTCATTTTCAAGCCCCAGAGGTTGCTGCTTGGCAGCACCCCATGCTCACAATGAGAAACTGTTTGATGAAATAGATTGTCAGCACAATCGATGACCTCAAACATTCCTGTAGACCTCTGACACACTTTAGGTGATTAATTAAAACCTTTTACAATCTGCAAAGCCAGTATTTGTTGCACGGTTTTTGTGATGCCCTGTTCACAAATATTAAATCAAACACTGGTTATACCGTCTCATTTATTGTAAACTGAACCTAGAAAAACATGCTAGTACAATACAGTGCTCAGAGAATCAAAAGTTCAGCTGTGTGACTTGGGGAGTTGAGAAAGGTTCAACTTTAGGCAAATGTTTGCTTACATGCAGAAGTGACAACCTGGAGACAAACAATCACACTTGGAGGAAAAAAAGACTATTGTTTTCTACTCCTCTAATATTAGTAAAATAAAAGGACTTCAGAAATCTTTGCAATATAAATTAATTAAGCAACTGGTACTTAAACTGAAAAAAGATGCATGGAAACACATCCCTCATTAAAGGTTCAGTGTGTAAGTTTTAGTGGCATCTAGTGGTGAGGGCTGAAAATTGCAACCAGCAGCTCATGGTGCATTCATGTGCTCCTCGGTCAGTTCCAGAGTTATGAAGTCATTCTTCGACTTGTGTGTTCATGCGCACATGTGTTAAGTCGGAATGTGGTACAACATGCAACCACAAAGATGTGATGGATTAACATTATCAGAGCATATAAGCAACACGCAGACATCTAGTTCTACATGGACAGCAAACTAACTGTTATTACCATTTTACAAATTACACGTTTGCAAAATATTTCTATGCAATACGTGATTTTGCACGCGACTCAAAAAAAATTCTGTATACTTCTTTATGTCCCATATACAACTTCATTTAAAATATTTATAAATTATTCCAATTTTTCCAACACCACATGAATGCGTGAATCAGTCACCGCTCACCCTCCCTTTCCAAGCACGCTGGAGAAGCTAATGCAGCTGAAATGCTCCATCTGCTCTTGTGCTAAATAATTTGTCCAAGTTTCTCTTCTTTTCTTACTTCTAATAAAGTAGGTGACTACTATTAATACTGCTAATGCTACTTCTGTTTATTATTTTTCTTATGTATGTAGGCAGTGTAGTGACGAAATTCGCTCTGTAGAGACTTTGCGGTGCATCATGGCGACATCCATGTAAAAGGACCCGCGGTGTACGTAGATAGAAATGGCTCATTCTGAGACAATGAAAACATAAAGATTCATTATGTAAGGTATACAGCACTGAAAACGTAGTTATGGATAATATATTGCATTTCTGTTAATAGATCCTCTAAGTGTTACACACTGAACCTTTAAATGAATTACTTTGTGGTGCGACAGTAGTGGCAACATGAGAAAATGACATGCCCAATCAAAGCTGAGCATGAAAATGATGTGTTCAGTGCAAACATGCCCCAAAGCTTCAGGCTGAAGCTCTGGTAACATTACAATTCAATCCTATAAACATTTGCTCCGTTTCAAATCCACTTCTATTGAAGCCCGAACGACAAACAACGCCCTGATAAATGTTATTTATTTATTACCACATCAGAATCACGATACCCCTTCCTTTTTTTGGGGCCCATGTGGGTACATTTTGTTGAATGTAAACATAATGTGACCATACCTTTATGAGAGGCAAGAGGCTGCACAATCGCATAAATGGATTGATTAAACTGTATTGCTGTTTCCATTATTTTGTCCTCATCCAGTAATGAGACAAAAAAATCTAGAACAGAGGAAGGGCAGAGCAAGAGAATAATAACTATGAATAATTTTCGGTTCTAGTTCTTGAAAAACCAAATAAATTCATAGACTTGTTCACTGTTCAGCACATTTGGAACTACTAAAACCTGCCTTCTGCTGCTGTAAGCCAAAAATGCCACATCTAGTCCAACAATGCGAGTATATCAACTACTGGGAAGTCCTAACAGTAGAGCAGGACAATAACAGACTGTGGTAGTGAAAAGGTCAACACAGTTCACCAGGCCTCGTATTAATCAGTAGCACCACCGTGGAGTGGAGCGGATGGAATGGCTGCCAATCATGACTGCTCCTCCAGCGCTGCTGAAATGTGTAAACAAAGCAGTGCGAGAGGAGCATGCTCCACTGTTTGCCCTCCCACACCTGAAGATGATGGGATAGGTGAAAGAAAAGAAAAAGAGCTTGGGGGGGGGGGGGTGAAAGCAATGGTAGGAAACACCCCCCTCCTCCTCCCTCTCAGAATAAAATCCAGTGCCATAAAATGTAAGAGCGGGCAAACAGCTCCTCCCCAGCTTGTCGGGGAGTTTGTTTTAAAGTGGAAATGAGGCTGATGGCGCACTTGGCGATTAGCCCCGCGGGCTAACATGAAAGGAGAGGAAAAGACAGCTGCTAATTTTCTCCTTTGACCTTTGGCTCCCGCTGGTATTTCACACAAACGCTGATTTATGGAGGAGCCTAACAGCTCACTGCTACTGGAGGGATTACCGTAAGAGAAAGAGGGAGAGGAGGGGAAAGAGAAAAAGAAGCTGACCCCGAGCACTCACAGTATCTAAATTCATTCATTTCATCTTTTTGTTGCTATCTCTGTCCTTTTAACTTCATATGTCATTCTCCTCTCTCTCATATCTCTTTGTCAAGTTTCTTTTGTTTCTCCATCTGTCTGCCTTAGTGGATTTCCAACTCAGTATCTTTTTCCATCTTACTTATTATTGGCAGTCTGTTTCTGTCTGCATTTGTCCTTCATCTTGTCCATCTTTTCACTCCTGCCTCTTATGCTCATTCTGTATATCCACTGTGAAATAACTACAGCATATTAGGTGTATGTATGTGAGTCTTCTTTGCTATGTCACATTCCTTTTAATTGTGACAAACTAACGGTCTAAAAACAAGCCCAGACATCCTGACGCCCCGTGGTGCAAAAAACGTGAAAGACGACACCCTTTTCTGAGCGGAAGCTCTTTCTCATCCACCGTGCAGTGTCCAGTTGTGAATGAATGTGTTGTGTCTCAGCACTTTAGCTGCAGGGAGATCCCATCAAAGTCTGTTTCATGCAAATCCCATGTATGGATGGCACCCGTGTAAGGAGGCCCCGAAATGCCTCGGGCAGCAGAGACCCAGGATGTGTAGATCCAGCAGCACATTCCCTTCTTCGCCTCCTCTCCCTCGCTCTGTTATTGTCCCTCTATTGTTCCCTCAGTTTGCCAAAGGGGGAGAGAGGCGCAGGGACCAACTTACAAAAAACAATCACTGGAAAATCCCACTTCAAACATTCAGGGTGGATATTAGCTTGCAAATCACAGCACGACTGGTTCTGTAATGCATTTAGCGGAGCCACTCAGTCTCTTTAAGATAAATAGTTATATTAAACTGAAACTTCCTTTATGTGAAGACCAACTGCTCCAGGTCCATATAAGTGTTTCACTTATAGCAGTACACTGAAAATGACCACAACAAAAGTCATTTAGCCTTCATGGCCGATTTGTCTTAAAACAAGGAAATGGTTTGTTAATGCGGTGAAAGTGGCAAAAGTGGCTCATGCTGCCGCCCCTTTGCCCCCTTCGGCTCAAAGTGCCCCTCTTGACCAATAATAAATAGTTCTTTTTGTTATTGCCCTGATTATTACATAATTATTCCTAGTTTTAGAGTTGTACTTGTTATTATTCTTACTATTATTCATTTTCATTGATATTTGTATTATTACCACTACCATTACTATTATTTTACATCTCTACATGGAACTTGCGTTGGGCTCCGGTGTTCTCTGTTTCCTCCTGCGCCCTCTGATGTTTCTGCCTGTTAAAAGACAATTTTCCCTTGCTACTGTCGCCAAGTGCTTGCTCATGGTAGGAATTGTTGGGTCTCTTATTTGTAAATAATATTACAAAGAGTATGGTCTAGACCTGCTCTGTATAAAAAGAGCAATGAATTGGGCTATATAAATAAAGTTGAACTGAATTGAATTAAACATCTCGAAACCAGCTGCTGCACACTGCAGTGCAATTCTGCTCGTTTTAGAACATTTCTATATATCTTGGAGCAAGACCAGATGAGGCACCACGAGGGCAGGTTATAAAAAGCAAGTTTAATACTCTAATTTGTTTCACTTTCTTCAGGAAAACTAAGATATACAAAATATAAGTTGTAATGTAATAACAATAGATGAAATGACTTCTGAAGATGGAGTTATGCTTGCTGAAGCAATGGTTTACTCCTTCCACACAGAGACATTCCTTAAACATTAAAATAAAAAAAACAAGACAAACACATTAGTAACATACAAAATAATTTATAGGGAAGTGAAAGAGTGCAGCTCTTCACCAGCCAGAGATAACAACCAATGACTCAACCTGGTGGCAGAAATGTTGGATGCAAGTGACTGCAACTGAGGAGTTCTGAAATCAGAGTAGATGTAACAGCTCTACCAGCAAAAGGAAGAACACTGTATTCCTGGGCTTTAAGACTAGAAATGTGAACATGAAGCGTTCATGAATTTCCAAAAGCTGGTTAAAGGAGAGCCAAGACTGATGCGCTGTTCATTGAGCAGCAGGAATGGATATGATGGACAGTGGCCAGAGTGATTCCGCAATGATACGGTACATTTCCTGGTTCTTGCAAGGAAGCACCACAAATATTTTACAAATCCTCCGCCTCTCTCGTTTACAGCTTTGGGAATTCTCCCAAATATTGACTAAAGAGACAAATATCATGAAATCCATAGTGAATTCTGTTTTAGGGTAAAATCTGTCTTTCAGAGAAAACAGCCAGTGTTTTGACCCCCGAATTAATAAAAATACATACAATTTAAATTGGATTATAAAGCTTCTTACTAAGAACATCACCACATTATAACCTATATATCAGGGTAATAACAGTGTGCCAAAATCAATCTTTGCAGTCATGTTAATACACTGCATAGTTTTAACTGTATCTCTCTCTCTCTCTCTCTCTCTCTCTCTCTACCTTTAGTTCTCACCCTCTGGGTTTCATTGGGAGTTCAAGCAGGTCATTAGCAGAGTAATTACAGTGGGAGAGAGGGCATCCATTAAGAAAATGCGAGTGTGTGTGCATGTGCACATGTGCCTGTCTGTGATCACCATGTGAATGTGTGCATGCATGTGTGTGATCACAATGTGTGCGTGTGTGTGTGTGCGTGTGGGTGTGTGTGTGTGTGTGTGTATCAATCACTCCAGTGTGGGTGACGACGAGGAGCTGTTTGTCTTTCTCATAAAGAGGGAAAGGGGATCAAAAGGGCCGGTCTACCAGCTGGACCTTCAATCACACTGGGACAACATGACTTTAGAGCCCTGGGCAGCTGGAGCTCTGGAGACTAATGGAGTTGTGTGTGTGTGTGTGTGTGTGTGTGTGTGTGTGTGTGTGTGTGTGTGTGTGTGTGTGCTGAACCCTTTAATCAGGGTCCCTGCACATTTTCCATTTCCAAATTCCATGCTTATCCTAATTCCGGTTTATTACAACTCGGGTCTTATATTTGTAGTTTTGGCCAACATTTCTATCAGTTATGATAAGACTGCACTTACCAAAGCAATTGCTGAGATCTGGTAACATGGAGACAAAGCCAGAGTCAAGATATATGATGATCAGACAGGTTTGAATAAAAGACGAACTATATAATCTTCTTTATCTAGAGATAAAACTGAAGTGCAAGATGTTGGTAACAATTTATTTTTATTATCATTTTAAATAAATCATTGTTTTTCTCTATGAAATGTCCAAAAATTGTGAAACAAGCTTAAAGTGCCATCTTCAAACAGTTTGTTTTGTTCAAAGAAAAACATGAAATCCTCACATTTGCAAAGCTGGAATCAACATTTTTTTCTTTCATTTTTGCTTCAAAAACGACTGAAGCGAATAATAGGCGGTCAAAATGGTTTGTGGATGAATGTTCTATTGACTGATAGATAAATCGACTTATAGATGTAGCTCTAGGTCAAAGCTGAAGAAGTCCTGTGATGGATGCTTATAATGATCAGATTTGGCTTTCATTTTCATTTTCAATCATCAGGTTTTTTTCATCAGGTTTGGATGACCTGGGAATTTGTTTCCAACCTGTCTGACCATCTCGCAGTCTCCCGTCTCTCTCTCCCATCAACACCTGTTATTTCTCTACGGTACGCTAACTAAAAAATACATGACACAAAAAAGGTTATACTTCCAAACTTGAAGTGAAGGGGTTCAACAATTTAGGGCGTTTCACTGAGAAGTGGGAAAAAGTAGTTGAGTCTATTGCAAACATGATTCCACCTATAAATATAATGTAATCCTACATGTCCCATAAAGAAGTGTTTGAAGGGAATAATAATGTAGATGATGTTGTGAAGGCTGGAATGACAGCGGCAGCCAAACTCAATCTTCTCAATGCATTTTAAAGCCATCAACATGTACTTACACATTGCTGCATGAAAGCGCCATTTTTATCATACTTCCTCCAAAACATTAGCTGCCACCTGGAAGAAACAAAAGGTAAATTATTGCCTAGTTAACAAACCACACATTACACATCTTTTTCACAACTCCTCCCATGTTTTCTAACTTTTAGCAAGTTGCATCATCGGCTTACTGCCAGCACAGGTTGTTCCCACACTGAAGTTCATTTGTTGCTGGCTCTGTAACTTAGTGAGCTGTAGGATAATCTGTGACATGGCACTGACTTGTGTGTTTAAAAAAATACTAGATGCGTGTTGTCAAATGAACAGGAATGCACAAGCTACTGCAAGTTCAGCAGCTACGCAGATGAGATGAGAGCTCAAAATCCTTGCACATTCTTGCCAAGACATTCCACAGACATAACTTATCATATTTCCTTTCAAAGCCCCCCGCCCCCGAGCTCCAAAGTTCCAAAATGTCACCCTACTTGCTTTTCTGCCCAATATAAATCACCTCCCTGCTTCACAAAGGGGAGAGGATTTCACCTGGGTGTGTGTAAGTGCATACATGTGTGCGCATATGTCAAGGCAGCAAGATCAAGGCTGCAGGAGAGGAGTTAAAGATCTTAA
Organism: Lepomis macrochirus; assembly: GCA_024633595.2. Classification (NCBI taxonomy): domain Eukaryota; kingdom Metazoa; phylum Chordata; class Actinopteri; order Centrarchiformes; family Centrarchidae; genus Lepomis; species Lepomis macrochirus. Next base: position 6,463,596 of record JALXJV020000003.1, read on the forward strand.
CACGCCTGTTGTACCTGCCATGTTGACAGTTTTTTGTCTGACAGCCTTGTCCCTTGTTCTAAGAAGATCAATTTAGGCTCTGTGTTTGACATTTATGGTGGGTTTATTAAACACAATGATTGTTTTTGTCAAGTACGGAGACACATGAAAGGAAGTCCAGTGCTTTCACTGGTGCTGCTAGAATGGTGACCATTCATACATAGCACTGAGAGCACATGGGCATGGTTCCTCACATTTTTTTGTTGGTTCTTAATCTTTTGTTAACCACAGCAACGGAAAAGGTCAAATTTAGGGCTGTCAAACATTAATGTTAATTGCTGAATTTCAATAGTTAATCACGATTAATCGCATGTTTTATCACGATTAAAATTCTATCATTATATCTCTTAACAGTTTTAAGTCTGCATTAACAAGGATAACAATTCTTACCACTGTATCTGGATAGAATATCAAATTAATGCAAAGAAAGTTAGTTTATGAACTTTACTTTTAGATTTATTACAATTATAACAATGTGAAACATTACTGAGGTAAAATAATCACTGTCTTAGAAATATAATCTTCCATAATTAAGCTTGCTCATGTACAAAACGTACACACACATTACTGTGCATAACAAACAAAATACTCCATAGCTACATTTATTTGACATATGACATATTTTTGAGTTCAGTTGAAACCAGTGAGACAGAATTTGCTTTAAGTAGGAGTTTCAATTTGGCCACTTTATCTGTTTCAAACGTTAGATATGCGGGCAACAATTGTCCCCCAGCGACGACTTGTACTCTCCAAAATAGTGGTTTGCCTCAGTCCGCTGGCATCAACCTGATGTAGCTGTACTAGCTGCATGGTAACGTTAGCTTAAGGTCGAAGTGCTTCGGTGCTATTTTAATTCCATCTAAAACAAGGTGCATACTGCTTTTGACTTGTCAACGGAGCCATCTGGGAGTTTCTTAAAGTACAGGACTGTGTTTTTGTCTATCTCCGGTTGCAGCAGGAAGTAGGACGTGTCTGTGGGCAGTATGACAACAAGTTAGGGTGCATCGAAATTTTACGGTGTAAAATAAGAATATTTGACACACGCCATCCATCCATCCATCGTCAACCACTTATCCTGCATACAGGGTCACTGGGGGCTGGAGCTTATCCCAGCTGACATCGGGCTAAAGGTGGGATGCACTCTGGACAGGTCGTATTTGACACACGCGATTAACACAATTAAAACACATTATGAACGGTCCTTAATCTTATCGCAATTAATGTGTTAATCCTGACAGCCCTAGTTAAATTGCATGTAGTATTCTCATTGAAAAACTCACAAATGTTAGCATATATGGTTATCCAGTAACAACACAGTCCTTATTGGAGGTGATCATCTTTCTACAGCAGCAGTATTAAATATGCTACACATCCTCATCCCTAAACAACAAAATAGGTTGTTTGTCAATGCCTCCCGAAGGAGAAAGTTGTGTGACATTTTATAATTAGTGAGAAAGTCTGTGATTTCCTTAGCCTAACCAAGTAACTTTGTTGCCTAAACCTAACCAAACTAAGACTGTTTCACAATATTATGTCTTTAATGTCATGTGAGTTCCGTCATGTGACTTATGTGAAGTTGTTAATGGGGGTGTGATGAGACACTTAGCCCAGGAGACGAGATGAGACACGATGTTGGATTCACGAGAATGAGACGAGACAAAACAACCAGGTAGTTTGTTCAAGCACATTAAGCAAACACTCCTTTTACATTTGCTCTCTCTCTCTCTCTCTCTCTCTACTGTTTCCACTCAGACAAGAAGCGTGCACGTAACTCAGATGATGGCTCATGATTTGGTGAATTTTAGGTGTGAGAAAGGGAATTTTTGAGCAGATCATAGCAAGTTAAAGGAGAAGAGAGCCGCATGTTTAATATTGGCTTTTTCCGACCTGTATCTGATTTGGACCACATATGAAAGTGGCTCAAATCCAAACTGGAAGGAAAAAAGATCAGCTTCCATGTTCCATGTGTGATACTGAGCTGGTGATAAACTTAACACTTCGAACAAGTTGAACGTTGATTACATTTTTTTTTGCTATGAAATTTGTTGAAATATCTTTGGTGTTTGTTTTAGTTAAATAGTTTTCTGTACAGATAGTGCCCCTTTCATGTTCTCCATGGGGCGTGAACTTTTGCTACAGGCAGTCACCGTCAGTACTAGTTTGTTATTTTAGTTAAATTCCAACAGCCAAGCAGGCAGTCAACCATCTAAGGGACTGACGTTGTTTGCTGATTCTTAGTCCCTTCTTTGATTTGAGCGCTCTTTACAGTACTCTGTGTCTCCACGCTCAAGTTCCTGCACTACCAGTTGCTTTGAGTTTTGACAGTCTTGTCATTTGCCATCATCACAACTGGACAATTTAAAGGGACAACTTTCCCTTACTTTCACAGGATGAACTCAACACTGAGTGTGCAGGACCTGCAGTAATGCAATATGCAATTGCAATAACACTTAGACAAAACTATCGTCTGTTGGGAACCAGTAGCCATGTTTCCATCTAATTGTCATGAGAATTTTAAGCGGACTTTTGAAATGTTCCAAAAAAGAAAAAAAAGGAAATGCAAAATATGTGTGTTTCCATCAGCTGGTTTGAAGCAAATAAACCAGGCTATGGCAAATAGTTATGTCAGTAGTTGACGTTACACATGGCTGTGATAAACAAGACATATGGGTTCCCAACCAGAAACAAAAGCAGCTGCATAGAACTGACAGCCATTGATCTTAGAAAAATGCAGAGAGGTCCTCAGGAATGTATTTCAAGCGGGCAAACTGCCACCAGCCATGTCTCTGCGAGTTATGGGAATATCCAGTAAGGCGCCGACAACAGAAACAGCTGATCAGACATGAATTACAAGTTCCCCACGTCAGAACTTATTCAGCAAAAGTGTTTCCATCTCCCATTTAGCGCATTAACTCTTTTTCGACAATCGCAAAAACCACCTCAAGCGAGCGTAAAAGCTTTTTTTGCGAAATTAAAGATTTCTTTTCAATGCTATACTTCAAAATGCGCATTGAAAAACTTTGATGGAAACACGGCTAGTACTAACTTTATCAAACCGTTAAGTGGAATGTTAAGTATTATAAACCCACAACTTAAACCACAACACCATGTGTCATATTTAAAAAAGGACGTCTTGTTTCAACGCTTCCCCTCAGACATCAGTCAAGGGGAATGCTCACCTATGTTAAATGCTATTTCAATAAATATATCCAAAACCATTTTTATCCTCTTTAAAAATGCACCCATTGAATCTGATTTGGTCACACTGCACGGGCCATTTGGGAGTCACTTTTTCAAATCTTTCTGTATTTCAACAGCAGGAGATAACTGAGCTGAACTTGAAACTGGCTGGACTAATATGTAATGTCCGCTCAGGGAGAGAAGTTACAAAAGTAAAACCAACAATTCTTTAAGACATCTGTAGCTGTGTGGTTGAGCCTGTGACATACTGAAGGTAATACGACCAGTTGAGGTTACAAGGAGTGGGTGCATCTTTGTCTCTGTGTGTCATGGCATCAGCCTGTCTGTTCCCAGTCTTTTTCAAGGACTCAGTGGGTAAACAGGTTTTTAGACAAGGTTTCAAAACCACAGATCAAAGGAAGAGGTGTGTTACAAATGAGGTGAATTACAGTGTAGGAAAGAGATAACCGGTGTGGCGACTGCACTCCTGCCAAAAACCTTTCTTATAAACTCCTTCAAAGGTGGAAAAGCGGTTGACGCAACATCTAAATATGTTCCACTGTGTGTTTATATAAGCAGCTCTGTTGTTACCTTGTATGTCCAGTTTTAGTGGAGGATTGAAGGATTATAATATGTCTTCTATGGATTTAGAACATTTTTGAAGTCAAGACTCAGACAAACCCTTCAAAGCCTGTTGTGTAATTTCAAAACTGCATGGTCACCAAAGCAAAACTTAGAATAGTGAGAAGTTGGTGGAAGGCTTTTGACCCTGCACAAGCGATAGCTAAATGCATGGAAGCAGCTTGGGAATGGTTTCAGACACATTCTTTAGGCAACCTTTTTTTAGTCCCTTTGGAATCTGAATGATATTTCAGTCAAAAGGCGAGAGCAAAAGCCTGTGGTTGTGTGGGTGAAATTCGGAAACCATCCAATGTTCAAAGCCTTGAAATACATATGCCACACAATGTTAAAGCATTCCTTTTCACAATTTACAATGCATAAACATGATGGTTTACAGAGGCCCAGGGTGATTATTTGCTCAGAGGTCTAGTTTCAGCTATTTCAGGTTTTCTAGAGGCCGCCCAGCGATGCCGCCCCACAAAGTGATTCTTTAAAGTGTTAAACCACGGGAACCCCTAGCCTTGGTGAATGCAAAACACTGACTGTTTAAACTTTAGATATCCAACACAGATTGTCCAGACAGCACAAGCAACAAAGAGCAACTCATGCCTATATAAAAAGATCATAAACTATCTGGGCATTTATGTTGATTTTTACAATAAATGCCTTCATCCATTCCTCTAATGTGACAGCATTTCACACATTTCTGATTTTTATGAATGAAAGAGGCCTGCTAAATATATAAAGGTAAACACGTCTGTGATTGCATGACAGAAATGTATTGTTTCTCATAAAAGACTTGACATGTAAATCACACGCTGCGTATGATGAGGTCTGACAAGTTGCACTTTAAAACTCGACTTTGCTCTGGGTCATGTATTCATGGCGTCGTCTTTCTGCACATACAGAACATGAACTTACTGTCAGCAGCTCTGATAACACAAGAGAGAATGCACCAATTTCTCATCTTTCAAAAGTTCTGAAAAACCTAAGCCGAGCAGCATCTCCACAAGGGCCCCACTGATGTATCTTGAAAGTCTGTGACTTCTCAGTTTGCATTTGATACGGTGCCTTTTTAGCAGCCATGCGAGAAAGCCAGTTATGGGAAAACTGCAAAAGGGAGAGACAGGACGAGCTCCTGGGCCTTCAGAAGTCTTGTCAAAAGCCTTTCCTTTCTATGCTTTGTCCCACCGATATTCATCTTGCCAGTTGAAAAGTGAAGACGGCAAAAACTTCGGGCTTGAAAAGAACTTTTCAACTTCTAAGAGACACCTCGCAACAGGACTGAGTGTTTGAAAAAAAGAGAAAAAAACCTGAAACAGTAGGAATGGAAAGGACTTTCAGGCTGAGAGGCATGTTAAAGAATCACATACCGCGTTTGGAAAATGAAGCGAAGATGAATATGGCATTGTCCTCTGCTGAAAAGAGCAACCAGGCACGTACAGAGTGTGTTTATTCTGGCTTGCTTTGTGTTCCCACAACCCTAAAATCAATTTGACATATCCCAATAAACATACACTTATCAGCTTTCTATATATTCTCAGTCTGAATGGGAGCTGCGTGTGTGCGTTTGTGTGTACGAGACAGACATAGAAAGAGAGAGCTTGTGTGTGTATATGTGTGCGGTGATGTGCATATGTTTATGTATTAGCTACAACCAGCAGTTACACCTTGTTAGACAGAATTCTTCTCAGAACTGTCGTCCTGCAATGTGCTGTTAAAAGAAAAGTTTAATAAAGTTTGATCACCATTTATTTTATCTCAAAGATCAGTGGGGCCTTTCAAAATTTGCCGAGCAAAAACTTTCACTCCACATCTTTTTGCCTCAACTCTACTCGTCTCTCAAAAGAAAGCTGACTTCATCACCGCACCTCGAGAGTTTGATGAAAATGAATGCTAAGCTCTTGAATCCTTTCTTTCTTTCGCTCAATGGCAAAATGAATAAATGATATTTCTCCCTTTAATCGACGCACTCAGCGATAACAAAGAGACTTTGAGACACTTTGAGGACACCTAACGATCAGAAGCATCAGGAGGTGCTCTTCGTTTTCGTTGACGGACAGGCAGATCAAAAAACAAGCCCCTTAAACGCTTTACCCACTTTAGAATAATCTCGCTTTTTTCCTTTTTCAAGCACAAAGTGGGAAGAGAGAATAATCGTTTCATCTTTACTCTCCTCTCCAGTTTCAAAGTTATTTTGCCCGTGATAAAGCGCTCTGTATTGACGACTTCGAAGGTGCCTTGTCTCTTGAAAGAAGTGACATTTTATCTATATATAGTGTTAGAGTGTGCTTCAATTTAACTTCGTCTGGCGCAGAGCGTGTCTAGTGTTGATGTGGCTGACAGCTGCTGGTTGAAAGACACGGGGAAAGTACTGAAGATTCAAATGAAGTTTTGCCATGACGACAGGGGCTTGATGTATGCTAATCAATCGATGGGGTAGAAAATATGCTTGCTGGTGGAGAGAGAAAAAAGAAAAAAGTGTGAGTGACAGAAACTTGTCAGACAGCACTCACCGAGATATCAAAAAGTCACAAAGTTTGCGTCGCCACACAAGAGCCCAAATCGCATGTGGTATATGCTACAAAAGGTTTGACTTGAAACACATCGCATTTGATATAAAGGAAAAGAAATTGGGACAATTCTCCATATGCTGTGGCAGCAAGAAAGAATTTTGAGAAGGGAGGGGGGCAAGCTTTGTCTCTGTGACACCTACGGTGAATTCCTGAGAAAATTCTAGGTCTGTCTGAGCCTCTTCATCCTTCAACACGGGCCATAGGATGTTGAATTTACATCACAAAAGACCCCGAACTGCCTCAGCAAGTAAAGGTATAACAGACGATCAAACAGACGCATCAGATCAGATATATCAAACATCCATATCTTACAGAACACATTGTGAAAAATGGACACGATGTCTGCTTTAAAAAAACAGACTAAACAGGCTAAAAATATTCATTCGAGTTTATCAGAGTTGTTTAAAACTTAGTAATATCGTAGCCAGATGCTTGCAAGTTTACCACCGTGAAGCTGCTCTCCGGGCTACCTGACTCTGAGAATTTGGGTGAAAACCACAACATCTGAACTGCTGCTGTTCATTTCAGCGTTCAGCTCAGCAGCCAGGGCTTTCGCAACGCAGTAAAAAAATCCTTTCCAGATGTGGATCCCTGTGGAATTCCAGGAAACACACACAATCTCCTCTGATCTGTTCATCCACATGCATGTCTCATATGTGTCAAAAACAGCAGGTTAAGATGACTGAGACAGCAAATCCAATCACCGCCGAATAACGGTGAAGACACGCCATTCCTGGCTTCGCTCCTTTCATCTCTTAAATGTGGATTTATCAGAGTAGTTCTGGGCTCTACTCTGTACGAAGGGTCTTAATTGCATGTTGTTAAGCCAGTACATGTGAAGATTTAATCACACGCCTCTGTGTTAACCAGCAGAGACCCGCATCATTAAGACAAAACAAACAGGGGAGTGTCATAAACATTTTAAGCCTGCAGAGGAGAGCGAGGAAGCGCAGTTGGCTTTTTTGTGTCAGAGCCACAAAAACTCTTCCAAACCCAATGTCAGAGCAATAAAGCCTCGCATACTAACAACCATGCTCATGTGTACAATATCTGACTCATATTTACACACAGAATGGAGGACGAGTTCTGTTCACGTTGGCCCTCACTCACACACACACACAACACACACACACACACACACACACACACACACACACACACACGCACTTATGTTATCACCAAATGTGATTAACGCTGTAAAAACGATTAACATCAGAGTATTTATTCAAATCTAGACATCAAACACATTCTTTCTTCTTTTTTATCTCCACAGATCACAGAAGTTACTGTCAGGGGAGAAAGGCGCCTTCCGATCAGCTCAGCGTCCAGCCGGTCGGCCACACAAGGCCCGCGCTTTCGGCACAGCTCTCTCGCTCTCTTTCATCATTTACAGAGGGAGCGTGCCGTCCTCCGCGAGAACAAGGCCGCTCACTGTTGGGCGGACAATGGACAGTAGAGCTGGAGGTGGCAGTGGACTCATTGTGAAGGATGACGTCACCAACATCAGACCCTGACACTGTCAGGCGCCAAGCAGAGGGTCAGCTGGTCAAGAGTGAGGGCGGACGGCGAAATGGTAACAGCGACATGGGGCTGTGGGGTCAAGGGGCTGGGGGGACGTGAATGGAGAGTGTGTGTTTATGTGTGTGTGTGTGTGTGCGTGTTTTCATGGTACAGCTGAAAGAAATACTGCAGAGTAACAGAAGGAATGAAGGAGATCCAGACCAGAGAGACAAAAGATGAACTTGTGCATTGTGGTGATGCCATCTGATAAAGCGATTATGTGGCTTGTGAACTCTGCACAACCCTGAATATAATTTTGTCACCCTGTTTTACTCTCACTACAGAAAAAGTCAGTTCAGTTCCAACCAGGAGTTTCGAGCAAAAGTCACTACTTTACACCAACAATGTATCTTAGAGCAAAACACTTTCGAACAACTCACACACACATGCATTTATTCCCTGATGAATTCTCTAATTCTTTGCTAGCTCTGACACAACCTATCATGCGCAATAATCATAACTTATATACACTAGGAGGCAGGATGAGCTCACCATGCATTTTTCCTTTTCCCACTCAGTCTCAAATAACACAATTAAAACATTTAACTTCACTTTTTTTTGATATTTCAACTAAAAGCAGAGCAGGGTAAAATCAAAGTGTCAGATACTCCTGAGGCCCACAAATAGCATTTTAAATCAGTCTTAGGGGCCTCGACTCAAACGTAGGCCCCCTGGTGGCATTTAACTGTACTTTAGCTGTGATTTTGTGAGGCAGTAGAGCTACCGACCTAAAACCATCTGACATTTTGGATGTTTTTCTTAAAGTTACATGAGCGATTGCGAGAGCATTAGTTACCTTTTGCAGCTGGAGAGGATGCATTCAAATAAAAAGCAAAGACACGACAAAGTTGCTATGCTACATACGGTATTTGAACTACGGAGACATCACTTGTGTTATGTGTGGGAACATCAAAACAGCTTTAATTGTGGCTAATCCTGGACTAAGATTATTTCTAATGGGAAATGTTCAGTGGAGATGCTCCGACTCAATTTCCATCTGGGATTATTGAACTCTTTCATTCACAGGCTTACATCTCTGTGTGGATAATCAGCCTTTAGTGTCTTGGCTTGCCATTAAAAAAACAACACAGAAATATGATATATATGGTGTTAACACACACGCTGCTGTGTACCCCCCACATGCACGCACACACACACGCACACACACACACACACACACACACACACACACACACGCACATCCACTTGTTTATCTACTGTAATGCGGTGATACTGTAACCTTGCTGGATGTACCCTAGTGTGAATTTGAGATGTGTTCTTTGCTTTTTTACTTTTTGGAAGGGAACATGAGGCCTAGGACGCCCATGTAGGTCAAAAACAAATCCTGCGCCTCAAGCTGGGAAGCCAGAAACTTCTTTGAGCATCTGAGGGAAGGGAGCAGGAGCACTGAGTTTCTTCCAGGTGCTGCTTTTCACAGTGGTAATCCTGCCACGGCGTGACTGTGATTTTTACAGAAAATCTCTCCAAACAGGGCACAGATGGTGGGAGGTAGAAGCACACACATACACAGAAAACACATTCATTCACAGACGCACACACACACACACACACACACAGGTCTGTATACAGACACAGGCGTACACTGGTGCTTATAAAGTACAAAGCTTGCGCACACACACAGACAGACTAAAGGTGAGAACTGACTTGTTGCTCCTGGGTGGTCTCTGTGTAAAGATAAGCGCAGGGAGGAATAAAGCCTGTTGGTTAGGTTGAGGCACAAGTTTGGGACTGTTTCGTTATGTTCCTCTTTTATACACATGTGGAATGTCTGTGGCAGAGTAAGAGCTCGCTCCATTCTAAGTTTAGCTCCGATTACAGGGGGGCTTTCTTCATGACAATGAGTCAGGACTGAAGCTATATAAACCTCCTCCTCGACTCTATTTCTACTCTCATCAGCTCTGTTTGCGGAGGAGTTATATGTGTCCTAATACAGGAGGCACCTCTGCTTTGTAGCGGTGTTGGTCAGGCATGAAGATCCTGACAATGGTTAGCATGTGGAGGATGTGCATATGGAGGACGTTTGAAATGAAGAGATAAAAGAGTTAATCTTCTACCGTTTCTAAACCAATTCCCTCCATAGCTCCCTATTTATGTACAAGGTTAAGAAAGAAAAAAAAACTTGCTCCATCTCTCCCAGCCTTTCTCCATCTCTGCCTTTCTGTTTCATGTGGTTACTGGAACAACAATGTACATTCTGAGTGCTAGGCCTTTGATGTTGTTGCATTCACCGAGCCGTCTTAAACCGGAGGAGAAAAGAGAGGGCGAAAAAGACGCAGGAGAGATTCTGTGGTGTGCTTTCTCTCTCTCTCTCTCTCTCTCTCTCTTTCCATCTCTCTCTCTCTGGCAAGGCATCTGACATCTCCCGGCAAAAGACAAATTCGGTTTCGCCTGTTAAGTCGTCAGTCAAAGCTGCGCAAGAGTTTTTTCTTCTTTCTTGCTCTCTCTCTCTCTCTCTGGCTCTTTCTCTCCCTCCCCCTTTCTGTCTTTGCTTCATTTCCGTGGATGCGGTGTTGTGAAGGCCGCTTACACGCTTTTCAAACAATAACCCCCCCCACCCCACCCCCCACCCCAACGCAAGTTTCCTCTCTGCCAGAGCCCTACACATGCCAGCACATCCTTTAGAGAGCCTTGAACCGACAACAAACGCTAAGCATTTTCACTGCCGAAAGAAAAGAGGGGCCCATCCGCAAGCCCCTGTGTAATTAAACTAGATCTAATACTGTTATATGTTTCTCTTAGTGGGAAGGAGCATTTCAGGGGCCTCTTTCTCACAGCACTGAATAGCTGTTTCCAGGTCAGCACAATGCCCTGCACAGAAAAGGAATAAAGCTATAGGAAAAGGACATTGCATGTTTTGAAACTTGCTTTTGCAGGCCTCAGAGAGTGAGACGTGCACTATAGTACTGACCTCAAAGGACTCACAAAATTGTGATGATGAACTATACCCTGCTACCACGCACCATTTACAGGCATTTAGAGGCAGGCTGACATTATTCTACTTTTCGTACTGTCAATAAGTCCCATGATAACACCAAAACCAAAGTGTAAGTCTGTCTCTCAGTACTTTATGACTTAACGGTTTAAAAGGACTCAGAGTGAGCCAGCTCTTTTCGAGCACACGCAGTGAAAGATTTCTGTCATGATGCTAATTGTGCTTGGCGTAGTTTTACCACCAGGGCCTTTTGCAACTCTGTTCCAGAGACAGCCTGAAGTGTCTGAAAACCAACATCCTTCCAGCGCCTCTGTCCATCACCTTGGCAGAAACGCATCACATCTCAATCTCTCTCCGCCGCGGTAGTCTGCTCGCCATCGGTTCACCCCGGCCTCGCTGCTTATGCTGAGGGCACGAGGAAAATATGAAAGAGACAATCAAACGCGAGGCATCAGAGCTGTCACTGGTGCCTGCAGAATGCAAAGTGTTATCAGAAATACGGCTGAACCTGATCCTCTGGTGCTCTGTCCTTCCCACAGGCAAAGTTATCCTTTCAACTCACTGTGGCTTTCAGTAACACGCAAACAAAAAAATAACGCCGGCGTCGTCAACTACCGAGATGGCGACATCCGAATACTGCTATTGGTGTGATATCTAATACCTGTGATGAGAAAAACTGCTAAGAGGAGAGAAATACAGGACCAAAAGCTGATAAAATAATGTATATGATTGTGTTTTTGCGTCTCTACAGCCCGGTATTTTTATCCTTGTTAATGTCACTTCATAGAAGCATCCAATAATGTGACAAGCGAGTGAGCCGAAGTTGTTCACAGTGCGGCAGGCCTATAGCCTCTTTGAAACGCTGAACACAGTGGCACTATTGTAACAATAAGGGGAGGTGTGAGGATGTGCAGAGAGAATACTCAGAAGCCCCACTGTCGCTACAGATGAAAGGACCCCACCAAGCCAAATCACTTTATCAGCCCAAACAGCCTCTCTTATTGTGGGATGCCTCTCAGACGTTGGGTGCTGAGATGTCACACCGCTAATTGAGAGTCACAACAAGGGCCCTTGTTTGGCCTGCTCCACCGATTGTGTACAGCTACTGTAATCACCACAATAATTTGGCTCCCCGAAACATCAAATGGCGGCGTGGAAGCTGCAGGAATTTGCATTGCACCCTTTGATCTGCGAGATTTAAACAAAGCAAGCCCCCAATCTGCGAAGAGCGTGAAGGTTACCATGTCCGCCCTCCCTTGTCTGCCTGTCATTCCTGTTCCTGTCTAAGCCACCTCTATTGCCATTATTATTTTGGCTACAAAAGCAACAGAGCAATAAAAATCATGCATTAAAGACAAATATAACCCAGGGTTGACCAAGGGGCTTGTTTATCTATTACACACAAATGGAGACAGACATCCTTTTGGCAACATACCAGCAACAGTCTAAAAGTCCATGTACACTATTTCACAAGAGTGAGAAAGTCGATGTGAATATTTAAGCCTCAACGCATTAGCTGACTGAGGATAAAGTTACATGTATATATTCTTGTGTGGGTAAAGTTGGATTTAAACATTTTCACAATACAACAAGCTTTTGACTAATCTACAGTCATGCTAGTGGCTTTAGGAGGCTGTATTTTGGCACAGCAGTGTTTTAATGTAATGCATGCATTAGCATCAGCATGCTACCATGCTCACAATGACAATGCTAACATGCTGAGGTTAAGCACTTATCATGTTTAGCATGTTCACTATCTTAGTTTGCTCCTCTGAAGCTGTTGGTTTTGTCATTAGATAGGTAGGTTTTAGAGTTATACTACTTAAAATTGTGACCTGATGATGACACTAAAATGTCAGGAGATCACCAAAGTAATCAATCATCAATTCATAAATAGTTGTTTAGACATGTCACAAAGAACCACAAATGTGTTTGTGATGGCACTGGAGGAAAAGTGAGGGGAACCCTAAAGTCAGTTGGATTCATACATATTCATACAATTTTTTAATGACTAAGTGAGATAAAGCATCCAACAAAACTAAATCAGCATCTTCAAGTATTATTTTATCACCATGGTTACCGTTTTTTCCTTCATGGCATAACATATTTTTCAACCTCAATTTTAAGCACAACACCTCATTTACGCAGATAAACTCCATCTACATGTTGCCTCATCTACATTCCTTATCGGTTTCCCGACCAGCTAAACCCACCGAGGAGGAACACTTGACACTGATTTCACATCATTGTCTGTGAGCGACCTCATCCTTTCTCTTTTTCCTCTGTGGCCCCCTCAGTGAGATCTGTAAGCTCACTCAGCCATGCGTACTGACGTCTAATCAACAGCAATTAACCCTGGCCTCATTCACGGGCCACGGAGCGAGGAGATAATGAAGACACCACAGTGTTTTTTTAAATTTTTTTTTCACACCCTTGCTTCTGTCCCTCATGGCTGACTGACAATGGAATGTGATTGGCCGACTCGGGAAAAGAGGACCCTCAATATTGCCGTGGCTGCTGGGTCAGCGCTGGCGAGACTGTAATGTAGGAAATAAGATACTGTACAAAGTGGCAGGCTGTTTTGATTTTCAGAGCGGATTTTGTGTAGCATAAGATGTTATAGACATGGGGGGGGATAGGAGCCAAAGCTGCTGATGTGTGACAGACCTTGTTTTGGGTGTTTTAATTCCATTTCTCATTCCTTGTTGCCGAGATAATGGAGTTCCTGCCCAATGCATCCGCTGCATCTTTGGTCTCGCTCCAATCTCACTGCAAGACTGAAGGCCGACCTAGACAACAAATAGTCACAAGACACATTCACACAGTGTTGTGGTCTTTTGTTTGAGACAAAGGTATTTTGCATAACAGAGCTAGCTTGCAGATCTCAGATGAAGTTTTGGAAACCACCTTGTAATCTTAAGCAGAAGGACGATTCAAGTGTCAGTCAATCTCCCCTGTGAAAAGCAGACAGGCTGGTTGGAGCCTTCGATGCAAAAATAGCATGGGAGATAGAGGACACCCCTGCTCAACCCCCACAACTGACCTTTGAAGAAAAATGTCTACATCAAATACCCTGAATTATCTATTCAAATGCCTGGAAACAATCTTTAGACAATGACACATCAATCAAATGCTCCCTGAACCGGGCATGGTTGTTTATATAAACGCTGTCCATCTGGGGGAGAGATCTCAGCAATGTTACATCTCTTTTTCTGCGGGGAGATGGCAGAAAAAAGAAAGAAGGAAGTTCATAGAAAAACTTAAAATTCTGCCTTTTTTTTTTGCTCCTCTCCTTCTTTTTTTCTCAAATCCCAGCGTGAATGTGTCGGCGAGCTCGTGGTATGCACCAAGATGAAAAGTAGAGGCCATCCCTTTGAAATCCTCCTCAAGTCAAAATTACCATTTCATTTCAACTCCAGCCAGGAAACGGAGAGCGGGGCCACTGCTAACTGCTTTGGGCATATCGTTATTTATTGTGTGTAAACTTTGGAGGAACATTGTTGCCTGGGAAAATGTGTTGTGTGGGTGGTGGAAGTGAGCAGTTGGAGCAACCACAAAGGGAGAGATCAGGCCTATTTTCTCTGTAGGAGGAACACATAAAAGTGAAAATAATGCCCATTATTACAGAAAAACAACATAAGACTTCTTTGCTCATAATTTTCTAACAGCCAAGAAGTTACCACTGAAGCTAAACAACCAACCAGTTGACCCTATTTAGGTAACTGCATTATCATTTTTCTGCTCTTCTAATTAGTAAGCTTTCTGTGTTAAGTGGGCCATTATCTGAGTTGGAACTAACGGCTTTTTCCATAATGGTCACATTAAGTCAGTCATGTTGTTTTATTTAGTTGGCTTTATTTACCTCTCCACGGCAGGGGTTAGCATTACCAGAACTGGATGCAGTAGTACATACAGAAACCTGTGCTTTTAAGTCTAGGACAGCAACTAGAAATCAAATTATTTTCAAATACATGTCCTAAATTCGAGCCAGATAAATGATCAGGAACAAGGTATCTTTCCAAATTTTTCCTATCTTCTTATTCTGAGATCAGTAGTAAGTTATTGTTAGACAAGATAGATAGATAGATAGATAGATAGATAGATAGATAGATAGATAGATAGATAGATAGATAGATAGATAGATAGATAGATAGATAGATAGATAGATAGATAGTATCACTTTAAAGCTGCACTAATCAACATTTTTGTATAAATGACAATAATGACTATAAGTGACTAAATGAATGGATGGGGTTGCTCACACATACAAACCCCTACAGCCTCAGCACCCATCAGCAGTAAGACAAAATTAGCAATTAGCTGGTGAACATATATTTTGTTGTTGACATGAATTGCAAACTTAGCTACCACGAGAGTGGTATTTGATTTTTCATGTGGACGGAAATTGAAATCGAGCTATTGCTAATGTTGCTCTGTGGCTGTGTAAATTGGCAGTTGTAAGCTAACATGTTGGCTTTCATTTTTACAAGGCGATATGACAACAATACATGTTTCCAGCTTGATCTGCTGCCTTCTAGTGGTCAACAGAATCAATGAATGCAGCATTAAGGTTTGGATGATTCATCACTTTTATAATTACTGTTCACACAGGTTTCACAGCAAATCAGCAGTTGCCGAGCAGTTTGGCAGCTAGCATTGTGCTGCTTTAGCATAGAGTTAGTGTAAGAAAACAGAGATGCATGACCTGTATTAGAATTACATTTTCTCACCTTGTTCTCTTCAGGTCAACCACAGATAAAACATGTCCAGAAATGAACACATTCTGCATGTCAGTTAACATTAAGAAGGACTGCATCATTCATCCAGTAATTGTGTTATTCTCCACACATGTGATGGCTGTTATCATAGTGTTTAATAGAATTAAGACCACAAGGAGAGGGTGTGGACAGAGCCCAGTTGATTCATGACCAGCGAGGAAGCAGCAGGACTTTGTTGAACGTGTTCTAGTCTAACAAAAAAGTACATCTAATCCTAAACATATGGCTGAAGCTGTGGAATCCTGTGTGACAGCATGCAGAGTGTGGAAAAATACTGCTGTTGTCTTTTTTTTCTCTCCCAAAACGTTACGTCTGCTCCTTTACGTCCTGGATGTTTCAGACATTTCGACGTTACAAAAACCTTTTTATAAGTTGAAGAGTGTGCCATGTAACTTTTTTTTTTTTTTAAATGACCTGATGTTTGTTACAAAAAGCAGCAAAATGCAGAGTGTTTGGTTGATCTCCTGAAAGACCTCGCAAGGCATGATAAAGAGAAAGACTGGTATGTCCAAACAACATGAACCCAGGGACTCATACGGCTGTATGGGTGTATACTGCGTGTTCTTATGTCAATATATTGCAACTTCCCCAACTCTAACACAGATGAAAACTGTATTGGAAATTTATGAGCAAGGTTCTGACAGAGGGTTGTTTTTTGACGTGCGCTGTGAGCAAAGAAGGTTCTCACTATGGTCTTTTCACATCACTTGTTACAATTTAATGAAGTGAATCACAATTGGTCTGTAATTCAAGAGTCTAACAATCCTGTTCTGACTCAGTAACATCATATTGGCTGTCCTCAGAGAAATTCTGCAAACGTGTCAGTTGAAGGAGTTGAAAAGCAAGCTGGGTGTTGCATATATATTTGGACTACGAGGGCTTGTTCATTTGTTTTATCTATCCCACTTTTTGTGTCCTCCACCTCAATTTATTTGTACTGGCCTCAGAGACATTTGACTTGGCTGTAGCACTTATATATTTAAACAAGGGCTGTTGAGGGTAGAGGGAAGTGTTCGACTAAACTCTAGTCAAGTCTTCTCAAACATTTAAACATGAATCTGTCTGTGGGGCCAAGATGTTTACCTCAGCTGCTCTTTTCCCGCTGCACAGGCCGCCGGTCTCACTCGGATCTGACCTCTGGAACAGCAAAGTAGAACATGGAAAGTCAGAGAAGAAGAGTGTGTAAAAAGGAACAAAAACAGGGCAGTTGCAGGAGATAAACAAACCAGCTGAGAGAAACACAAGCGCAAGAAAAAGACAGATGGAGAAAAGAAAAAAGGAGTCAATCACACAAGGGTAGATCATCTTACAGGAAGCACACACTCTGATACTTTAGCCGCTGACCTCTCGTACACAGGAGTGGGGGTGGAGGCGACATGGGCCCCATCTGCATGGCTTGTCCCTGGATATGTGGCCATGTGCAGCAACTGGCCCCACGCCAGCGCCCAACGCCCCTTTGTGGTGGCCAGAGTGGCCGGTTGGGGTCTGCCTTTGATCCCGGGCCAAGTATTCATCTCTAAAGGAAGAGGAAGAGCAAAAAAAAAAAAAAGAAAAGATAAACAGAAAAAAAAAGCTCTCAACCTCTGCTGCCAATTATTGGAAAAACATCAAGGTCTTTTCTGTCTGTGTAAAGAGAAAGAAGAGAAAAGAGGGAAGGGGAGGTAGAAGGAGAGATAGCCGTTTGATGGCTTGGCTCGGTGTTAGTAGGAGGATTGTGGTGAGTCGAGGTGAGGCGAGGCAGAAGCTGACCTGCAGGAGGTGATTACAGGTGGAGAGAGGTATTTGTCTGGCTGCTAAGACTCTTTCGTTTTTTGCCGTTTTCTTTTTTCCCCCCACATCCTCTTTTTTTATCTTTACCTCTTCCACTATCTCCCTCAGACTCCCTCTCTTCCTCTTGTTGTTGCCAACCTTATCTGTGCCTGTCTTTCCTTTACTGCTGCGTGTTGTTGAAGCAGTTCACAAGGACAAATAAAGGTCATTTCTTTGTCTCTATTGAGGTGGATCTGTCTCTGTCCATCTGTCTGCTGCATCTTTCCGTCTCACACACATTCTATGTATATATATATATATATATATATATATATATATATATATATATATATATATATATATATATATATATATATATATATATATATATATATATATATATATTTATATATATATAGTGTCAGTCACCAAAGCAAAGCAGGAAGTGACCGTGAATGGCAGCCTGTATAGTGAAGAAGCATGTCAGACAGATGATGAGTACGTCATGACAACAAACAGAGGAGAGGATTACAGTGTTGTCAGTAAGCAAGGCACATTTTAAAGCCCGTGACGAGCCGAAATAATCGCATAAATGATGCAGGTTACACTTCCACAGTAACTCTAACTTGGCCTAACAGGCTCAAGGCTCTTTCTTTTATTCATTTTTTTATTCAGGCGAGAATCTGGCTCTGTGTACAGTACATGGTCTTTTTCAGAGCAAGTTCTGCTTCACATCACAAGTCAAAGCACAATCACTCATCATAACTACACTCTTTTACTACTGGCTATATAGGATCAAATACCGGGTTAAATGACTTGTTTGGTGTAGATTTTGTTACGGGTGAGGAGAACATTATTCTAGTTACAACCTTTGAACCTTTTTAGGCTCTTATATATGTAGTTTTGCCATAATTTCTATTGCTGAGATTCAGGTACATGGCAACATCGACGATGTGGCAAGAAATGATCAGACTGAGACCAAATTAACAGTTGGGTAGCCAGACAATCTGAACTACAGCCTGATAAATGTTTGAGGCACAAAAATGATGAAGGAATTCTTTCAATTTGATCTTTAAAGAACTGTGACCACAATATGTATTGAGCATGACATTTTACAGTTGAAATATTGAGTTTACAGTGCTCTAATGCACTGTGTTATAACTTGGTTTATGTTACTGCAATCAGATGAACATTCATATGTATATACTAATTTCAGCCGAGTAATTTTAAAATTTTTTGGAAGTAAAAAAAGAATGCAAAGTTGGCAATAAATCTATGTTGCACAGGGAAACTGCACAGGGAGAGGAACAGTAGAAAAGCTGAAGCCTGCCCTGCAGGGTGTTTACACTACACAGTTTGGGTAATAATTTGACTCTTCATCTTTCTTTGAAATAAGTTTGGATAACCTCAGCGTGTGTTTAAAACCTGTCTGATCGTCTTACCGCTCGTCTTTCTAGACCTGTGGTACTTTAAGCGATGTCCTGTTCCCACATCTCATCAATTAACTTGGTGAATGTGCATTTTTATTCATGGAATTGGCCAAATTACAAAAATAAGAACAAAGTTGTAATAAACTGCAATTATCCCAGAGCTATTTCATCTGAGCAAAGAAAGAGGGGAGGTTGAAAGATTTCAGAACAGTGGTAAGATGTCCATACATACAGTATACAGTATGTACTGTATATGTAGGACACACAGAGACCCATACCCGGCTTGTGGTCAGGCATTTGGTACAAGGGGCCGAACACTGTTCATATGCATCACTTTCCTTCTCTCCTCTGCCTTCGTCCTTGTGGACAAAGAAACAGAGCAGACAATAGCACATGCATTGATCACCAAGGACGAGTTACTATCGCTCTCTCTCTCCCTCAGCCTCTCCCTCTCTCTCTCTCCCTCTCTCTGTAATTTTCCTTTCATGGCTGTTTTTCCTGCTGTCTCCCGAGACCTTCTCAGTCGACGAGAGAAAGCACAAACTGAACATTCAAACACCCCCCAGCCCTTTAAACACTTGTCATTTGTCCTTTGTACAAATCATGGCGAGAGTTGCTATAGAGACTGCTCTTTTTCATTTTTTCACCAATTCTTGTTTCATTAAGTTTGCTGGTGAGACAGAGCGAAAGAGCGAAAGGAAAACAGACAGCGAGAGAGAAAACCAGAGTCAATTATGAGTATGGGGGAATGATCAAAAACGAGCCGTTTAAAAATCCAATTTGCCACGGGGGTGTAAGATGAGAGATGAGTGAAGGACAGTCAATGTACTGTGGATCTCTGTGGACATATTGACCAACATACAGTATTTTTTTCTGAGAGAAGACAGATGAAAGGGATGAGAGTTTGCTTGGCTCTGTAGTCCACATTTTAATCATGATGGATGAATATTTTTTTCTGTAATTAGGCTGTGAGCATTTTCTTTGCGGCATGTTCTCGCTCTGTTTGTGTCACGTAAGTATCTCTTTCCTGTGTGATGTTTCTGCACCTTTTTTTTGTTCATTGTTTAAGTTTATGTTCTGTGTATGAATGCCTGTGTGAGTGCGTGTTCATTAGACTCCCAGTACCTGCGCCCAGCCATGGGCATTTAATTCTGCGAGTCGGCAGAGGCATTATCACACACTACCATCACTAATCCCCATGGAATGAAACACCGACACTTTGATGTCTGCCAAAGAACACTGCTGTAGTATTTGGAGGCAAGACCGTGCATCACGTACAAACCATAATTAACAATCTATAGCTGGACTGGAGCCAGGCAGAGGATTGGAGGTGCAAGGAGGGCAGGAGAAGAGAGAGAAAACGGAGAGTGAAAGACACTGGTGGTATGGAGCCAGAGGCAGGATGGTACAGCTTGAAATGATCTGCTATATATATATATATGTGTGTGTGTGTGTGTGTGTGTGTGTAAATGTACATACATGGGGGCTGAGATCAGTAGTGTTAAGTTAAATTCTGAGGTACTTGTACTTTAATATTTCTAATTTATACTACTTTATATTGCTACAACTTTACTTACTAGTTACTTTGCTGATTCATAGTATTAATACAAAATTAAATCAACTAATAAATTATGGTGCATTATTTTGGATCAAGCTACTTACAAGCTGCAACCTTAGTGATTCTTACACCTTAATGCATCACTAATTATTAGGCATGTCCAGATCTGATCACGACATCGGAAATTGGGCCTGATCACGTTGTTTCAGACTTGAATCGGACGTTACCTCCCGATCAGGACTCAGGATATAATTGTATATATATGTGTATATAGATGTGCTTTGCAAACACTGTGGCACTTTTATTTTTGTATAGGTTTACATGCCTGCCGGGTATTTTAAGTTGAGGTGCTATTTGTTTTTTTTATATTTACTGTTGCACTAAAGTCCAAAAGTGAAAAATTTATTTATTATTTATTAGTTATTTATTACTTGATAGTTCAAACTACCTCACAGAAGTGCTCTGTTTGTTAACAGAGTTGTTGAATGTTAAAATAAGGTGAATTAAATAAAAAATAAGGAACATCCTGGATCTGTTTTTACGCTCTTCTTTATTCTTTTTTTAAGTATTATAGAAGTATCGGATCAGGACTCGGTATCGGTAGATACTCAAAATCAAATGACTCGGACTCGAGGGCAAAAAAACCTGATCAGAACATCCCTACTAATTATAATCCATCAATATTATAGGTATGATACTGAAATGTGCCCTTCTGCATAACAAGTACTAACTTTTATTTATCTAAAAGATCTGAGCACTTCTTCCACCGCTGTCTGAGGTAGCTCGAAGACATACCATCAGTCCCTACTGATGTGGAAGTGTTTCTTCAGTGATCAATGCTGGACTCACACTGACACAAACACATGCTGTAACAACCATGTTGTTGTCTCAGTAACAACCTGCCCGGAGCTCAAAGAAAACAGGACGGTGAAGTAAGTCCTGGACAACAAAATGAAGCTGAGCGGCCGGTGGGTAGAACACAAACCCCTGGACTTTTTTTTTTTTGTACTTGACGAGGACACAGAATGAAAAATTCAAGCCCTCCAACGCCGACTGGCACTGAGAAAAATTACCTCAAACACACATACAAAGCAAGATTCCTCATGCCACCTACACACATTCTGGTGAGAAAATGATATCACTGCGTGCCAGTGTTCATCACAACACGCGTGAGTGCGTGCGTGTACACACACACACACACAGACACACACATCATAATACATACACCTCGTGTAAGAGGATAAAATACCGAAAAACCAAGACTTTCATCAAAGCAAGTGAGAGAGGATGTCAGAGATTTTTTCTAAAGATGAAAGCGAGGGATATTCTCTCATTTCGGCTCATCTCTCCCTGTCTCTCTTTCAAAATCCTTGAAGTATCATCCATGTTTCTACGACAAAGAGAGAGAAAGAGAGAGAGAGAACGGGGGGTAAAAGTTATTTACGTCCCACGCTGTGTTATGTGGTCTGTCACTTCTAATTTTCTCCCAGGGCTGTCCAACTGGAAGACTTCAGTCAACTCTCTCCAAGCCTGTATTTGCTGAGGTAATTACAAAGTGACAGCTTCAAATCCTCTGCCACACACACACATACACACACACACACATGCAGCCAAATATGGGTAAATATGGGAATATGGGTATGTGGCCTTTCAGATTCTGAGCTCAGTTACATAAAACCTGAGATGTGCATGTCTCATTTCATTCAATCAACAGCTAACATAACTGCATAGATGACCTTTTGATGTTCCAGAGTGCACTCAACAGAAATCCCCCCAAAAAAGTATTCAATGATTAATGATCCTGATAATAATATAACATGGGGATGAAAAGTGAGTACAATGTCAATGAAGGAAAAGGCATTTCTGATGGCTATCTGCATTCCCCATAAAGCATATGTGGGATGCAAACACACACACACACTCACATACACACAAACACGTCCACCTCCCATATTCACTTAGAGGTGATTGTAAAAACATCTTTGATCTTTTTTTCCCCTTTCTTCTTGAAGGAGACGCATTGCCTGTATGCATAATCCATGACAGACATA
This sequence comes from Lepomis macrochirus, assembly GCA_024633595.2. Taxonomy (NCBI): domain Eukaryota; kingdom Metazoa; phylum Chordata; class Actinopteri; order Centrarchiformes; family Centrarchidae; genus Lepomis; species Lepomis macrochirus. Next base: position 6,486,091 of record JALXJV020000003.1, read on the forward strand.
ATGTGATTTGGTAGTATCTCTAAATGGCAGGGAAAACCAGCTGACAGAAATTAATAAGTTACCGCAATGAAGGAACTGGAGGAGGAGGGGTTGGGAGGAGATGGTGGAGGTGGTGGGCTAACCTGGCAGCGACACACACAGATCATCAAATTATCTTTTGAGGCATATCGTCATGGTAAAAGTCGCACGCACGCGGAGCTCAACCTGCCCTATCTGCAGCTGCACACCACGCCGGTCTGTCGTCCCACTTTGGATCGTTACTCCAAAAAATGGGGATGGTGGAAGTCACAGGCTTGATGTTCTGAACAGGCTGGATACCTGTGGGGACCTCTGTGCCTCGCTTCTGTCGCTCCTATACCAGGAGGGCTTCTGTTTGACACTCTGAGCTCAGCGTGAGGCCTCATGATTGAATGGGAGTGTTCATTTCTGTATGGACACCGTGAGCCGCCCATAGGTTCTCAGACTGTTTGCACTTCAGTGTCAGAGTCATGTAAAGGTTGGAACATGCTCAAATAAAGTTCTTTGTATGATGTGTCATTTAAATACATCTAAATAGAAAAGTGACATAGGTAGAGATGTTGCCTCCCATACAAATTATTGTAGAGGTCGTCCACTAATTGCAGTGTTGGTGGTTCATTCCCCATCTGTCCAGGAGTTGAAGCATCTCCTACAAGTTACCCCAAATTGCTCCTGATGGTCACCTTGCTGCCATCAGTGTGTCAAGTGTGTGTGTGTGTGTGTGTGTGTGAGAGTGAATGAGCAAAGAATTTCTATATAAATGCATTTACTGTTATAGCTGTTACAAACAGCCACGCTCAGAAGCGGGGGCGAAAAGGCTGCCATATGTTTGCACACAAAAAAACGTGACAAAAGTAGTTGTGTAAAGAATGAACACTGTTTGACAGTCAAGGTCTGAAATGAATGTTTTTCACTGCCTGCCACAGGCAAGTATCTCTTCTTGTCTGCCAAACAAATTGGAATAGTTTTCATTATTTTACATGAATGTTCAATACATACACAAAAACATTACATGATGATTTCCATGTAAAAGGGACCCATGTATTTCAGTACATGACAATCACTCTATCTTACTTAGCAACTAGGCTTTTCAAAAGTTACCAACAGATGACAAGGAACATGAAGTTCACCACATCATACCGTCAATGCAAAATCCACAGTTCAGCCACCGATGAATGGGTCCTTCTCTCACTTCAAATATCCGCAAGAGTCCATGTCTCCTGATCATCCTCTGGATCAAACAAAAAAAGTATTCAGTTTTAATACAAAAGTTGGCCAATTAAAATAAAACCAAGTGATGCGTCTTGACACCAGAGTACCCTCCTGTAGTTGGGCCGGTGCTGCTGGTAACCAGCTGGTATGTGTTGTGTGTGACGCAAGCCTGCTCATAGAGCACCACAATACACTAACTTTACTACATGTGTCTTTCTGTTGTGCATTCCCTGGCCTGATGATTTTATAGTACAAATGTTAGAAGAAAATCTATTATTGCAATGTAATCACTGCAATTAGTGGATTTATTCATGAAGTAAATACCCACATGACTTTCACTTTGAACTTTGACCAAAAAAACTGTCTTGATAGAGCTGACCTGAAGTAGCCTATAAACTGCTCCACAACAGAGTCAGTCGCTGGACCGGAGTGGACTTTTGACAAGCATATTTCCATAGATTAAATGTGTTACCTCACTGTCCTGCTAGCCACTGAGAGTGCAAGTAGTTACTACATCACCAAGCTTCCAACACCGCCTATTTCACAAAGATGAGTGGCTTTTGGTGTTCTACTTTCTGTTCTGACTAGAGCACTAAATCCAGAAGTAGTTCATCTACTAATGTAGCAATATGAATGTTTTTTTTAAAACTTATCCAAGTCTACCTGAACAAGGCTGTCTCAGATCAGTTCCTGTCAGACTGTGGAACAATCTGTCTACGGTCACAATGTAATCCACAACATCATCAGTGGCTCGGTGTCATTTCTTTGCAAGCCATCCGGATGGGTACACTCTTATCAGTCATGCTCATGTGGCTCCGCAGACTCCAACATTGTTCTCAATTTTCCCTGCAAAGGCCAACTTTGTTTCCTGGCAACAGTGGTAAACAGCTGCACTTTGATGGGGAAAGCATTACGTAAATGTACCACGATTCAGAACAACAGTAAACAAGTGTGAAAACAGAGCAGCGTGGTTACAGGGAGGGGGGGGGCGGGCGCAGTGGCTCTGGTGTGTACAGCATGTGTGGGCACATTTGCATGCATGCACACTTTATCAGCAAATGTGTGCAACGTATACATCCGCATGCGTGTGCGTGTAGGACACACATGCACGAGTCACAACATCTGGATTTGCACACAGATTTTCAAGGTGGCAGTGTTGTTCATGTCCACTGGGGGGAAGTGGGCCAGATGTGGCTTTATGCTGTTGGCTTGGATATGTTTGTGGGAGCATGAAAGAGCGATAGGCAGACGGAGAGAGGGATGGAAAGCAGAAAGAGAGAGAGGGAGGGAGGTATGTCATGCTCGCCAAAGCACTCAGCAAGACTCTGATTTATTTGGCAACTGCTAGATGGTGGTCTGAGTACAAGAGGCCACCTACACCAGTGTCTGACCTCCGACCCGCTTAAACTTCTGAAATGAAGTCAGCTGTCCTTGCTAAATCTACACCCAGACAGGAGGGATGAGCTGCACACACTCGTACAAACATACCCACAAACACTCAAGACACACTTTGCATTTAGGCCACAGCAAACACACGCACAGGCGTGCACGTCCCCAACCACAAACATGTGAATGCAACACATGGACATAATATGCTGTGGTTTTAAAGTCCCTGCAAACTGTGATTCAAATTGTGCATTTCTCAATAACATTAAATATGCTTGACTAAAGCAAAAATGAATAAAATGTCCTCAGTCATTATTTATTAAGAGCTTAAAACTTAAAAAACCTAAAACTCAATCAGCACTGTGTGGGTGTGGTTTCATCAGACTGAAATGACGGTGCGGGCAACATGAACAAAACAACACGGCACTGACTGGTACGCAGAAGTATGTGGTTTCACCTTTTTCCAAATGAGCCCCACCCTGTTCAACTCAGTGAAGAAAGCAAAGACAAAATCACAAATATGTCACACAAATGTCATGAATAACCAAAGCTATTCTAACATGTGCTCCTATTGCAGTGATTCTATTGCTCATGTTATGAAGCAGATTGAGAAAATAGGTTTTCAGGGCCTTTAAAAACTTAGTTTACCCACATTATGTAAAAACAGAAAACTTATTTTCTCACCAACTCTGGTAGTATTCAGCCACGGTGACAGTTTTGGTTTTATTTGGACAGGTTTTAAGACATACAGTATGTCGCTGAGATTGATGCATCCGGTACAAAGATGTGAGGTCATTTTTCAGTTAAAAATTCAACAGGAGCTTGTTTTTTCTTCCAGAAGAAGTATGCCTGTTACTCACAGAAGGCAATGTCAACACATTGCTCCTGATCACATTCAGGCGTACACGGTTTCTGATGAGACAAGCTGCAGGTGAATTTTTCAAATGTAAAGTTTCAGTACTCACACCTCAAACAAAAGTGCCCTGATCAAGTCAGACACTTCAAAACCTGGATAAATAAAACAAAAACGATCTGCGTGGGTAGATATCGAGAGGTGGAGAAGGGAGAAAATATGTAAAAATTGTAATTTGGGTGAAATGTGTTTTAGGTCCTGTCCTACTTTTATCCTCCATCCCTCATTCTCCCCTTTCCCCATACAGATGGCTCTGGGCTGTGACCTTGCACACACAGACTCATAAGCGCACACTCACACATCCATCTGCTTGCACTTAGACCGGCAAAACTCTCGTTCTCTCTCTCACCCCCCTCTCTCCCCACTTCTCATCTTTTCCTCCCTTTGTCGTCCCTATTGTTGTTTCCATGCCTTTGAAACTTAAAAATATCCCACCCCGATTGTGTTCTGTACATTTTGTTACCATGGTGATTGCCATGTAGAGCAAGTAAAATGAGTTTGTGTGTCTTCGTGTGTGTACGCATGTATAATGTGTGTTTGTGTGCCAGTAGCCACGCTATCAGCCAAGCACAGAGTCTAAAGCTATTTTCTAAAGAAAAAACAATAAAAGGAGAAACACCCACAATCCCCTTCCTTTGGTTTCTCTTCCCCTTTTTTCTCTACTTCTCATCTTTCTCATTCTCCATCTTTTTTTCCTGGTCCTCCTCACTCTCCTTCATCCCTATCTTTCTCTACTGCCCCATTCCTTTCTCTCTCTCTTGCCCCTCCATGTTCCAGCCCCTCCCTCTCTGCACCAGCCTTCAAACGCCCTCCATCACCCTGCTGCACCCCATGGCAACAGCTGAGACAGGGAGCGAGGAGGAGAAAGACTGAGGGAGACTGACAAGAGGTGTCTTAGAAGGTCTTGTGGGAGTTGTACTGTATGTGGTAGTGATACTAAGCGAATGGCCGGCCTAATCGGGCCGGCACATTGCAGCCCACTGACAACAGCAGCATCACAACATCAAGGTATCAGCTTACGCCTCATCATCACCAGTGGGCTAAGAAGCCAACACACATCACACTGTGGAGCTGGATTTAATGAGGCCTCTGCATGTGTGTGTTGCAGTCTGTTATTCTTGCTCTAATTTCTGGCCTTTTCTGCGTGTTTATTTGTGTGCCGGTGTGTTTGGGATGAACGGGGATTCATATTTTCTGCTTTGATGACATCTCTGCGTGAAACATGTGCACTTGTATCTATCTGGCATCGCTTTTGCCCACATGCCTCAGTCAATCCGTACACACATTCGGTGATGGATAGATATTTCAATTTGTGTGTATTCTTGTGTATCATCAAATTAGATTCATATTATTCTGCCATATGATGTTTTCTCCTGTTGTTGTGTACATGTAATTATGCACACATGCAGTTCTCTGTGTGTTTGTGTATGTTTAAAGGCATGCAAGAGTTCATTCCCGCTGATCAAGGGAGCAATAGGCTCTTTTAATCCAGGGGTGGTCCCCATGTGCATCCACCACCCTGGGCTGATCAAGGGCAGAGCAGCAAGGGAGGAGCAGCCAAAAAAGGCCTGGTGGGTTTGTCTGACTGAGTCAGCTTGTAGAAAAAGTGGATTTCAACAGCCTATTACACTTAGGCAGGGATTACCGAAACCACAGAATGATATTGATTGATTCATTTTTCCTGGGTTTCAGCCTGTTAGGTGATATTATACACCCTCAGGGAGTTATTTGAGACAGATAACAAAGTGCTGAAACAGAGAGAGAGGCATCCGCCAAAATACAGGCAGGATCTGATGTTACTGCCCTATGGTGCAAATGCCTATGTAGACACCTGGCTTAGGTGGTTAATTACAACTTGGGTCTCATTTTTGTAGTTTGGGACATATTTTTTGTCGGCTATTACATTGTGCTCACAAAAGTAGCTTTATGAGATCTAGGAATATGGCGACATCGCTACAAAAGTCTAACAGGGCATAAAACAGTGGTGGGAATAGACCTGTAAACAACCCGACAGTTAAAACATCGTTATCTGGAGCTTAATCTGAAATTTGAACTGTGAGAAATATTTACAATAGACAGTTTGATAAATTCCCTGTTAGCCCTAATATTCCGCTTCAAATAAGTTCAATTTGGGTCACCTGTGATGTAAATCTGTAAGACTGTTGTGTTTCTCTCTTGGCTGAACGTATTTTTAGTGATGTCACCGATTAAGCTGGTGAGTGCGATCTTATTAGTGTGAGCGCAGCTTTAAGAGGAAAGGCCGGACAATGTGGGAAACAACAGTGGCCGTACCTTTTTTTTCACGTATTTAAAGAGAGAAATCCAGGTACCCGACTGTAGAAGGGTAGAGGGGTGTCTGCAGTCGCATTTAAGACAGTGGATGGTGTGTGTGTTCCGATAAGCCTCTTCCAGGAAGTCCCGTGTTTCCTTGGTTAGTAATTACCTCTCCTGGAGACTGACCAGAGCGAGAAATAAATCTAGACGTGTGTGGACTGGATAATGGGAGATCTAGAGGGATGATGGCTTTAGCTAGTGGTAGAGGTGACGCACACACATACATAAACATGCACTCACATACACTTAGAAACACTATCTACCCTACAATAAGCAGCGAAACAGGGATTTGAGATGGGAGCTTTCTCCTTAGCTAACTGATAAACTCCTGTTAGCAAGTCCTGCAGCCAAATAAAGTCTCCAGTCTATTTCAGGTGATTACACCTCATTCTCTGCTTCCCTAATACTGATCACTTCTGCCTCTCCCTCCTCCACCTTTCCAATCCCTTCAAACAAACTTGTTTTAATGAAAATACATTCCTGAGTTTGGCGGATTTAGTGGATTTTCCTCCCACTCTCATCTTTTTTTCTCTGTCCAGGATTTTGGTTAGGGGTGGGGGGGGGGGTGCTCAAGCTCCAGCTGGAGCAGCAGTGGCAGCACCCCATTTTAAGAAGTGCTGACGCCAGAGCGCTAAGCATTTCTGTGTGCATTCAAGGAAAGAGGAATGCATCTCCAGCCGGCTTAGAGATAGGCAGAAAGAGGGGTGAAGGCAGGTAGAAAGGATGGGGGAGAGACAGAGAGAGATATAATGAAAGGAAAAAGAGGGTGACAGAGAGGAGGAAATTAAGAACAGAAAGGCAAGAGGAACGAAGGAAGGAAGTCATGCAAAGTATTGTATCTTCATCACTTGAGGAATCCCCTGTTTTCAATACCAAGATAACAGCAGACTACTGAATCCTATTTCTGGACACTGGTATTGAGCATAAAGCTGGTTTATCTTTTTCTGCTTAATGTGGATTCTGAGCTCGGATCATTGCATGCATGTAGGGTGACAGGTCACATTTTTTTGTCATGAATTATTGGTTGTTCCATCAAAGCAAAGAATAAAAAAAAGATTTTTAATTTTGCTTTGGAATGCTCTGCTGAAAGCGTGAGCGTGTAAAAAGTGAAATTCACTTTTGTTGAGTTATGCATATCATGCAGAATATATCACAGTTTTTCAAACTCGCACAAAGGGGTGACATATGGCGATAAAATGGTGGGGGCCGGATCAACCCACAGACATTCCCATACCACAATAATCCACAGCAGATGATGCCTGACACACACATGTGCTCCATGAGGACAGTGGCTTTGATGGAAACCATCACGGCCACACAGCCATAATCATTATTTCCTGCACACTAATTTACCGCACATCCATCTGTGATGTATTTATAATTACTGATATCACGGACTGTCAGTAAATCCTTCCTAAATATGCCCTAAATCCATGTGAATGCACCTTGTGGGTATTTTGATTCAAACTAAAAAGCAAACTAACTAAAAAAAACATCACATCATAAGCCAAATGGCAACAACATGCGTTCTAGTCGCTCAATGTGAAGAGTGACAGTAGTTATGGAAACAGTGACACGTCGGGCCAAACCACAGACACACAGTCCCTCACCATCTACAAACGCCACAGCATCCAACTGTCCATCCATCCAGCGCAAGCACTGGCACATGCCAAATTCTCCTTCACAGGGTTCGACATGTCAAAGTGTTGACCTCCTACGCAGCGGAGAGCAGCGGTGGAATCCCTTTCCAAGGATTGTTGAGGTAAGCCTGACAGGCCAGAAGTCTGTCAGCAACCACCGGCAAGAAGATAAGACAGGGGGGAGTGGCCACTGATGAGATTGGTCCCACTAACTGAAAGGAAAAGGTTCAGGAAAAGGGGAATACTGTGGAATCAATATTTCAAATCACTAAAGAGCCACATGTTTAAAAGAGTCACTTACATACAGTATATGCTTCACACACAAACTTGCAATGAGTCCTATTGGGGCTTGGTGATTGTACACATGGGAAAGGAGAGGACACTGAGCATCACTTGGTGTCCCTCACTGTCGACTGCGTTCCATAGCGTCTGCTCAGAGAGTGAAGAGTCCACCGCTTCTCCAGCTGTCCCTTGTCATCCTCCAGCGTCCTTGACTCTCCACTTCAGGCAGCTCCCGGACCCCACAGGAGCCCTGGGCGCTGCCAGCTGAGCCACCTTTGTCGACAGCTCTTTCCCAAGGCAGGCCGTCGACGCATCGCTTTGTACCCTGGAACAGACAGGAAGAACACATCACCCCTGAAGATAAGCACGGGAACATTTCATCATAGGGAGCACAGGTGACAACGGCGGTCGAAGACAGGTAGATATATTCTATTATTCACAGCCCAGCAAGGGCGTCAGATCTCCCTGGCGATCGCTACAGAGGCTGGTGTCAGAGGTGACATCAAAAAGACAAGGGCTCGGTGACAGCCACAGACTACACCACTGTTGAGGTAATTCCCAGGTGCCCCGCCAAGGGTGCCTACTCTGGAGGCACAAGTGGGATCAGGGAAGGTCACCTGGCAACACAGGTCAAAGCTTTGATCCAATCAGAGGAAAATCTAGTAGGGAAGGGGCTTCATGAGTGAGGGGTAGAGGGAACTGGTTGGCTGTCATTTTGGATTTCAGAGGCAAAACATGGAGGCAGGCAGCAGCAGCAGCAGCAGCAGCACTGTCATTATTTAATACACAGCTCGCTTTCGACTAAAACACACGGTGGAAACAAAAAAGGACCCATGATAACTGTTATTATTAAGCTGCATATTTTATGAGGCCCCTCCCGATTAGAAAGTCAATTGCCGGTTATGTATTCACGCAGGCAGGGAAAAGGCACTGAGAGAGTGACCCTCAAGCTTGACCTCACACGCTTTGAACTTTTTCTCCTCAGCCCCCCCCCTTCCCCCCCCTGCCTCTCTCTTCCTCTCTCTCTCCCTCTCTTTCTGCGTGCACTTGGTCCCCAGGAATGAATGCTTTGATTCGGGCCGTCCAGCTGCATAAGTAAACCACATTACATTTTAGGAATGTAAATAGCAGAAAGTGCTTTTGTGAAAAATTCATTGGATGCTCCCGGCTGGACCACATAATTATTTAGAGAGCATATTTAAATACCTCTTATGATTATGGAGGAATGCACGCAATTTCCCTTTCACTGTCCTAACCGGTCATTTGGTCTGGAGATAGGAGGTCACAGAGACAAAGTGGGAAACTATAGATATGCTGTGCGCCATCGCAATGAACCGCGGCGAGGGAGGTGATCTGTTCAAGGGTTCCAACTGCTCTTTGGACGCCAAACAAGAGCCAGTGTCCCTTACTGAAGTATCATGTACATCCACAGATCACCCGACGAGTGGTCCAGCCTGACACAGCCGCACATGCTATGATATCATTGCAAATTGAAAACCATTCGTCAGGGCTTTAAGACACAATTTGTCAGGACTGTCAGCAGAATGCAGCGTCATCCCCCTCATGGGCCAAACAGACACGTTAAGCTGGAAAACATACACGAGTTAGTGCATGTCAAATACGATTCGAGACAAGATAACTCTGATACACGCATGATACGCTGAGCTGCGTATATTTTCTCAAAGATCAAGTGTATACTTTACACTGAGCACCACATCTGCCATGTGTAGAAGCATGGCTGAGCTCAGATCGACTTCCATCACCTCCTCCTCTCTGCGAACTTCACACAGGCAAGGCTGACTTCCTGTCTGTCTGGAAGATTGCCTGTCTCAGGGGGAAGGGGACATGTCTCTGGAATGACAGAACTGCTCTGTGTGTGTGTGTGTGTGTGTGTGTGTGTGTGTGTGTGTGTGTGTGTGTGCACTTGTCTATCTACAGTAAAACGTAACACAATGATTCTGCTCTGCCAAATACAACCACATTCAAACATCAAGCTGAATCTCTTCTCATGTCCTTCTCATGTCCTCTACCATATACTCTGATGTTATGCAGATGCAGACTAGCAAAGGTACAGATCCCCCAACCCCCCACCCCCACCATGATCAAATGCAACAATACTGACAACCAAACGTCCCCTCAGCCAACACACAACATCCCCAAAGGTAGGCTGATATGATATGAGTGAATATGTGGATAGCTGTGATCTCTTCCTCTGTCAAACATCAGTGTCGTCTCCCAAGACAAGAGATTGGTGACAAGACACGAAAACACACTCAAACAATAAACGGTGTTACTGAGGATGTGATTGAGGAATAATAATTAATGACGAGCATGCAGTAGGATAAAGATTCTCTGTAAAGACTAGCCTGCTGTCCCCCAAGGGACAGAATGGGGCTTCAATTAACTGACAGTCGGGCGTATTAGAATTTCTATCATGGGCCTTGGTGGGCTAGTGAGATGCAGGACTACAATGCTTTGAAAACCAGTGTGGTTTCCCCATCAAACACGTCCTCTAGGTCCTTTGATCTGCTGGGTGGTATGTGTCCTTGGAGATACGTGTCTACGTCCTCAAAGCTCTTTCTTGCCAGCACCTCATTTCCCTGCACTGAGTATTAGTGCTACAGCATCAGCAGGCACAGCTGCATTCATTCTCAGACAACAGAAAAGCACATCCACATCATGTGACACCAGGTGATTTTAAACATGCATGATAAAAACACTAGTGATTTGTGTGTGTATATGTGTATGTGTGTGTGTGTGTGTGTGCGTGCGTGTGCGTGTGCGTGTGCGTGTGCACAGCAAGAGCACCTCATGACTGAACATCCAGCAGCTGCATGTACGTGTTTTTGACTGCAGAATCTTCATTGGAGTCAATATTTCCTGTTCAGGTAGCCAGTTCTTTGAGCTTTGCTAATACCAACTTAGGTTCAACTAAACTGACCCCAAATATGCTTCCATCCATGATGCAGTCCAGAGGTATCCCAGCATGGTAAGAGCTGATAAGTTATGATGGTGCCAAATAAACTCAAGATACAAATGGATGGCATAGCTATATCACCACACTCTACTTAAAAAAATCTCCAGAATGTCAAAATATATGAGAGGACTAAGAGGATAAATAACAAAATTACTTTGTGATTGTTCACATTCCAATACACAACATCGAGCAACTATTACATGCTTGTATTTTTTATGTTAAACCTATGTTAGACCTGTTACAATCAACTATAAAGTATCAGAAGTCATTAGGGTGGGAGTCACCAGAGGCCCCACGATACGATATTATCACGATATTTATTTTGCAATTCGATTTTATTGCAATTTTAAATATGTTGAGATATATTGCAATTTATTACCTTTATCTAACTACAAGTTAGGTCCCTAAAGTCAAACTTTGTCAAAATCTGTTTATCTAAAAAGATACATTTCTCTGTTTGTTCATATCACTTCTATGTGGTCCTGTTAAGTTTTCTAAAAAAAAGCAATAGATTTTATTATTCTAGTACCAAAAAGTTAGAAGTGCAATTTAAATAATAAAATATCGATACTTGGCGTCCGTGTATCGATACAGTATTGCCATGGCAAATATCACGATACTATGCTGTCTCGATTTTTCCCCCCACCCCTAGGGGTCATAGCTTATGCGGCAACAGCCAAGCACCCTCTTTGCCTCTGCCAGAAACCCCCCACATGATCACTGACGTCAGCAAGTGTTCTCACCAGCCGGCTCTCTGTTGAACTGCTGGGTCAGTTTCCTGTTAGGCCCTGACACAATATGCATGAATGCCCCATCTTGCAGCGTTACCTCCCTGTGAAGTGGTGTTCAGGTTACATTCCTCCTAGCTAAAGCCCATGGCCCTCCCCAGCCACAGCAGATCTGTAAACTGTTTACACTTCACTTCCCACACCTGGAAGAGGGCCAAGGCAAACCTGGAACGAGGCCCACAAGAAGGATCCAACAGATAGGCCCTTAGATTTCAGCAGGAGTGGAGTGATTGTGTCCTGGGCTGGAGTGGAGTATTGACTCACCACAAACACCACCCCAATCTTTTTCTCTCTCCTAAAGGGAGCGTAGAAGAGGAAATTTGAACCGAAACAGATCCATGTGTTCAACAGTCTGCTGGCCCACAAAACTAAGACACAGTGTGCTCTCATCACATAAATATCTCCTCACATTAAGCCTTCTTATAATCTTCTTTGCTGATGTACAGTGACTAAACACAGCTTAGACGTTTCATTGATGTTTACTGTTTTATATCTATTTGGATGCTTCAAAATATAAAATGCATGGGTCATGTTTGTATATGATGGATATCTGAATGTGATTAACATTTCCTTGAAATCACAGTAGCAAATCTGCCACTGATGCACAGGCGCTCCGGGGTACGTCACTGCTTGAGTCCCAGTGGGGATCTCAACTTGTGCTTAAGCCACACACCACTTCTGCCATGTCAGCTTTCATGCACGCTACACCTCATGTTAATGTAAAAGTCCAATCCCTGACATATTCTGCAAGCGTGATGTAAGTCTAAGACAGAAAGAAATCCTCCATTCCCCTGGTACTCACAGTGAAGCTCTTAGAACGAAGAAAACAGGCAACTGAAAGAATGAGGGAGGACCTGTACTTTACTTTATGTACTTTACGATTTGAAGAAAAAACTGAATCACTTAGTGGGGCAGGGGGCCTGAGAGATAGGATACAGATATGCAGATATACACTGCAGGCAAACACATAAATAGAAACTAAATTATGGAAAGACAATATGCAAAGTGTGCCATGTGAAAAATAATTATGATGTTTGATCATTATATTTACTACAGAAATTATGAGAGAGATATGCACTGGTAGGAGGGGTTGGGAAATTACAAAGACCTACATTTTGTGTTATACTGTCCAATAAAGCCTCCATGTAGAGAGACATGCTTATTTATATAAGTTTTCTATGAAACATGCACCAAGCAGCAAGGGGAGGGGGCAACATCCAAATGCAGAGAAATGCAGAGTGTCTCAAAGTCCTGCTATTTAATACAACAAAAATGGAAAAAAATCTGTCAACTACATTTACAGTACAAGCCTGGCCCAGCCTATTAATTGCCCCTGTGTCCAATTTGCTGTCTTCTTTGTAAGTGACTGTGGCAAAGAAAGGCATTTTCTATGGCTGGAATTAGGGGAGGATGAGAGAGGATACATGGAGACAGAGAGCAAAAGAGAGCGAGAGTAAACCCATAGCTCCAAACTAGCATGTCCTGCAGTGACATGTATATTGAATACCAATCAGAGGCATGGGGCTTGCCAGCCCCAGCGCAGCACTCATTTCCAATGCACACACTGTAGCTCAATCAGTAGGGCCCTGGTGCATAAAAAGGGATCGCTTGCCTGGCTCTCTGAATATTAGCTAATGCCACATTTGCAAGTCTTCAAGAGCAAAGGGAGAGTGGGTGAATGGGGGCAAAGAGAGAGATGGGGGAGATATGGAGGGTTGGAGAAACAGAGGGATGTGAGGAAGGGAAGATAAAGACAGATAGAGGGTGATAGCAAGAGAAGGAGGAGAGAAACAGTAAAAAACTGTGAATTCTGTTTGGGACTGTAGAAAAAAAACACAGATTATTTCTTGCAACAAGGAAAGCTGTGAATGGCTTTGTAGTGCACAACTGATGGAAGTGATGCCTGGATGGGGATTATGCTCTTTTCATCATAAAGCCCCATCTGGTATACTAGCAAGACCACGTCTGTCCAGGCCTCTCGCCCTTTAAAGCGCCGGCTTGGGTTACACATCAATCCAGTCCAATTGCAGCTGTGCCGGGAAAATAAGGCAGACCAATTTCTGCACATACGTGGCGAAGCACACGCTAACGTGCGCGCCCATACACACAAAGGCACGCTCATCAATTGGAAAAAAATGTGTGTACACATGCAAATAGACAGATGGATGAACAAGGAGGCAGACTGAAGGAAAGACAGACAGAGACACACACATATACACCCTTGCCCCCCATACGCAAAGTCCCACAGAAACAATGGTAGAACACAAAAAGGACAGCTCTGTTTTTGAAGCATGCCTATTTCTAACTTGAAAGAGCCAACCATAATTAAAACCAATGGGCAGCAATGCGAGATAAATGAATAGCAGAACGTTCACCAGACCCCTCCTCATCTTTTAACTAAACCACTGGTCCGGTGTCTGACAGATGTTTGAGCCTTATTTGATGTGTGCATGTGTATGCCCGTGTGTTTTTGTGTGTGTGTGTGTGTGTGTGTATTTCTAGTCTAGTCTAGTCTTTGTCTCCACACTGACTGGCAGGACTTCATCATTTGTCATTTCCTTATACTCTTTCTTTGGAGATCCATGATGGCTGCTTACATACATAAACCCATCATGGGCTCATATGTTTATAAGAACCAGATTTGCGTTTCCTACAGTGGCTGCATGTGCAACACGTACAGTCACATGGTAAAGAAATGTTCGAGTAAGATATGCTCTACTCCATTACAGGACAGCGCTTGGTCTGATGATGCCATACCCACTGTAGAGTTAGGGTATCTACTATCGAGGGATCTAATTAAAATGCATATATATATACAGTATGTTGAGTCTTTTATCATCCGAATATCTTCCAACAAATTTCTTTAGGCTGCTGGTGCATAAAACCTTACATGTGTTTTGGGAATACATGAATTGGAATCATTAAATATTCACACACTTAGATTAGCAATTAGCGTATTTCACAATAAATTAATATGATGTTCGTAGCTGAAAACTAAAGTAAATCATTAAAATGGTTTCACAGCTTAACACAGCTGACAATGATGAAGATGGATTTAAATCGCACAACACCACCAAATCGTCTTTTTTACATACCAATTCTTTAAAGGAGATGAGATTTGACGGATGGGGAACATTTCTCCTGCAGATGTACAATTACTCATTTTAGAAAAAAGTCATCTGCCTTTCAGCCACAAATGATATTAGATGGCACACATTAACTTGAAGGACGTGATTCACTTGCTAATTCTCCTGTCTAAATTGGCTGGGGAGGACGGTTCTTCATCTATAGACCGTGTCATCCTCACATTGGGCCTCATCACTGGAAGAAAGGCCCACCATCATTATCTCATCATCTGTCTATTCCCAGCCGTTCCTAGACCAATAGGATATGAACAAAGAGGATAATATTACAACTGGATAAAGATAAATGGAACTCAATTTCACTGGAATTAAAGCAAGCTTTTCATTTGAAAAAAAAAGAAACGATAATAAGGAATTCAATTTGATTTGTTTGGCATTAAAGGTAGTGTGGGCTCTGCTTTGACTATTCTGGATGAAGAAATTAGTGTAGCTTCTCTGTGCCCTCAAAATAATGAACAATGGAGTCAGAGAAACAGAGAGCGGTTGAGATATGGAGGGAGGTAACATGATGACTCTATTGAAAATTGTGCTGTTTACAAATTGGTGGGTCTCAGCTGTTTTCCGAGACTTCAGCCTCCAGGTGCATTTGTCTGCCTGTTTGTCTGTCTCTTGCTTTATTGTAGTGCTTCTTTCAATGCCGGACCTTCAGTTGTATCCGGACAGCCCAAATGACAACGCTGCGGGCAAGAGAGAGGTAGTTGACGGGAGAGGAGTGAATAAAAGGAGCCCAAATCAGCGCTCCCCCGCCTCCTCGCCTTTCCCCTCCTCCCTTGTCAGCCGGTCTGGACAGCCCCGGGGAGATCAAACCTGTTTGTAATCCTGCTCTTCCTCTTCATGTCTGTGTGTGTACAACCTGACCACATTGCTGCTGTACACTCTCACACAGCTCTGTCTGTGGTCCACGTCTCTCTTTATTAAACCAGATGTAGCAAGGTGGGGAAGAAATGGGATGCATTCATTGTCCTTGGCTGACAGCTTTTCACAGAGACAGCTACACCACGCTAGTTTTTCCACACTGCACTGACAAGCGATGGGCAATTAATTTGCACCAACCACCCCCCCCTTCTTCACATGGTCATAATAGACATTTGCAGCCTGAGTGAACGGCGAAGTGTGTGCTGCATGACTGTCATCAGATGGTTTGTTCTAGTTCTGGTTCCTTCTTGGGAGGAATGCAGGCTGACTGTCAGGAATGGCATTTTCCTCTGTAGGCCTTGTTTCTTTTTCGTCCATTCTCGGGTTCTTTTCAAATGCAGTAATTTGCGGAAGGGGACCCCTGCCATAGATCACAGGATCTGGATCTGTGGGATTGGTGGGCAGGGGGAACGGCCTTTGGGCTGCAACCCTGGAACTTCTTCAATGAAAACCGTATGGCTTTTAATGGGCAAACTCTGGGTGGTCCAATCAAGCTCAAGATGACATTTAGTGACACATGTGTCTTTGGAGATTGATTTCAGTCCATGAAACATCAGCTTATTATTATTATATCCCTCTTTCTAATGGTGTTTCTAATTGTGACTTATCTGGGCGACAGCGGCAGTTGATTGCATAATGCCATAAACAAATTCCAAGCAGGTTGCGTTGGGTTTCCCAAGGGCCTTTGTGGCTTCTTTGACATCTTCATCAAGCCAGCACAGTTACAGCACTTTGGATCTTTGTAAAAAGGGACTTGTAAGAACAAGAATCTATTAAACGCTAAAGTCAATTAAAGGAATAATCCTGCATGTAAACATTCATGTTTAAACCACACCATTCACAGTGAACACAATGCTCTTAACATGTTCCTGAACCTCAAGGTCAGAAAGTAAACAGGATGATGCAGAGTTCACCACATCTGACCCCAGTCACCAAAATGTTACTAATGTGCATCACAAGAACAGCAATCATCTCAGTTCAGTGGTTTTCTTGCTACAAACCCTCTCACCCTGCAACCATCTGATATCACTGTCCACAGACTCTGCAGAACATTTGTGGTGTATAGTTTCAAAGCAATGGGAAAACCCCCTCCTTCCAACTTAGAATTGAGCGTGAATTAGCAACTTTTCACTGCGTTTGCTGATTTTACATGTAAATCTTGAGCAAAATGAAATCCACTGCGATTGTCAATGAATGCAGTGAGGCTCATAATGGGAGATGTTAGGCATGGATGCATATGCATAGTACGAAATAAAGCCTTAACACATATATAATTCATATGTAGTCCAGTAACACAATAAAAACAATACTGTCAACTTCTAACAAAAAGTCTGTGTTATACTGAGTTAATTCTCAAGGTTACTATCAGCAGCTAATTCAACTATTTCCTTGTTGGCTGCCATTACCTTGGACTGTAGCTGACTTGGGGTTGCATGAAGGTTAAACAAGTAAAGCATGTTTTCCCTGGGCTCTTGGCAGTGCTGATTGCCATCGCAAATTACATAATAGTCCAGCAATCAACTTGCAGTGATGAGCTGCTTTTGGCATCTTTGCCTGAATCCAGCTTCACATTTTTAAGCTGAAAAATACAATATCCGCTCAGGCCAAACAGCTTCGATATCTTACACCGAACTGGCCGACTAGGCCTTATATCAAATCCGTGTTTGTAAGGTGAGATAATGTTCACTTGGTTGGGTTGGATTAAAAATGCTGAGATTGTGGAAAAGAGACATCCTGTCAGTGTCTTACACTGAGTCTTGTATCACTGTAACTAGAAACAGACTTTCAGACTCAACTGAATTCATTGGTTTCACTATGAAATCAGAAATGAGGCCTTATGCGACTTTATGTTGATAACAGGACTGATTGACATACTATTGCCATGTAATATACTTAATACTGCTAATAATTAATAAAAAATAATCTTATGCTGTATCTCATTGTTAGTGGGTACAATATCCATACCCAAAAGAATAACCATCATTGCATACAACATTTTGTCAGTTTTCACAGATTTCATTTCTCTGCAGTGTGAAATCAGTAATCTATCACCCATATGACCCATAAACTGGTATGCGACAACAACATTGGCAGTTTTTTGCAGCTTTGCAAAATGTCATCCCAGCATGAAATATAGTTTTACATTATAAAATGGAACTGGTCTTTAAATTAACATAAACTAGTGGTTCACCATTGTTTTGACCAACACAATGACCCCTAAGCCATCCCGCTGGGCTGATCATCTCACCGTGGAGTCTTTTGCACAAATGTCCAACTAAAGAGAACATTTCAAAAAGAAAAAACATGCTGATATCCAGCCAAGAGCTAATAAAGGTGGTTTTGCCATGCTGACAACATACATTTCATTCTCAAGTTTGAAGAGTCAAACACAAACTCTATTGGGGGTCAGTCTGTCGAATGGAGTCCCACAGAGACCCCATGATAGAGGGACTGGTGCTAAGAGAGGGAGGGGTAAGAATAGGGTAAGAGGTTTGGTGCTCAAATTAACTGCTAAAAAAATGTATCCAAAACATAATCATCTTATAAACAGGTGAGCATTTGAAAAAAAAATGTAGACAGATACAATTCAATAGGTTGAAATAATCCTTAAGAGGACGATGACCATAATGGCTACCTGCAGTGCTTGGAAAAAACCCAGTGCGCCCCCACCAAGCCCTCCATCTTTCATAGAGCTACAAACAGCCCCAGCTTTTCCTCTGGTCAGCCAGCAGCAAAACAAAAAGAAAAATCCTCCCCTGGGTTTGAAATAAAAGGCCTAAATGAAACTAACGCCAGCAGAGTTTTTCGTTCACTTTGCTACCTGCAGTTTCTGCATATTAGCCTCTTCTACTCCTGTTCCACCTCCAACAAGAAATGAATACAACTATACCTATTAAGTTAGTGCTACATAAAATTTCCCCTCTTTTCACATAATTTCCCTTGCTTTTTGTTGTGGTTATTGTGGCTGGTGCAGATTTGTAAAAACCACCTGCAGGAGTGATTTCCCAATTTGGTAAAGTGCACCTGAAGCTGTCCGATAGCAACAACCAACATCCCGAAACACCATAAAAGCCATATTAATGGTGATATTCAATAAATGCATGCCAACAGTGAAAATAAATAATGCATTAATACTTTGTATTGATAGCAGCAAAGAATCGCAGCTCCAACAGCATCAGACATGATGGAGACCCCCTACCTGGCAGCCCCTGTATCCACGACCCCCGCTGTTTGTGTTTTGTCGAACCATGGCAGCCCATTGACAGCCTCCCCCAGATTGCCAATTTCCCGTTGGTGGTCCAAGATTTCGCCTGTCCTTTCTCAGCATTGTGCAACTGGAATAGGTGCGTCCTCCCCTGTTCACGCTGCGGTTGTAGCTCCACGATCTGATTGGACAGCGTTATGCGAGACTTCATCAGGAGAACATCCCTGTCGTCATGACAATTTGCCAATATCCCAACAGGGGTGTGTTTGTGGGAGGGTGGGGTGGCGGGGCATGGTTGCTTTCTTGCCTCCGACTGGAAGACGACAATGATTCATTTTACATCATCGTTACCTCACTGCCCGCTTCCCCCTTGTCAGTCCTAGCGGGCTAAGCTAATCTGTCCAGTTTGCGATCTCGGAGAATGTATGGGACACTGCTACAATCTGTGAGTCTGCAACCAGCTGCCCCATCAGGGTTTCTTAGCCCAATGTCTCGCACCACAGGATGCCAAATCAGCTTAAACCTTAAATGGCCATAATCACTATTCCGTCACATGAGATTCAGGACGGTGATCACAAATACAAAGAGGGACATCTAACTCTAACAAAAAAGTTTGCTCTTCAAATGTCTTTAGCCAATGCTGCATATTATCAAGTTCCATCGATAAAAAAAAGCTTAAGGGGACTGCAGTTTTGTCAGTGTATTTGAAACCATGGTAACTCAAGAGAAACTTTAGAGAAAGACACTTTAACTTTCTATCTTCAATTGGCCTTTGTCATTGTAACCAACACCTCTCACCCACATCCCTCCCATGAAAATCTAAGGACAACTTATGCTACACTAAAAAGACTATTGTACCAGTTTATCATTCTGCTAACTCAGCATACAGTTTAGTTCAAAGAAAGAAAACTAAATCCCACAGAATTAGGCTGGAACAGAGCAAAAAAGATCAACAAAGGACGGAAAGAAAAGTGAAAAGATGGAGAAAGTGAGAGGAAAGTAAAAGCAAGGCATTATCTTGTTGTCAGCCATGCTATCAGCGGCACAAACAGATGAATGTTTGGCGTGTGAGACACCTGCTGTGCTGCTAGCCTGTTAGCCGACGATTAGCTCAGAGCAGGCGGCTGGTTCCCAGGGTTCTTTCCCAGTTACCTCCTGCAGAGCTGGAGACGTTGACCTTGGCCAGTGCTGGAGCTCTCCTCCCCTGCTAGGAGTGAATGGCGGGCTGGGACTGAGGGCCCTAGCCTCCGCGCTCCTTTGATTGCTAATCCCCCAAACATTGTGCACCACCCGGCACCCTACCTGGTCTTCTAGCTGGAGGCGGCTTGGTGATGGCCATTGAAAGCAGGTGATGAATGGGGTATAGCTGCTGGAAGCCAGGCTCCCTGGGTAGCAGAGGAGCTCTGCAGGCCTACAAAGCTGCTTAAAACAGTCCAGTGTGTTTCTCATCTGTTTTGGTGGATTTCAGAAGAAAAAAGCATGGCCCCGCTTAGTCCTTGTTATTCTAAGTCTTGATGAGTAGACAGCATTTTCCAAAAATAGCCATTTTAAACAATTATTGGGTATTCACAAAATGTAAACAATGTCTCTCACAACCCTTGGAAGGGCCAACAGATGTACAAAAACTATTACGTGGAAGAACGGAAACACAAAAGCTGACTACTGAAAAAAATCACAATACTACTGCTAACCAGAAACCGGCAAAAATTGATCAATCGTAGCTTGGGAGAGTACATGGACCTCTTAAAGCGATAGCATCCTTTTTTTTCATGACCACCGCCCAGCATGGGTTAGCCTATGAGCGTAAACCCGTGTCAACGTAGTGGTAGTGTTACAGTCCTTAGCCTTTTAATCTGTGTGTAAAGTCACTGATAGTGCTTTGACCAATTCGATGGTGACAAGTGCTGGATATGTACGGAAACTCCAGATGGCATAGATAAAGAAGCGATTTCCCATGAAAACTTTTCAAAAATATTCCTCAGGACAGACAAACAAAAGCTAGATATTGTATATAATTCACCATGACAAACAGAAGGCGCCAGTACAATAACACTTCTCACAGGGCAATGGCAGTAACACTCGATTCTGCCAATTCAGATTTTCGCCCCAGTGACATGGAATCCCAAATCGTTCGCTCATTTCGGAGGCGGCGGCAAATAAAATGAAAAAAAAAAAAAAGCGCGATGCCACAGAGTGAAAAAAGTGCAAACACAAACCTTCTCATTGTAACGTCAGCAGCATGTTCAGGAGAGACTGCTGGATGCCAGACTCTTAAGGGGACCGGAGCTGAATTCAATGCCTCTTGTCAGGGAAGCTTGATGTGATTATCGCCCCCTGCTAGGGCAGGGATAGTGAAGTTGTCTGGTGCTGGCAATGACGCTCAAACAGCACTGCGGGATGCCCTCTCGCTGTCCCCACTCCAGGAACATCGCTCCGGACGCAACAGGGGGTGGGAAGCATCCACCATCTTTGCCAAAGAGCCTGTGTGTACATGTGGCTGGTTGTGTGCATGTGCGCATGTGTGAATTCACGGTGTGTCGACATTATTTTTCTGTAGTTCCTCAGTGCCGTTTCTGCCGATGCTATAGGAGCAAATGGGGTTGTTGAGACAAGATGGGCCCCTTTATTGTCCCAGAAACTTGTGTTTAAGGTCAAGGTGCTGCTGACTGGCCACTTATGGGTTTATTACTTTTTAATGCATTACGCCTCAGTGTGAAGCAATTTTAAGGTGTTCCCTAGAGTGTGTACATATTTGTGTTTGCCTGTAAGTGAATAAAAATCATTGTTTGGTCTGCCTAAGGAATATTCCCTTCCCCCTTCTCTCCACTGAGGAGTCCGCCGCTCCCGGCTTATATCGACAGACCCGCTGCTGACTATTGATCTATGAATTTGTACAATATGATAATAACAATATGTCTTTTTCAGCAGGGGGATTGTGATGTGTCTGTTTAATATTTTTTTTCATCTCGTGTGTGTGTTTTAGATGCTTGTGCAGCAGCAGTCATACCAACAGAGAATGCATCTAAACTTTGTGCGACTTTGTACTGAAAACCTGAGTCTTTTCTATACGCTGCATTATTTCTAGTACTGTAACGTATGTGCAAACACCACTCTAGGTTACAAAAGAATTACATTTGACTTGAAAGTACGAGAGTAGTATGAGTACAATGCATAAATTAAAGAGAGAGTAATAAAGTCCCCAGGATAATGAAACTCTATCCCAAGGACATTTATGCACAGCTGGCACAAAAAACAGGCTGTGCAGTATGTGACACAGTGACATACATGTCAGATCTGCATTTCTACATGCTTTGACCACCCAGGCACGAGATCACGAGAGCACTGCCTTTTGGGTTATCAGGGCATTTCGGTAGATTTCCCCACATTGTACCACTCAGCCCACCCCCCAACCCCCCACCCTTGCTTCCAGTGCTGTCCCCCTTGAGGCAATAGGGGCAAAATAAGACTTCAAAGCAACTCCAAAATAGTCCTGACACAAACTCATTTGCTCATGTTACATGAAGGGGGCTGGCAGCCTCGCTAGACTGCTCTGACTCTGGAATGTCTCAGCCTCCTACTCTGCGCTACCTCATAACAAGCGGTGGTGACGGGATGCCATTTTGACAGAGCGATTATGGACAGTCTGACATAGACTTAAAAGGAGCCAGATGGGGGGAGAATTTACAAGGGCCTATCTGTGGGTCATGCTGGGCTCAGATGAGATGAGGAAATGGGAGCTCATTTAAGGGGACGCTATTAGCAGTGAAGGACCACAAATGACTGCAGCTTGAAACTATATTAAGATGAAGCGGCGGCGGGAGGGATAGCCTGCACATTCAGCTGTTAAACTAAGTCTGACCACAAAACATGCTAGGTTTAGAAGAGTAGTGTTTGTACTAAAACATAGGTTAAAGGGTCAATTCATAAGAAAAACACATTTTTTCACTTACCTCTAGTGGTAGTTGTGGTTTTATGGGCCCAGGTTTTGAGATATCTGCTTGTAAAATTTTTCACTGCGCAAAAATAATGGACAGGAATGGAATTCCATTTGTGCTGCTTAACAGGAAGTAGCTCCTGTAAAATCTGTTGACAGCTAGCTTTGTAGATTATCTACAGTAATTAGGAAATTGTGTTATTTTGTTCTGAGAAGCACAAATTAAGTTAAATTCCTCTCCATATGAAACCCCCAAAGTACAGAAAGATTATACTCAAATTCTAATTATTATAATTTTATCTTGTGCACACAAGAACTGAATCTTATCTGAACAAATTAAAAGAGTACTTCTCAAATTTATCATTTCAGTTATAATGTCAGACCACAAATTCTTCTTCACTGTCAAAATCTGGAGCGTGTTCCAGTATTTTGGTGGTGTTATCCTAGTGGCAGCTAATAGAGCCTGAAGTTGTGCTTAGTTACACACTGAACAATAAGAAACAAGAATAAGAGACTTGGTATTTTTATGTCATTATTATTGTATAATTCCTTCGGTTAAAGTCTGTTCAAAATTACAAAAATTATTCTAAAATGTACGTATGTTTGTGTCTGTGTGTGTGTGTGTGTGTGTCTGTGTGTGTGTGTGTGTGTGTGTGTGTGTGTGTGTGTGTGTCTGTGTGTGTGAACACATGGCCCAAAAAGCTGCACAGATTTACATGGCCCTGAACTTGACTTGGCTGAAATTCAATCAAGAATTTGACACACTTATTATTAAGAAATTATAAACTGGCTTCAGATCTGAAGTATAATTTGGAAGGAGACTACCCTCCCTGGACCTCTTCCCATCAAAGGGACTTCTTCATTTAAAAGTTTCTAAATGATTTTACTCTTTACAATTTTTCCCCCTGCCAAGTCTGAGCAGCTGTAGCTGGTCCATTGTGCAGTGAAGGATAAGTCATATTCTGTCAGATGTGTTGGAATCTGCAGCTTGGAAAAGACGCCTACAGCATTATTTGGCCAACAGGTATCTAGCTTTTGCTAGGGATTCCCTCCTCTGATGGTGATTGGTTAATGCATTTTATCCAGGTCGTGTCTGTTGTATTGCGTGGTATACATGACTAACCACACAGGCGCTGATAACGCTTCGGATGGGATTTGAATAGGGCGTTCTTCCTTCAAAGAGACCATTTACCCCCAAACAATAGAACTGCTTTCTGCATATATTACACAGTCATCTGTATGATACTTCAATCTCAGAGCGAAATGAGGTAAGATAATTAATCAAGATTAGGTGATACTAATATTAGATAAGTCCAGGATGTAATATAGCTCATAATGAAAGTTGGAATGAACCTGGGCAAATTCATAAGATAATTATTGGTACAAGTGCTCAATCTGCTCAGAAAATTGATACCATCCCATTAGCATCAGCAGCACCTCCACCACTACCTCCTACACATAAACGGACCCCGATCTATGTACATTGCATGCCTGAGTTAGATGGAAAATACATTTGCAGAGTTATGATTCATAAAGCGAGAGTTCAGGAAATAATGAATGATGAATAAATGAATGTGGAAAAATTGAGTCTCGCAAATTGCAGTGGGGCAGAAGTAAGAATCTCCACATCACTCCACACTAAATATAGGCTCTATGAAAGGTATTGACTTTTTTATTGCTTGAGGATACATTGATTTTTCTCTTTGATTGTGTTTTCCACAGACACAGGAAGAGGAAAAGCAGCTTCAAACTGATGCACAGATAGCACAGACATTTCCACAAAGAAAGGATCCAAAAACAGATACCTGGCAGGACAGAGCAGCCAAGGACACGCGGTGAAAAGCTGCAGAGTTAGAGAGGAGTGACACAAACCTGTTGAGCGACTCTTCCTCCCTCCTGCTCGGCTGCTGGGAGGAGGACACTTGTGTCTCGCACAGAGTGGGTTTTGATCTTTTTGCATCGGCATCCGCTTCCTGCATCTACAAAGGCCATGAAAGAGAATGAGTAATTCATCTCTCTGTGTGCATGTGAGCGTGTATGTGCGTGTGTGTGTGTGTTTGGCTTGACCTATTTCTGCTGCAATGACATGAGGTTGGCATTTCAGCCTCACAAGTATGACTGCAGACACAGGTGTACCGCTGCATGAGGCGTTTGTTTTCCCCATGTTGAAAACAGTTCATGTGCATTTGAAAAGGCTAAATATGCGAATAACAGCACTTTAAAAATTTTTAGTGTGAATATTTATTAATTAAAGCTCCTGTGATTACGCGTGCCACTTTAGATAGGCCTGCTCCTCCATCACAAGTCCTGTTACACACAAATATGAAATGTTGGAGTGTTGCTGTTAACACTGCTTGTGGTATGGTCAGTGGAGATTTTTCTCACTCAGCAGGAGGCCCATTGTGCGTGTGGATTGTATGTGTTTCTATTTTTTTTTCATGTTTTCTTATTGTCTGTTTTTACAGCTCAAGAAAATACAAACAGATTTTAAAAAGAAAGAAAATACATTACCACATACAACCTCAGCAAAAAAAACAAACAAAAAGAGGGAGGATGGTTTAAAAGAAAAAAATAAGTATACATTATAATGCAGATTCATAAATAAAAGATGACTGTGAATTTGTACAAATATTTCATAATGGGTCGCAATTTCCTCTAAACAGTCAAGGAAAGGCCCCCAGACATCCAAAGCCCTTTTTTTGTGTTCCATTTGAACAGCACAAAGAATCCTATCTAACCATTTGTTAAAACAAGGACAATCTGATCATTTCTAGTTTAAAGGCCCATTTAAAGACGAGACAACGGCACCTCTGCAATCTAATACCCACATTTCAGCTTTTCGTTGCATCAAGCAAAGCACTGTGACGCCACACAGCGTGCTGCTCCCACGCCACTCACACACCGCTCCTGAGACAAGATCGAACGTTGGGCTCAGAGCGTCGCGAGCAGCCCAAATCACGTTGGGTTTGAGTAAAAATGAAAGTGTATAAAGGTTGGCTCTGATCATGTGCAACATTAATGGTAGTTGGCGGATATACAAAAAAGTCATTGTGACTGTCACTGTGAAGGACAGATTTGGATGTCTTATACTATGATTTGTTAACATTGGCTTCTGTTTTCATCGTCTGCAGTCTCACAGACTGCTGTGTCTGTGAAACTAATAATAGTCATAGGGTAGTACTGAATTAAAAGCACTGTCAACAGCAATCAAACGTACAGAGCACATTGAAAATCCATTGTTTTAATTAAACCATGTTTTACACCTCTGAAAAAGTTTAGCAATTCTCATTTTTTGTTTTTCCAATTTATAAGAGTTGTTAAAGGAGCTCCTGCATTGTCCCCAGGATCCCAAACAAAACTGGGGTAACGTTAGAAAGCCACCTCAGTGCTGGCCAATTATCACTAAATAAGGACAGGACAAAGCATTATTAAAATGACAATGTGAGTTATTTCACATCCATCACAAAATGGTGATCCTGAAAGATTTTTCCCAGTTTAGTTTTGGAGTAATGCATTCCATGGACAAGAAGTGTTATTAAAACCTGGATGATGAAGGATATAATGATTAATGATGGGCAGAAAGTTCCATATTCACGTTTTGGACCTCTCTTACATACACCCATGTGCACATGAAGCCAGCTCTTCACCTTGAGAAGAGGAAAGAGGAAGCCTCTATCAAAGCTTTGATGTGGGACTGGAGACTGAGGGAAGTTCAAAGGGCATGTCAAGGAAGAGAGAAACAGAGGGAATGAGCGAGAGATGAGGGGGATGACATGGGAAGACTCTCACCAGGCTTCTCCAGGGGATGGCAAGGAGACTCTTAATAAGGACACAAGCTAATGAGGTCCAGGGACATCCGATACACACAAATGATCTCAGCTGTTTTCTCTGTGCTGCTGATATTCCTATTTCACCATCAAGAGCAAAACGACATGTTACTCATGATCTTATAAAAAACAGGTTCTGGACTTCATATAAAGACCTCTAATAGGAAAAGCAGGGCCATGTGAGGAGTATGTTGTTGTTTACCAGCATGCAGTTTCCTTCATAGCACAATGTTATTCAAAACAGGATGCTTTTTGAAATAATTATGCAGGGATGTTTGCAATTTCATCTGGCCATACAAAAACAATCCCCCTTTGCAACCAGATGGAACATATCATTTCAGAAAGCTTAAGGATGGAAAATTCACTGTCCCACTTTCCCCTCCCTGTTATCACTGCAGTAAAAGTAGAAGATCTGCATACACGGTCAGGAAATGACGTTAGAGATGTCAGTAGGATTTTTTTTTCTTCTTTTTTGCACAGTAGAGAGGTTTGGCTCTGAGGTGCCACGCTGCATCACCAGCTCTGGTTGAAAACCTTAAAGTAGTGGATGATGTTGGTAATGATTGAGATTAAGTTGAGTGCGAGTTTCAGTTCACCACAAAGGATGGGGAATAATTTAAAGGAAAAAACATTCTTTTCTCCATATGATTCTGAAAAAGCCCACGGGGAAAAGGTGTGGGGTGCGAAACAACATTCCTACATGTAGCCCTCATTAAGCCGCGTGTAGAGGGAAAGACTGGTTTAGATTCATGGCCATTCCCAACCTCGGTTCAATTGGTGCATCTGAAAAGACCTTGTGATAGAAACAGCATGCCGCAGGAAATTGAATGCAGCTGCATCCCTGTTGTTTGTTTCAGTATTATTTTTTCCTTCTCTTTTTTTTCTGCTTTTTCACACTTTTTTTCAGGAAATGAGGTAGAAGAACTGAGACTTTTTAGCCCTTACCACCATGATGGCGGGTTAAAGTAAAGGTTTTCTGCATTGCTGTAAATCAGTGATGTTTTCATGGATCTGACTGGAAGGCTTCGTCTTCCCTCCCCCCATCTTGAGCCCTCTGTGGGATTTTTGCAGAATATCTTCGTCAGCCATTGCAGGGAAAACCAGGAATTTCACAATCGCAACAGTCTTTGGAAGTGGATGTCAGGCAAGCAGTCAATCATCAGTGCCTCAGTTTGATCTCAGTCTGAGGCAGCTTGACTAACACTGCTGACACATTTCCCCTTTGCTCCCAATATATCTCAGCCAGTTTTTCCCGTATCTGTATATCCTTCTAATGCTCTTTTCACTGGAAACAGATGATGCTTGTAGAATGGCACGGAGAAAAAAAATGTGCTAAAAAAAAGGACACGTCCAATTTGTTGTCTATTTTCAAATTGCCTTGTATTTTTAAAGTCCCTCTCCATTCAGCGTATTGTTGCTTTATTTGGACGTTTGACCTTCACTGTGCAGAATGATGTTTTTGTATTAATCTGTTGAAGGGGGAATGTTTCCCTGTGCCCAACTTATAAAGTACACCAACAGGCAGTTTTTGTAATATCACAACTAGTTCTGAGGCCAGTGGTGGTCCAATATGCAACTGACGGAAATCCGATGTGAAAACCTGAAGCCACCAGCAAACACTGAGAATGGGCTTGTCAGTGACGTAGAAGATACTTTGTGTCCAGTGGACGCAAACATTTGCATTTTCATAGATTCTGAATTTTTACTTAATTGAACCTTTTTGTGAAAAGAACATTTTAGAAGAAAATCACAGAATTTTTATGTCTTTTGCCTGAAGGGGAGCTTTTAAATTTGATTTGTCTCTTTCTGTTTAGATACACGTCTCAAGACGAAAATAAAGATGTTAAACACCATATATATTGTATTCAAAAGTTCACATAGATTCAGTTTGAGCGTTCAACATTACTTGACTTTTTACTCTTAAGTGGCTATCTGTCTCTGAAGGGCAGGTTCAGCCCAAGCAACAAACAAACAACACTTTCCCATTATTTAATAAAGGGATGTTTCCCCTTCAGTAAACTCCATCAGAGGCTAGACTGAAGGATGTGTTCATAATTAAATATTGAGTCTTGCGACTGTATACCACTGCATTAATAACAGTGCATGTTAAAATCGACCTCTCTGTGTACCCTCACAGTTGAGGCCTGGAACGTCTTCTTCCCCACCTGCTGCTGCTCCTCAGCTCCGCCACAGCCCAGCAGACACACTTGCTCCATGTGGTTTCACTGCTGCTCCTACCTGCTGAGTGAACAGCTGCCCACACTGCCTGTAAACCAGTTACTTCCCATCGACACTGCTACTTAACGCCAGCCCTGTGACTGCGGGTGCCATCACACCGAGCATGTCTGGAGTGGTTTATTTGAGCTTTTATTTTTGGACTCCAGTCTAGTTGAGTTGGAACAGTTGCTCTGAAATTCAGGTAAGCCTCAAGTGACCACATCGACACTGCGCCGTCTAAGTTCAACGGTGCAGCTTTGCAGTTTGTAGCTGAGCTGTCACGATAGAACAACGATTAAGTTTCCATTACACTGTAATCTGAATGATTCACTATTAAGGCAAATGAAGGGAACATGCCCTTTTTCAAAGATGCGATCATGTTTCAGGAAGGTCTAAAGCTAACGCCTCTATCATAAGAGTAAGAAAGGGGTTTACTGTGTTAAATGCGATTAATTCAGTTTGAACACTTCCTGAAGCTGTTTCCATCAGCAAACCACAGGGAGACTTTTATTGTGAAGCAACCACACACAAAAAAAGCCTTTGACACTAGAGACCCAGTTTAACTCTTGTTCTAGTAAAATGGCAGATTTTAGGCATTTCAGCACTTTCTTTGGGCTGATCAGATTGAACATTGCAAAGAGAAAAGAAGATGGAGCCACAACCGGTTAGATGAAGGCCTGCAGGTGCTTGCTTCACATGTAAATTAAAAACATATGAAAGCACTAAAGCACATTGATACTAACTACCAATGTGGTGAAAAAGCAGAAGCAGATATAGGTTTTGTGTAGCATTAACCTCAACTTGTTCTCCTTAAACTTAACAACTGTAATGTTGTAATATAGACTCACTCATTTGTGCTACTGGAACGCACTTCAATGGAAACTACAGTTGAACACGAGGAAAAACACGGCCTCTGCTAATGCTTATATGCCAAAATTTGATCCGTCCTCCTTAACTGGTATAAACTCAGGGCAAAAAGATAATGTGCCTTTAAAAGCCACAATATCTTTTTAACCTGAGTTAACAAAATCCTGTCCATTAAACAAACCTAACTTGCTTGTAATGAAGAAAATGTTCAGATACGCCTCCAAACAGGTGAGGTGTGACTGTCATCACATGTATTCACTGTTTGGCCCCTACATATTCAGTATTTAGCAGTTTCTGAATTTCACCAAGCCAGTGATGAACATGCATATCACAGACTGCAATCAGATGGCCTCCATATGACAGGATGTTCCAGTATATTTATATTACCGTTTTTCCCAAATACAAACAGATACAGTAAATAAACAGAAGACACAAACTGTCACAGCCGCTCCAGATGACTGTTGTGTTTTCAGCAAATACTGTACATCTGCAATGACGCACCAACATCTGTCAAAGAGGGAGCTGGCTGTCACGATTAAAGTACAATGTGGCCTTTCCTCCGTGTCGTTTTAACTCTGACGCCTCAGTTCCTGTTGTCACGGTTAAAGCACACAGTGTAACACTACCGAGCCTTGTTTTTAAGGCAAAAGAGAAGTCTTTCCATACTGACACCTGTCAAATTCACTGCTATATATTCAGAATATCTGCAGTGGAAAAGAAACGAGCTGTGCTGCAATTTTAACCCTGAAAATGCCAACAGTGCCTTTTCCTAATTTTAAATCTCCATTTAATGTTCCTACTGCTGTTAATGTAAATTTGATGTATGATTTTAAACTTCTTGAAATATATGTTACACTGAGCCTCTTGTTTCTGTGCTTATTCCTGTGGGTTAGAAAATACATAAATTCAACCTACACAGCACTCATGTGAATCTTCACACAACAATCCTTCCTCTCACATTGCAATTAAATAACATGCTCTTTCCATGTATGTTTGATAGCAATGGCTCAATTGTTTTTGCTCAGGGTTCACTTATAATTTTACTAATTTTACTTTCTTTTTGACCGAGGTTGGTGAGTAGCAATGCTATATAGTTTAATTACATTTTCCAGAAGTGTTGGGGAAGCACAGTGATTCTGTTCACAAAGTAATACAGTTGTTATGTCAGTTGTTTTTTGTGACTTTTATGGCTTTTATTTGATAGCAAAGTACGGTGACTATGTCTATGGACAGAACTTAAATTATGAAAGAACAAACAAAGTAAAAACTGTAATGAATATGAGAGTAGGTAGTTGAAAAATGACACACACTGGGCTCTGCACAGAATTATAATCCCTGACCTGATTAATGTAATATCATAAGCCTACAGCTAATGCAGTCTAGTACAACAGTTGTGCAATAAACCCTTCCTTCATGGAGGTTAAACTGTTCCGTTCTCGTTGAAACTGTTTCAGAGAGGTGTTGATTCAACGTTATGTCATTTTGTAACCTGTAATTTGTGGTGCATTTAAATTGTATTGTGTCATATTGAGAATTGCTTCTTTAAATTACAATTAAGATAAAACAAGTTCAAAAAAAGAGAAGATTAGAACTTTGATGAAGGTAGGCGTCAATGCAGCATTAGTTTTAGATAGATGGACCCAATGAACTGGCAATGTCGAGTATTCATAATAGTAATTGTTTAAAATTCTAACTGTTAACTAATAGCAATCATTATTAATCCTCTTGTGTAATAAATTACACCACAAACTTGTGGTGTTTCTGTAGCTTTCAGTAACTACTTCCAACGAACAGTTGCTTTCAAATACTGCCCCTCACAAAACACACGGGACAACATTCATCTATATATTGGGTTGTTGTAATTGGATGCATTTTTACACGGATGTGGAGATGGCACTGAGTAGTGGGTGTTGAAAATCCCAACCCCTTTAGTGTCAGTTTTAGAGGTGTAGGGCTCCGTGGTCAAGTTATAACAACAAATACGCAACATCCGGTTCGACTGTCAAAATGCAAAGCTAGGGTTTCGAAACATCGCCATTTCGAAACAGCACGTTATTAAAGTTGTGAAATGTTGCAATTTGGTTAGGTTTAGGCAACAAAAGTACTTGGTTTGGGTAAGGAAAAGATCATGGTTTGGGTTAAAATAACTACGTACATTCGTTAAGACGGAAGTTAACTAACGTTACTTGCGTAACTTGCACAATTTAATGCTGACTTTTTGTTTCAAATGGGACACGACCATTGCTCTCCAAGTTCAAAGTCTGGGTTCTGGTCCTCAATCCACCCCAAACACCTCCTTACTTAGTCTTTTCTGTTAAATATCGTATAGCTACCTTTACCGTCAAAAAACGATGCTTCAGGGCTTCCCTCACTGAGTTGAAGTATGACGCTATAGGAATCCCCAGTGCGTTACAAACTGATGCCAATCGGTCTTGACCAGTACATGCGACAAGTCGGGGAGTGAGAATGAGTTGAAGAAGCACAACCTCAATAAACCCAAATTAAGGACTGTCTTCTGTCAGAATGGATTTTCAGGATCTCACAGGAACTATGTTGAATTTCATTTGTGGTTGTGGTCGCTTTGTTTGTGATTTGTTGTTGTTCATTCAATATTATTATTAAAAGAGGATAGTAATCTCATCTCTGTTTGGATGGTCGCCCAAAGTCAATCATTCTTTATTATACAAGACAAAAAAAGTATTGGTTTTGTAAAGTACAAGACAGGAGAGACTGTAAATCCTCGTTCCAATGATCCATGGGTTTTTTTTCAGTTATAGGGAGTTTCATACTGAAGCAAAGGAAAGCGCACCCTCAACCTTTCAATTACAGCCCATAATCATAACTCAGGGCCACGACAGCCCTGTCCTCCTATATTTGGCCATGGTTTCTATTTATCCTAATGCTACACAAAACAAACAACGTCTTATGAGCTTATTGATGTGCCCAAACAAGTAAACAGATGGACCAAATCCTATGAAACATTATATATAGCTCCTTCTCATCTTCAGTGACATTGTCACAGAGAATAGTTGCCATGCCACTTCTCAAATGTGGCCCTCCAGGGGCAGACGCCTCTCCCTTTTAAGTCCTCCTTAATGTTTTTAATGCACTGCAAAACAGTAGAAAGCAACAATAACAGGAAATACTGCCAAGAGAGAGGGAGACAGAAAGAAAGACCATCTTTCAAGACCTTTCCTCGTCATCCTTTTTTTCTTTGTAATTTTGGTCTCTCTCATGTTTGACATCAAAGATGTTGAAATTGTTTTCCCCGATGTTGTGTACTCTGTAATTATTAATCTGCCTTGCAAGACAACTGCCTTTGGGGTAAAGTCAGGCACAAAAGGCCCCTCTCTGGATCTCTGATGTGGAGCAACACACAAGGAAGAAAGGAAGAAAGAAGAAAAGGGGGGAGAAGAAAAAAATGTGCAACGCTGCCACCAAACTAAAAGTGTGAACTTTCAGACAATAGTCGTAAACTTTGAAAGACAGAGAAAGAGAGCACCACAGAAGGCTGAACAATGAAAAGCTCAAAGTAAGACACAGAGAAAGAGAAGGTGAGGCAAGGCTTTAAAAGTGCAGTGTTGTTATGACAGTGCCAGCTGAAGGAATAGTGACTAGATGCAGTAATGAGGTACTCATTTCTTCCAGGCTCTCTCAGCTCCTACACTCTTCCTAACACCATGAACTGATTAGTCACCATTCACAAAACTTCAGCCTGTGGATTGTGTGGATATGGCAGTGAAACACTAAAAGCCCTGTCAGCTTTAGGCTGATACATTTCGCTATTTGTACATATGATTATGCCAACCTTCTCTGCTCAAAATCTGTTATTGTAGACTGTAGGTTTCTAGGACTTCCAACTAAACCACAATCTGACAAGAAAGACGGCATGAATAGAAACAATCTGCATCAACAGGGCGACTAGACAGAAGTGTTGGGCAAGTTACTTAAAAATGTGCAACAATTTACTGTAAGTCACCTATTTAGCATTAATAAGGAGTATATAAGCATTTAATCAATGGTTTATAAGATACTATAATGTAATATAATAAGGACATTTTTTAAAAAAGTATTCTTATTGTATTTAAAGAGATCCACTGAAGAAGAATACATCTCATTGCACATATAAGGACATTTTAAAGTCTTTATTAATGTACAGTATTTGTCAGCAATTGCGACCTCTCAGATGAAGACATTATATATTAGTATTATTTATATTATTAAGTGTAATTTGCTGTCATTCATGGTAATGTCATTCATTCATTCAATGGTAAATTACTGCATTTATATAGCATTTATGAGGTTTTTGCTGTTCATTTGCCTGTTCACACACCGATGACCAGCTACCATACAGGGTGCTAGCCAACCATCAGGGGTTGCAGTTTGGGGGCCCAAGGACACTTTGACATGTGGACAGGAGGAGATGGGGATCGAACCGCCAACCCTGTGACCAGTGAACGATCTGCTCTAAACCATAGCTGCCCCCCAATTTTTCATAAACCATTTATTAACTTATATATCAGACACTGTACACACACACACACATATATATATATATATATATATATATATATATATATATATATATATATATATATATATATATATATATATATATATATATAGTGGTGGGCCGTTATCGGCGTTAACGTGCTGCGTGAAAATATCGCCGTTAATCTATTCTCAAAGTTGGGTTGGGAGCTGGGTCTATGCCACACAAGCTATGATGATTTTCACCTTGATATTTTAGCGCAGATGTATACGTAGCCGAATTGCACTGTAGGGGCCGAGAACGAGTCTTCGATCCTGTGTGTTTGCCTACTGTGAAATGACCACATCAAACGTGACATGCTAACATGGATGCAGCTGTTGCTGCGTTACCTCGGAGGTCGGAGCTGGGAATGACGTCACACCCAAGTTGACTGCGTTCCAGTTACAACCTCGCTCGGCCAGCTGTTTGTTTACAACTAGCCAGGTTAGTTATTGATACGCCAGTTGATTAAAAAACGCATTGTGCGGTATTTACTCACACTAACTGTAGCAACACGTCCACAGACAGCTGTTGGACAGCACTTTGTGAACGAACATTTCTGAAGCCGCCGGTGTTGTGCCGAATTCTGCCTGCCTGCCGAGAATCGCGTGCACCTCGCGGGTGCTAACGGTCATCTATCATCTGAGAAAAGAGGTGGATGCAAATCTCGGCAGGGAGCCTACAAAATCTGATCTGCCGAATTATGCATTCACCTCTTTAGGTCCTTCTCAGACACTTTGCTGTGCTCATTGATCAAACAGCTTTATCGCCACATATATGTACTGAATGTCAAGGAATGGTCCTTCTAGCCTACTAAGTGTATTAAAATATTAAAGACTCTAAACGTTCATAAAATATATACTTAAAATCAATTTATCACCATTGATGAAGTCCACAAAGAATTTTACAGCATTTAAAAGCATTATTTGGAGGTGCATGCAATTCTCGGCAGCCAGGCAAACCTCAGCACAACACCTGGTTTGCACCTTCTGCAATGCGGAATTAGTTTACTGTAGGAGTTCTTCCAGTCTCAAGTAGCCTACCACCTAAACGCAAAGCACATCACACACTACACACAAGTACATCTTATTGAACATGATTTATTTTCATCACCAATTATCATAGTAGAACAGCTTTCTCAAGCAGTTTGTGATACATTTTGGAAACAGGAGATGAGCCCCTGGTCTAATACGCCACCTGGCTTGAAACCTGGCTTGAAACCCGTTCGCACACAGATTTTAAATGCCTTCGGCAGAATTCAAATGAGCCATTTTAATCTAGATTAATCTAGATTAATCTAGATTAAAAAAATTAATCTATATGCCTACTACCTATATATATATATATATATATATATATATATATATGATTATATGCTGCCTGTGAATGCTAAATAGGGGGACTTAAAGTAATCTTTGAGAAAGTAATTCCTTTGTTTTACTCAACAGCAAAAAAGAATTGCTCGTTATTTTACTTTCGTTACTAATCCAAGTTCTGTCAAAGGTGCTTTCAAGAACTGCAAATCCTCCACACTCACACACTCATACCTGCCAACACTCCATTATTTTATTTATTTCAAAGCCATCTCCTGGCGCCCTCGCATGTTATTGTTTCTCCGGGGAAACTTGCGTGATTTGCATTGCCCTTAAATTTTCAAACCGAATCATACACAAACTGAATCATACACAGTTTTGGATGTTTATCTGACGTCACCCAAGTTGCCAGACCGTTCATGAAACACAATTTTAACACACAATCTGCACACTACATACAATTTCAACCCATCTGTCACCACAACCTGGCAACCCACAACCCGATCCAAGGGGCGTGTGTGCAGCTGCTCTGTGCGCAGGCAGATGGGCCGAGCTAACTTCATGTTAGCTGTTGGCAAAATGTCAGGACAGGACGAAGTTCCGTAATTGCCGAGTTATAAATTGTAATCCCTTCCACTACTTGTTACTGAAAAAAGAAATCACAATGTTTCATTAGTATAAAACGTTATTTAGTATTACTGCCGAATGGGTGATTTGACCTTAACAGTTCATTTAGAGGTTGGTTTATTTCGGGGCCTCCAGTACCTCCATTGCCTGTGAGTCACTATTCGCTTTACAGTGTCTGTTTTGAAAACTGCATTATGTTGTGTTGAACGTCTTATGCCTTTCACAGTGAGTCCTTAGCAATCCAAGCCAAGCAGTTTTACCTTGCTTGACTGTGCGTAGCGCTACGGAGGAGGGAGAGCTGACATGGTGGCTACACTGAGGTGCTGATAGTGAAATCCCATTAGCTGCCCTCCCACTGACGCCAAACTGACATCAATAGGAAGAGCCAGAGCAGGTGGGTGGTCTGTCACTCTCTCAGCGCTCACTGGCAGGAACATCCTGCTCATACACACACACACACACACACACACAGCTGGGAGAGTGCTAACACATCGCTGCTGTTGTGCTGTGCTCGTCACTGATAGTGTCTGTGCGAGCGTGTGGAGTGGCACTGATGACGGTGGTGGTGGTGGTGATGGTGGGGTTTTGTGTTTGTACATGAAGCCCACAATTTAATTTGACGGACAATAATACAGAGCGGAAATAAATTTGCTTTCTAGTTTCAGCCAAGACAGAGGTGGAAGGAGACAGATAGAAATAAAAGAGCAACCGAGAGAGAACCACAGAAGTGAACAAACCATTAAAAAAGAGGAAAAGGGGAATGCCAGCTCCTACGTGGCCACCAATTTAAAATGGTTTCTGGTCAGGGGAAGTGGCAGGAGTGGATGCCCAAATTAGAGAGGTCCCGGTCGGATCTTAGGAAACTCTGTTATCCTCAGCATGCCGGCATTCCATTGAGTGAGGAGCATGGGAGCAGGAGCCACCCGGACAATGTTTGGTTCAGACGAGATGGGAGGGCCCCACTTCGTGGCGGATTTTCCGAACCTCCAAAGCCACAAGGCACTTTGGAAGACAGGGTCTGGGAGTCTATCGATCACAGCCGGGGCTGTTTGCTGTTTGCTGTCAAACATGCTACCAGGGAGGTCCCCATCAACAGTCCAATGTAGTTGTCGCTCACAGAGATGAATACACTCCTCACCCTTATGAAGTTTGTGAATCTGCATTTACACAGATTCTAAATGGAATGCTGTAGGGCTTGGATTGTTGCTTTGGAGGAGCTATTCTTTAATCAAAGATTTGAGTTTAATCAAATACAACAGGCATTGTGGAGATGGTTTTATAATCTGTGATATGCCCCATATTATAGTGGCACAATAAATAGTTCTTCATAGTATTACAACTCTTCTTTCATTTTACCTACACTAACATATTAGGCCACTGTGTAGAAATGAAAGAGCGTCAGTCTTTCTTTGTTAGACCCACTTTTTCCTGTTAGATATCTATGATTGCACTGCTTATCATCGTGAGTAAGTGGGAGTGAAATGTATGTGGTTTAAAGTAAAGCACATGAACATATGGAATCATATTCCTTAAACAATAGGTAGGCGTTTGTGGAGAGAGATTCGTCCAGAGTGAATTTATCCAGATGGTATGACATTCAAACCAAAGCCAGATCAAAGGAACTAAAGGAACGAGATAGGACTAAAAGGCAGACAGCTACAGTGGAGAAAAAAGAAGAAAAGCAAAAAATAATACACAAATTATATATTCATCACCATCAAAACAGGCTTTTTGCTTCCACCCCATGAGACTACAGACTACCACTGTCAGCTCTGCAAGGCTTTCGCTTCAAGGTCCACGTGTATATGTGCATGCATACATTAGCCAAATGACAATCACAGCTATAAACAGGAGAGCAGAACAAAATCCACAACAACCGCCTCTCATTGTACGCCTGACAGCGAAGGTCATGGGAGTCAAGATGAAATATGACGCAAGCATAAAGCGACGAGACAGCTCGCCACAGATATTATGTATCAGATGAAGAGCCGGGAGAGAAACAACTCCCCTTGTAATGAACCAAATCTTCTTCCTCTTGTTTACAGCTGAAGGGCCTTGATATACCAGTGGAAGGGGATGAGGGCTGGTAATGGTGAGAGGCGGATGGTTGGGGCGAAGGGGGCTTATGTTATCTGTTAGGCTTTGCCTGTCCAGTGCATTACGAGTCCTGCATCGCTCATTTCATGGCAAGTGTACTGGAACAGATTATCACTGGCTGGAGAGAGAGAGTGCACGGGAAGGGGGAGGGGGAAGGGGGGGCTAGGGGTGGCCGGGCCTGGTTTTGTAGTCAGAAGATGAGCAGCAGAGTGAGCAGCCTCCAAATCCCTGATTATGCACACCCCTACAATTGCTTCACATTATCCACCGATGAATTTACTTTATTTACTCCAGCATTCAGCAGGTTTCTCTCTCGCTGCCATACTCCAAAATTATTTCCCCTTGCTGTGCTGCTTTACAGAAAAAAAGTTTTCGCTGTCTGAATAAGCAATGTAACTTTTCACGGACTATCAAGACCACTGAGACTGATTCATTTGCTTGGATTTTGGAGTTGCACCATTGCCAGATCTTGCACTCATTCACACTGTTGTGTACTCACTGTCTCCACATCACTGATTTTCAGCAATACATTCCTCAAGAAAGTAAATGTCATCGAGGCACAACCTCAAAGCGCCAGAGACAACATGGCATTGCGTTGTGTGTTGTATGTTTTGAGGCTCGGAGGTTTACGATCGCAGAAGCCACATGGCCAGCTCAGGAGGAAGCCATTTTGTGGCTTTCCCCTGCATCTGTTGATCCCTGTGGATACATCCTGCCTCTTGTGTTCTATGAAAGATGAGATGGCTGCAGACCACCGGGTAAGGATGCCTTTGCCCCGAGGGAGGCAACAACTGGAGTCAACTGGTGGCCTCAACTTGGCCAAAGGACCTGGAGAGGTAATACAGTTGTTTGGGGGGCAAAGGCAATGATGACCTCTCACTCTGTGGTCAGTCTCATTTAGAGTCAATTGCTGTCCCTAATATAACATGTCTCTTACGTCTTCAGTGCTCGGCTAAACACACAACACTCAGGTAACAGTAAGCACATGCACTGCTCATGTAATTTAATATGAGAATGATAAATTCTCCAAGGCTGTGACACAAGGGTTTTTAAGTGTTTGGACCAATCCTGGTTAGCTGTGATCAAACATAAAAAATTGATAACCCACTGTGATCACTTATCTCAGTGACAGCCTATTTTACTATCTAGCCTCTATAATATGTATAGTTCAACTGTTTTCTCAACATTTTTCACTGACAAATTAACTTCTCATTAGAACATTTCCAGTCAGTTAAAGGAACAAAGGAACACTTTTGCTCAGATGACAGGTAAATCTCTTTTTTCATGACTCTAAAAGTGAACAGAATGTATTCAGAAATGTTCTATGTAAAGACAGTGTAGGTTGAAGATGTTCTCCTTAATATAATTGAGCATGCTGTGTGTGGTCCAGAAGGCACAAATTTAACAAAAGGAACTTTTTGACAATGCATAGATAGACTGATTCCCCTAAGAAATAAGGATCCCTACTGAAACAGACCTTAAAGAATAAGATCATTTTGGTTTAACAGTCCTAATATCGCTCTGTTCAAAGCCACCATCGACAAAAACTGTAATTGTACCTCACAGAACCCAGGAGTTGCTGGTCTACCGCTGCCTTGATTGGTTAGTTTGTTTGTGTTATTGTGTGACTTTGGTGTGTTTAGTGTCTGTGTTATTGTGTGACGGTCGACCATAGAGGTAAAAATACTGTTTTTGTCAAAGGAGTCTTGTGGCTTTAAGTGCTATAGCAGCTGTTTCTGGTTAAATGAAAATGATATCCTTTTTTAAAAAAAAGTCTATTTCTGTAAGGACGGACATAAAGGTCCAAATTAAACTTGTCCATTGTCTGGTAAAAGTACTCTTTGTATGCCGGTGTCGGTGTATGTTTTTTGACTTGTGCGTGCTCTTTGTGAGTTTTATCTGCTGGTCCTCCTCATAAAAAAAAGAGAATGATGGTAGAACCTGCCAGCTCCAGCTAGAGGATTAATGACCTGCTTGATGAAGCATCCTTAGATGCCAAGACCACCTGAAAATCCTCTGGACAGAAAGGGACAGGAAGCTAATGATAATAATCATGGGACATTATCTTTTATTTATGCCATGGTTACAGAAAATACTAGATCTATAGATTATCTGGATTGTGTCTGTTACACAGGACAACTCAAGCCAACAACACTGTTGAATAAGTGTGCATGGTTTGTTAAAATGCATGTAACCATCACAACTATCTGTCTTCACCAGACTTTTTTTTCCTTTTACAAGTTGATGACGATTTAGCCACTGTATTTTTTTCCCCTCTGTGGTAAGTCACAGTCGTTTAAGCACAATAATGCACTCCGAGGTGCCCCGATGTAGAATATAGCAGACTTATAAGAAAATGATTACAAATGGGATTAAATATAGTCTGAAAATAAGACCACTATTTCCTCGCCATTTAGCTCTGGTGTGGTGGCTTGGTCCTGGTTTGGTTTGGTTGTGTTGAGTCTCAGTGGGCTCAACAGGAAGAGCAACACTTGACACCACAGGGACTCTTTTGATTCAGTGTTACTATAAAACTATCCTTTAAAATCTCTTTACACGTCTGTTTAAATGCCTAGTAGTGTTGTAAATGAAACTTGCCTCTATAGGCTAGCATCAACCATTGTTCTCTCCCTCTGTCTCCTTTTGTACGAGCACCCACCACAGGGGTGTGCCAGTAAGACAGCTCTCTTCTTTCTTCTCCCTTTTCCCCCTGATCTGGCCAGAAGACAAAGCATTCAAAGAGGAAGAAAGGTTCTTATCTGAGCCAGGGAAAAGGTTTTAACCCAAGAAGCCAGACCAAAGAAACTCAGAGGTTATTCAGCTTTTTCCCTCCCTCTCTCGCTCTCTCTGTCTCTCGCTCTTAGTTTCTCTCTTGCTCTCCCTCCTTTAGTATTCCTGAGGGGAATACGCAGTGGGCTGCATATTTGTGTTGCTGTGTGCCCACTTTATACTGCGCTCCCCTGCCGAGCTAGGCTACGCAGCATGGAGTGAAAGGCCATGCTGGAATGCCTATAATGCACTGTGGAAACTGTGACTGCTTTTGATTTAAATGGTTTCAGATGCGCCTTTTGGAGGTGCACAGTGAGAAACAGCTGGTTGCTGTGGCTATTGATATGCACAAAAAGAGTGTTGAGGCTGTTAAAGTAGCCCCGTAGGCTGGATTCAGGCAGGATCTTGCCAAAATATGGCTCTTATCCTTATGTATCATGTTTTGTTATGTAGATGGATGTTTTTAGTAGATTATCATGACACTGATTTGAGTTCTTTCATAAAAGCATGTCTACTACCCAACACCCTGAACAGATATATTTTAAATACAACAATGAGCATCAGCCTATGTGCTGCTGAATTCCTTTCAAGACGTTTCTTTGAAAAATCTTCTAAAAGACTGAAGATTGCTTTTGATTAAATGGGGTTTTAGTAGATATCCCAAAGGGGAAAAAACACATGATGGTGACTCTGAAAGCATACTAGCAGGATTCTATATTCCCAATTTACTTGAAGGCAGTGTTTGAACACAACGAAAGTTTGTCACTGAGTTTGAACCTTCCTTGTGAGTAAATATAACAAGAAATAAAGCCTATGGAGTTTTTGTCTTTTGAGGGATTTAGGATATACTCAGTGTTGAGCTCCAGTGAAGTTCAATTTCCTTCCGGGTCCTTTGGCTTTGTCCGTGGTTGGACCGACCTAATGTGATCTCTCTGACTCAGGGCATGCAACTGGGGGATTTGGGAGCAAAACAAGCATGCTGCTACAGAGAGAACAGCCAACCAGGACGGAGTCCTACCCGAACGTCTTTTGATGGCTCTCCGTCACATGCTGCTCAGCTCAACCAACGGAGCTCAGTCAGCATAGAGGAGAGGTTGCGCTTCTTATTGCCCACTGAATGTCCTCAGAGATGTTTTTAATGTTTATATGGCATCTTAACACAAAGAAGAGATACAACACTATGGATCTATATTTGTCCTCAGATGAAAGACTGTATGTATGAGTGCTGAAGAAAGCAGATTTGTTGTTCATGCTTTGTGTGATTTGAACTCACTATACAAAAAAGTCTGCAGATGTAGTGGTGGCAGTTCTAAAAATGATTACACATGTTTTTCTAAAGATGTATTTGTCTAATTTTTTACAATTTTAAAAACAATTTATGAAGTGCAGTAGGATGGGGTTGGAAACAAGCTGTTGTGTGGTAAATGGCCTAAATCTGATCAGACTGGATTGACATTTCCATTCACTTAATTTATTTAGCCTGGTATCTTGTTCCTGTTAGCCAGTTTCTGTGCGGGGTGGAGGCGTGTTTGGTTTTGTTTTCAAGCAGTGGCAAGTGATATATTTTTCCAACATACATGTACATACAACAACATGTTGATAGGGAAGTTACCAGTTGCTAGCAGCAGTTACCAAAATGCAGTTCAATAAATATGTCACTTTAAGGGTTGTTATTCCTGTAACCATTTTTCTGTGGCTATTTTTTAAGAATGTAGCAAAATGATGTCCCAATAATGCCTTATGTATTGATTGGCTGTTTCCTCCAAGACAGGAAAAACAGTGGGGACAACTATTTTGAACTGCAGAACAAATCTGAGATGTTGGTGGCGATCTTGAACTGTCTACTAAATCTGTAGTAATAAAGGAGAAAATATTTCATTATAACATTAGAGTATGTT
Source organism: Lepomis macrochirus (assembly GCA_024633595.2). Taxonomy (NCBI): domain Eukaryota; kingdom Metazoa; phylum Chordata; class Actinopteri; order Centrarchiformes; family Centrarchidae; genus Lepomis; species Lepomis macrochirus. The sequence continues at coordinate 6,528,984 of JALXJV020000003.1, forward strand.
TCCAAAACCACAGACAAACTGAACTAAACAGTCCTGTGGATTTTGTTTTCAGTTTTACTCTCCTCAGACTCATTTTCAAACTGTTCTTTCTTTTTTGTCTGGCACACAATAGTAATTTACTTCACGAAAGAGGAACTATTGTTGTGTCCCAAACACTGTGAGAGAGTGTTAGTGCTAAGCACACGTATACCCACAGACACAGACACAAACACACATACACAAACCTCCCTTGCCTCTACCTGCAGACAGTGTGGAGAAGAGATAAGGCTGCATCAAATGCACAACGCAGTATTGATTTCCATGCCAACCAATCTCACCCAATCAAAAAAGGTCACGCTGTGTAGAAATCAAAAAGAGGCGTCTTTGTTTCAGAATTGCATGCTGGGTAGCCTTCAGGCAGACAGATTCGGTGAGTGAGACAGTTTGAAGCGTAACGTTTTTCATCTGTGGCTAACCACCTCGTGCAGTAGGCAAAATTGGAAAACAATATTGATATCTGACCAATGTAATGGCTCAGATACCAGTGTGAGAAAAGGCAATTTTTTTTGGTCTCCTCTTTTTTTTTTCCAGAAAAGTAGTCTGGGCTTGCTGTCATGCATAGCGAAAGTACACCCATTACACACTGGTGCTGGTGTGAATCTAATTTTGTCAGCCCCATGCCATGCCTTCCAAACTCAATCTGTAGCCTTTGTCCGTCTCTGCGGCTCAGTGAGACATGATAAACAAGGCAACAATTCAAATCGGTGGGGCTGGTGGGCGGATTTCACAGCCTTCCTATGGCTCGGCGTGATGACGGTCAAGATGGGGGCTTTGGGAGGCGTTTTTGATGTGTTTGTGTTGTTGCGTGCTGGGTCGGGGTCACCCCTACATGCATTAATGAGCTGATGTGGCGTTTGATGTTGGCCTTCAAATCTCCTTTGGTGCTCTGGCCCCGGTGTCCACCGCTCTATCCTCCCTCTTTCTCACACACACATGCGTTCTTTGCATACACAGTCAACATCACACACGCAGGTATCCCTCGTTTACATCGCCAGCAAGAAACACGCTGTTTCGCTCTCCTGCTGGCGATGAAGTGAGGAAGAACGTGCACCTATGTTTGTTTTTTTATGTTTGCATTAAAGAGGGAGAGGAGGAGCAGGAATATGTAAGTTTGTGCGTTTACAAGCACATGCACATATGTATGTTGACAGGATGACACCGATACACACGGTGAGAACAGCGAAGGACGTGCCATGAAACCTCCTCCTCACAAAATCTGCTCGTATATATTCTCCTCATGATTATTTCCTTTTTTGTGTGTGCGTTTTTTCCCACTCATTTGCCAAGTCCCCCCCAAAAAAAACCCATTTTTGTTCAGGCAGCCAGCGCGGCCTTCCAAATGCACAATTGCTTTCCTCTGTGAGCTCTCCTGTTTCCCGGTATGCTAATTTCCTGTGATGATCAGAGGGACACAGGGATAAAAGTGTTGCGCTTTAAGCACTTTGTCGTTTTTATATCGTTGCCATAGTAACATGAAACTGGAGGCCAAATCAATGTGGCTTCTCTCATTTGCATGGAGAAATGGAAACCTTAAACAGAAACAGAAGGGAAAGAGAAAGGGAAGAGTAAAAAGAAGAGGCAGAGAGAAGAGGGAAAACAAATGCCATCCCACACTGCAGAGCATCACCCTTCCTTCAGTACAAGCAAGTTTAACAAGAACAACCACTATTTATGCATGGCAGACACTTCCTCTGGAATAGGCCAATCGCTTATTAAAGTGCACTTGCAGTAAAACAGTAACAGTCTAACTCTTTCTACTATCTGAGTGCTTTTAGCTGGTCTCTACATTCTGCACCGTTCACTTGATATGCACCCTGCATGCTGCTCAGTCCACTTTGAAGTTGTTCACAGGGCTATGGAGCTATGATTATCCTGCCCCTCACAAACCTTCCACTCCTGCGCTGAACTGTGTGCTGCCGACTGCAGGAGCCAAGGAGCTACAGCCCGTGCGCCGTCCAAGCTACCCCAACCAACCGCAGCCTCAATCCCATTCTGATTCAGCTCTTGAATGCTTAATTAGTTGTTAATTAGCTCAGCTCCTCCGTACGCCACTCGCTCTATCTCATCATTTATCAGGTTCCCAGACTGGGCAGCTGTTAATGAATGGTGTAATTTATTCAGCCCAATCTGTTTGTCCTCAGAGTGCAGCGCTGCGTAAAGACCGAGCGTGTGCACACGCATGGAATGATTAGGAAACATCTTACTGTGGAATCAGAGCGGCGGCGTCAAAGTGTCGGCAGGTAGCGCAGACATACCCCGTTTCTCTGGGTATTAACACCAAACCCTTCAGTCTAATTACCATTCATGCAGGCAGATTGGAGGTGGCACCAAATACACACCTTCTGTCAGCCGTCTCCTCCCATTCATCTATCACTACGCCCAGCTGACTCCAGGGGATGTCACACAAAACAGTTCAACTGCACCCGCATCAGCTTTATAATTCATCAACAGTTGAGGTTAGTGACAGAAGGAGGTTGATGTCAGATCAGTGCTCCAGGAGCTCCCGCCCATGAAGAGAGTGGGAGGGAGGTGATAGATATGAGAAGAGGACAGGAGATCAGGAGGTTCTGGGTGGTATTAGCAACAGATCTCCTTTCTCATCATCTCCGTACATGGTCAAGAAGCCATGCTTTCTGTTGGTTCTGGCAACTGATGTAAAAGGAGAAGCAAGAAACTCATTCAAAATTCAGAATCCACAGGATCATCTTGTAGATATTAACAAAAAGAGTCCTGTGGCCTAACATTAGCAGGGATCGCATGCTCTACTGTACATCCCCTTCAAGTTACAGCCAGGGGTTAAGTCAGTTCAAAGGGGAAAACTAAAGCAGATTTGGCTGCATCCCAAGGGAACATGGGGTTTGTAAGGCTGGCATGTAATTACCTCCCAACAACCCTCTGATTTCACTTTGCACTGGGCTTAATCTTTACAGGCCTTCATGATGCATTGCAGCCATTAGTCACTTCACATAGGATGTTTGTCATCTTGCAGCAACATGAAGCATTCAAGAAAACAGAAGTGTGTTTTCAACAAGGAGAGGGGACGCAAGGCTGGAATTCTTGCAGCAATTAACAGAATTTCAGTGATCCCAAGAGGGAATCTCTGGGAATTTTGTAGAGACAGAGTCAAAAATGTGCGGGGAAAAGCATTTGGGAATGGAATTCAGAGATGAAAGCCAGATCCTCTTGCCATACTTCACACAAGGGGCCAAATTACAGATGACGTCGTCATTGTTTGCCACAGCCAAACAGATTAGCCTTAAATGAGGCCCTGGCTCGGTGACTGCGGAATCCACTCATCAGGCCCAAGTCCACGTGGTAGCCTGGTGTGATATCTCTCAGGCAGGAGCCGAGTAAACAAAGAGTAAACACTGACATCATCTGTGGGAACCCATCAAGTGTGACATCACTGGGAAATGTTCAAGAGCAGGATTTAGTTTAAGGGTGGTAGCTGTGTTCAGTCTTAACATTTCGATCTTAAAGGAAGGAGCTGCAGGAAAAAAAAATTAAATACAGCTTCAAACCTTTGTGCGCTCAACGGAAGGAAGCTGCTCACTTACTCAAAACGGAGGCAGCAACGAGCGGGCCTCACAAAGGCGCGCAAAGTGACTTCAGCTAGTTTGTGTTTAGACCAATCAAACACTTGTTTCAACATCAGAATGTATGCAGCGTTTCAGTAACAACGCTCTCAAAGTTCATGCATTTGTCCCCCCCCTTCATCGGATTTAAACAATGTTCAGGAGATGTCTCCAGTGAGTTCAAACCCTACTTAGTTTAAAATTTTAAGGATACAGATTAATGATTCAAGATTTTACTTTATAGCCATTCCAATACTAGTTGATGAATTTGCTTGCAAAAACAAAACACAGACCTCAGGACATCGCAAACAGTAACCACAGCAAGGCACAAAACAAGTGGTAAAAACATAATGTGACCATAGTGAAACGATAAAGCCTTGATACACTGTGCTGAATGAAGTATGTCCATGTGATGGATGTTTTCACATTCATCTGCTTAAAGGGGAAACTTTCTCTCTGCTAACCATAAATCTGAGTTTAAAATGAGTACATGCAAACAGGATTTTGGGACATCGTGAGTAGTTTGGAAGCCAATCACATTCCATGAAACTTACATAAGTGTGATGGAGTGTGGATGTCTAGTGCGCATAGACTGAGAATGGAGACATCTTGCATCCAATTCCAGCAATTCCACTTTGAACTGCTGGACTTGGATGCAAATATACACATGTTCATAGATTCTATATTTTCATTGAGGGAGAAAGAGTAGATGTCATTTTAAATTCACTTAATTGAACTTTTTATTAAAAAATAAATAAACAAAAAACATGTTGCGTTAAAACGTGTTTTTAGGGGAACACCTTGGGTCTTAGTTTTTTCTGTGTTGTACCAATGTTGTTGTGTCCCAAGGTCTCAGCAGTCTGCAGAAAGTCAAAACAAAACACACGCTGATTTATCAGTGTGTGGACTTTTGTGCCAGCCCTAGTGTTATTCTTAACCAAATATAAAAACAATCAGACCTGAGTTGTAAAAAATACCCCCAAAAAACAGAATTATCCTTTTAACTCAAGCATACCAAGAAGGCGAAAGGCTGATACAGGTGTCCTCATTCAAGGGAAAGGGCAGGTGTGCAAGCAAGCACTCGCACACACTTAGACACACAAGCTCCTCAGTTACAGCTAAATTGACACAGCACCCCTGGACATTGACCAGGTGTTGCCTTCATGCTGTTCACATACCTGTCTCCTCTCAGCCACCTGACTGAGGAGAATAAAAGGCCTGATTAATTTAGGCTGTAGCTTCCCTTTTGAAACCAGGCCGCTGCTCACTTTGATCTGCTTGCACTGCATTTGATCTTTATTGAGGCTGTTAACAGCACCACTGAATTAGACCATTGGCCCCAGACGAAGTCCGTCCTAATTATCGTCCCCTCTACTTAACAAAAGGCCCGGGGCCTCAGGCCTAAGCAGTGCACCGTTTTGAACAGACACACACACACACACACACCTTCACGTTCTTCACCACAAGGTTAACAGCAAGGTAAAGAGTACGGCCACATGAAAAACACATCTGACGTTGTGATCATGCATCTTTAAATGTCTATATGTATATTCCGATTCATGTTCGTGTTCACTTCTGCAATATGGATGCTAAAACTATATGCTATGCTGTGTTTTGATTTGAGGTTATTTAGATCATGTTCCTGAACATATTCTTGAGTTTTTTCAATGCATCAAAAATAATTGCAATCCCGGTTTAATTTATTTAATTGCAACAATCTGTATTGTTGATCATCCTATATTAATTCTGACAAATTACATTCATGCAGAAACAAGGCGAGCCAAGTCACACTATGTCACTGTGAGATGGGTGTTTTCATGTTTTTTAAGCAATTATATCAGTCAGAGGCTGTTTCTTACATTGCTGAGAGAATATATAATTTATGTGAATGCATGTATACAACATCATAGTACTGCTCCATTGAAATGTAAATTCTCTCTGGGCTGTCCGTAATGAAGCCACTTGGGAATTTCCATATTGTAAATCTTTCCGTTTCACCCAGAGGTTTAATTGTATTTCCATATAGGCTGATACAAACGGAAAGGTAACTCAGTATGTTATCCAGACAGAACGTTATCTGAAAAGTGGAAACCTAATTATATACCAATAACCGTGGAATGAAAATCATCTTTATCTATACACGTACCTGTACCTTGTAATTAAAACATATCATCTCTCGCTTTTTCAACACTATGCACATCAGATTTCCTTTTGAAGATGGAAACCAGCATTTATGCAAAAGAAACGGTTTAAAGTGTCAGTTAAAAACTGGTTGGTCCGGCTATAATAAGCAGTCACAGTCTTTTAGTTGAAACCTACACGTGTGAATCATGAATCTTGCTCACAGATCAGAAGCATTCTCTGAAAGCCTTTTACATCTAATCTGATCTTCTTTTTTACACATTGCCTTTGATGACTCTGCAAAGTAAAGTTGGCTCGGTAGATTCCCACAAAACATCATGAGGGCAGTTGAAAAGGAGTAGCACAGTCACACGGTCAGGCCCACATTATCTATAAAATAGAAATCCCCCACGTTCCTGTGTTACTCTCCCAACCTGAAGACAAAAGGTAGAATGGCAGAGTTGGTGTGAAAGTAAAAATTTAAATAACAAACTTAAATTAACTTAATCTAAATTAATCCACTTCAAAAATTGGTGAAACCCACATGCATTAAAAAAACAAGTTGACTGACATCATAAACAGACTTTCTTCACTTATATTTGTTTTGGGGAGAATTACTACTGTATATGTCACATGTCTATATGTCAGGTAAGTTATATTTCAGTAGTAGCTGGTTATTTTCTTCCTGATGTGTCATGATGAAGAAATGCTGTTGCACAGGTATGAAGAACAGACTCACTGTTGCACATATTGTTCCAGTTCTGCTTGTGTTTTATGTTGCCAAAGTCAAATATGCCTGAGAACTTTGTGTGGGCAGTGAGGAATATACTGCACGGGCATATGGACATAATAGATATACATTCGGTTAACAATGAGCACACACAAGCTGCGACACACCAGTGCACACACACCAAGGGTAGCAGTTTGGAATGCAGAAGGTGCAGGTTTATACACCTGACGATGAAAGACTTATTTGATTAAGGCTTTTAAGTTCAGAGCCAAGAGCTGATGTTAATGGATGGTGGTGATGGAAGGCGAAAGCTACTCTCCTTAAAAGAAAATCCTTTGTTATTACAACATGGGGCTTTCAGTATCAGGTGTGACATCATTAAACCGACTAACTTGAAGGTCCTGTGTGTAACATTTAGGAGGAGCTATTAGCAGAATATTGGCAGAAATGTAAAATAATAGTGGGGCGAGCAGTTTTCAAGCATTCAAAATGTATTTAATTTATTTTTGAGTCTCTACCAAATCCTGAGGGAAATAACTACCAAATGCTTCATTATTTTCGGTGTGTCTGTCTTCTTCCATTTGGTTCTGGGCAGGTAGCATTTAGTCTGTTTATCAGAGTTTTTTCACTGGCAAAAGCCGCCTGCTGTAGATGGAAACAAGCGAAAGAGAGTGTTTAAAGTGAACCAAAACAGTGAAGTTGTGGGCAGATGCTAACACGCTCATGTGAGCTGAGTGATACTGTTGGTTGAAAATCGGTGTTTCCCCAACAATCCCCCCACCAGCAAGATGTAGAATTCGCAGCGGGAATTGTGGAATTTCAAAATAAAAATGCAGTTTACCGTAAAATGTGGAATATCGTGGCCAAAATGCAGCTTCCCTAGCTTCCCTAGCATTGTAATCATTCCTGCCTACAGCACTTAAGCCAAATGAACAGAAAAACAATGCTGCTATGTTTTGGTTTCATTGTGAATTTTCCCCTATTAAAAAGCATTGTAGCATTTTAATATCCTACTGTTACAATTCATTTATTGTGAATTGTCCCCAGAAATAATTACACATGCATTTGAATACTTCGATATTGCATGATACCTCAATATGATATTGCATCAATATGAATCAACCCCCATCCCCCCTACCCGAAAAAAAATCCTTGGCAAAACCAACTGGATGATGTACAACCCTGGACACATTTTCACCTTTTGTGGTTTGATTAAAGTCTCTCTTCAAGAGATTATCAAGAGATTCACTTCAAATTAATGGGAGTTTAGAGAAAATTCAGTAAACTTGAATTGAATTGATTGAGGCTTTCTTTCTTTCCCCACCTGGTCCTTGTGTATGAGGAATATGTTGGTCTCCTGATTAAACAGCCTTGTCTACGTGCCCTCGAGGAGCTTTCTGCACTTCATTCATTTTCAAGTCTTCATCATCCACATGTGACATCATTGGCCCTCTTGCATACCTTTGTTGCGTTTTTTACTCCACGCTTTAATTCGCAGCCACAAAAGATAAGAGGAACCCACAGCATACCAGGCAGCGAGAAGAAGAGCGCTGAAGAAAGAACACAACGCAAAGGCAAAATAAACAGATTTCAAAGCACTTTTATATCAAGACATCAAACGTCCCATGCGATGAAACAACATGCCGCAGCCTGTTTTAATTGACACATTGACAACCTCAAACTTGTGATAAGAAGAGGGGGCCAGAAGGATGGAAGGAAGGATGGAAGGAGGGAGGGAGAGAAGGGTTGAGGGAGGAAAGAAAGATCAGCCTAAACTAACAACAATAATGGAATGATAGAAGGGCTTAATTTTGCCTGACAGACGGCGCTTTCATCAGATTGTGTGCCTTGAACTGCACCTTGATTAATTATTAAATATGGAGGCCTGCTCTCCAGCTCCGGCCCTCATTTGATGCTCCCACAAATGTGTTTCTGCTGACAGATAGAGGTCCACTACTGGCCCCTGTTTACACATACCAAAATAGAACAGCAGGCAAGTCCCAGTACTGTGTTATAAAGCATGACTGAAGCTTTGATGGTATTACAGTCGCCTAAGGGAGGTGTTCACGTTTCAATTTCAACCATACACATAGATATTCTTCATTGCCAGTATGTTGACTAGGCACATATGAAGAGGTCTGAAACCACTGTTTATTTTTTCCTCCAATCGTTTTTCACAAGGTATTAGGAATGTTTTCATTGCAGGCCGTGTTATGGTTAGAAAAGACTAGTCGAACAACTCTTTATGTAACAGCATAGTTGACTTTTTACTTTTGTGTTACAGCAACCACCTTGGACACGTGAACTGCCAGAAAGCCCATTTTATGGCCGACAACAAGTAGCATGAGCAGGTCTGTCAGTTTTGAAGTACTTATACTTTGCTATGTGCTATTTACTTTGTCTCCACTGCATTTATATGAGATCTCTAGTTGCCAGCTACTTTGCAGAGTGATAATAGGACCTGTTTATAGATAATATACAAACAATATATAAAGTCGTCAAAGTCAGCTCCACCTCCATCAGAAGTTGAAATATAGGAGGTGCTTCCCTGGTAGTGTGTGTGTATATATATCTACTAGTGAATGTGACTATAGATATATGTAAAAGTATGTTTGTGTACAGCATGTGAATATTTGTATATTTGAAAAAAAAAAAGGATAATGTATGTAATAATATAGTAATATGAATATACATGCCTGAAAATACATGTTTTCTCTTCTAATATAGTTTTTGTTTTGTTCATAATCTAAGTTATTGTGACTGTAAATAAGGGAAACATTTATAAAATATTCACAAAAGTCAAGTTAAAAAACAACAAATGTTGACCAACGTGCTTTAGATAGATTTAAATCAGGTATAATACAAATAACATAGGTATATTGCAAAATCTATTTTAAATAATTGATAAAAAGCTTGAACATGAATCATTTTTAATATCATAATTGAAAAACATATTTGATAGGAGTCCAAGACATAATAAGAAGACAGTCCGACCAGTCATGTGTTCATGATGATTTTCAAAAAGAGAGAGAGAAAGATCTTAAAATGGGATATAATCATATCACTGGAGCAGGGAAGATCTAATAGTGAGGGGCAAACTATTGAACTGTTATAAAACCCAGCACAATTTAGTATTACACCTCCATACAGTTGTGGATTTGCTTGTGGAGTGGAGCATTTGTGCAATGTCTTGTTACACATACCTGATTGAAAGCGAAAGTGATTTGTGCTGCTGTCAGCTGGCTTCATGTTGGTAATGAAGTAAACAAAACAAGCAGGGTTGGTCACATACACAAATTGATAATGTCTAAAAGGGATTTGAACCATTTTGACTGTTGCAAAAGAAGGCATAGCTAAATGTCCCTGTGACAAGATGACAGTTATGCATCTGCAACATGTGTGGTATCAGGGCTTTCAATTCCTAATTTACAGCTTTAAACTCATCCCATCCCAAAACGTTTCCAGCAGAGGCTGCTTTGTCACATGCTATGACTAGATGCACTAGATATATACAGCATGATCTTCTGATGCAGACTGCTTTGTGTCTTACAAACCTTGAAGTTATGTGCTTTACCACAGACGTGCAGAGATGGAGTAAGAGGAAGATTTATGAATGTCCATAAATAACATCAGACTGTGTGCATCTTGACACGCTAATGAATGTTCCCTCCAAATCAATAAGACATGGGAAACAACAACCCAGCCCATCATTCTACAAATCAAAACCTCATGAGTATCCATGAAATGGTCACAGCTTTCTTTACACACAGAAATACGTGCTCTGGGCCTCATTCTGACATGACAGCTGAGTCTGCATCTCCCCCTGTTTCCTTGATTAGGGAACCCTCTGTGTGCGGCCTCCGTCTATTCAGCTCCTCTTGTTTGGTTTGGGCATGTCTGTCATAGCTGCGGTCTTCTTAATCCCAACTCAGTGCATCTGGAGAACCTCCCGCACACCTCCTCAGCTGTATCAGACAACCCATGCATGCTATGCACACATACGCAAACACTCAAAAATGGGTATACAGCTTCACAAACATATACAATTAAACATACACAGAGAATGTGCTGTGGTCCTCTTAGCTTGAACTACCTCACTGACGCCAAGATTGTAAAGTAAAGTGGCTAGCTCCAAGTGGCTACAACTTCTTCAGGTGGTTTCATGTCTCTGAGGACATCTCCTGCCCATAAACTCCCAATTCTACACAGAGAAATTAGCAGATATGAACAAGTCTTCTTGGAATGAGAGGTAGTAGTATTCAGTGAAGTCTTTGATCCAGCCCTAACTAGATCGCTTTGACAAGCCCAATTTATGGCTGCTTCTCCCCACAATAGCTCATTGTGTAGAGAGCTGGAGATGATCTAATCACCGCTGGCCTCAGAAGTCTGAGTGAGGAGATGAAGAGGAAACATAGTGGAAACATTGTCATCCATCACTTTTGATGTGAAAACACATGATGGCTTCGCCTTATCTTATATTTCTTCCAAATTAGTACGACCAAATGAAATGAAGCAGATCAAAGAAGATGAAGGAGTCATTTAATTGCATTACACACCCACACTCCACTTCCTGCTGTAAACTGTCCTGTTCGTCTGTAGGAATGGACATTGTGATGAATAGACGGAGAACAATGCGCCCGCTGATGATGTTCTGTTGAATGGTTAACATGGGTTTTATCAGTTCTTCGCTCCCTGTTCACACAGCTACAAACACAGCCATCGCCAAACACATATCTCGCACACAAACATGCACAAAAAAGTGTTTCACAAACTTCAAATAAACCTGGTTACCGAAAGACAATCAATGGCCTCTTATCGTCCGAAATCCTGCAAAAACTCCCATCTCTCTGTTGAGAGTTCAGATGTCAGCTAAACACCCAAAGACAAAGCCAAGCACAGATACTGACTAGTGCCATCCACTATCTATGGCACCGAAAAACAAGGCAGATTCTGAAATGCCACCTCGTGACTTTTTGGAGGAGCTAATCTATTCTATTTAATGTAGTTCAGAGGGGCCCGGGCTCCGCACTGAAGACACAAGGCAGGATTAGTCCTCATATAGCGGTGGCAAGATGAAAGGAGATAAACCACTTAGCCTGGTTCTTGGATGACTTTATATATTTATTTCCCTCAAGTCTCTTCCCAACGTTTGAAAAGGGATTTAGCTGCGAAGACACTTAAGTCTCTGGAAGTTAATCTTTTTTCCTCTTTCAAATAAGTTGTGGATTTTTTTTTTTTTTTTTGTGCACTGTTGAGTTTTATGAACTTTCGACAGTAGTTCAGTTAGGGCTGACAGACAGTATTCCCTGTGCTAACTATGGCCTTTGTAATAAAAACACAAATCTTAAGTATTGCCATGAAACTGTCAACTGAGAGCAAGTTTTTCTGCTGTTCAATCAAAAACTTTGATTAAGCTTTGCTTTGATGCTTTGATGTTTGAATGTATTTAATAGGTCACTGAGTGTGTGTTTCTGTCAGGATCACACCTCTAAATAAATTCACTTGAATCACCCTCATAATTTGGATGCAGATTTCCCTGACCCCAAAATGTGTCCGTAGCCTTCATGTCTGGCTGAGAGTCTGACCCGTCTGCGCTTCAGTGTCTTCCCGCTCCATTATTGACTCTTCAGACCCTGCGCTCTGAGCCCAGCCCGCTGAGGGGTGCCGACCCCGGGCCCTGGCCCCCGCACATCAAAGGCTCCTTATGGAGGATGTTAATATTTGCTCAGGTGCATCTTGCAGGTCTCCCTCTCTGAGCAGAGACTGCTCTGAGCATATAAATATATCAGAGGCCAAAGGGAAGTCTGGTCACGCTGTCCCTGTGTGTGAGAACAGGGCAGGGGAGTGGATGACAGTGTGTGCTGTCGCAAAACACACACATGCACACTCATGTACACAGACCCCACCCCTCCTCCAGACTCCTCCGGTCTGGCCTGCATTTGAACCCCCTCATCGCTCTCTTTCCTTTCTTCTTAGTTGGCCTTGTGACCTGGGGCTGCCCTTCGGTCAGGGGAGACATGGACAGGACAGCTGGGGACAACAAAAGTCCTGTCCCAACCAAATCCCCTCCTGCCTCCTTCTTCTTACATCCCATGACCCCTGCATCGCCTTTGAACTTCTGCCGCCCGATACCGAAGCCCTCCTGAGACGGCAACTGTTTACCCAACAATGTTACAAATAAGAACACAGTGGCAAGATTAGATACAACTTTCCCCGACCCTTTGTTTATGGCGCAAGACCTCCATCTCACATCTGCACCGATTCCATCTCAGTGTTACTGATTACGCTGGCTTACAGAAAGCCTGGGGCCCATCTCCAGACGTTGCTTACACTTCTGTTCTTTGGATGTCAGGTTGACTTGGCTCGCCGCAACCGGCTTGTTTACGCTGAGCTCCACAAATAAAATCTAACCCTCTGCAGCCTCCGTCGTCAGCCAATGCAGATAGACAGACGTGGAATCTAGAAACTCCGGCGTCACATCAAAGGAGCTGGAAGTCCGTCAGCCACACATCTGTGGAACAATCTGACTGCGAGACTGATGTGTTTCATAACCGGCCCGCTGACAATACACAGACTGTTGAAGACCTGCAGAACCGCTGCTGCTGGAGCACACGTAAACAGTCTAACGTACAGTTCTCGTCTGGAGTTGAGGATCTCAGGCAACCATGGAGCCCTGGTGTATGTGGTCTTTGCTACAAGCTCCAGAAGAGCAGTAGCGTTTTGAGCAGTTCAATTCATTCTTGACGTGATTACAAAATACAAAGTTTTAGTAGTTTTAAGTCATCTGGAGTATTCTATTGCTGTGCTTGTTCCGTGTAAGAATAAAACCATGATAATATACAGCAATATATATAGAGATCAGACTACTAGCTTTTTTAATGGAACAGTGCAGACAGTAGAGAGTTATACACTATTTATTTCCCCAGAGAAATAAATATGAGATTTAGCGATGAGATTTATATAAAAATGGGTGAAGCGAGACATACTGTATAGTTTTGTTAGAGCAAGGTCATTATACACAGTCCCAACAGCAGAAAATTATGTTTGAGCACTTTGTATCACAGTTATATACATCACACTTTTTCCCAATGCCTTTGGCAGAAAATCCATTAATGCTGTGACTGTCAAGTTCATCATCGATGTGGAAATGTTTAAAAAGTCTTTCACAATGACTTTGTCTGTCAATCTAAACTCAGCGCCGGTCCAAGGACGTGTGCAGAAGGAGATGTCATTCTTTGATGGCATTTGCCTGTATAGCCTGTGAACGACGATAACATTACTGAGCAAAATCAAACAGGAGTATTAAATTAGATAATATTGATCATGTGTTCTTATCAGTAAGGCCCAGGGCCTGTCCTTCCTGCTCATATTGTCCTCTATGCTGGTTGTAATCATTACTTTCTCATAGGAAAATATGTCAGGCCATTCAGTGTGGAATTTCAAGGTTTACCCAAATCCAATATATTGTATCTACTGTAGCAATGCAGACAAGGCTGGAAACCAACCAAGCAAAGTGGGCTCCTGCCTCAGACCCTCAAGTGGCATGAAGGCTTCACGTTCACAGGGTGGTGTTTGTGGTCATTTGAATTATTGCATATTAGTTTGGTAATGCTAAAATCACAATCCAAACTGAATAGACAATGGCCTTGAAGTGTTATGTGTACACGTGTATGTAACATTTCAAAATGCACCTGCACTGTTGTGCATTTTGTGACTTTCAGTCAAATAAAGGACCATTTTTGCAGTCACATATTTCATCATTAAAGATTTCTTACAAATTGTATTAAACTATCTCTTATCGTGAACCCAATATCATAATCATCTCATCTAATAAGCTGTGTGTATTTTCACAAGTCAGAGTACCATCAAAATATTTTTTAACCTGTTATTTTAAGATAAAAATACTATGTATCTGCATGCATCCACAAGCAGTGCCCCAGTTACTCTCCACTGGCCTTGGAACAAAAACTAAATAGGGGTACATGGGAAAAGAGTTTTAATGTAATTTGGGTGAACTGAACTTTTATCTGTGTGAAAATGGATTAATTAGTAATACATTACATTGCAGAATAATTTATGTGTCAGCGATGAAAAAGTCTCTTTTTTTTCTCATTGGAATGTATAACTTTGACAGCCTGTGTGAATAGGAGAAATAGCAGATTGCATCATTATAGCAAGTGTTATACTTTCGTTCATCTAGTTTTGCTTTTATACTTTATGCAAATCCATTCTGTATGCTGGACATATTGTTTTCCACCATATTTTATTGGATGAAATGCTTTAATGGTGTACATATGTTGTCATTTTTACAAACTACACCCCTCAACTCACAATCAAATATTCTCTTTAATTTCCACAGCATAGGGTGTACGGATTTTCACTAGGATTTTCTACCACACTTCCTGATATCCAGTTAACGAGGATACCACTCAAGAGTCAGAAGTCTAAAAATATCTTCTTCAGCACTCTTCCCCTGCCCCAATTCAGGTGGTGTTATGAGTATGACCTTCCATTGAGAGCACAGAATACTAATACAACTTTTCTGCTTATTCTCTTTCTCAATTTGAAGACCCTTAATACATAAATATTTACGATAAACAACAGTGTTGCAGGTTTTGCCATCTTCCTATAGAATATAACACACCACCGCAGCTGTTCCTCATTCAGCACTAAACATGAGTAGACTGACAGTAATTAGTTAAGTGTGGATAGGAGGGTAAGACTTTTTTGAAATCATTACAGGAAGGTGAATACTAACCTCTGCAGTGTTATCACTCTGATGTGTCTCCGTGTGGTGACAAACATATTCAGTTGACTGGAATTAACACTGATTCCCAGATGGAAATTACTAAAGTGAAGGGACCATCTGTTCGCCAATATGGAGGCAATTAACTGCACATAAATGAAGCTGATAAACATGCAGTGGGCGAATCTATATTCATTAATATTAGACAGAGCAATCAATAATAGATAACAACCTGACAGTGAAAAAAACAACACATAAATGTATGTTTGGAACCCTCTAACCCTTGTTACCGCTCAGATTTGTATGAATAAGCAGATGAGGAAATTACCTCTACCGTTTGTGTTGTTTTACCGATTTGTGAGTTTGATTCATTTAGAATTGTTTCACAGTATCTGTGAGTTTTTATAACTGTTAATTAACAACTAGGGATGGGGCAACTCATCAACATAATTAAAGTCATTGATTACAGTTTTGCCTAACTGGATTGGTGCATCGTAATGAAGTGTTACGCAGGGATTCCACTGGAAATAAAGCTGCAACTTTAAAAAACACGCCTATGAGAAGCCTATGATCATCTAAAGTTTTAAAGTATTTTAGACTAAAATTGGAAATGGCT
This sequence comes from Lepomis macrochirus, assembly GCA_024633595.2. Lineage (NCBI taxonomy): Eukaryota > Metazoa > Chordata > Actinopteri > Centrarchiformes > Centrarchidae > Lepomis > Lepomis macrochirus. The sequence goes on from JALXJV020000003.1 coordinate 6,544,811, forward strand.
TATCACAGCAGTACAAATGCTATCTACATCATCAAAAGTTGCTGCTGTCATGCTAACATCTGTTGTTACAGTCTGTAAATTGTTTCAGTTGTTTTCTGATGCAAAAACACATTTTCCAGAGTTTGTGTTGCAGCATATTACTCCAGTGATTAAATAAATCCATGTCATAACCATTCAAGTTTTAAGTCAAGTACTTAAGTGAAAATACTGATTCTCCAGTGCAGGAACAGCAATCCTTCTGAATTTGAGGTTCAACATTTTTCTGATCCAGCGGTTGATTATTAGGGCTCTTCCAAACGAATCGCAATCATGATGGCCTAAAGGTGCTCGAAAACCCATGGAACTCGAAAACACATGTCAGTGGTTGCAAAAATGTATGCATCATATAGGTCTCAGGCATTAGACAAATGGCTTGGTAGCACCCCCTACAGAGCAACCCTCATGACACCTTTCACCGAAATGTTAAACTTTTCTGTGGCACATGTATCATGTCCAGAAGTAAAAGAAAAAAAATCCTCTAAGAGCAATGAACTAAACGCAACAGAAAGTCAGCCATTTTGAATTTAATGGTCATTAAACATTCTGTACTTTAACAAACTTCTTCTAGAGAATTGATCCAGTGGAAATTTTTGCTGTGCAATGGAAAGACATTGGTGGTGAAAATATGTACTTACTGTGAGCTTTCGCAGAACAGCATGTCCGTGGCATGGCATCAAAAATCTATTTTTTGCCATGAAGTAGTTGTAACTTCAGCGTACTTACTTACAGTAAATATGTAGCATATTTACAGTACTTCAGATGAATTGACAAAAAAAATCATTAGGTTAATCGATTAAAAAAAAATAGTTAGGTGCTGCCCTACATACCACATCGTACTTCTGCTAGGGAAGTCCTTCAGAAACCAGTCATGAGCTTACTGTATATGCCGAACTAGGGATAAAATACTGGTAGATAAAAGATGATCGATGGCCAAGTATGAGCACGGGTGTTACAAGTAAAAAATCTTGCAGTGTTTACTCAAAACTGCAATCTGCTAACACTACGATGCATCACTTCCCTTTTTACATATTTGCTTTGTTGCAAAGAGATGAATCTAGCAAAAAGCCTGAGAGAGCAATCCTGACATTTTCCACTGTTATTAACCCTGCTAACCCTTCTATTTCATCGATTTAGCTTTTATAGATTAAGGTTTGATGGACAGGAGTGTGATACAAGATACTTGGTGGTTTCTGTAGGGTATGAATAATAGGAAAGAAGAAAAGTGTATGGTGGTGATAGTGATATTATGAATCAGTAGTTAACCATGAGTTTCTGTGTACTTGATGGAGCCTCTCAAGTGACCAGCCATCATAAAATGTAACCGTAATGTTACCAAGGTAGAGGTAATAGAACAGCTCCTAAAACAAGATTAGCAGGATAAAACTGACTGTCGGGAAACCTCACTGACATGTTGCACGTCACAACCTCACCTGGTCAAATATTAACATCCCACATTCACATTCACCTCCCCTTTCCTGTTTCATTCCAGCTTCAATAGTAATAAATACATTAGTAGATAAAATAAAATCAAACCAGCACCCGGAGGGAGCATGTGGAGGCTCACAATCTCCATGCTGTTTGTTCTTGGGAAGAATCAATTAAAAATGTACAGCTGCCATAGATTTATTATTCATGTGCACATCTTTTTCAATTCATCGATGGGCCGAGACATGTAATGTCAGGCGGGTAAATACATCAGCAGTGGAGGAAGAAAAAGGAGCTTTGTGGTTTTGGAGAGTTGCGAGTTTCACCATTGCGTGTGTGTGTGTGTGTGTGTGTGTGTGTGTGTGTGTGTGTGTGTGTGTGTGTGTGTGTGTGTGTGTGTGTGTGTGTGTGTGTGTGTGTGTGTGTGTGTGTGTGTGTGTGTGTGTGTGTGTGTGTGTAGCTGTATGTGTTTTACAGCTTTTTAATAATAATAGCAATGATACCATATTTATTTATAGGCCTTTCTGAAAACTCAAGGTCACCTCACAAAACATGATAAAACAGTACAGCAATAAATCGAGAAAATTAACACCTATAATTACAGTGCATAAAATCAAGGTACATAACAACTGGAAACAAAGATTGCTGTGACCTGACAAATATGCCAGTTTAAAAAGATGTGTTTTCAAGCAGGATTTAAAAATGGAAAGTCAGTGTTGCAGATGTCTGGTGGAAGAGAGTTCCAGAGACGAGGGGCAGAGAGGCTGAAGGCTCTGAACCCCATGGTGGTCCAACGAGCACAAGGGTAGAGTACGGGTGGGTGTGTTAATATGAAGGAGGTCAGTGAGGAACAGGGGAGCGAGGTTGTGAATGGCCTTGAAGGTCAGGAGCAGAGTTTGGAAATCATTGCGGTATTTAACTGGGAGGCAATGAAGCTGCTGAAGGACAGGAGTGATATGGTTAATAGAAGGAGTTCTGGTGGTGATACGGGCAGCAGAGTTCTGAACCAGTTGAAGTTTATGTATGAATTAGAGAGGAAGACCAAAGAGAAGAGAATTACAATAATCAATGCGGGATGTGACCAGTGCGTGAGCGAGAATGGCTGCACTAGTGGCTGAGAGAGACAGTCGGAGGAGATTAATGTTACGTAAATAGAAGTATGTGAGTGCGTGAGTTTGAAATTAACGTGTGCTGTCGATGATCACACCCAGACTCTTGACCTGAGGGGAGGAGGAAACTGGGGAGTTGTCAATGGTAAGAAAAGAAAAACTGTCAGCTTTAGTCAAAGTGGATTTGGTGCCAATGAGGAGAACCTCGGTTTAGTCGCTGTTACGTGTGAGGAAGTTACAGGAGAACCAGGATTTGATTTCCGTTAGGCTATCAGAGAGTAATGAGTGTCCTTTTTGCTCAATACAGCTTTCAAAACACTAATCTGTCTCTGTCCATCTGCTGTTCCGTCAAGTCAGTATCTCCTCCCTTGCTTTCTTGCTCTCTGCTGGCTTCTCTCTTTGTTTTTTCTCTGTCTGTCTGCCTCTCAAACTCAGAGTGCTTTTTCAGGTTCTTGTGTAAAAATATGGATTATTGACCGCTGAATTTTTGAATTTTGACAGATTCTTATCTGATTTCATATCACTTCATCCTCACCCATCTGCCTGACAGTCAGGTTTCTGGTGCTATAGATCCCTTATGGCTCAGCCAAAGAAACCATTGAAGCTCTGCTATGCAACCTCTCCCCCTGTGCTTTGCTTATAGGATCCACAAGCAGACCTACAAAGATGCGATTGAAGTAAAAGAGTCAAGTCAATCTGAGCTCACTCGCTGGCACGCACGCACACACACAAACACATGTGGGTGTTTCGTCTTGTAACATCTGAGATTCTTCAAATGTGCTTTTAAAAAAAGTTTCTCGCCAACCACATCAGTAGAGGCGAAACTTGTGAAAAGGGCTGCCAAGTAAGACACAAACACACACGCACATGCACTAACACACCTACCTCCAGGTTTCTCCTCCATGAGAAGAGTGTCCTTTCTTCTTCCTCCTCTTCCTCCTCCTCCTCCTCCTCTTCTTTCTCATTGCATTCTTATTAAAAACATCAATCTGTGTGATGCTCGCCTGACATCTGTTCTGGGTAAAGTTGTGGAGCCTTAATGGGGGATCAATAGAGGGAAGATTACTCATGCTCAGGTGGAGGGGTGAAGAGTATAGTTTAGCAGATGTTCCATACAAGGATGAGCAAGGTGTGTATGTGCGTGTGCATCAATATAAGCATGAGTTTGACCGTGTGTGTGTGTGCTGTGGTATGAGCGAGATAACAGATATAGAGGATCCCTGAGGGAACCCTCTTCCCGAGAGCCTCATCCTTCAGGCAGAAAGCTTTGGGAGAAGCATTTCGTACCTCTAATATTACAAGCTTTGAAATGTGAACGACTGATAGACAGCAGCATTCAGGCTGAACTAACACCTTCGTTTTAGACTTAATGTGTTGCCCTTGTGAGGCTGGATCTCTCTGTCATGTCTTTGACTAAACCTGATGGTGGAGTATGTGCACACATTTTTGCCCTTCTGCTATATAAATGTTCCTTTTATCTCCAAGATGTGTTGCCTCTAAGATAAGATGAGATCTGAGATGACTTTGTCGAAATCCCAAACCAAAAGCATGAGGGTGGAAAAAAAATCTGAGATCCTGAATGTTGTGGATGTGCTTGCCTCCTTTCTCTGTGGTGACAGCTGCTGTCGTTGCAGCTCTCCACCCCTAGAGGGCGAATTCAGTCAGAGAGCCACTGCTTTCTGACGGTGTGTGCAGGGTCACGGAATGTTTTACTACAGGCTTGGACCATCAAAATCAGGTGTTATGTTTTAACTGTGGCAAAACAGAAATCGTAGATGTAAAATGTGGTATTAATCTCTTATTGGGATAGAAATATCATTGGCAACTACGTGACTTGGCTGGTGATGATCCTTCTCACATCAATCAGTCCACCTCCTCACATGCAAGAAGTGCACTGATGGTTCTGAAAATTTTAGCGATAGAAAAATTACTGCGAGACAGACAGAAAGGGAATGTGAGCGAAAACACACAATGACCTGTTGAAGCTGCTTTCTGACACAATTCCTTCTGGCGCTTTGCCACAATTTCTCGCTGCTTCTCTCCACATCTGGCGGTGGAACATAAAGGGGTATTTGAAGGCTGGAGATACCGTAGGTTACTGGATGTTCCTCCACCTGCAGGTTGCTTCAATCACACACACACACACACACACACACACACACACACACACACACACACACACACACACACATACACACACACACGCAAACAGGGTAAAACAAGCTTTATCTGGTATGTTAAAAGCAAGTCTCAGACACAGAAGGAGCAGCTTGGATGTTTCCAAAGGCGCTGTTTTAGAGAGACAGCAGGAAAGGTGTGAGGAGGAAAAAATATGTGGCCTTTGACCTCAAAGGAAGTGATTTATACAGGACTTTAAAGCAAGCCCCCAGGATCAGTGCTGGGCTGTTATTTTGGAGCAGTGGCCACAGTCAGAATTGGAGGCCAGGAGACTTCTACGGGCTACTTTTATTCATATAGAAATGATTGAAATGATTTCTGCCATTGGTCCAACAAAAATTAAAAAGCTTCAAAGTGCTGTATTAGTAAATTATTTTCATGCCATTCGTGTGTGGGGAGTGGGAAGAGATAGTCAGCTCAGACAATTTCCAGGTAATTTCACAATTTTACTCTGAGTGGTATGTTTGGGTGTGCGTGTACCTTCCTGACAGGTGTCTCAGCCTAACTGCAGCACCATGAATTTCTTTAAGGACAGGTGTCTCACATCTCACCACACTTTATGATGGAATGGTAATGAACATTTTTTTGTTGTCAGATGTGGTATAGTTTTTAATAGTAAATTCACATCTCAGCTTTACATAAATATGGATGACATCACATTTTATCTACATCAGTGGTTCTGAAAGTGGGGTCTGGAGACCTCAAGGGGTTCTTGAGGGGGTTCCAAGTGGTGCTCAGCGAAAAGGGTATTAAATTTCTTTCATTCATAAGTAACACTAAGACAGAGTATATGATTATTTTGGTCACCAGTTCATATGCTTCTACAATCAAAAATCAGATTAGGGTTCCTGGAACAAAATCTTATCAAATAGAAGTCTGAAGTCTATTTTGTGTCAGTTCAGGGGTCCTTGACGTAGAACAGTTTGAGGACCACTGGTCTACATCCATGGACTTGTCTGTGACATCTACCAAAACTGTATCACATTATTACAACAACATCAGTAAGTTAGTAAGACTCAGTGCTCTGCTTTATTTCACAAGAAAAACAGGACTCCTGTTTGGACATAACTTCAAGAGGTATAGTTGCTCATCTAGATTTACTGGTGGCAGTGTTGCAACTTACATGTACTGTTACATTTAAGGCATAGCAAATGTCTTTATGATTACATGCTGTATTGAAACATTACATCAGAGTTAATGCAAAAAGTACAACATATCAGTGATATTGGCTTAGAGGTCTACATGCGTCTATAGTTTCGGAGCAGATTCTGAGAGATAACACCAATACCAACCATAAAGTGATGCGCCATGAGTTAGCCAGCGGCTTCGATTCAAATTAGTGAGAATCCTTGTGATTTTCTCCTGCACTTCACTGTTCACACTCTCCGTCTCATGTCAAATTTTCTCCTATGATGATTACAATGCACCACATGATGAGAACTGAAAGCCACTCAGGTTTTAGATACACAGACCCAAGACCCGTGGCAATACAACATGACCTTACCCAAACCTATTAAACTAAATATAATTTGGACCCGGATACTAGGAACCCCGTGGATTTTGACCAAACAGTTGCTGTATTTTTCATCCACAAAGAAAACTACCAAATGGAAATGTTTCCAAGACGTCCTCGGATCTTAACTGTATAAATGTAATGTTGCAAAGTCCTTTTAACAAATGTTAGGACTGGTTACATTGTCATTAGGTAAGATTTACACATGCGTATCAATATAGAAACGCAGCCACACGTTTTATGTACCACAACACATACACATTCACACAGAAGCAATTATAGAGGTATTTAGGGGAAAAAGCTGTCCTCTTTAGCTTGTTTTCTTTTCACTGCATCAACCAAAGACAGTAAAGCTGAGAAAGCCTGCCTTTCTCTCTCACTTTCCTGTCTCTATCTCTCTTTTGTGTCCTGCCCTTGAAAAAGAAAAGGACAGGCTCAGACAGCCTGGGAACAGCTAACTACTGGAGTATCCGAGCAGCGCTACATCAAAGGCCACCCCATTTGCACAGCAGCTTACACACACCCACACATACACAAACACCGGCTTACATATTTGGGGTTGCTTTCTCTGAAGTTCATTACGAGTGGCAGAACTATTACCCTCTTTGACAGCATGTGTGTGAGTCAACTGCAAGAAGGGAGAGTTCAGCTCATAAACAGTTCAACTTGGCCAAAATGTTGGGAAGCTTTGGAACAGTTCCCACATTATCATTAGTTTTTCTCTTATTTCCAGATAGTGAGAGCGGGCTCGACTGCCTGTGTGTGAAAATGTTTTCTCCACAGATGCTACCAAAAATGTGTCGCACGTAGTAAACAGCTTTCACATGTCACTTCCCGTGACTGGTGGTTTAAGTTAGTGTAACAAAACAGCAAGAATCATAAGTAGATGGATTAGTGGACATCTCCTCCCATATCCTCTGATCTTTTCCTGCAGCCTCATGAGAAGGAACGCCCCCTTCCACAGTCATCCAGTACACTTAATCTAAAGTGGCAATATTAGAACCCTTAGCCGGTGCCAAGACAAATGCAGCTAGCACACACAAACGTCTGTTCTCAGTGGTTCCTGGTGTACCATGTCGAAGAAAGGAGAGGGGGGATCTGACATGAGCTGTAGGAGAGTGGAAATGAGTGAGGGAGGAACGGGCAGATTAACGTGAGAACAGAGGAGGAGTGTATCATGTGTGGGAGGGACAGATGATGGATACAAGATGTGTGAAGATCCTAAGGCGGGATGAAGGAGTTTAAAGAGTCATATTGAGTTATTGGACTAAGACTTTGAGCAATATGATAATAACAGCAGAGAGTGCCAAAGCGGAGGCCATCGTGACATCATTAGAAAGGGGGGGTTTATGTTCAGTTTCACCTTAAAAGTTAAGGTGGAAATGGACTCTAATCTCCCTGTGGCCCGTTGTTACTTAAGTAGACTTGGAAAGGCTTAATATCAAAGCGAGGTCTGGTCAAAACATGAAATTTAAGTCCAGATGAGTGGGAGCTCAATCAGGATCGAGGCCACGGTGGTTAAGGTGGACAGAGAGGCTGACTGTGTTGTGAGGTTGCGCTTGCATACTCGCATTCACAGGCGGTTGGATACTACTCGTCTCACCACATGTTGGAACCATTACGTGATGTCATGGTGGTACAATTTCCCACCAGCGCCTGCATGTGTGAGAGGAAGTGATGTCACAGGCTCAGGCTGAGCCCTGCAGATGGCACTCTGATAGACCCAGGAAGATACTATCTAAACCTTGTGTGTGTGTGTGTGTGTGTGTGTGTGTGTGTGTGTGTGTGTGAGAGAGAGAGAGAGAGTGTGTGTGTGTGTGTGTGTGTGTGTGTGTGTGTGTGTGTGTGTGTGTGTGTGTGTGTGTGTGTGTGTGTGTGTGTGTGTGTGTGTGTGTGTGTGTGGGGGGGGGGGTTAATGAGACATGTCAACAGATGCACAGATCTGTTAGTTTATTTACGAAACACCACCCACTCGAACAGAACAAGGTTTTTTCATCCTTTCTTCTTTCAGTTTCTTTCAGATCTGGAACAAGCTGTTGCTATCATGTTTGAAATAAAAAAACGTAGGATCTGTGCCTTTAAAGCTGCTCTCATCAATACTTTTATACCAGTATTAACTGTGGATGAAATGACAATGCGTAACGTGAAAGGGAGTGAGAATTGTCACCTGACTCAGCAGTATCCCTCAGTGCTAAGGCTTTAAGTATAGTTTATTTTAATTAAACCTTTATTTAACCAGGCAGGACACTTAAGAACAAGGACGGCCTGGCACAAGTTCACACGATTCACGATTTTAAGCCTGATTTGCAAGTTGCCAAGCTTGCCGACCGTTGGATGTGATCGGAGGCAAATCAGCTATCGATCGGCGGTGGCCAGTTGTATGTATTACTCAACATTGCATCAAAGAGGCTCTGTCGATGGCCTCCATATCCAGCCAATGACAGCAGCTGGCAGTGCAGCCAGCAACTTTTTAATTACAAATTATTTTTTACTTACGTCCAACTCTCTCTGTAGCACAGACAATCCCTGTTGCCCACATGTGCTAATCCCATATTCTATTCAACCATATCCTTTGTCTTTAAAATGTTTATCTTTATAATAATAAACAATCATGTTTTGTGTGTGGTTTTGCGTCATTTCCCATGTTACTTTTCACATGTGTTTTCTTGATAAAAAGTGGTTTGGAGACCAGTCATTAGGAGTCACTGTCAGCTCCTGTAGTGATCTGCCGACGCTGAAAATTGTGTATTCTGCATCTAGGCGTTAGCATCACTGTTTTGGTTTTACAGCCTGCAACTTAAATGTTTTGATTCGCTGTCACTGCTCTTGTCAGCGTCATTTCTATCAGCAGAAAGCTGCTGTTTTCATCAAAACGTTCTGGTAAACCCCCTGTACACGCCCTGTTCGGCAGAGAAGTTTTTAATGTCATGTGACATGATGACGTTTTGCAGCGCCCATGAAAGTCGGACACAGTTTCTAACCAGCATGGCTTATTTTAAGTCCAGCATGCATCAAGTTAAGTCAAACACACTTATTATGACTATGACGCACAAAAAATCAATGAATGCAAGTTTGCAACAGTTGGCATTGGCATCGATTGGCATATGCAGTCTTTCTGATCATTACTGTGCTTTATCAAAAAATTAAGTTTTGCTGCCACAATATTTGCAGCGAAGCAAATCATTTAATTAAACTGCAGACATGTAATTACCATATTTTAAAGCCTACTTAAAATAGCCTACTTAAAATAGTCAATAGATCAAATATTATGAGATACATTATCAGACCTTAATTCATCCTGCAGGTGAAAATGACACACTTCCATGAGATCTTATTACAGACTAAAATATTCCTCCTATGTTTTGCTGATAATAAACAGGCTTTATGTAGAATATCATTAAATTGTTGAATTGTTAAAATAGCGCTACACATGGGAAGATACAATTATCACTGCCTACAACCCTTAACATTTACATACAGACAAAATAAATTGGAACTAAATACTGCCACAACAACTCATAAAACAATATACACAACCTCAAAAGTCCCAGGTGTTTTTTTTGTTTGCATTTCAAACCCCTCTCTCTTTGTGTATAAACTGGTTAAGCACTTAATCACTAGTTTCAGGGGAAGGGAGAGAGGAAATGGAGTGGGACGGTTAAAGTGGATTATTTTGCAAGAGGAAAAAAAATTGGGGGAAGAAGAGGGAAAAGAGGAGAGGGAGGCTGAGCAGCAATCGATGTTTTTTTTCCCCCCAGAGCTCCACGGGGATTTGTGCTGAGTGATCTGAAGTGGCGCCCTGCTGTGCAAACCTGAGTGCTTTGACTCCACATAAAACCATTCAATCACAGAGCACCATGTTCTACTAAAAAGCCCCTTATGAGATCATTACCAAGGATGAACAAACAGGCACTAATGAAAAAGCCAGAGCACTTTCCTTGTGTGAAGGATATGGAAAACAAGGGGAAAGTTTGAATTGGAGCTACAGTCATAGATGCATGATTTTGAATTGTGTGTTTTCTTCCTGTCGCTAAGCTAAGAGGTTACAGAGGCATTTAAAATGATGCCTTGCAGTGACATGTTAACAGGAAAGAAAGTGCAACATTTTCTTTACAGGGGCCATCCAAGTTTAACATCAGTTTACTCATCATGAGGTTTACCACTTACGATGTGGTATTTTCTGTGTCTCTGGAGGAGTGTAATCAAATCTGAGAAAATAACTGTGAAGATGGCACAGTGATGTCATCGGGGTTAATGCACTTTGAACTGAGAGACTACAAATTCATAACAGAAAGCCTGCGTTACAAACTGGGGGTGTTCAAAATAATGGATATTTACCCAACAGAAAGGGTCTGAGCAAAGATTCTATTAAGATGTATTACTGGAATTGTAGGATCCAGTATTTTGGCGGTTTGACCCATACAGGGACAAAAAGTCAAGTTAATCTAACCTCTGCTGCATCAATTTTGTCTGTCCTTTCTTAAAAATGTATTATGCACATCCTGTTCTTTCTTACTAAATCAATAGAGTGTCCCTTCAGTCTGCCTGCTGTTTACATGAGGTACAATTTGATATAATGTCATGAACACCACTGTGTAAAAAAGGTTTTATTGATATTTTCATCATCCACTATTAGTTACAGGAGAAGAAAGAGGGTAACTTGAAATGCCAATTTAAATTTTTTTGAAGGCCCAATTTGTAACTTAAGTATGGTACCTCTAAAAACATTGTGGTTTGCATTTTCAGGTACTGTTACAGTAAAAACAAATCCCTCATGATAACATTAGTATGCATTTAATGACAAAGAAGTTTTGCATCATATTTATTTGCCAGCACTGGCACACTTTGATAATAATTGTTAAATAGTTAAATTGTTTCAAGCATTTCAAGTAAAAATACTAAACTTTCTCAGGCATTCTAAAAAAGGAGGCAAAACTCTTTCACTTGCAATACGGTTTAACCTGCAAGACTTTCTGACTCGGAAGGAAAACCTTTTGACTTGCAATCAAAGAGGACATACTAGCAATTAAAACTTTTTGTGACACAAAAAAGGCCAGCTTATTTTTTAATTACAAACTTGATTTTTGATTGCAGTGCAATAAATATGCTCTCAAAACATCAAACACGGACCAAGCAGACGGACATGCAGATGTGGTGAGGGGTTACGCTGGAGCGCCATAACCAGGGTGATCAAAAGACGCTGACGCCACCCTGGGAATTTCACCCAGAAGGCATACAAGTTTGTTATACGGAGACTTAGGAGACATGGTTCCATCCACAAATAATCCTTATTAATATAATAAATAATTAATAAATATTAATAATTCAATATTAATACTGAATATTCAATACTATAAATACAGCTAAAAAGACACCATCTACACAATTATTAGGGAGGAATACAGCCAAAATATCAAAGCTGAGGCTTACCGGTGAAAGAATGGGCCACCAAAATTGTGCCAGTATCCTGAGAAGAGTCTCTCCAATTACACGTGCACACGCGCATGCACACACACACGCGTAAAGAACCAAGCCAGGAGTAGGCAGATGAGCACAGTACACAGGAGGGAGATACCGTTTTCTTTTTTATCCAAAGCGACTTACATTTGAGTAACAACACACAAGCATTAATGAAGCACCAAAACAGTAAGAGATCTATAAGTTACAATAGATAATAGTAAGAACAGCAATAAAGACTAGTAAGAGGTATTACATACAGGATCAATGAGGTAAATACCTAGACAAAGAAGTGTGAGTTAACAAACTAGTGCCGGACAATTGAAAGGAGAAAAGGAGCACAGGAAGAGAATGTTAGAGGTTAGGGGATAGAGGTGTTCCAAGTTAAGTAAGTGTTCTCAGAAGAGCTTCTTGAAGTTAGAGAAGGACACCCCTTCTCTGATGGCATGTGGTAGCTTGTTCCACTATCAAAGTGTTGCAGATGAGAAGGGGCATAGCACTGAGCCTTGGGGAACCCCTGTGGAGAGGCAGTGAGAGGGAGACAATTGTCCTTGCCACCATGCGTTGTATGAACGCATAGAGAGGTAGGATTCAGGCCACAGGAGTGCTTTGCCCGAGATGCCCAATGCTGAGACTACAGATAGCAGGATCTTTGATTGACTGATAGCTGATATGTAAAGCAGGATGAAAAAAGAAGCCGATATAATAAACTGGGGATGATATAAATCAGGGATTACAATAGGAAACAGGGTTAATACAACCCCTTTGAACAGAACTGATCCATTTGCTTTTAGGATCCTGCCACAAATGTCACAAGAATCACTACTTCACTGTGATGATGTTGACTGGACCCTAACCCACATCAAACAAACCAGGGGACCCATTACAAATGAGCCTCAACAACTCCTGACGAAAACAAAATTCTTCTTTCTCTTTGTGGCAGTCTGGACCTGGGAACATGAAACTCGAAACGGTCATATTGACAGTTCCTCCTGTTAGCACACACAAAAACAATGTTAGGATAATCATGGAATCCATCAAGCAGAAACAGGAACAAGGGGCAGCCCCTATGCAAAGTGATACTGCTTGGTTTTAAGGCCCCCATAATGCACCTGCTTGTTTCCACAACAAAGGACAACTCACATTTATGAGCCAATGATTACGTATGGACCTAACGGCTCCTAACTTGGCTGTGGTCTCATTCACGTAGCATGGAAGTGTATCATAAATCAAAAATCCAAACATGTCCAAACTGTGGCTACTCAGGAAGCATCTTAACTATCAGTGTTCTGCTTTTATGTTTTAAGTTCTTGTTTGAATAGTTTCTCATATCTGGGATTACGTGAACTTTTCTTTCATCTTCCCTAATAACATTAGGCCTGTCCAAGAATAACCTGAGAACAAGCAAGAACATAAACTGTTGTGAGTCAACTGCCAGTTGTCATGGACAGGTGAAAAAGAATTTCTCAAAGCTTGAACAACATTACATGTCAAGAACACCGAAAGCAGTACACATGTCACTGGTGGATTAAGTAGCAAGTCCTCTGGCTGCAGACATAAGCGGGGTGGAACCACATGAAACGGTCAGCAACAGCAGCAGAAACTATATCATAGGGCTGCCAGTAAAGAGTTCTTGGTCAGTGTACAGTGTGCCCTGTTTTAGAGCCACATGCACAGATGAAAAGCCTAGGAACATTAAAGGGGTTGACCACCTGTCCCAGTCCTCTCTCTCAGGCCTGAATGAGACCACAGGGAGATCCTCTTCCTCCACCACACCACCTGCTACCACTACCTCCGCTTTAATGTTGGGCAACTCTTTAAAGATCCCACAATGGTACTTTGTAAGAGTGCCCAGTTCAGCATGGAGAATGTTTGCAAAACCACGGCGCACTGTGCTGTGACTTTCCTCAAAATACAAAGTAATAAAGAGTTGACAATTTCTGAAGTTTTGTGTTTTATTCCCCAAATTAACCTCAGTTTGATAGTATACCTTGTTAAAACTGTTGCTGCAAATATTGAGAAGTAAAACAAATAGAGAGAAATATCTGTTGCACAAGTTTTTGTAGTTTGTCTGTCACCCTTCCACTATTAACTAAATACATACAGAATTTGGAAAATTCAAACCTATAACAGATTTTTCAGTCATAATGGACTGTGAACTCAACACCAACATGTTAACACCTTTTAATAATGACAAGATTGCTAATTTACACATCCAGCAGATACTGAGCAACATCAGGATTGCCACCTGTCAAATTTAAGTAAGTAAAGAGTGAATACTGGGGGGAATTATCTGGCTCTTTAGTTGCTAAATGCTCCACTATGTTCCCCAGCTAGTTGCTAATTTTGTCTACCTGCAGTTTGGTGCTTGGCAGGTAACATACAGTTGGTTTATCAAAGCTTTTTTGGGGGGCTAAAAACAGCTGCCTGCATGTGGCTGAAAACACCACTATGAGAGCAGTGAGACGGAACGAAAACTGTAAAGTTGCAGGCCGTAAAATCAAAACACTGTGCTTAAAGTTGCTGAAAAGTTCTGTAGAACTGAGGGAAACTGTAAAGTCAGGTGATGATTTGCTGTGGGTATTTCACTACGAGCAGAGCGACCCCTTTCACATTACTGATAATCGTTGGATTCGTTTAAATTTCCACTGGAATAACCTGGAACTGTGACTTATATTCAAGGTTTGCAGTACATGATTCACTAATTAATTTGCTTGCTAAATATAGAAGGTTTTTCTTTTGAACATGAAAACTTCGGTCAGTTGTAAAGATAAACTTTTTAAAAGTATGAGTGTGCTTATATCTTATGAGAGATGCCAAGTAATTTGGCTACTGGAAACTGATATGTGGTTTGAAGCTTCGGTACATGTATGACACGTAGTGTGTGGCATGAGATGAAAAAAATGTGCTGGTTGTGCAACTGCAGCCGTTAGAAGTCAGCTCTGTGGTGAAAGAAGAAGACACAAAAACTGTGAGAAGGCAAAGCCCGTTTCATACAAACATCAGCCTCTCTCTCTGACTCTGTCTGCCTCTCTTTGCTCAAGGCAAACCTTTTCATCTTTAGTACCCACCCAAACAGCCATCCGTGACACTTAGTCCATTTAACTCCAATGGAATAATAAAGACCACGAGTAGAAGCTGATCTCTCCAGCAGAAGTAAATTACAGTAATGACGAGCAGTCTAGATTATATAAGATGTCTGAGGGATCAGCACATGCCCTTTGATGGAAGTTTATCAAACTGAACACAGCATAGGCTAACAGGAAAAGGAGAGAAAAAGAAAGGAGTTTTATGCCAAGTTCTACTCAGTGTTAAATTTAATGGTACAAGTCAGAAAGAGTTACATCAAAGGCCACTTTAAACAGCGGGATGTTTCTTTCTGCTCAAATAAAAGACAAACTGTCATCATCATTAAACTTGGCCACAGATTGTTTTTTTCTCTGCTTTGGATAAAGAAAAAAAAAAGTTTATCTATCCTCGATTCCTCCCACTGCCATGTAGGTCAGTGTCAGTGAATCAGATGTAACATATATTAGGAGAAAAAAATGCAGAGCTGCAGCCAGACCCAGACTGGCCATCTGGCAATTTTGGCACGCGCCTGAAGAAACAGTCCACTTTTGAGCCATTAAACACAGAAATGATTTAATGATAGATATAACATACTGTAGTATGAATTTGATGGGGTGTTTCACTGAACACCTCCGCAGCATTTCATTGTGAAATCACAACAGTGAGAACAAACTACTGACCTGGATCCAGTTAGCTACAGATTCTTATTGCTTTTGCTTTGGAGATGCACTTTTATAAGGGCAGCAGTTAATGTGTGAAAGAAAGTCCTGATAAAAGGATTTACATTTTTTCCGATGAGAAGGGATATTGCAGAGTATTTATTTTGTTTTCACAGATTAATGTCGTTAAAAGAGCAAAATCAGAAGTGGAATTCTATGGATGGATTCGGGGGCACCTATTCACACAGGTGTCCTGTCTTGGGTGCATGATTTATACTATTACATTGTGATGTTTCCTTTGCTGGAGGTGCGCATAAGAACCCGGCTCAGATCATCAAAGGAGGCACAGCCCGTTCCCATGCTTGTTCCTTGGGTCTTGCTATTAAATATAAGAAGATCGGGTTAAGTGATCAAAGACCCTTGGTTTCTGGGGCTTAAGTGTTGCTCTATTTCATCAAAGGCCAGCAGTCTTTTTAACCTCCACTACCTCAAGGTAACATTAAACTAGCAGGTAATGGAGCTTTGCCTTTCCTGTAAATACTGTACGTGCCTTTTTCAATGGGAACCAGTATGAAAGGGGATATAATGACACAAAATGGAAGCTTCTTTTCTCACATTCCTCCAGCCTCCGACAACAAAGGCACCTGTGTCTTTTATCTGCAAAAAAAAACAATACAAACAGACTTCAAAAGCATATCCGGCTGACACTTGGTTTTCCTCCGACCAAAGTGTTTATCAGAAAAGCATATATCAGACCAGCCTGGGGGCATTGTGTTGCCAGTAACCCGCTTCCTCTAGCCCCTGGTTAATTGTCACGACATGTGTCCTTCCAAACCACAACTTGGGAGCTATTAGTATCAGCTTCCTGTTGATGACGAATGTATTTACACGGTACTCTGTGGCACTCGTTTCAACAGAACAGCAGTTAAACACATTTGTTTGCTGTTACTCAGAGGCTTAATAAATCAGATAAATGAACAAATCAACTCTTTGATGCAAATAATCTTATGTAACATAATCTTATGCACATTCTGAAGTTTTGCAGAAGGCCAACAAAGTTATCCATGGACAATAAATAGGCATGCTGTCATACAGTACATGGCACAAACACTGTCGCAGTAACAGAGTTCAGTTCTTACCAAGGCCACCCATGTTACATTTGTGACACTGTGCGGCATGGCAAATGTTTACCAGTGGCAGAAAGTCCGATGGAATGACATCATGTGACAACCAGGTAACATGGTGCCAATATGGATCTCCAGCTAAAGCTGTTTGATGGTAAAGAGATAGCTTTTCTTACAGCCATGGCTCTGGTTTACTGGATCCATCTGCACGCCAGCTAGATCTTGACCAGATGGATAGGAAAATGAAGGTTTCTCTCTCCTTGTCTGTCCCTCTCATTCGTCTGTGTGCGAGAGAGAGAAAGGGTCTAACAATGTGCATTGAAGACAGACAGTCTCCCAAACATAAGGCCAGCATGTGTTGCCGTGCTGCACAAATAGACTGCTTTGTGTCCAACTGGAGCCCCGTTAGTGTGCACAGCAGCCACATCATCAGTCTGCTAATGCCACTCACTTTGTCTGCGTCAGTAATGTAAAGTTGAATTCCTTGTGGACCTTGTGGGAGGTAATCAACTCCACCCTAATTTGTCTAATTCTTGTGAGCCTAAAATGAGGTATCATGATGTCTTCACAGGGGTGTGAAGTGTTTCTTCACAGTGTTGCTTCCTAATCTTCCTAATCTGTTCAAGTGTTTCTTCCTAATCTGAGCCTCTATGTCCCCACCACTTTTCAACACAAAGTGATGGCCTTGCTTGGAAACCAGCACCTCCACAGTAAAATTGGTGCCTCCTCTGTGTGCTGGAATGCCATTGGATGTGCTAATGAGGGTCAGCTTATTTGGGGTCAATTTTGTTGAACTTCGGATGCAAAATCTGGCAGATAATCAGGTCAGTGCATGCCACTATGACTCAACTGAAGCTCTCTCTGGCAGCCACACTCTTCGTTGCTCTGGGCAACGTTGCACTTACACATTTGGCTTGAAAGGATGGTAAAAGGCATTGGTATGCTTCAAACACTGCCCTGTCATATTGTTGAACAGTGTTTGAAGCCCCCTCCCACCACACCTTACCAATGTCAGAGTTGAGAGGGCTGCGTTCAACAATTTTTGTACCCCAAACGTTCGGTCCGACAACCATGCCCACTTCACTCAGCGATTGGCCAGATGCACAGAGGTGACAAAATTTGCAGGATTTGAACTTCTCATTCAAGCTCTCTTTTTTTGTTTGCACAACCAAGTGTAACACTAATACCTTCCAGGAGAGACGGTCCAAAAGTGTGTGCAATTGGTCCAATTCATTCAAGGGTGAACATGTAAAGCTTGGCCTTCAGACGTGGCTGGACAACCCTAACTGGTTCCTTTCATGCACACTTCGGCCTCAAGGGTTCTTGAGTAAGACACTGAACTCTTACTGTACGAGCTTCAGTGGCACTGCCACTCTCTGGTGGAGGGCAGGCAAAATATACATTTGTTCAGTTAAAACAAACTGCATAATAATGATTGGGTGATAGATTTAGCATTTTAGCAAACAGTCACTTGAAAAATATGAACTCCACACGCTCCACACGATTCCTCCTCACTAATGAGCACCTTATTTCTCTCCAACCTCGAGCCTTCCCTCTGAGCCTTTATATGCTTTAACATTAAACACACCTCTCCCTTTCCTTTAGCTGTATCATCATTGCTGGCCTCCTCTACACTTTCTCTGTCTACTTCTCAGTATCTGCTGCCAGCTGGCTGGGAACCCAAGCTGTGCTCTGTGTATCGGTAAATATTCTATACAGATCTTTGGCCACTTTCTTCCCTGACAATATATGTGGTGACTTCACAGCACTAATCAGATGTCCTTTGAAGCTCCACTGATCTCACTGTGTAGCCGACAACAAGTAACATGCACTTTTATTACTTGCTAGACATTTTGTATTTTTCCCCTAATCCTTTCATGTTTGTCCTCAGCAGCACTGTGTGTGCTATGATCCATCTCTCGCTCCCTCCCTATCCCTCATCCCTCTCTCTCTTTCTATCTAATCCCAGACTAAAGGGAGTTGGACACTCATTCCAAAAGTTGGATTTGTAAATAGCTCGAAACACATCTAAGGGAGAGACAGAATTAGCAAGAAAACACCAACTCACAGCAGAGAAAGGGAGAGTGAAAAATATCATATTGTTCAATGTTCAGGCCCAGAAATCCTCTAATGCAAGTCCCTTATAAGATGTTATGGAAGACAGAGAAGAACATTTTCAAAAGGGGTTAATCCAAAATAAACCTTGGCGCATGCACACTTTAATTCCTTACTTAACAATGAGTTTTGTGTGTTCTCTGTTGCTCTGAAGAAATTATCAAAGGTAATTTGATCACTTTTAGTCCCATGAAGAGATTAATCACTGACATGAACAGTAAAAACCAAGAAGTGAAGAGGCATTCGTCCAGTGTGGAAAGAACAAAGTGGCCCATAGTGACCATTGCAGCACTTTCAGACTCAAAACTGTCTCTTTCATGTGGGTGACGTGTCCTGCCCGCTTCTCCAGGAGACGCCAGCAAGGCACCATGGTCCGATTAGGGAGCTGCTGGCAAACAATATCAGGGCTCAGTGCCATCTCCAGCTGCTTCCTCTCCACAAAGGCCCTCGCTGGAAGTGGATTGTACTTATTTATTACTCTTTTATACGGCTGACATGAAAGGCAGAGCTGTTTATGTGTGTTTATTATGACTTGGGTTCGCAATGGGAAGACTACCTCAGAGAATCAAAGTGCTGGTGTGTGTTTGATGCTGGACCCAAGTGGACTTGAACGCTGGGATCAGCTGGTTACTCTGGATTCATTACGTCTGCTGACATTTAGGCATGATGTAGCATGACCTCATCTTTCCTCAGTAGCATGTGCTCCCTCTCCTCATCTCAGCAGATTTGGAAAATCCTGAAGCCTAAAGGCAAGGTGGCACACTGAGTTCACTAAACCTGAAGGTGACGACATTGCTGCACCTCCACACTCACTCTGAAAACTTGTTCATATTCCATGCGCAGCCCTGTGGGGAATGGCAAAGCCTCACGTTTGCAGCCGATTAGGGAGAGAGATTAAGGCCTGCCAGGAGAAACCGGGCCATTGTGGAGGTGTGGGTACTGGGAGAGATGGAATGAATAAAAGACGAGTTCAAACCAAATCAGGCCTGCTGGGTTTATCCACCATCAACTGCAGAGTAGTGAAGCAGAGCTTCTGATAAAGATGCAAGGAACCCAGATGAGAAGAAGAAGAAAAAAAAGAAAACTCTGAACCATTAAGTTTACATAGGTTTCAACCCCCACCACCATGGCCGCTTTGATTCAAAAGTCATGCTGGTGCTTTAAGCTCCTAACCAGCCAAAGGAGATTTCTCTGTTCTTTTTGTAATTTACAGTAAGATATTTGTCTTCATTATCTGATGAGGGAAATACATTTATTCATTCGACACACTACTGAAAGTTGCATTTGGTTTCAGTAACATCTTCACCTAGAAATCTTTTCATCTTAGTTTATATGAAAAATCTACTTAAAATGTACATTTTATTATGTGAAATCTAAATTATCTGTCTTTAGCCGATGTTACTGGATAGCACTTACCACCAGTGGGCACTATTAGTATGTAGGTTAGGGTACCATTTTCAACATTGACAAGGTACACACAAACATGTTTAGTCTGTTAAAACTACATTAGTGAAGATCTACACATGGGTGGACACCACTGTTTCTTAACAATAACTTTACACTACTAGCTTCCCTCATTAGCTTCTCCTGTCTGGCTGAAGCCATGCTAAGCAGTGAAACCTCCAACTGGAAGTTGGGTTGGGATGAAATCGTTCACATTCTTGGCCCCTTCATGCAACATGCTTCAAACATACATCACACAATCTGTAGCGGCCAATTGAGATGTACCAATCAAACAACAAATGAGCTGTACTCTTTTAAATCATAAATATCTGAACTTTTACTGAAAGGCAGTGACATTACCGGTAAATTTGTAATATATACATAGTATTTAATATTACAGAGGGTGTGTGTAACTTTATAATGTTTGAAAATACTGGAATGACAACAGACCTGTTTTAAATTGAGATCATTTGGTTTAAAATCTCTCAAAATCTCTAATATATTCCGGCAATTCCAAATGATCCTCCCTCATTTTGAATCAAGAGTAGCTCCACCATCTAGTGGTTATATCTATAACATATCAGCTTTCTTCAAAACGCACCCTCCTCGTTCACAATGTAGCAGTTTCCAACACAGAACATAAAATCGTTCTCATGTTGCTTCTGTGATAACACAAATAACTCCAAGCCAATCATTTGAAGTTCATCCATACGGCGCTAATGATGCTAATAAGGGTAATGACAAAGATGGTCCTCTGTTCTCCTTTCATGTCAGCCGCGAAACAAGAACAACATCTCCCTTCCTTAGGACAGTATTGAATGGTTTTTGGCTTCAGAGGGTAGCTCGGTTCACTTTGAAAATCTAGGGGGTTTTTTTATCATGAGAGAGGAGGCGACTGGAGCAATGAGAGAAAGCGAGAAAAGGATTGTTTGGAGTCAGAAACACATTTCAAAGGCTTCCCCAAAAACAGCCTGCGAAATCTGAGATGAAACCAGCTAATAAAGCGCCACACGGCAATAAATAATGCAACAAGAGGAAACAACATGAAAGATCTTTTCATCTCCATATAGAGAGGAAAAGGGAAAGGAAGCAATGAGAATGTGTATATGCTCGGTGCTGTACTCAATACAATAGTTTGTGGGATTCTCCTTTGAAACTTTGAAACATTTGGTCAAGAGGAGAAATGTATTTCTAGTTTACAGCCTTGATGGTGTGCTCAATTAATGTTCCACTAAATGAAAAACATGAGAAAGGAAACATGCTTTCATAAAGCTGAGGAACACACTGACCTTTGACCCTTGCCTCTGTCTTTTCTTTTGCATGTACTGCAGCACAAACTGGTATTCACTCACTTTGTCTTGGTCAGATTTTCTCTTTATATGTCATTAGTGTGTTGAATTTGTTTAGTTAGTCTTGGTCCTTTTCCATCAATCCATGTGGATAAAACACTCTTTCCCCTAATACTAGAAAATGCCTCTATTCTCACTGCGGCCCGTCTCCTTCTTTTAGCTGAAAAGTAGAGCCAATTCTTATGACTCAGTACAATCAACAGGCCAAAAAATCCCCTCGCACCCACCCGAAATAGTTCTGTCCACCAGCTAACAGCCACGGACAGAGATCAAACCGACCACAGAGCAGGGGGGTCGAAACAAGAACAACAAAAGGGTTTCCTCTCCTAATCTCTGTTAAATTAGAGTAGACGTGCATGGCGGTGTGCGCTTCCTGGAGAGGATAAAGAGACTCGAGTAGTGACTGGAAGAGGACTGTGGTTATGATATTATTAATAAAGGCAGCATGGAGGGTGAACAAGTGCTAAAGCTGCATGTGAGACTAGCTTGTATGTGTGTGTGTGTGTGTGTGTGTGTGTGTGTGTGAACGAAAGTGAGACACAGAGAGAGAGAGGAAACAGCAGCACAGTTGTATAACACTGACATCTCGTGGACAGATGTGTAAACTCAGTTAATCACTTCAGCTCGGATCATAAAAGGAAGTTTATTCCTGTTACTGCTGTAATCAGAATATGACTACTGAACACCACAATCAACACAATTCACCACGCAAATATAAATAGAAAGAAATCCCTTTAAAAACAGACAGGGTCTATTCCAGAAAATTATATAGGCCAGTGGTTATTTTTAATGTGAAGAACCCCTACACTGACACAAATTAGACCACAAACCCCCATGTGATAAGATTTTTGCTTTTAGATGTTTTACTACAGAAAGGGTATGAAACCCACGACCAAAATAATCACATATTCTGTCACATTATGAATGAAATTAAATAATTATAGACTTGTAGTTCATAACAAATAAAAGTTTTAAATGTGCCATGCTTTCTTTCAAATTACAATATCAATTGAATACCATCCCTGATGTTTTGTCCTGTGAAAATTGATGGCAAGATGAATGCAGTATGTTATCAGAAAATACTGGCAGACAATTTGCATTCACCTGCACGAAAGCTGCACATGGAACGCTCTTGGACTTTCCAGCATGATAATGCCCCAAAGAACAAGGCCAAGTTGACCCTCCAGTGATTACAGCAGAAAAAGGTGAAGGTGAAACCTTAATATCCTCAAGCCACTCTGGGGAGATCTCAAATATGCGGTTCGAGCAAGACGAATAAAGAGTGCGTGACCTGGAGCCATTTTGCCAAGATGAACGGGCAGCTATACCACCTGCAAGAATTTGGGGCCTCATAGACAACTATTACAAAAGACTGTACGCTGTCATTGATGCTGAAGGAGGCAATACGCAGTGTTAAGAACAAAGTGCATGCACACTTTTGCACAGGTGTCGTCTCATTTTTTGAACCATGTTTTGTTTTATGATTGGGCCATTCTGTTATGACCTACAGTTCAATTTAAATCCCAAAATCCTAAAATCCATTTGTTTTGCTTGCTCACTTGTGTTTTATTCACACATGGTATATTACCAATTCTTCAAGGGTATGCAAACTGTATACCCTTCATTTGTAGGCTACTGTTTGGAGAAACAATCCAAACCACTAGAGATCACTAATAAACCGTGCTTAAAGGGAACTTGGTGTTTTGTTCTCTGTTTTTTTACTTATGTGAAGCTACTCTGTATCAGGATCATCCATGCAACTCTGGGCATTCAGTGCATTGTCTGCATGATGGTCTTTGCATATCTGAGTCACAGTTGCTGAATTTGAATGCAGTGTGAGTGAATAACACACAGCACTGGATATGTGCATGTTGGAACCTTCACCAAGACTTCTCTGGCCAGGTAAACAAATAAAATCGCCATGCCCTGCAATGCACTGTTTGTGATGATTTGATGAAAAACAACTTTATTTAACCATGTTAACAAAATACAAACAAAAGTAATGAACACATAACACAGTGAAGAGATGGCTTTTAGGGCCCTTGGAGGTGTGGGGCCCGAGGGCAGCTTCCTTCTCTGGTAATGCAGAATCTACGATATGCTGCAGTTAGATGATTCCTGGGAGTGGCAGTTAAACATTGACGCCAGTAGGAGGCGACAGAGGACAATTAACAGTTTATGTATCTATGGCCCAATCCCACCCTAAAGCCTAAACCCTGAACCCTCACAGACTTAGTTGACGTCACCTGGTAAGTGCTTAATTACAGACGCTGCAAGGGCCCGGAATGGTATAATGGGACAGCACCGCACTTTGCAACATGTACCTCACCTTACCTTGACTATGCCAAAACAATTGTGGATTTGGGCCTTTTTTTATTTCTAATGTTTTACTTTCTTCACGGCCCAGGCACTGAAGGGACCGACCGTCTGATTTGAATGTGTTCCAGGCTCTTACAGAGTAAATGGTAAATGATAATTTGAAAATTACCTGTGGACAAGAGGTAGTTTTTTCAAATAATTAATTCACTCGTTTTTTTCAAACGAGTGAACTACTTTTTTTGTAGTTACTCGTCCATGTTTGGTTACCTTTTTTAACGCTGGCTTCCCCGTATTTAACGTCACAAGGCTATTACCTTAGGGAAAGTATGCAGAGATGCGGACAACAGTCTGCAAGAGAGCCCTCTTGTACTTGACAATTTGACAGTGGGACAGCCGTCACGGATAGTCCATGAGTGTGGAGAATGGTATTCAGCCTATGTATCTATCCAGCTATGGTTTGTCTGTGTCACTACATTGTTTCTTCTGCTGGCCATGTAAGATAGCCTATTGAAGTTCTTAATAAAAATAAGGCTTACAGGCTACTAGTAAAATAGGGTTTGCTCTGATATTTATGTTTCTCCCTTGTACTCTTCTGGAAGGGCGGACTTAGGAATTCGTAGACGGTAGAATAGGTAGGCTTCGGCTCTGTGGGCTTCACATTCACGCGCGCACAAATCCGCAAATGGGGGTGAGAAAGAGAGAGAGACAGAGAGAGAGATGCAGGTGTGTAAACAACAGTGGGCTCGCGGTGTGTCTGTCTCTGGAGTTTGTTTTTTTCTTGATGAAGCGAGAGACCCCCGTCATCGCCATTAAACTTCATGCGTGCGTGTGTGTGTTTGTGTGTGTGTGAAAGAGAGTTGAGTGAGTGAGAGAAGATTATTGTCGTTTAAGCCGCGTGCGCCTCACCCGTCCTTATGTCGCGCGCTCACCTGCACTGGGACTTTGAAACGCAGCTTTCAAACGGGGATCTCGAGCCGTGCTCGTCGTGCTGCTTCAACGCCAGGTAATATGGATTAACTGACTTCTCACTGTCTGAAGGAAGGTGCGGCGTTTTTTTGCGGCGCTTTTCGAAGTTGTTCCACATCCAGGACGGTCGGGTCGGCTCGCCCTGCGCTCAGGAGGGGATTAGAGAGGAGACACTCGCTGCTCGGTAAGGTCTTTACACCTCATTATTGTACAGCCAACTAGACTGAGCGGCAGCCACACACAAAGTGCCGAAAATAGATTCTGTAGCCTATTTGTTTCCCTTTAGTGCCTTCCTGCAAGCTAGCAAAGATGACGGTGCTCAGCCTCGACAAACGCCAGACATTTGTTATTTATTAGAAAGAAAACTGCGAAAAGCCCCCCAAAATAATGCTCAGAAGTCTGTATTATCCCAGCCAGCGCATTTTTACCCGAGTCTACAGTTCAACAAATACAAAAATGACAACAAGCTTAGCGGGTTTAGCTTTCCAATTTAGCCTAATTGACAGAAGTCATTAAAACGTTTATTGTTAAAGCCGCTACTTGTAGCCTAATGTAGGTTTAACAGTGCAGCCAGTGAACAAATAACACCTACTCTCTCCCAAAAGTCGACTACTCCACTTAAGAGAGGGGGACAGGTGAAAGTCACTGCCCAATTACAGCTTCAACTGTTTAAATCCACATAAGTCATATGATGAAAGAGGGGTGCACATGAAGGGGAGGAGGCGGATTGATAAGCTTTTTAAGCTGGACTCTGAGAGGTGGATTGCACTGGGCGGTGTCTGGAGGGTGGTCCCAATTCTCTAGATGTTTCACGTCAGTCAGTTTAGAAACGTACAGACTGAGGCATTCCCTGGCTCCTTATAAAGCAAATGACTCAGTCGTTTTCCATATTCAACTGCTGCTAAAGAATTCATGAATAGACCAACAGTACACAGTCTGTGTGAAATCAAAATGTGTTTTACTAATGCATCACTGCAACCAGGAACATGCACAAGCGCATGCACAACACAAACACACACACAGACAGGCACACTCAAACACAGACTACAACATGCCTTTTACAGTAAGATGATGCTCCAGATATTTTTGCTGCATCATGCCTCAGCCTCCTGAAACATAGAACACTGTGTTGATGCTATTGTAACATGCTAATAGGTGAGACAATCTGCTGCTGGGTGTCTGGCTTGACTCCATCTGCATGTCAAGTGTATGTGCCCATATCCGTGGGTGTGTATAGTGTATGTATCTGTGTTTAATGAAGAGACATGAATATTAAGCAAGACATGACAGAACTGAAACAGAAGAAGAAGAAGAATATGAGGCCGGCCGCGTTCTGAAAGCTCTACCAGGCTTTACTAATTTATGACGTTATTTTTAGGCTCGGCTACATTTTTGATGCTTCGTATTTGTCGAGTTTAATACTGAGAGAAAACTCGGGGTGTGTCTGTCAACCCCTTTTGTACTTAACTGCTTGCATAGAAACATACAGTACACACACACACACAGCTGCACACATTCAGACATGCAAATGCTGTGTGGAGGTAACTGACAGGCCCTATGGTACTGCATTATTAAGAATGATAATAAAGGTGATTGGTGTAGCACTTTTCAAAACCAACGTTAAAAAAACTGCTTGACATGAAACTATGCAGGCATACAGTCAGCTCAGACACAAGTATGCTGTTCAGCTTTCCTGATGTAACCACATCTCCCACAACTCTCTCCTCACCATCAGAGCCTCAGAGCTTTACACCTAATGGTAAAGACACTTGGGCTGCAGCTAACGATGATTTTAGTACTCGGAAGCTTCAACAATTTATTTCAAAGATTCATCGATGCATCGTTTAAGACGTAATTTTGCTTGGCGGTGACAGCGCCCCCGCTCTCCCCACAGTAATGGGATCAGCTGTTTAAGTTGATCGATGACAGATATTTATCCGTCCTTTCGGATATTCATAGTGTCCTATAGCAAACATCAGACCAACAACATCAACAGACCAACAACCAAACAACTGCTTTACCAACACAAACATCACCTGAGTGCTATACAAGTTATCGGCTACTAAGGTGCAGCTCCCCAACACCCAGTTAACTCTTGACTGTGACGTTACAACCCAAACTCACGGCCCAACCAGGCGGAGAACAACAAACGCACGTTTGGCTAGCCTTAAACTCAACAATCAATCATGACTTCAGTTAAATGCTAAAGTTGCTGTTGCTGTTAGCTTGTCTGTGGTCCGCTGGCAGAACGCCGGGTGCTTTCTGATCAGGTGCTGTTGTGCTGTTGTTCACACGGCGCAGTGAACACGACAGTAATAAAAGTCCGTGTGAAACAGTGTGCTATATAGTTATCTGGATGAAACAAAGCTTTGATGCAAAGAATTCGCGCAGATGCATTTTAGTAATCTATTTAATCAATTTAATCGATGTATTGTTTCAGCTCTAAAACACGCAGAGTCAGATTTAGGTATTTCTCCTAAACCAACATGTTAAACTTTCAAACCCAAAACTCAACGTCACACTTTAAATTGTGCTGTGTGTAGGTAACTTTGTTATGATAAATCCCTTTTTAAAAGGTTTGAAAACATTTCAGGATGTTGAAGAGGTCAAAAACAGCAAAAATTTGTTCTGCCACAGAACATGTTCATCTTTCCCTGACTTATTACGGCACAGTGGTGAATCAGAGGTTAGGATCAACTGCCCTAAAGTGGTATAAAAGGTTTTAGGTCAACCCTAATCTCCTTTGCCATAAAGACAGCACTTTCAGCCAGTTTGCCAGTCAATCTGAAACTCCTAATTAAAGTGTTTCACTGCAACAGCACAAATAGTTCTTTAAGCACTTTTAGTACAGTAGGCCCATCAGAGGCAATCCATCGGTTCTTATTTGACATAGACAGCATGCTGATTCAGTAAACTTTCTTTTATTTCATATTTTACTTCCATACATTGTGACATGTTTCAGCAGGGTTATGGGGAATTCTAGGCTACCTACGGCTTGAAGAACTGAAGGAAAACTGAAGCCACCAACTCACTCGTTGCTGGCTTCAGTTTTCCTTCAGTTCTTCGAGCCCTAATTTGCTGCATAGCCCGTCCTAAATATATAGCTGAGACACTGAGGTATAGCTCCTGCAGTGGAAACGGTTTTGCCAAGTCTCTACTGGTGGACACATTTCTACTCTTGCATGGTATATACTGTCATATCATCCAACTCTACCCCACATTGACCCATGTAATTCAGTATTTTATAACCATGTGTATCTAAGGAATCCCTCCTTGTCCAGGGTCATGTTAAAATGTTTTTCCTTTCCCACTTTCTAGCTCTGCCTCTGGATATACAAGATAGGTGGGACCAATTACATGTAGAAAAATATCTGGTTGCTGTCCACTTGTCTTTCTGTATACTTGTACATTATGCCTAGAGTCTCTACAGCATAATTTCTAAAACCTAATGTCCGTTAGATGCTGCTGTGTTGTGTTCCAGCTCCATCGCACTAACATGGTAGCTAATAAATGACATCTGCACTGATGTGTTCCCTGTCGCTTTACCTAGTCTGTGCTTGTAAAATATCTATCTATAAAATAGAGAACAACTTTCTCTATTTCTCTGCAAAATGCTAAAATGGGTCGCCAAATTTACCCTGACAAGTAAAGCCTCTGTCTGGGAAGACAGTACAGTACGAAATATGCAAAATGCTTACAAAAGATAACAAAAGAATGTCTGCAAAACATCTGTAAATGATATTGGAAATATTCTGTTCTGAAGAGCAGGTTGAAGACGCTCAGCTTCCAAAACACTTTCAGTGGACATGTAAACAGTGACACTGAATGCCACACAGATACATCTAGAGGACACTAGAACTAACCAGTGCTAGCAAACTCGTCTCTGTTCTTGGCATGGCAGTTAAGCATTTTTACCCGCACACTGTAGGAGCATGGTAACACTAAATGCTTTTCTGGCAGTTAATCTGCAGTGTAGTTCACAATGTGTCCATTAATATAACGGATGGCAACATTGTTTGTTGTTTCCCCCACTGCTGGAAAGTGAAGGCGGTTAGTGCTACGTAGCACTAGTAGTCCCAGAGCTGACTCTGGTCTGGAAGCTGAGCAGGACTGGAGGAGGCGGATTCACGTGTCTACACAAGCAGTTGGTTTTTAAGAACAGAATTTAATAACTGAAATAACCGACATTGGAAAATTACATCGGTTAGAGTCTCTGAATTTCAATTTAGATTACCTTTTAATTAATCGTCCAGCCAACTAATGACTGTCAAAATAGCAGCCCTACTGATGTGTAAGACTAAGGAATGGTTGAGACTAGGGATGTCCAGATCCAATCACGAGATCGGAAATCGGGCCTGATCACGTTGTTTCAGACTCGATCGGAATCGGACGTTACCTCTCGATCAGGACTCAGCTATAAATGTATATATATATATGTGTATATATAGATGTGCTTTACAAACACTGTGGCGCTTTCATTTTTGTATTTGTTTACATGCCTGCCGGGTATTTTAAGTTGAGGTGCTATTTGTTTTTATCTTAGACTTTTTTATATTTACTGTTGCACTAAAGTCCAAAAAGAATGAAGAATTTAAGTTATTTATTACTTGATTGTTCAACCTACCTCACAGAAGTGCTCTGTTTGTTAACAGAGTTGTTGAATGTTAAAATAAGGTGAATTAAATAAAAAATAAGGAACGTCCTGGATCTGTTTTTTGCTCTTCTTCGTCTTTTTTTAAGTATTATAGAAGTATCGGATCGGGACTCGATATCGGTAGATACTCAAAATCAAATGACTTGAACTCGGACTCGAGGGCAAAAAAACCCTGATCGGGACATCCCTATTTAAGACTTGATGCTTAAGATGTCTGTTTCTCTCTTTGTCTGTCTCAGTACTTAAATGGATTTCTAACTAACAAGATGTGACTAACTGAAGATTCATGACCTGAAGCTGTTCATTACTGTAATCTGTTCACAAATGCAGTAGTGAATTAAATAAATAGAAACAGGGTTTGCACTGGATGCACGTGAATAAAAATGTCTGCACCGGTGTTGCCTTTTATCTTGTTTTCAAATTTGCCAAAAACACCATTTACCTTATTGATGGACTGGAGTCGAAGATAAATGTGTTCTCTGAATCAAAGCCAGCCTTCTGCTCCCTCAGACTCATTATAAACTGCCTTGAAATATGAATCGACTAATGAAAGAGATGCAGCATATCATTTAAACCTTCATTCTGTCTGGCACCACACACAAAACCAAACTTCTTCTGAAATCTCTCTAAACTTTGTCATGTGTGAAATAACTAATAACTTCAGTCTAGATTACATGTTCTGTTAGCATGTGTCACGGAAGAGATGCACAAACGCATATGCACACTTAAACTGTCAGCTACCCACTGCCTATGTCAATTAAATGATTTACCTGCAAAGGTCATTAGGTTACAGGGATTGTTTGTGTGTCTATGTCTGAATGCGACTTGAGCTGCTAATTGGATGGTGTCCCCTATCTGCCGCCCTTAGAGCAGGGCTGTTGTGGCTCTACTGGAATCTTCTTTTCAGTCAAGAGGAGAACAGAGGGCAAAGAAAAAATAAATGAAAGAAATGTAACAAAGCATGTAGGATTTGCCCATATATGGACTCATACGGTACATTTAAATGTTTTGTAGAATTAATTATTTATTACATAACAATATTTTGAGACAGTTTCAATACAACTGATTAGAGGTCTGATCAGCCAGGGCAATTGACCTGTGTGGGTGTGAAGGCCTTGTTGTTTTGTTCCAGCTCACATTTAGCTAATATTCACTCAAATCGTATGTATAAATGTATCCAGAAGTGGACAGCTCATAAAAGTGTTTCTGGAAAGAGTATCATTCAAGAGTATTTTTTAAGAAAGTGGTGTTAGGCTTTAGTCAAATTTTGGATAAACAACGCTGGCGTGTATCTCCTCCATTACTGTGAATGGTGTGTGCCGCACCAGAAGTTCCAATGTAACTTTGACTGACATGACCTTTGAGTGCAGTGATGGCTACTGTTTTTGCTGCAAATAAAGATGGGGTAATAATAAGTAGGGGTTCTAAATGATAAAGTAACAAATCATAATCACATTGGGAACAAACTACAAACCTTGTGGTGGGCAGATAGACCGACCAGGGGTCTCATTTATGAAACTGTATGTAGAAAAAGCTCCTATTCTGGAGAAATCCAACACCATGACAAATGTCTGGATAGAGTGAACGACACAACAAGTAATGTAACTAACGTAATGTAATGTGGGGATGATGGAGCAATGGATAAGACTATGCCTTTGGTGTGAAAGATCTGGGTTCAATCCCCCACTGTGACCCATCCACCATTGTGTCCCTGAGCAAGACACTTAACCCCTAGTTGCTCCAGAGGCTTGCGACCTCTGACATGTATAGCAATTGTATGTCGCTTTGGATAAATGCGTCAGCTCAATGAATAAATGTAATGTAATGTAACTAGCTAGGTTGTAGACTAGCAAACTGACACTACTTGCGGATGCAAAGCTAACATGAGAGGACGAGATGGTCGCAGAGCAGCACAACAGCTCCAAACAGCAACACTCACAACTCTTCTGCTGCTACAACTAACATCACAACTAGAAAGTAAGCTGTATGTCCATGAGCAAGACATATTACGTTACCTGACTGACACACACATCATGGCTGTCACTGCTGGAAATGTGCATTAAAAATAATGCAAATTTCATTCAAAATCCATGCAACACCGGCACATGTGGAAGAACGGAGCGCGGTGAAGTTAGTTTCAAGCTGGGAATTAGTTTTACGTTGGACATTGGATAGATGTCGAATTCTAATTTCAATTCAATTCATGGCATATATGCCACATTCACTTATTTAGACTGAAAAACAGTTTGCAACATTATCCCGCAACCATGTGTGCTTTCACATAGAGGCCCGGCTTTGCCGGAACCAGTGGCATGAATGTATTTTTTATGGACTGAGGCATCGAAAACGGCATCAATTCAAATGTAATTTGTCCAACTGTTCACGTTATTTACAAGAATAACTTGCACTGCATGCAAGTATTAATTACTATGATTCCTGATTAAAACATATTTGAGGCATTCTTTTGCAAAAACAGATATCTCTGTTTGTAGTTAGAATCCTAAATCACAGATCTATTTGTGTGTGCTGCAAATTATCTTATATTATTATTATTATTATTATTATTATATTTTTATTGTGCCCTTCAAGGAATACTCAGATGAAATATTTCAATTTATTTTACAAAATAATAACACTTGGTCCAGAGACCTGCCGCCTAGGGCGGCTTTGGGTGTCTGGCTCCAAGCAAAGGGATGCATCATCATTTATACAGTCTAGGTTTCTATGTTATGGGGAACAGAGATCCTCTCTCTGCCTTATATGAACATTCCAGGAGAGGAGAGGAACAAGAGAATCCATTTAAAACATTTCATCCCTCTGCCATGTGAGTCGCCATTTCTCATTTCTCCAGTTTATGTGCATGGCTGAGAGTTTGCATAGAGGGCCACACATTCTCCCATCAAGCTTTTTATAAGCCGCTTTCACACAGAGATTCCGCAACAAAAGCGGAAAGAATGTCCTCCAATATGCCACATTCGCTTCATGTAGCGCTCCGGCTTTCTGGATTACCTCCACTGAGTCCGCCTGCGCCACGGTTGCCGGAGATCATCCGGACAATTTTCACAATAAAATACCCTGTGCAGAAAATCTGATCGTAAAACAATAATAAACACTGTCAAAATAGACAAAAAAGAAACCATTAAACTAAATAGCATATTTAATCGTAGAAGCACAAAAGCAAGCACTGATTACCAAATCAATAAAATCTAAACATGTGAGCAAAATCGGGCAGGCAAAATGCTCTTATTCTGAAATGCTCCCTGTGGATATGCAGCCTGAAGTTGGCGGAACAAAACGGGAGCAGAGAGAGCTGTGGAGAAGGTAGTAGAAGCACAAAAATGATAAACAAGCAACAAGTCAATGCTGAGACACTTTTAGGGGACGCTGACACCGGGCTGGGGACCAAACAAAGCCATGGTGCAGCCCTAGTCCAAGGATTTAGAACGATAAAGACCGTGACTGGTAACACAACAGCTTGAAACGTCACTCCTGTTCTGTGGCTTTTCACACAGACGTCGTTCCGCCTCTGTTACTACCAACATTCCCGGCTCAGAGGCAGATCAAGTCAGACCCCCCTTTTCGTCTCGTTACTTTTCACACAGCGCAGCGAGCTGCCGTATTGGCGTAATAATCCCAGAAAATTGGGCAGTGTGAAAGCAGCTATAGATTACAACCTTTGCGTGGAAGGTTGCGCACGTTGAACTGTATGGTTTTGCTGAAGTCATTTATCCCATTAATCACAACAGATTATAAAACATAAAAATACAATACAAAACTTGCAAACGGTTATAAACTAACACAGTATTTGCAAATTGCTATTTCCAATACCTTAGATAGATTTCTCCACCCCAGCTGTACACCACAAATGATTTAACCTGGATTCTTTGTCATGTACTTTTTTGAAATCTAATCTCAATCATTACTTAAAATACCCAAACTTTTTAAATTAAAGATACTAGCTACAATGGATTTCCACATCATCCAACATAATACACATTATCTCAATACAATAAAAATTTCTACCAGAATATTTTGAATACTTGAAGGTCAGTTACTGACAATGCCTATATTAGCTTCTTGCATAAATCCCACCCACTTTCTTGTGGGTTAAAACACTGAGGATTGATCCCAAATAATATTAGACGGCTAGGTGTGACATGTTCATACACTAAACCATTTTTGAATCGCACACATTTGCCTTTCTCATCTTTCCTCTCTGCTGCCTCATTTGTTCTCACTCTTTAGTTGGTACTCCCCATTCTCTGTCTTTCTCTGTGCTTCTGTAGCCTGTTAGTTGTTCCTGCTAGAGTGAAGCGGCTGCATTATCTAGATACATTATTGATGCACGCAGCACTCTGAATAACGCGCACACACACATGCACACGTACACAAACTGCAACCACTCACTCATATAATAAAAACATACATACACTCATAAAATAAAACACATTGTCTCTCACACACACACACACACACACACACACACACATACACAGTCACAATGAATGTTTTTGAATGTGAGTGGGTACAAGAGAGAAAAAGAGAAGGGCAGTACACGTGCATGAGAGAACACAGCTGCTCTGCTATTTTTTTTAGGAAAAGATGAAGCAGTCATTCTGTTTGAAACACAGGACTAAGATCAAGCAAACACTCCACTGACACCCTGTATTACTTTGGGAGGAGTTGAAGACATTGGACAAGCTGGAAGAAACAATCAATCCTTGAAAATAAGTAAAGAGGGAAAAAAAACGAAGAGATTCTTGAAAGCAGGGAAAGACAACAGGAAGCGTGAGAGGAGGGAGAATTATGAAAGAGAAAAGTACTGAGTGGTGACAATTTGAGTGATGTTGGGGGCCAGAAGAGTTCTCAGCATCTCTTTTCCCAGGGCTTTGTAAGGGCCTCATTAAATATGCATGGTGTTTGGAGCAGAGCATGGGCAAGTGGGACTCCACAAACAGCACAAGCAGCCCAGTCAGGCTCATCCTGCTGCGATGGGGCCCTGCTCTCTTTTTCGCCTCATCTGTCTCTGTCTTCTTCCTCTACTCCCTAAACTCACCCTTCTCCTCCCTCCTTTAATTCCTCTTTCCCGATGTTTCTCTCTGACGTCATGTGTCTGTCAACTGCTCAGATGAGCGTGTCACTTTTCACCGCTTAACCTGTCTGTTCTCATCTTTTCCCTGTACTCTTTTTCTCTTCTTCCTTGGTTCAGCCTCTTCCTCCTCTGTGCCTCAACCATGCTCCTTTCCCTCTCTTTGCTTCCTCAGTCTTTTCTCTCTCTCCCTCCCTGTGATGATTAGAGTCGTTTGATTAACACGTGAATGAAGAAGGAAGTTTCCCTCTTCATAGTCTGTCTGTTAGCTGTTCCTGCTCATCAGATTAGTGCCATAAGAATTCAAGAATAAAAAATGAAAAGATTAATGAATTAATACATTTTATTCATTATAAAAAATGTCATTCCAATCATTCATTAATGGTTACGTGTCAGAGGTGTGATGAGATCTCGTGCAATATTTCTCATCGGGGAAAACTTGTCTTGTGAGACGCAATATAAAAAAAAAAACTTGACATGCTGTCACGCCACATATCATTACTTACACAACTTACTGCATTAAATTCTGTGAGTTTTATATTTTGAGTTGTCATTTACCACCTGAATTTTGTGTTTCTCTTTACATAAATAAAACATTTCCACCATAAACTGATGCAGAAAAGGCAGAAATTGGAGCAAAAAAATCACCAGAATGCAGGAAATTAAGTGTTTAATGCTCAAAAGTTGGACACATTGGAGACTTCTTTAAAATAGTGTTAAAATCATGTCTCAATCACATGAACCTAATATCGTGTCTCATCCCTTCTCATCTCATCTCGTGAAGGATCCACTCCTTCTGTAGCTTTTCAGGTAATTAAACAGTAATGAAAACATACTTCAGAATATTATATTCCATGTCTGCTATATTCTGCTAATATCTCCCTAAGTCTTACACACATCCGCAGTCCTTTTTAAGCGAATCGATTTTCTTTCCCACTCCTACTGTACATCTCTAACTCTGGGATTCAGACTGCCGCAAACTCAAGTAGCCTACACTGTACTCTAACTCTTAATTCGGACTTTGTGTGTGCCCTCAGGAGATGAAGACACGTCACGCTGGCCCTCTTCAGCAGTACGATGGACGGAGAGAAAGCAGAGCGGGACTGTAACTGCTGCCTTCATGGAGCCCTGATACACAGGGCAGAGAGCAGGTGTGTGTGTGTGTGTGAGAATACAAAGTGAAACATTTTTTGTATGTATACACAAGAAGAAAAATCAACATTAGAGGATTGAGAGAGTGTGGGTTAAGGGCAGGGTGATACATACAGACAGTGAGAACAAGGTGAGTAGTGAATCAAAGATATACAGTGTCTGTGTTATAGTTTTGACCAGTCTGTTACCCTAAACAAACCTGTAAGGTTGCGTTGAAGCTCAGTCTAATCTGGCTCAGCGGGAGTGACGCACAAACTCCCCGTCACAGCCTGCAAACACACTCTGTAATCCCATTTGCCTGGTGTGTTAATGTCTGTGTCTGTATTCAGAGCATTATGCAGACACTGTGTATCATGTTTTAAGTAATGCATGTTCCAACATATGCCGTAACCTCCTGCAAAGTATGTGTATATACTGCTACTTTGCTGTGGCAAAATTGAAGGAAACATACTTACAGCTTGGAGTATTTTCACTGGCAACGTTTTTTCAAATTCTTGCAGTATGACATACTTATGCTACAGATAAGTCATAGGGAGCATGTCTTTGTAGATGGATGGTTGTATGAAGCACAAGACAAGACTTTGACACCAGAGACCAGGCTTTGTGACGTGTCTGATGTGTCGAACCATACGAACATTTAAAGCTGGAGTGCAGGACTGAAAAATATGTCAAAAAACAAAAGCCATTGCCGGCTGATAACCACTGGTGTAGCTTTTCCCCGTTTTTTCCCCACACTGAGAAAAGAGAAGGGACAGAGGGCAGACATGAATGAAAAATGATGACAGTGACCCTTTTGCAGATACATTACTTTGAATAGAAATGTTTCCTCATTGATAAAAAACATTATTTGAGTAGCATTACTTTTACTATGACATGTATTTGCTGTAGTTGGTTAAATAAGCCATCTACTGTAAGAAACAAAATAGGAATTTGAATAGGATCTCCTTTTATAAAAGTGTGGAAGTTTTGTGCGACTCACATTTTGAATTCACCTGGTTAGTTCGTTTCATAGTAAAAGCAGGTGAAAAATAAAGACACAGAGGAATTTGGATAGAGGGAGAACATAATGTACAAGAGGAAGCTGAAATGTGGGGGATAATATATGTGCTGCTGCAGCTCCCATCAGTCATTTTGTGAGTTTATTTCTCTGCGGCAATTGTTACCCTGCCCATCCCGAGCTTCTGTATTAGAGGAAAAATTATCCCAAAAACACTCCATTGTTGGGAGATGACATTAGAGTTTCCTGCAGGGTATTATAGTGGAGGCATGTCACCCCGCCTGGAAAAATGACAACGCACGTCAAGTATCAAGTTGAAGTTAGTTAACTCAGTACACTCATATGGTTTTAATAGGTCTGTGTTAATTGCACGAATGGCTCTGATCAGAGAGTTAACCCTTTCCTGGAGAAACCCTTGACATGACATCATGTTGAGATCTTCTCAGTGCAGCTATAATGGAATTTGATAGGAGAAAAATAATGTACAGTAGATGTGTGTTTTTTAAAAACAATTTTGCAAATTTACAGATTTTATTTTCTCACCTGTGCCTGTTTGGTATTTTGGTTACTTATTATGCACGCAAACAGGTGCAACACAGGTGTTGTCATTACAGCAGCACACCACAATTAAACTAAAAATGTTCCCATTGATAATGGGCTGTAAGTTTGGCAATACAGACATGGTATTTTCAAGTGTAGCTAAATTTAATTGAATATAAGCTTGATAATAACTAGAGTAAATTAATAGAAATAAAGATTTTAATGCAGTAGACCACAATTTTAATTTTACTCCTGAATGAACTACAAAAGTGGTTATTGTGTGTGGATCACTGCAATTACAAATAAAGTTTTAAGTATGTCAGAAATGGTCGAGCTGTCCACATTTACCCATGAACACAGCACCACGAAAGATAAACATGGTCTGAAGAGATTGTCTAGGTCATTAACATCTAAAATAGATTTCATAGAATCTTTGCCAATTTCAGCCTTTCAGTACAAAATAAATTATGGGGTATGTTGAAAATCAAAGATGCTAAACAAAGATAATGATACACTGTATGACATGAATGTTTACATGACATGTAACTCTCTGAGGTTGAGGATTTTCTGCTCCATTTCTGCAGTTGGGTTAGGCACAGAGAAACAGATGTGAGAAATCTGATTCCTCCCATTAACCAGTAATCTAATAGAAAGAGAGGGAGGGGGACACACAGGCCAGGAATTGTATGGTGAATATTGGGATGGCAGCAAAACATTCTTGAGAAAAGTAGAGACAACAGACGATAATCTAGATTAAATCAAAGAAAGGATCAGTGTGAAAAGGAAGATTTTTGATGTTCATTGACTCTACTTAACCAGGGAAATGAATGACTACCAGGACAGAGTAAAAGATGTACCGGAGTCAACTCATTGCCTATTAGTATAATATCAATTTGATCTCTAACAAGCCTATAAATACTTGATGCACAGAGAAGCGGTAAGCATATGTCTTTAAGATGTGTTGTACCTCATATAAATTATTAAAGAAAAGAAAAATATAAACTCGAAATAAATACATGTAGATTGAATTTTTAGAGCCGATTCAGTAGACATGAAGCTGTTTCATACACCTGTCCGCACAGTGGGGTTGCCAGATTGGCGCTCTGCCAGCAACAATATCCAGGTCATTAGGTAGTGCAAGTACTTGGCTGTACATCCTGTAGCTGTAGAAGCTTTATAGAGGTGTTGGGCCGATTAAAAGTTTGTTTGTCAAGACATAACTCCACTTGTTTAACTACTTATTAAACCAGGGATTTCAACCTGGATTCGAGAACCTCACCAACCATGACCCCTCACAAAATGATTTACAAGACTAGAAAGCTGCCACGATAAATTGTGTCATGGTAATCTCACATCTCCAAGGTGGCAAAGAAAGCTCAGAAATGACAAAGGAAGGCTGAATTTCTGTGACAGACGAGCAACATAAAGCCGCTTAGAAGATCATGCTGTCTAGCAAGAGATACAGAAGTATCCACTAGACTTCATATCAGAATTTACAGTGGGAGCTATCCCGCCCCAAAAAAACATGTTCATGGACACACGGCGAGCAGCACAACAAACTCCACATAGTTTCAAACTGGCAGCGTTTGATCAGCACCACGGACAGCAGCCAAAGTGCCAAATACTAATCTTACAGCCTGCCTTCGACTCAAACCTGCTGTCTCTGACTATCAAACAACCTTTTGAAAGCTAAAATCCTCATGATTCGACCAATGCAAACCATTTCAAGATACAATCACCACAGCAGGTTCAATCAGCGCTTCTGTCAGACCAACCAGTCCAAGCAAAATAGGCGCAATCATCTATGAAGCCTCATAATAATCCACCATTGATTATATTCCAACAAAAACGGTCTTGTTACGTTGTCAAAGTTTCAGACAATCCAATCCAGTAAAAATATTTAGTAAAGGGCCAACCCTTATTATCTCGTGGGTCGGCCGAGCCAATTGCAAGCAATTGTGCTTGATGACTGGCACTTCATGTAGCCAATAAAATTCTGAAAATAACAATATCCAGCTTTAAGTAGAAGGTTCATGATCTACCAGCAAAAAAATACATATGCGTCAAGCTACAGCGTGATGCAGGAGCAGCCACCTGCTGCCAAGGGTCGGTGCTGTTTTAGAAAAAATACACTAAGATATAAGGCGCGTTTGAGATGACAGCGGCTGACTTTCACCGACTTGATAGTTTAACATGAGCAGCAGGTGACTGTAGGGGGGGTATAAAACGGCACCGTAAAGTCTGACACATTGTACCTGCGTGAGCTTACTGTGAGCTTAGATCAATGACTGATCTCTCGGCAATTGCAAAAAAAAATGCCGAGAGACTAGGCGAAAGTGTGGTTCCAAGTTTGTGCAGGTGACGAAAAGTGAAAGTCAAGCTGTCCCTATAGGCGAAAGTCTATATTTCTAACCAGCATGCCTTGTAGCGGTTGTCTTATATGTGCATGTGTAACCCCGCACAGACTTCACTTGGTTTAGAACTTGGTAGGCAATGATGTTACAAGTCGCGGTGGATAGTTTACAAGCCCGGCCCAGCTAAAGTGCTGAATACAGGGTACAGATGTTAGTTTTGGTTGTTTGATAGGTCACGGGTGGAAAAATGCGGAAAAAAGAGGAGTTCTATGTCTTTTAATATTAGGGTTAGACTTTATAGAATGTGCTGCTGATGGAGAAAGTGGAGTAGACGGGTGGAGGGGTGGAGGCGGGGCACGCCGGTGTGTTTACCTGAGGTGTAGGCTTCTTGTGTATCTAAGTGTAGGGGGAAGATAATTCTGAGGAAGGTCCAAAGCATATTTAAAATTTATAATAATTATGTTCCTAATGATTAAAACCTGCTGGTTTGATGTGAAAAATGTAGATTTTTTTTGCTGGGGTGGGGTTTTACAATCACTATGCCTGCTCAACAATCGCCCATCTGTCAGCCATCGCCAGTGGACGATGGCATCGTCTATCAGCTCAACCCAAGTGGGTAGAAAATGTTCTTTCCATAATGACAAACCAAAAGTAATTGCAAGGTTCAGCAGTGGATGCACCAAGAGTGGAAGTTTGAGAAATGTAATACGTCTTGTGATTGATGTGAGAGGGAAGTACAGTATAATATTGCCAGCAGCTTCTAATGTTACACCTTTAAAAAAGGTCTGTCGACATTTCCTGTCTTGATCTCTTATCGTGAACGCTGTAGTTGCAAAACAGGAATTGCTCTCAACACTATTTTATCGGAGTGGATCGGATCACTGGACCACTGAGCTTGTACTTCATCACTATAGTCAATCAAAGCCACTTAGGAAGGAAAACATGTTCATGGGATTAGAGGGGATTAGGTGTGTGCAGTTTGAAGGCTTTGTCGCAGTGTTTGACATTTGAAATGCACAGACTTTTGGCTGTTTTCCATCCCTGATTATCCACTTTTAGAATTAAAAGTTTCAGCCCCTTTCGCTTATTATGTGTATCTATGTCTATCTCACTCGTGAGATCTCCATGCTGGTGAGCTAGTGGGATTATTCTGACCCTAACAAACCTAAGTACACTTTTGCATTGTGTCTCTGTAACCTGAGAAGTGAGACCCTGTGAGTGAGGCAAACAGGAAGTGATCGGATGAAAAGAAAGAGACCGCAGCAGGAGAGGGGTATTCCCAGACAGACAGATGGATGGAAAATGTTCTTATGACTCAAGATCCCCTAGGAGACGTTGCAGTCTGGCTGTGTCACTTACCACTTTCACCCCTAAAACCTCTCTCACCTTCCATCACACTTCTGTGTTTTCTAACCTTTCATTCAGTTTTCTGCTCTCTTCACATCATACTGAACTGACGATGCATGGACTCTTTGCTTTCCTATTCTTTCTTCAGATACTTAACTTGATGACCTCTCCATTCCTCCCTCCCTCCCTGCCTACTTTTTTCCTCTAATGGATGGTGCTAATGCCCATCATCAGGCAACATCCCACTGGGGGAGATTCCTTCCGGCATCTGCTCACTGAGGGACACAAAAGGCCTGCGGAGATCATTCACTCATTCATTCCATCAAACTATGAATTCATTGAATTATCTACCTTTAATCCATACGTCCATTTCCTCATTCATTATTTTTGGACTTGTGCAACTAATAGCTTAATTACTGTTAAATGAATCATTCATCTGCTTACTTCTTGATTCACTGCCTAAATTCTTTTCAATTTGTCATTCAGAATGAGATGATTCTACATGAATGAATACAAGTATGAGTATCTTATTTTCCAGTCACAGTCTAGTACATTCAGCCTTTGATGATGTGAAGGGAGTGTTAGATAACGGCTAATGATATGAAGTCTTTGTCTGACTGCCTCAGTCATCAAATTGGAAGGAAGGTTTTGTGTGTGTGTGTGTGTGTGTGTGCGCGCCTGCGTGCTTTGACGAATATACGTACAGAGCAAAACCATACAAGCTCATCAACAGTAAACTACCTACTTTACTCATTAAATGGCAAACAACATTGTTCTGTGTGAGTGATTTTTACCACGAAAGACACATTTACTCGGACAAAAAATAGAGAATGACACATTTCACATCCATGTGGTTGTGTGGGTCCAAAATGCCACGTGGTATTTTAATCATCCGTCAATTTTTGTAAGGCTCTTCATGAATTCTACATGCAGCCCAAAATAAATGATCTAGTCCAGGAGGAGTCAGCTAATAGGATGGCTAGCTGCACAGCTAACTGATCTAACTAGCTGCCGTTAGCAGTAGTTAGCAGCTAAAGTAACTGCTAACAACAAGTAAAGCTAGTTGTCCAACAAGAAAATTTTAGGCAGAGGAAAACAATTATCTAATATTGATCTACTAAACTAGTTTGATAATGAAAATAATTTTTAAAGCAAAATGGCCAAACATCTGTTTTTGTTTTTCAGATTCTCAAATGTTGATGATTTTTTTTTGTGCCGTAAATGGGTTTTGGGTTTTGGAGAATTGGCTGTACAAAACATCTCACCTTGGGCTCTGAAAAACACATTTTAAGTAATTACGAACATCTCTGTAGACCAAATGATCAATCAATTATTTGAGAACATCATTCTGATTAATCATTAATGGAAATATTCATTAGTGGACAGCAGTGTTCATGTCCATATTTTTATCTAGTCCTTTAGAGTTTATCTAGTCCTTAAAAGGCAAAAGTAATGTCTGTATGCCTTTTAGTGTGTGTGTGTGTGTGTGTGTGTGTGTGTGTGTGTTGTGTGTGTGTGTAAGCTGATATGGCATTACCTAAAATATTGCAATGTTCCAGAGAGACCCATTAACCCACAGCTGCAGGTCCTTGTATTAACCTGACGAAACCCCAAAGACACCAGAGGCAACTTCTGTCCATTACTTTCAGCTCACCAACCACCACAGCCTGTCAACAATCATTTATGATGACCACCTGCTTCACTGCAAACACAACAGGGACCCTTTTAAAGGAGACATCATCATCATTTATAATTATGAATAAATGATATTGATGTTTACTGAGGCTTGCATGCAACATGCAAGTAATTGGCTCATAATTCGGGCTAAGAGCCCATTAGGATCCATGAAGTCACAAGTGACATCATTGTTGGCCTCAGCCCATGTCTAATAACCAGTAGTCCCATTGCCTAGCCTAACGTGGGTGTGTGTTTGTGTCTGCTGTGTCCCTGAAACGCTGATTAAGACACTCATTTCCCTTTTTTTTAATGGAAAGAAAAAACTTGAGCTCCAGAAATCTGGTTTTGATAAATG
Organism: Lepomis macrochirus; assembly: GCA_024633595.2. NCBI lineage: Eukaryota > Metazoa > Chordata > Actinopteri > Centrarchiformes > Centrarchidae > Lepomis > Lepomis macrochirus. The sequence goes on from JALXJV020000003.1 coordinate 6,587,741, forward strand.
TTTTTGTGCACGAGCTCTGTACCCCGTGTTGGATTTGCTTATACTTAATTTATCCAAGTATGCTGCATGTATCACTGCTTTGACATTTGCCCATTGATAGGTAAATGGAGGTGCAGGACAGGAGCCGCTCCCCTTCCCGTAGGACCAGCCGGGTGGAGCAGGTAGTGGGACGATGGCTGAGACGATCCCGAGACTTGGGCAGCAGGTCTCACTCTCTGAGCAGGTAAAACATGTTTTATCTTATTTAAATGTGTTAGTTCAATCCTCATTCGTCTGACATGTATGTCCTTCGACTGAGGGAGGGGCCAAGGAAAGGCCACATTAGTGACCCACCAAACCAACTGTATTAGTTTTTTCCATCACAAAACCAGTAATCTCTATATTGCTACTGTCTATTGCATTTATTATTTCTCTTCTACTTAACTGTCATTCTGAATGAATTATTTTTGTTTTCTATTTATGTCCTCCTGCTCTCCAGAGATCGGGTTGCAGTGGATGGGAAGACAGCAGAGTCCAGTGGCCCCGATCAGAGGAATTACCCCTTCCGCTTCATTGTTCAGATCCAACGGGACCCAAGCCTCAACTCTCATGGCCTCACTCTGTCCTCCCAGACACCCATCCTGGTGCAGGAGATCACTCCAGGTATGACAGGATTTATGAAATGTGAACTCTGAAGAGGGAAAACGCAAAGTAGCATTACAAAGAATGTTTGTAATTGTGTTTGTAAATGCTTCATCTATACACAGATGTGTAACCATCTTGTCTTTAAAACCAGTGCAGCACTTTTCACCCTGGACAACAAAAAATACAGTTATAGTCAGTATCAGGGAGTTTGACATCATAGCTGGGACTGGGACTGCATGTTTAGGTGAGCCCAGCTATGTCTGGTTGGTACCTCTCATCTCTCCCAACACCAGCTCAGGCTCCTTTCTCCATGGAAATCACATTCTACGTGCCAGTTTCCATTGCCACAGTCTGCAGTGTTTTGGTCAGCTTTGTCGGTCTCTTGCCCAACATGCACAGCTGCTGTTGTTCATTTTGTTGGTAGTGAGTCTCTATGGCAGTGGCTCTGGAATGACCTGTCCCACCCACGCGAGGGTTAGGGCCATACTGACAAATATGCAGGACATACTTGAGAGAACTATAGGTATACTATAACAGTAAAAAGAGCTGTTTAGCATTGTTGCATACATAATTCATTCAAATCTAATGAGTGGAACCAGAGCAATCAATTATAGCATACCACAATTTGTAGGAGGGTGTTAAAATCTAGAGCGCTTTTGTCCCATTCTCCCTGGTGCCTCTTATTTTCCACAGAGCAAGTCTCTTCAGCGAATATAATAGTGGAGCTGTGTCCGACCAATGTGGGCCTTTGGCCAGCGTAGGAGACAAACTGTAAAAAGTGGAAACTTCAAGGGAGGCTGATATTTTATGCTCATACTGCACAAAAAATCACATCAAAAAGAAATCATATTCTGGCACTGGTGTGTGTGTGTGTGTGTGTGTGTGTGTGTGTGTGTGTGTGTGTGTGTGTGTGTGTGTGTGTGTGTGTGTGTGTGTGTGTGTGTGTGTGTGTGTGTGTGTGTGTGTGTCTGTGTGTGTGTCTGCCAGGCTGCCAAGTAAGATCCTCTTCCAATCAAATGCCTATTTCTGTTATGGAATAGATGGATGACACAAAGCTATGTCAGCACCTGCAGGTGGACATGCCTCCTCTACATGGTCTCATGGCACACCTCCAATTGGTCATGATGCAAAATGTCTGATATGCTCACAGATACAGCACACCTTTATTAATGATGTTCAGCTTGAGTGTTTATTGCAGAAATGGCAGAAGAGACTGATAATGGTTACCCATGCTTCTGTTCAGAAGCAAAAAGTTACTGTCCAGCGATTGGCTGCTGTAAATGTTGCCACATCTAAAGGAGAGCTGCCGTCTTATAGTCTCTTCCCTAAAATAGAATAATTCATTATCACATACAGTGTCTTGAATATGATCTACTTACAGCCAGCATAGTCTCACTCAGTTTAGATTTAATTGCCTTTTTGAGCTGATGCCAACCTGTATGCCATGCAGAATGAATCATTCAAATATTACTGAAATAGTTTTGAACGAAATGGCCATCTGTACCTACAGTGTGTTCGGCCTTGCAATGTTTGCACACCACTCCTATCATATTTAGCATGGTAGAGACTACTATTCGAAACTACGAGATGTACATTTAAGAAAATCTCCTGGAAAAGTCTCATTATTTGTTGGTGAAGGGTTGAACACCACATTGGCTGCACAACACATTAGGTAATCACTATATGTAAAGAGGCACTATATGTATTCAACACCTTTCTTTCACTCTTAATGTGTTTTACTTAAAGGTTTAGTGTGTAATATTTCTGAGCATCTATCGACAGAAATGCAATGTATCCATAACTATTATGTTTTTATCACCTAAGAATGAGCCATTTATATCTGCATAACCGCGGTCCCCCCCTTTTATGGACATCGTCACGTTGCATCGCCGTATTTCTACAGTAGCTTATTTGGACAAACAGCACTACAGAGCGCGTCTCGTCACTACGTTCTTCTTGTTCTACTTCTGGTAGAATTCAAGCAGTGCAGACACTCATCACTATGTTGAATACGTACGTTAGAAGAAGAAGAAGAAGAAGTAGTAATAATATACAGCAGGGGTCTGCAAATAAGCATCAGAGCAGTCTTTTCAAGATGATGGTGGATGAGAATATAAGTGATAATATTGACTTGCATTAACATGTTATTTGGTTAGCTAAGTCAGTAAGGTACAGGACTCACAACCTAAGGGTTGAGTGTTTGATACCACCTCAAGATAACCTTTTTTTCTCTCTTCAACAAATGGATTCTGCAGCGAATGTTTCTCAAATCACGGCGTGTGCTGCATTGTTTTTGTTTTACTGTTTGATCCACATCCATCAGCCTACGGACGCTTTTGCAATTACCCTGTATCTCCAGGCAGAAGACATTTAGGAGAATCACGTTCTCTGACGGCTCTTTCAGACGTGTGCCAAGCAGCTACAGACTCTTTTTCAGCAGAATATCAGATGTCTCTGTCTTTCTCTGTTTCTCTGCCAGATATACATTGATGACCTTTAATACCTATGTGGTCAGCCCAAGTGCGCATGACCTGAAACATTGTGCGAGACAGCATGCGTGTAAATCTGATCAGGATTCAATATGTGACACTGATTGGCACAGGTCATGGCCGCCTTCCTTAGCCTATATTTTTTTACTAATAATAAAGACGTTGGCAGAAGGTTGAGCAACACAGGCCAAACCCTCCTTCCCCCCGTCCCATCCATCTCACTCACACACCACAGTGACACTGACTGCTGGAAAATGAGCTACAGCAGAAAATGGCAAAGCAGCCAAAAGAGTCAAAGGTCTTTGCTGAAATGTAAGTAAATGGAAAAAGTAACTGTCTTGTTCCATAGTACTAGTAGCCTGCTAGTACCAGGGCCACAGATGCTAAGACTGGGAAGAGGAAGATTCCACAGACCTGTTCGCGGGTGAAAGATTAGACAGAGAGGACAGTGAAGCCAGAGATAGTACAGCTGACAGTAGATATGTCTTTTGTGATTTGCTTGATATGATGCTCATCGACAAGGTTCCTACCACTCTTACTAGACAATACATTGAAACCCATCAACAGTCTGATGTAAACAGTGAGTAAAGCCTCACAGTATTATTTATTGTGTAGCCATTAATTCACGTGATATAAAACTAGTGGTACTACTGCTGCGTTTTTGTAGTTTTCCAAAAAAATTGCCCTTATTAGTTAAGTTATATATTATTTTATTTGTATCCAGATTGATGATCGGTGCTGCTCTCTTACGTTATGTTCTATGTTTGGAGAGGTGTTGAACCAGTTTTTTATTATGTGTACTCCCCTCAATTAAAGCCAACCAGCTGACCCTGAGCAGCAGTCCTCCTCAGGGAGGATTGTAGATATTTTAGTCTTTTTATCTCAAGGCTTCATGTGGTGTGAGAGAGTTCAGTCATGACACTTTCAGTGTGTGTTCTGCAACCTTTTTTAAAGTAGTCCTGCCATAGTGATCAATGGCTGTGAGTCTGCTAGGCGGTTTATTAGAGGCTGGTCCTGTTTGTACGTGCGTGCATTAGCAGGCCGGCTGTGGTGGAGTATACAGTGAACTGTTCTGGTGGGCTGGTCGGAATCCAAGTCCAGGGCCATTTTTTACTCCCAGTCTGTCCCTGGTCATGGCTGATTAAGCTCAATATTGGCTGATCACGGTCACCAGCTGCTTGATCGGTCTCTCTTTTAATCTGTAGACTTTAGAAAATGTTTTCTTAGCTTAGGCAACTTTTTTTCACAGATATTTGACATTGAATGCTGTGTTAAAGGAACCAATATATATGTTGCCTATGGGCAACATAGTTAGTCACCAAGTCAAATGCTCTTTTAGCTGTCTCACAGTCTCTTAATATCTGGATGAGTAAAAACTAGGGCTGCACAATTTTGAGAAAAAGTGATATTGCGATAATTGTGAACAAAATGGCGATTGTGATATAATGGAACACATGAGTCTATGAGTCTACTTGCTTTATTATCAAGAAAAATGAATAAAATACTGACATTTTAAAATGTTTATTTGTCAGCTCAAACAAGGTTAAATGAACAAGAAGAAATACGTGTTTTTCGACATCAGTCCAAAAATACTGTAGTACAATATTATAGCCTAACATTAAATAAAAAGTATAATGTTCATTTAACAGTACTATTTTACCACTTGTTAAAATTAAAACCACTTGCACCGGTTTCATTTCAGTGGGTTGTTTTTATTCATTAAATCCTTGTGCAAGATAAAGGCTCTACAATGGCTTCTAATTTGTTAATACTAAGTAACTAAGTACTAGTTAGTAACTAAGTTATTGATTAAGTACTAACTAACTAAGTACTAACTAACTAAGTACTAACTTAACGAATCAATAATCAAATTGTTCAACATTGTAAAGTTTGCAATAGCACATCTTTTTTCAATGTCCCACCTCATCCAGGCTGTGATTGGTCGGTTGATGAAAAGTGACTGACAAGCGGGTCAACTTTATGAAAAGTTGAAAGTTTTGAACAATGAAGGCACCAATACAGCCAACGTTAAATGGCTAGTTAGCCAAACCTTCCTCATCGTCTCCCCTTTTTCTTCTGTTTGACCGCTTCAGCTGCCGCCGACACGTCTCTCTCACAGAGCAACGGCCCACAGGCATTTCTCCCTGCGCTCCGGTGGCCAATCTGACTATGTTTTAAACAATTATTGGAGAGGCAGGGAAGGTGGTTACAGTAAGTTGTTGTCTTTAACTGACTGGCACACTGCTCATAAATAATTTTTCTGATTGCAAGCATCTGTTTTTAGGAGCATATACAAGAGCCTGGTGTGGGCGTGTATAGTGAACAGACTGCAGTGCACACAGAGAAGAGAGCACCACACACAGAGCACAATGGGGTTTTTTTACAATTAAATTAAATCACACCTTTTTGCGTTATGTAATCGCACAGGAAGACATCGCAGTTGTTAGATTAATTGTGCAGCCTTAGTAAAAACTTTGTGTTAGATGAACAGAAAACAATTTTTCAATTTTTTTGTCGGAAAAAGAGAGGCAGAGGCTAGAGTCAGTTTAAAACCAAATACAAATGACAGATTTGGCTGTTGCTTTAGACTGACCTCAATTTCATTCGCCATTTTAACAAGGTTGCAAAAATATTTTTTTTCACCTAAGGAACATTGCCAAAAATTTTAACCCTGAATGATGACGAAATGCTGATAAATGCTTTTAAGACTGCAACTCCTGAAAAGAAAAAGGAAAAGAAGATTCCTCTGCTTGCATCACTGCACTGGTTCCACTATCTTTTAGAATTGATTTTGAAAGACCTTTTACTTATTCACAAAGCCTTACATAATCTAGCACCTTCAAATATCAGTTCCATAGCAGACATAGTACTGCTGTGGAACTGATATTGGATTTGGATATTGGATTAGCGTCCAATATCGGCTGATCTGAGCAAATTGATAGTGCTGCAATGGATCTATGATCCGTGATCTGTACAGATAATCTTTGTTATGTTATGTGTTTCCGATATAGAGTGTTTGACGATCATTTCTTTGTGGCGGCCCGCCACAATATCAACACTGACCCCACAGATTGATTTGCGATTTTTTTTTTTTACTAAGCCTATTTAGAATCGTATTTGATTGCAGAGCACCGTAGCACATTTGCGCAGCACTTCCTCTCGCTCGTCCCTCTCTCTTTCTCACTCACCCGTCACTCTCTCGCTCTCTCTCACTCATGGAAAACCGCTGCACAAATCTGTCCAACACAACGCTGTCAATGTCGAAGACCCAGCTTAAAAAAAGGTTATTAGCCAGCATGCAAGGAGCCTAGCTAATACAGAGAGCTAAGTTAATATAGAATGCAGCTGGATTTTCGAGGCTATCACTCTGTATATAGCTGGTAGTCAATATCAGTGCATGCGCACCCCAACCCCCCGCCGCCACAGTTACACTGTCATTCTGTGGGAAACACTGATATATCAGAGTATTGGATTTAAAAATACTCAAATTATCAAAATCCCATATCGGTTGGACTCTAATAGTGATGGGAGTACTGTTGGGGAGCTCCTCCTGAAGTCTTGTGTCAGCTCCACAGTTTTGAGTGTTTTCAGCTTCAGCTTTTTATGATCACACCAGCTGTATGCAGCACACATCCCTGGGAGTGAGGTGCTGGATGTGATTTTTCCCAACCTCACCTGCTACTGCATATAGGGCCTTTCTTAGTCTGCGTTCTTCTCTGTAGTTGAGTTCTTGTGAAATGGGATTTTTTTGGCCCAAGTACTCTCCCAAAATGATCCAACTAAATCTTTCAAATCAAGATAACAAAATGTTTTTTAATCACTGGAGATGAAACTGTTCCCTATAATGTAATAAGAATATACTTAAGATATAAAAAAAAAAACTTTTTCAACAGTAGATTACAAACCCCTGTGATGGTTAGGAGGGGCTTTGAAAGCGTTTTGTGTGCTCATGACATTGCAAGTTCATTCTTCCAAGAACGACAAGCAAGAACATTCTCCCCAAGAACACAAGTCCCTTCTTAGCATTCTTGGTTTTGAGAAACACCCATAGTATTATATTAGGCTACTTCTCCAATAGTCAACATTGTTATGATGCTATATAGACGGATGCTACAGACAGATGAATGTGCTACTGCTAATGACAACTTTTATATAATATTAAAACAGATATGAAATCTGAATTTGAAACTTTCAGTGCATGCAAAATAAACACTAACAGCTGCAAATACAAAAATACAGCTTCCCAATTGATTGACATTTGTCTAAAGTACTTAAAAGTCATTAATTACCTAGTGTATGCTATATTCTGCTTATATTTGTACTCTGATGTTCAGTTTGCTGCTGAGCTGCAGAGTAACAAGGATATGTATCCCCCAGAGGTCTGGGGCCAGATTGCCTCGCTTTCTCCTGTCTGGCTCAAGTCTGTTCTGTCACCATCTGCTTCTGTCTGTCCTACACACACACACACACACACACACACACACACACACACACACACACACAGGCACACACACACACTGGTCCTCATGTCTCCAGTGGCCCCACTAAGGCTTGGCTCAATTTTTCCTCTCTCTCTGTCTCTCTGGCATGTGTTGGCGCATATTGACAGTGAAATATGAATCCTTTATTTAAACAAGTGATCTGTGTCACCTGCATCTGACAATGTTAATTTCTAATATTACATTGGAAATAAAGGGTATCACAATTAAATAATTGTGATGAATGTCTGTGTCTGAGAAACTATTGTATTTCCTGACACAGTATACATAGATTACACACATTTTAGGGTTCAACGTTTGAATTTTTGGGCACATACCTACATGAATTCATAATGCTATCTATGGACAGAACCATGATTTTTGCTGTGCTGCATTTCTGGTTGCCTGAAATGAAAACTTTTAAGCCTTTGCTTTGGCTGAAGCTCAGGCCAGAGACACTGTGAAGGTGCACAAAAATAGAAATACAAACCTTCAAGGATATTCATTGTAAATAAAGAAATAAAATATGCATTATAAAATCTGATTTTTTAAATAAGAAAATAAAATATCTAGTAAGGTTTTGTATAAATAAAATATAAAAAGCCTAGAGTTAGAGCTATCAGTAGCTCTATACAATAAAATTGTCCTAACATTCGGTTACATACGTTAAGAAGGAATTTTTTAAGCACCAGTATAAACAGGAGGAATGATTGCAGCAAGAAAAACCTGTTTCAATCTTCATATGGGCATCTGACTATTGTTTTAAGACAGACTTGAAAAGATGTATCATTTAAATGTGCACAGATTGGGACAGCATCATGAGACCATGATGACCATGACATCCTCTTGGACCGTATTGAAACTTAAGTGGATATCAGTGACACTGCTCTGCAATGGTTTAGGTCCTATCTAAAAGACAAGCATTTCTGTGTTGGTATTGTTGGTGTCAAGTCAGCTGCAACAGGTGTTCACTGTGGGGTACCCCAGGGCTCAGTGCTGGGTGTAATCCGCTCTTCCATTTACATGCTCCTCCTTAGCCATCTTATACGTAGACATAAAATCTGTTTCCATTTTTACTCAGACGATACTTAGATCTTTGTCAACCTGCTAATCCGCAAGTGGATGTCACAAAATGTCCTGCAGCTAAATGTTGATAAGGCAGAGATATTTATCATAGGCCAAGGTAGTGCAAATATCAAACAGTCTTGGCTTTCTGTCCCATTTAATAACTCATCATTGCAGACATCTTGGTGTCATTTTTTAACAAAACCTCAGCTTAGACAAACATGTTAAATCAGTGGTTCAATCCTGTTTTCATCATCTCACAAACATTTCAAGAATCAGACCATTTCTTCCTGCCAAAAATCTGGAAACTGTTATTATGCCCTCATAACTACTCAGTTAGATTACTGTAATTCCCTGCTCTCTGGCATCAGTAAAAATCCCTCTCTCGTCTCCAGCTGATCCAAAACTTTGCTGCTGGGATTTTGAGTCTAACTAAGAAACATGATTATGTCACACTGATCCTGGTGTCCTTACAATGGCTACTTGGTGCCTTTATAATCAATTTCAATATACTGTAGATTACTTACAAAGTTTTTTAGCAGATTTATCTTATTTAAGGGCCCTGCGATGGACTGGCGACCTGTCCAGGGTGTACCCCGCCTTTCGCCCAATGTCAGCTGGGATAGGCTCCAGCCCCCCCGCGACCCTGTATGCGGGATAAGCGGTTGACGATGGATGGATGGATGGATGGAGCTTATTTAAGGTTACAGAGACAGGTGTATTAACACACTGGTAGTGTGCTATGTCCCTTCTTGTTCCCTGATCTCCTTGGATGCATAATTCCTGGTTGTCCTTAAGTCCAGATTTATACCGAAAGGTGAAAAGTTAGGGATCCGAGACTGTGGAATGACCTGTCTAACTTAAGGGCCACAAACTCTGTCACGCCTTTTCAATTCCTTCAGAAACTCACTGTTTTAAAATGGACAATACAAGGACATTTTGTGTGTCCAGGTGTTCTTGTTGCTGATTTATGACATCAACAATTGACATTTTAGATCATTTTACTCTCTTTGTGTTTATGTGTTTAGTTTTTATGGCTTTTATTGTGTTTTAAATATTATCTTGTTTTTATTGTAAATACTGTACAAGAGTTTCTACTATTCATTTCCTAATACAATGACATAAACACATTTACATATGTATTCACTACAGAGGGAAGACCTTACCCCAATGTTGTCAGTAGTCGCAAGTTGAACTATTAAACACTGGTAGAGTTGAGGAAGGCGGTGGAACTCTAAACGAGGTGAAGATATATACAGTTGTTTATCTCCCTAAATTGGATGTGCAGTGATTAGATTGCTGCTCTCCCTGCGGTGGATCTGTTAGGTTTGGAGAGCTGAGTGAAAAATTATGCATCAGTGTGAGATGAAAGGAGATCACTAGAATACAAGCTACTGTCTGACTGTCATCAGCCCCAGTTGTAGTATGAATGCAGGCCAATTGAACACCCTCAGGCATGACAACACAAGGACATTTTGTGTGTCCAGGTGGTCCTGCAGATGGTCGGCTCGTCCCTGGCGACCAGCTCGTGAAGATCAATAACATCGCTGTCGATGACCTGACCCCGGAGCAAGCTGCTGAAATAATCAGGTCCACACCGACAGCTGCATTCACAAACACACACACGCAATTATGATGCATGATTATTGTACACACACCACAAAATGCTGTTTAAAATGAAGCTGTGCACATCACGTCTAACCTTGCCAACCACTGTGAACTTTTTATCAGGGAGTGTCAAGATTCGTTGACAATGACTGTCCTCAGAACGATGTTGGTGAGTCTGCTGCCTCTACACACACATGCGCGCATACTCCACAGAAACAGACATTTACACACAAAGTAATACTGATTGGATGATGAGTCATGCAATTCCAGCAGCATTTTAGATGAACTTAGAGCACTTCTTTCTTTCCTCTTGTGAAAACAAACCCCCACACAGACATGTATGTGTACACAGCTTACATACTATAGATGTGCAGTGTCTCTAAATACACGGGATTTTAAAATACTGTTGTCAACAACCCATTAGTCAGCATGTCAATGAGGCTGGGGATTGAGTGTCATTGCTAATAAGCGCCCTGTCGCCAAGATCCCACTGCTACATCAGTGAAAACACATTACACCCTTGGAAATTCCCCCCACAGACTCAAACAGACACACACTCTATCATGATCACTCAATCTGTGTGTGTGTGTGTGTGTGTGTGTGTGTGTGTGTGTGTGTGTGTGTGTGTGTAGGCTGTGCACCTCAGTCTGTGAAGCTGATGTATGTGTTTGCACTAAGTTGAAGTAGATCGGTAAATAAATGGCTCCTCCTCCATGATTCTCATCAGGAGCTCTGCTGATGGAAGCACCTTTACTATCTGATTCATAGCTCACAGCTCCTCCAAGAAATCATTATTGAGCTTAAAGGAATTATTAGCATTTCCCACAAAGTATCTGCATCTTGTCATGCTTCTTGGTTGTAACGAAACATCAAGAGAGTTCTGAACCAAAGCATGCCTAAGTCATTAAGATTTGTATTATAATCATAGTGATATAAGAGCAGGAGGACTGTTTGACAGTTTCTTCTGGTGCTTTCAGTCTACCAGCTGTAACTGAATACATGCAAGTGAATGCATAATGGTTATCTCATGAATGTAAATGTCTTGCTAGAACTGCAAAATGGCCAAATTTGACTTTGATGCCTGTGCTCTATTGAAAATTAAATAGTATTAGTATTAATGCATTTTAAAAATGAATCTATATATTATAATCACTTCTGTCATTCTACTTCCTGCCGTATACATTTCTACAATATTAGATGCTGTCCAGTACCCAGTGGGCACATCATCCCTGGACAGAGACTGTAGTTTTATAGAATTTTCTAAAAAAAAAAAAAAAAAAAAGTTTAATGACATAATTCTTAAATAATTAAAGTGTATCCTCAATATATTGGATAATGTTTTGGTTTGCTATAATATTCTAATGGCTTTAATAATAAGTACAAGTAATATTGAAGCTGTCACTAAAACTTTAACAAAGACAAACCGGTTATATATCATCTGCTCATTAAAAACTAAAATGTGTGTGGTCTGTATGCATGCTTGGATGAAATTAAAAACAAAAGCAACGGTCTGTTAAGCTTTTCATCTTGCTTCCTGTCTTGTTCATGTCCATCTTCACTATGTTTTACTGAAAACTCCACATTCAGACCTTATTAAATTATTTTTAAAAAATACATGGTAACCTGATTTATTTATTGGTATTCCTTGTAGGGCCCAAAGTCATCATTCATCACGCCAGAGAAGAGGGCCAAACTCAGGTCCAACCCAGTGAAAGTTCACTTTGCTGAGGAGGTGGAAGTCAATGGACACTCTCAGGTGAGTGAGAGAACGTGGCATACAGTTAGTCTGCATCCTTTATGCTTATGAATAACAAATCAGCTTTAGATCCCCCCATCCCTCTATTCATTGTTAGCTTATTGTTATCCATTTGGCAGTGTTTCCTTCACAGATAATATTCACATTCATTAACAACTTGAAACCATGTACCTTATGTTGCTGTGGGCAGGTATCAACATTCTGCTCAGTCATCGCAAACTTATGGAGCAACCTCAGAAATACATATGTCATTAAGAGCCCATTTACACTCACATGTCACTATGTCAAAACACGAGCGTTTGCATTTGTACTTGTTATATTGATGCTAATTAAAACTACTCATGTCAAACATGGACCCCACACATCCATTGATTCTTGTCAAAATTATATTTCATTAAATGTTTTTCTTACCAAGGCTAACAACCTCAGTATCTAGCTTTGACTTTTACTATCAGTTAAGGCAGCATTTCCCAGCCTTTTGGCTTATAACCCCTTACAGTAAAGCAATGTTTATTTGCCAGGACAATGTTTTTATTTGAAGGTTTCATAAGGTAAAAAACCCTTTAAATCAGTTCATGTCTTGACCCCCAGCCTGGCTCCCACTGAGTTAAAGCCTTCTGTGGAGTTTTAGACCTCTAGTAGTGCTATGAAGCTATTTTCGTGAGTGGTTCCTCGTTTTGTTTATCTCTTGCATATGCATGAGGACTCAAATATAAACAGTCCTACCGATGGTTTCACACTGTACCACTGATCTACAGGTGGCAAAACATGCCAAGGTATGTTGCAGCAAAGTCAGAGAAGAAGAAAACTGAAAACATGGATGTAGGCAATGAAGGGTTTAAAATACTACGGCTTGTTATGGTGAGAAACACTGAATGTAATTAGGGCTGTGCGATATGACAATACACCATCCGGTGTTGCAGGGAAGAAATTTGCATTCAGAATAAACAAACATGGAGGAGAGTGAAGTTTTCTCATAACTGGGTAATACTGAACAGGAGGACTCAGACTATACAATCAAAAATGAAGAGTTCATACCAAAGAGAGAAGGCTGTTGTCTGGATGAGCCACACAGCATTATTCCAGCAGTTCCAGCCATGATGTGTGTGTCAGGTAATGTTTAATTACTTGCCTACAGACATTCAACCTATTTTCTAGTTCACCAAGATGTGCTGCTGTTGTGATGTTAGCTATAGCAGCAGGAGAGTTGTATCTCTGTCTGGAGCTGTTGTGTTGCTCTGGGACGGTCTGTCCACTCATGTTTACTATGCAGCAGCAACAGCTTGCTAACCCACAATTTCCCTAACGTTAGTTACATTACAAACTGTGCTGTTGTTCACTCTATATCATGGTATTTTTCCTGGTGTGGGATTTATCCAGAATAACTTACCCCACCTTTATGATGCAGAGAAATATAATGAGTTAATAATATTTCATTTAATTAAAAAATTTAACAATTTTCTATATTGGGATATAGACTAAATAAAATTATAAACACAACACTTTTGTTTTTGCCCCCATTCATCATGAGCCGAACTCAAAGATCTAAGACTTTTTCTATGTACACAAAAGGCCTATTTCTCTCAAATATTGTTCACAAATCTGTCAACACTGAGCACTTCTCCTTTGCCAAGATAATCCATCCACCTCACAGGTGTGGCATATCAAGATGCTGATCGGACAGCAGGTAGTGCACATGTATGCCTTAGGCTGGCCACAATAAAAGGCCTTTTATTCCGGCCAGCCTAATGCACTGCCAGGCAAAAACAAAAGTGTTGTGTTTATAATTTTGTTCCGTGTCGTTATTGAGATATGAAATGATCTATACTGGGATATGAGATTTTTGTCATATCGCACAGTCCTAAATGTAAACATAACTTTAGTTTGTTTAGAAGAAAACTCCACAGGGCCCCTTTAAGGTCTCCTATATTTAGATTAATCAACATTTCTGAAACAACAGACAGTGCTTTAATATTGGATTTATTAATAATTGGTAAGTATAGGTCAGAGTTCCCATCCTGCCAGCGGATGTGAAATTAGCTAGATGAGGAAAACCACAGAGCCTGGAGTGTCCATTACTAATCACACAGAAAACACAGATCAATGTCTGCCGCCAGTCCTAATGTCTGTGATTACAGGACAATAAGCATCAGCTTAAGGAGAGACGTAGCGATAGAGATAGAAGGAGACACAGAGGGTGGGTGGGGGTTGGCTATATTGGCCATCATTAAAACTGAGAGGAAACAAGAGAAATAGAAAATGGGAGGGTGACAAGGGAGGGGTTGTCTAAAATGTGAAAGCTCTCCATTTGTAACATACAGATATCAGTGTTGCATCACACCACAGTGTCAATACACAAAAACACTTTCTAAAATGATCAGAGAACAAGGATGATGCAAGGGAAGATGACTCACCACAGTGAACAAGCTGGGCAGACAGAAACAGGCCAGAGGATATGATGGGAAGAAAAGCTCTGTGAGAAGAGCTGAAAATGAGATGAGGCTAATCTCTCCCTTTCCTTGTACAAGTATGCTGAAATGTGTTAAGCTGTTTTAGGTATTTAGTTAATTTGGCTTTACAGTAAATCAAAATGACAATGATATTTGGGTGTAAAAGCAAAAGTGTCTGTGAAATTCCTCCAAATAAATTCCAATAAAACTGAATTTTTGTCCCATTTATGCACATTTTAATATGCACATCAAAGAGTGGAAATTCAGAACATTTGCAAAATCCTTGCACCATAGATTCTGCTGAGGTGAAAAGGGTGTTGCATAGATTAAAAACAAAATGTGACAAATGGCAATGGAAACAGACTTAAACTTAATAGGTAAATAAATCATGACATATACACATGTATCGTGTAACTTAACTTAACTGCAGGTGTAAACATCCACTGAAGCTTTCACTGGAGAACAAATAGTGCCAACACTTCAGATCCATGTGGAGCGATGAGACCGGAACCTTAATTTAATACATGTAACAAACATAAATGTCATATTTCCATCATGTTTACCACATTTTGCAACGTTTGAGGTTTGACTAGTGCACTTTTTATTACCTCATCTCATTGCACTATATTCTTCTGCAATGGTTTAGGAAAAGACTGGAGAATAATTGCCACCAGCTACTTATCTCGATTACCTGACTCCAAATATTATTTTTCATTTCCTCACATTTAGACTTTATTTATTTACTGTAATGACCTCCTAAGTGGTATAAATGGTAAAACAATTCACAAACTCCAAATTGTATAAAATGCAGCAGCCAGACATCAAACACAAACCATATTACACCCCTCTTAATGTCTTTACATAGGCTGCCAGTATTGCAGAATGACCTTTAAGATTGTACTCATTAGTTTTAGAGCACTTCATGGCCTGGCCCCAGACTCTCTCTTAATTACTGGGTCTTTATCAACCTGTACGCAGTTAGAGGTCGTCAAGCAGGAGCCTGTTGGCTGTTCCCATGTTGCAATTTAAGACTAAAGAGGACAGAGCTTTTACTGTTACTCTCTTTTATAACCTTATTCAACATAATGTAACTGTATGTATGTATTCAACATAATGTACTGTGTATGGTTTCTCTTTTTTTCCCCCTATGTAATCTCTAGTTTCGGAAACCCTATCCATTGAAATCTATGTCTCTGCTTTCTTTTCCTTATTCTCTTTCATGTCTCCCTGTCAGGCTGTTACTTGAACCAGCAGGTTTTAAGATACTCACACTTTTATCTGACACTTCCTCTGACACCTGACCTTTTCTGCAGGGCAACTCGCTGCTCTTCCTGCCTAACGTTCTGAAGGTGTATCTGGAGAACGGGCAAACCAAGGCCTTTAAATTTGAACCCAGCACCACAGTCAAGGTATGCAGTGATACAGTCTAACATATTGATGTCCATTCCTATTTATTACCAACTTTGTGTCTTCCTGCGATGTACATTTTTAATGGAAAGGTTCTGTTGTTCCTAATCAAAAACTGAAGCCAATTTTTAATGCTCAATTAATGTGATGTAGTGTTCAGCCTGCATTAAGCATCTATTTAAAATTAAACATTTAATGGTTCAGTGTGTAAGATTTAGTGGCTTCTAGTGGTGAGGGTTGTGAATTGCAACCATCTGTCCAGTCTACCACTGCCCTCTAACCTTTCAAAGAGCTAGGACAGCTACTGTGTCTGACACAGCACAAAAGGGGCCTCTTCTGAGACAGGAGCGAGGGGCCAGTCAAGAACTGAGGTTTCTTTAGATAGATGTATAAAGAAATTATATCTACTTAATTATTTAGGAAAAACATATAATATTTCGACTTGGCCACTGACAGATAACATGGAAAATGTAAGTCAAGAGTGTGAAACACTGTCACTGTTTCTGCATCACAGTCCATTATAAATCTGTGATTATGGACCCTCCAAAATAATTTCAGCTCCAGATTATGGTGCTTTGACTTGGCTTTCGGCAAAAAACATAAATAATAGATAAATAAATACTTTGATGGCGGGGCTGAAATAGATCTCAGTCATGACAGCAACAGTTACTCACATAAGCACTTCCTTTTTAGTGGTTTTGCCTACAAAATAAAAGCCCAAGAAGCTTGTTTACTGCAATTCAGAATTTGGAGTTGATCTGAGCTTTTACTTTGAAAAAATGCTAAATGACATTAAAATAGTCTGTAGTCTGCTTGACACACCTCTGAAGGAGCTGTCAGAGAACGTGATTCCCCTAAATGTCCTCTGCCTGGAGATAGTGGGGAAATGAAAAGGGCTCCGTAGGTTGATGGATGCGGATCAAACACCGAAATACTAACAGTGCAGCACATGCTGTGATCTGAGAAACGTTTGCTGCATTTATTGAAGAGAGAGAAAAAAAAAGATGTCTCAAGGTGGGATTGAACACTGAACTCTAGGTTTATAAGTTCTGCACCTTACTGACAGAGCTAACCAAAAAAGATATTGTTGTAAGTACCACTTATATTCTCATTCACCATATAATCGTTGAAAAGATTGCTTTGATGCAAAACTTATTTGCAGACCCCTGCTGTATTAGTACTACTTCTTCTTCTTCTAACATTAATATTCAACATAGTGATGAGTGTCTCTACTGCCTGAATTCTGCCAGAAGTAGAACAAGAACGTAGTGACGAAACGCGCTCTGCAGCGCTGTTTGTCCGTTCAGTTGTCCGTTTTCAGCTGTAGAAACATGACGATACAACGTGGTGACGTCCATGGAAGGGGGGGACCCATGGAGATGTAAATAGCTCATTCTGAGGTAATTAAAACATAATGGTTTATTATGTAAGGTCTTTACACACCACTGAAATCATAGTTATGGATCTTACATTGCCTTTCTGTTGATAGATCCTCAGAAATATTACACACTGAACCTTTAACTGAGATGATGTTGGATTGAGTTTATAGTCTTGATTTAAAAGCTACAGCTTATGTCATTTACTCACTCTGTTTTTATCAATATTCCTTTATTTGGATACCCATTAGCTGCTGCTAATGTGGCAGCTACTCTTCCTGGGGTCCACATACAACAAACATACAAAAAAATACATAAAATAGATGCCAACCTCTCTTCCACTCTAAGACATGAGAGACTGGCATGCACACTGTCTCTACTGAGCCTCACACCCGATGGACAGGCCAGTGCGACTCTTACAGCTTTATTGTGAGCTATTTGTAGCTTAAACAGATCTTTTTTGGCTGCACCTGACCAGACAGGTGAACAGTAATAAAGTTGGGATAAAACTAATGCCTGTGTCACCAGCAGGGGTAAGAAAAGGGAAACATCTTCTAATACTTGATATTCCATTACTCATTTTCTTAATAATGTTATCAGTACGTTTCTCCCATGATAACTGTCCATCTAGTGTAACATCAAGCAAATTTACCACTTGAACCTGTTCAATATTTGAGGCTGTGAGTGATTGGCAGAACTGATTATCGCCATTAGTGGCATGTCTAGACCTGAACAAGATACTTTTGGTTTTTGTGTCATCGTAAGACGATTCTGTTTTCACAAATCCAGTTCACTAGTAATTGTTGACCCGATTGAAGCATATCTCTTAATTTGTTTATACTAGTTGATGCAAAATGAATAGTTGTATCATCTGCAAATAAGTTATTCAAAACATACGGCAAGTAATTTATAAATATAGAGAAGAGTAACAGCTCAAGACAACTCCCCTGTGGCACTCCACACTGTAAAGTTTTGGGGAAGGAAAAACTACCATTAAAAACACAGACAGCTGTCTATTTAATAAATAAAAATGTCATATCTGTCAGAGCTGTGCACGTAGAGTGAGCAGCCTTATATACATGCTGACAATGAGAATTTAAGTCATTAAATGAAAATAATGTATCTGTTCAAGAACACCTTTTTCCAATAGCTTGCTCAAAAGAATACTGATGGGTCTGCTGTTAGCTGCTGAGAAACTCTCCTGTTTGTTTTGCTAAAGAGGTAAAACCATGGCAGATTTCCAAACCTGGGAGAATAACCCCTTCTTTAAACTCAAATTAAAATATTAGATATATTGTACTTTCTTAGAATTGCCAACTACTCAGACTTTTCTTGCTTTGTTGAGAGCTATAAACCTCACCGCAGCCATTATGTTTCCTGATGTAATAAAATGACATTTTCTTTGTGCATCAGGACATTGTGATGACACTGAAAGAAAAGCTTTCTCTGAGCCGTATTGAACACTTCTCCCTGGTGCTGGAGCAGCAGCACAGTGTTACCAAACTACTGCTGCTACATGATGAGGAGAGAATACAGCAGGTACACACACACACACACACACATTATTTCATGTATCTCCTCAAATGTACATATCTACACCACAGCTCCATTTGGAAGTGCTTTTAATCTGTTAAACTAAAGCTTTAGCCTGCATTCTAAAATCTATATTTGAAGCAAAGTGTGCGTGTGTGTGCTCAGGTGGTCCAGAAGAAAGAGGCCCACGACTACAGATGTCTGTTTCGTGTTTGTTTCATGCCCAAAGACCTCAATTCGCTGCTGCAGGAAGATCCCACTACTTTTGAGTACCTCTACCTGCAGGTAGACCAATGAACCTCTGACCCACATAAACTGACCGCAGCAGTTAACTCTTTATGACCCTGTTTTGATACTTGTTGTAGTATTACAAACCATGAATTTTAAAAACATAACATTGCTTCTCAGTAATATTTGGATACAGATTTTTTGTGTCATTACTGTTAGTGCTGTTTTTCACTGTGTGTGTGTGTGTGTGTGTGTGTGTGCGTGTGTGTGTTAGGGGGTGAATGATGTGTTGCAGGAACGCTTTGCAATAGAGATGAGGTGTAACACGGCCTTGCGACTGGCTGCACTGCATATCCAGGAGAGATTGACGAGTTGTGGACAGTCACCAAAGACCAATTTGAAGAATATCACGTGAGATTGTAGTAAAGTGTAGCATACCACAGAGCAAAGTGGGGTTCCATGCTGGTCCTACCTTTTTTGAAGGGGGCAATAAGGGAGTCTTAACAGTCTTGGGCCCACAAACGATCCCTCTCAGTCTGTGTTTCTGTGTTTGCTCCAGGAAGACGTGGGGCATAGAGAACTTTGTGTCATCCACCTTGTTGAGGAACATGCGAGAGAAAGATCTGAGGAAGGCCATCAGCTACCACATGAAGAAGAGCCAGTCGCAGCATGATCCTAAGCAGAAGGGCTTGTCAGTTGATCAGGCACGAATAAACTACCTGGAGGAGCTAAGTGATCTCAAGTCCTTTGGGGGGAAATCCTTCAGTGCCACCATGATGGTTAGACTGTTTACCTTAATATATATTCATTTTTTGTTGAGATTTGGTTGATTTGAAGTTTCAGTCTTCTCATTCTCTGTAATTTCTCCTCCTGTGTTTTTCTTTTTCCTTCCCCTTCAGCTCCAGGACAGGGAGTCGATGGTGACCTTGTTGGTGGGGGCACGCTTTGGGATAAGTCAGGTGGTCAACCACAAACTAAGCATCCTGTCCACCCTCACAGAGTTCACCAGCATCACACGCATCGAGCTGCTGCCTGAGTCCGACAAGGTCAGCCTGGTCAAAATATACCTGCAGGACATCAAGGTAAGAGCAGAAATATACACGCATGTCACACACCTAACATACAGGGAGAAGACAAAGTACAGTCAACCTCATCTAAAAGCACTTTTACTTTGAAGTAACTGAATTCACATTACAAACACTGCTACAAATGTGGGTTGTATTAGGTTCTATTATTAGGTGTATTAGGGAAAGATCAGGGTCATGGATGGATGGATGAGAACGATGGAATGGTGTCAGCTGGTGGCAGGAAGATAGGAGTGAGCTGGGGAGGGTCGAGGTGTCTCAGCATGTGCTCTCCTTTGGATAGAGGCCTGTATTCAAACAAAAGAGAGAGAGAGAAGGTGAAGAAAAAGAAAAGGGGGGATTTGGGTGGAAGGGATGTGAAAACTGACCTAGTCATAAGACCGTTTTTTTTTGACGCATCATCAGCTGATAAGTTGGGACACAGCAGATTTAGCCACTTCAGAGGTCTGGGAGTTTACAAATCATGCTGCTGACTGCCAGACCTCTTTAATAGTTTAAGAATACTGCTAATTAGCGTTTAACTTACCGTGACCCACCATTGTAGCTGTGTTCTAATGTATGTGAACGTTCTGAGTCATCCAGTTCATAATTATCTAAGGAAGGTTAAAATCAAGGGCACCTGGACTTGGTTGACGATTCTCGAAGACGTTTCGTCCGTTATCCGACAGTCGTTATGGTTGTTGGAGCCACTCGAGGTTCAAGTGACTCCAACAACCATAACGACTGTCGTTACAACATCCAGCAGCACTAGTTAACTAGCGGTATGGACTATCTGTGACATCGACCCCACAGAGGTTAAATAGCTGAGTGTCTCTACTAGTCAGTCAGAACTGAAGAAGTCTCTTGGATGAGAGACAAAGGAGTATCTTCAAGTCCAGTTGCCCTTGATTCTGCATGAAAAGAAGTAGAACTTATTTTTCATGAACATTATGACCCTTTTGGACACAACACCGTTAGTGCATGCCAAGTTTTTTTTTTCCACTGGTGAAACTGTTTTACCATTCCCTCTCTTTCCTTGTTTCATCTCATATCATATTGTCTCCTTTCTCATACAAAGCCCATCACATTGCTTTTGGAGTCAGTAGCAGCCAAAGATATGTCCTGCTTAATAGCGGGGTACTGTCGCGTATTTGTTGACCCCAACCTCAACATATTTCCTTGGATTGATGACTCTAAGAAGCACAGAGTGTCTGCTGAGGAAGGTACACATTTACAGTAATGTACAGCCATAAAAATTAATGTCACACGCCAGTATGTTCTAAATTAGAAATAACATATGTTCGCAGGTTATGTATCACGGTGTGGCAGCGACTCAGACACCTCCTCAGACTTGGACATGGAACCGCTGGTCACCCAGGTGTCTCATGACGAGAAGCCCTGCCCACGTGTCAGATCCTCATCAGACCCAGACGGAAGAAAAAGAAAAGACAGAAACAAAAGGAGAAACAAAGATGGCAAAGAAAAGGGCGCTAAACCTTGGGATGATAAAAAGCAGAAGGAGGAAAAGGATGCTGATACTGAAAAGGAAAAGTCTCTGCCAGATGAGAGTAGACAGGGTCAGAATGAAGATAAGGAGCACAATGAGGAGACAGAGAGAGCGCAGGATGGTCCGCAAATACAGATTGAGATAACGGACAATGATCCGGGGAAACAAGGGGAAAACGTGGGACAAGAAGGTAAAAGGGGAGGTGGAGAAGAGGTGAGAGCAGCAGAGGAGCAGCCATCTGTATCTGAAGCTTCAGATTCTTGTCATTCTGACTCTCGTGTCCTCACCAGCCCCTCCAGCGACTCCCTTGACGCTTTGGAGGAAGACGACTTAATTTCATGTTCTTCCTCCTTCCACTCCAATTCTCCTTCACAAACTCATGCCCACATCCACTCTCCCCTAGAGCTCCATCCCCACTCTGATAGGCATGTTCAGTCCCACTTTCTCACCCCTCCACCTGCTCACGCCCATCCTCTTATCCACCTCACAGCTCACGAGAGAGGACGAGGGGTCTGCAGGAGGTCAGGCGACGGAGCCGATCCCCAACTCCTCTCACCCGCGTCCCTCTCTCCGAGCCTCCACCACGTCCAAAAATGTTCAGGTAACCCCTGCTCTGACGACAGCTCACTGTGTTTCGCTGAGCTCTCTCGCCTTGTGGACTTCCTGCCAAGCCCTCCAGAAGCCAGCGAAGATGATGAAGATGAAGAAGAGGAGTTGAGAAGAAGGAGGAGAAGGAGGATGATGTTTAAAGAAATGGATGAGTCGGTGAGAAGAGCAGGTGAAGGAGGAAGCGTGAGCGGGGACGGTAGTTTCAAAGAACATCCACTTACTCTGTCCCCGTCCTCCCACATGGAGTTTGTTTTTAACTTCGACCAGAGCGACGCTCGCTGCTACTACAAACTTTGCTCCAACATCACCCCCGACAGCGCTCGTAGCCTTCCCCATCCCCCTCATAATGAGGGAGAAGATCAGGAGGAGGTGGAGGTGAAGGCGGATCCAGCTAAGGCAGTTGACCTGGAGCCTATCCCCATCCTTCAGCCACCGCCTGGCTTTGGAGACAGCAGTTCTGATGATGAGTTCTTTGACGCCAGAGATCGCTTCACCTCACCTGAAGACCCAACCTCCGGAGCCATGCCAAGAGGTGATTTGGTTTTCACTGTGACTCTGATCACATGCATTTTCTGTGAAAGCATGAAAGCAGCATTTTATTCAGCTTTTGCTTCCATCTAGTGGTGAAAGTTACAAAAGTAACGCAGCGTTTCATTATAGAGCAATGTAACATTTCTGACTACACCTGCTGTCACAGTGATGCTGGATGAGGTCAACTGACTATAAAGATTCGAACTATTGAGCCTATGGAGCTCAGTGCAATCATACTCTCCTGTCTCCTCTATAGCATTACATCCTTTATGCTTAACTCGCCAAAGATAAGTAACCAACTACATATACTCAAGTACTGTGCTTAAGTACAATTTTGAGGACTTGTGTTTTAAATTTGTGTTACTTTATACTACATTTCAAGGCAAATGTTGTACTTTATACTCCACTTCATTTATTTCAACCAGTTAAAGTTAAAAATAAGTTCATAATCTTTTTGGCATGTGACCCCTTACCAAAAGCAGTGTCCTGATTTGGGCCCTATTTCTAGTGTTTCACATGTGAGTTGTTAGCAGTTCCACTAAAGAAAGATTTCCCCTCTAGACTTCCAGGATGGTTTTGCAGCATTGTTTTTTATAGTTTCCTCCTAGGGCTGGGTAATTAATTTAAAAGTTATTGAAACCGAAATTCAGAGCCTCTAACGGACGTAATTTCCCCATGTTGGTTAATTTGGTTATTTAATCCTGTTAAAATTGTGTGTGTTAATGTACTTTCCCCTTGATCCTACCATGTGTCTGGTAATGTGACTCCACACCATCCAGTCCTGCTCTGGCTTCAGACCAGAGTCTAAAGCTCAGGGAGATGTTAGCCAGGCTAATCGCCTTCACTTTCCAGCAGTTGTGGAAACAACAGACAGGCTTTATTAACCGACACACTGTGACCTACACTGTACATTTACTGCCAGACTACCAACTTATTACTTGTTCACTTTCAGTATCACTTTCTGCCGCTCGCTCTCTCTCTCATTCACTGCGCGCACACATTGCACTGCAGTTACAAGACCAAACTCCGCTGCTCTGATATCAACACCTGTCATGCAGATGTCCTTTGATGAATGAGGAGAGGAAGCTGGCGAAGCATGTTTTACCATGCTCACATAGTGTGCGGGTGAAAATCATTAACTAATTGATTGAAGTTTAGTTTCAGCAGCGGTATAATTCAGCTGCGGCGATGCGCCGAATATCTATTGGAACCATGTCTCTGTAATGTGCACATCAACATTACCTTATTAATTAACATTTAGCCGAATGGATTTGTGAAATCTGTGAAAAAATAAACCCAGGTTTAATGGGTGAGCGTATTTACAGTACAAACCCTGTCAGTGAAATATGACGGCAACAAAAACAACATCCAAAAACAAAATTATTGTTCAATTATCGGAATGAAGGTGAAATGTTCACTTAATTGTGATTTGGATTTTAGGTGAAGTCGTCCAAGCCCTATTTCCTCCCCTTCTTTTAGCCTTAGTAGAAGTCAAATTGAGGCCATAAAAGTGAGGGAGATGAAACAAGATTTGGAAAAGTTGCAGCTCACAAAACTGTGAACGGAGTGATACAAAACTACAATATGTTTGTTTTGTAAAACTCTTCTTACTATGTTGCAGGTATATGCACAGAGATGAAACTGGACACGCTCAGCCTGAGTGACATCTCCGTCTCTTTGACAGATGCTGGCACAGATGGAAATGCAGAAGAAGACAGAAAAGGAGGAGACGAGGAAGGAGGAGGCAGAGAAACATTGTTCCAGCTCAGAAAAAGATCCCGTAAGCGCCGTTCCTTCATGGAAACTGATTATACCTCTAGGGTGTCATACCCAGAGCCAAATCCAGAATCAAAGCAGGACTTGGTCTCTAGTAGGCTTCACAAGAACCTTTTGGCAGAAGCCAATAATGCACAGGTGCTGAGTTCAGATCCTGAACCTTCGGCGCAAACCCAGAATCCCAGTCCTACTGTTTCTTCCCTGAGTCACTCTGAAGGTGAACCGGCTCAGCTTGAGTCAAAACCCATCCTGTCCAAACCCTGCTTGCGTGGACCTGGTTCTCTGTGTGGTTTTGGGTCTCATGATCAGACTAGAGACCCAGAAGCCCCACCCAGGACCAGGAAACAAGAAATGGAGATGGAACCTGATGCAATGGAATCCAAATCACTCACAGATCTGGTGAAGGCACTGTCTCCTACAATAACAGTTGTCCGCTGCCGGGTGGATCCAGACGGGAAGGAGAGTGCTGATCGGAGGGGTGATGGAAAGGAGGAAGGGGAGGGACAAAGTGAGATGGGTGAGGGGAAGCAGGAGGGAGAGACGGAGGAGACAACAGGTGTGTCTGGGAATGGGCCTTTCACTCGTTGTATGTTTTTGCCAGAAATCACTGAAGAGGAAGGTAAGGGGGAGATGAGAAGAAAGAAGGGGTGAGAGGGTACTCAGCCAGTTCAAATAGACCACTCATGGATGCTGAAAGGCTGCCAGAGGACAACACACTGCCTAGGTGTTTGATAGAAGTGAATAAAAAGGGTAGTAATGGCGTTTTGGGAACCCATCTGATAGGCTTAGAGCAAAATTCCTATATAGAGGAACATATGCTTGAAGGTGTGTGTGAAGACCCCCCATCATACTCACCACCGCCCCCTCCACCGTCTTCCCCTCTACCTCTGGAACCAGTTCTTCACAAATCCCAAAGTGACTGTTCGGTGAGGGAAGAAGGGGGCACTGAAAACACGGGAACCTCAACCAAAATGTATTTATCCAGTTCTGAGGAGATGCCACTTAGCAAACACAATCACACTAAAAAAGCACAATTATATTTAGAAGTCACCACCAGCATTAATGAAGATGAAGCTGTCAGTGTTGTTGGTTCTGCTGTGACTACTAGCGATGAAGTTACTGACAGCACCAATTCAGACAATGTTTTTGATGACGATGATATGAATAATTCCTTAAATTCTAGTTCGATTGACAAGAAAGATGACTGGACTGTAGCCTCAAACTATAGAATCAGTGTTAATTCAGCTACAGCAGCTAAAGGTGAGTCTCAAAAGTCTCTCACTAACGCTGAAGCTCATACAAGAATAAATTCAGTTGACTCTGATTATACCCGTACTATAAACTCCATCACTGCAAAGCTTGGAGCTGCGACAAGTGTCACATCTCCTACGTTTAATTCAGATACTAAATTGAAAAGTGAGGTTACATATGAAAGCGCTTCATGTTCAAATCAAAATGTACACAAACCAAGAATTGATTTCACCAAGCCAAGTGCTGAAGCCAAAGATAGTTTAGTTAGTCCTTTCTTAGCGAAAGCTAACACAGCCACGATCCACAATCTTTCCAAAGAGCCTCCTTCTCCAACTCACTTCCTCTTCCAGACCTGTGCGCCTAGCATTATGGGTCGCCTATCTGCCTCCACACTTAGGGGAAAGATTCAAAAGTTGCCCCTTTATTTATCTCACTCCCAGGAAACCCTCAACCAAGCTGGGGTGGGGAATCTAGCTCAGAGTCCTGCTGAGGCCAACAGTAGCGACCAAGTCGAGATTACCATCAAAGTTACGGACGTTCACGATGTCACACAAACAATAGACTTTGAAATGGACACAACTGCAGAATCAGTGGAGTCAGATGATTCGGATACAACGTTTACAGGATCAGAGATGGATGGGAAGTTTTTTGTCGAAACAACCTCAGTGTCAGAGGTGAAGGAAGTAAGCAGTCTGTTGCCTGTCCAGACTGAGCCCAAACCCCAACACCAAAATCAGCTTTTGTTCTCTGGGCCTATCAAGAACACACCAGGACCAATAACAGAGCCTCCAGCCTCCATAGCAAACAGCCTGCACAGAGACACTTCAGGCCTAAAGATGGACACTCCTGGCCCTATAAAAGATGCCTCACCTTCAGCCCCCCCTCCAATAGTGGTGACCACACAGAATCTAAATGGGCCAGGACTCCCTTTTAATAGTCAGTCACAGAAAGTAAGACGGACCAGTAGCGACAGGCCTTTGATGGATCTTTGTAGGCCAACAGGGCAGAATTCAGACTCGCCAAAAACACTCTCTTCAGGCTGCAGGGTGTTCACCATCTGTGAGGATCCTTCCCAGATAAAGACCTCAGCCGAGGTGGGGACTACCCCGTCCTTGAAGTCTGAGTTTAGCTGCAGCTCTGTGCTCGCGTGTCTGGATGTGAGTCGCTTGTGGAAGGGGTGCAGGTGCCGCTGGATGCTTGTGGTTGCCCAGCAGTCTATACCAACTGCTTTAGCGGCGGGGACAGCTTCGACGACGAGCTGACAGTCTACGAGTTCTCCTGCCGCACACAGAGCAGCGGTGTGACTCAGACTTCTGGAGCAGGTCTTCCTCTCATGACCTCTCCACCAGTTCCTTCCTTTCTCTCCCCCTCCTCCACCCACTCTCCCTCCTTCCCACGCTCCATCCTTTTCTCCTCCTCTACCTCTGAGCTCAGCCCTCTCCTTTCACCACTATCTGACGCCTCTGACCGTTTCCTGTCTCAAACGCACAAGGACACCATCAGTCGGCTGGGCCAGCAGCGCTATCCAGAACCCCCAAGAGGTTTCCAAGTACTCCGTGTAGACGTGGACCAACTGCTTTCCATTCTGGAAAGTAGCGGTGCTGACAGATCTGCGGCAGGCCATGGAGGTCGCCACCCAAGGGACACGTGCCCTGCCCACTTTACAGAGAACAAGCGGATGTTACAGTTAGAGGCACGGCGGCTGATGTCAGGCTGCCAGAAGGTGGTGGGGATTGGACAGAGCCCAGAGGAAATGCTTCACTCCCTGGCTGACAGCTTCCGGACCCTGGTGGAGTTGGCAGGTATATGCCTCTGGTTCTCTGGTTGCGACAGGTGTGACCGGAGGAACGCAGAGGCAGTTGCAGGTCTGGCAGATGTGGCCCGCTCTTTCCGGGACTTCTGTCTGGCAGCGGAGCGAGCCAGCAGCAAGCGCAGCTGCCAGGACCTGAGCACCAAGCTGTTGGCTAAACAGTGCACTGCGCTCACCGCGTCCGTCTTCTGCCTCACTCAGCTGTTCCGCACCCTCACTGCACTATGAGTGGACCACAAGTCTTTGAAATGACATTTAAGCAACGTGTGGTTTGGAACCTCAGATGCATGAGGTCACCATGAGACCACATGTGCTGCAGATGTGGACAGTGTTTCACCCGGGACAGTCATAGGATGGGTCTAGGATGGGATGTAGATTGTGATGTGAGGTTACCTCGGAAACACACTGGTGTCACTGGGCTGACAGCTGAAATAACAGCAAAAACTCTCATCATAGAGCAAGTTTGAGATTGTTGAGGTGCATGTGGTTACTGACTGTATACTGTGCACGTAATGTAGCCCACAAACCAAACAGTCAGCCAACAACCAGACTGTAAAGTGGTGCTAGCTGCAAAAGCAGAACCTGCTTGCATCCCAGTATTGAGGAACTGATGTACTTGAATGTATTCCATGTTATCTATTGTGTTTATTTATTATTTTTATTTATTAAATTAATCAGTAACTACAGTGAGCAAGTAAGGAATGTAAAGACAAGGACGGAAATTTGGAAATGTTTACAAGCATAGCTGGCATAGTGGTGTATGAGTGTAGCGGGCCTTTCACACACCCTCCATACAACCTCAAATACGCAGAGGGGATCAGTATTTGATTCCACTGTACACACATACACAGGCCTTTAGTTTGACTGACTGACCATGTTAAGATAAGAATCACTGCAGTATACTGATGCTCATATATCCAAACCTTCTCCAGGCTGTCAGTGAGGACTTCTTTGAATGTTACTGTTTACAAAACCAAAAAACTGGAGTGAGACGTGATTCTATCAAATCAAACCTGAAGCTGTTTGCCATTTTATAAATCTAGTAGCAGAATGCTAATGTATGCGCAATTATGTGACTTTATGAAACAACAGTTTGGATGAAGTACAGATCTTTGCACATTCAACTTGTTGTCTTGTTGCACAGGCGTTTGGTATGATTAATAGGAATGTAATACATTTGCTAGCTTTTCTATCATTTATTTGTTAACACTCTCTTTCTCCACCTCCAGTTGAAACACTGAACCGTCCAGTGCATGATGATGTGGCTGTCAACCACCAGTCTTTTCCATACATCTATTTGTTTTATTTTTGCCATTTAGTACTAACATGTCCATTGAGAACAACGGTCTCAATTATATATGAGACTTGTTACTGCCCAATAGATTGGTATGTTATGTAGTCTTATGAGATTTTTAAGAATCTTAAGTTTCAAGCAATCTGCAAGATTTTTTAAGATCATAAAAACCTGCACGTCTCTCTAAGCTTAGGGGACAGTCAGGAAAGACTTAGACTGCCATGTCCCTTACACTAAGTGCATTATTACTCCAGATTTCCCAGTATAACCACAAATAGTGGTAACCCAGTGACATGTATGCAGTAGTATGTAGCACTTTGGGCTATCTGTAGGTGCTTGGGAGAGTCTGAGAGAAAATCAGTCGAACTGACCCAGTTATTGGTTGACAGCCTGTCATTGGAGTTCCTTGAACTCACCACATTTGTCACAAAATAATTTACAACACTGATTTACGTAAAGTTTATTCTTGCAGATAAGCTGGAATATTACAGCATTTTCACTTGGAATGGTTCTGAAAATAAAAAGGGTTGACGCACACTGGACCTGCATGTTCACTGGAGAAATTAACGTTATGAGAAATAATTTTACCACTGCAGTACTGGGAACACAATTTATTGCAAACAGTGTTTCTATATATATTTATAATGGCAATTGAAACACTCTTCGTTACCTGGTCCTGTTTCGTTCCCTGTGGTTGCAACAGAATATAATTTCCTGTATTTTATTCCCAATTTGCATCAGAGAAGAATTGAATTATTTTTTACCTTGATCTCCATGAGAAAATTGAAACAAGTGATGGCTAACTTTTTTTTTAAGCATATGTGCTCACAAAGCA
Organism: Lepomis macrochirus; assembly: GCA_024633595.2. Lineage (NCBI taxonomy): Eukaryota > Metazoa > Chordata > Actinopteri > Centrarchiformes > Centrarchidae > Lepomis > Lepomis macrochirus. The sequence continues at coordinate 6,617,432 of JALXJV020000003.1, forward strand.
TGCTGTTATAAGCCATAAAATGCATTGTTGTTTCATCAGGGATTTTATCTGTGAATGACTGAATGATAATGTCTGCTCTTGCTTTGTAATGCTCAACTCCCACCATTAAAAACAATGTCAGGACTTTGTCTCTATGTTTCACTTGTACCTCCTTTGCTTGGTCAGTTAAATGGGTTCATTTATTTTTTTATTTCCCAACCGTTCAGAAAGTCTTTAGTCTCTAGGCAGAACTCGGGGGAATTGCAAAATAAGTACCATACCAAATGGAGTTGGAGTTGCTGTGGACAATCTTAGGCTTTGAGAAACAACATTTTTCTCAATTTTCTGACACTTCAGAGCAAAACAACTAATCAAGAAACTAATCGACAGAATAATCTGCAATAAAAACAATGCTGGTCGCAGCTTTACTGAGGACACATCACTGTTGGGCAGCAGCGTCGCTACAAGTCGCTACTAGTTTAACTACATTTCTCAGTAGCTTGGTGGTAGCGTCGCTGTTTCACACACGCTACATTTCCCCAAGCATTTCTGATGGATCAGTAAGTGACACCACCGCCACACACGGACCTGTAGTCAGGCACGTGCACACATAGACATCAACAGGGGCTCAAGCACCTGCCCTTTTTCTTCCTCAAGAGAAAGTGCACTTTTTTCCGGGATGCTTTTTTTTTTAAATAAATGAATTTATATATACAGTATATCTATTCCTGTTTGCACACAGCTTTCCTGTCAAACAAATATATTTACTGAATAAAAAATCTAAATATCAGCTCGGGAGATGAGACTTTGTCAGTTCCGATGCTCGCTCTCTCTCTCTCTCTCTCTCTCTCTCTCTCTCTCTCACTCCGCGTCTCCCGCAGCAGCAGCGCACACAGACACACAGACACACAGACAGGCAGCAGCCCCTCCCAGCAGTGTTTTTCTTGGCTTGTGCGGAGGTGAGTGGTGATGAACTAAAGACCAACAAAAGTAAACTACCAGTGCCTCGAGTTCACTGCTAACATGCATGACTCATGAGCTGAGCTAAAATAATTAGCTAAAGTCAAGCTAAGGATCATGGTTGGCCATACAGGCTACTGTTACTGTTGCCTACTTAGTGGAGACACAACAGGTGAATACAGTAAAATCCGTGTCTAATAATGTAATGACGATCGCCACATTGATATGCCTCAGGCGTTAACTAATTAAAATGTGCTAATTTGCACACATTTGACAAGTCACTGCAGGTGAATGGGCTAAAGAAAATAACTAAATCATGTCACCACAGACCTTCCCCAGTTAATGACTTACATCAAGACTCTTTTCCCCTGAAATGTTCTGTTTAATATACAGGGTAAACTCCATCTAAATGTGTATTTTGGAAGTTTTCTTTCCATGAGAGTAAAAGAAGACATGGAAGCAAAATTGACCCAAATTTGAAATTTGACCACTATATGAAAAAGTCTCCTGCCTTAAGCAGTAACTTTATATTTCTGATCGTAGAGGCTCCTCATCTAATAACTATCCATTCCATTAGTTTGTTGCATGCTGATAGATCTTTACATGATACAGACAGCCCTCCCTCAAATGTGAAACCAAGTCCTAACAAACTAAGTGTTATGTGATCCAACAAGTCCAAAACAATTAAAATGATTTATTGCCTTGTGAAAAATAAACAAATAATTAGTGAAACTATGTCCCTCTCCTTGGTGCAGTCATTTATTCTAAATATATACTAGTAGCATAAAAAACATGCACATTGTGGCAGAGTTTACTTTGCTGTTGCTGCTCTTGTGTGATTATTTTGTAGAAAAATGTTGAGGGTTAAACATTTGCAAAAGTGGGAATCAAAATAAACTGGCAAGGTAGTCAGAGTTGTGTTAATATATTTAACATTTTGTCAAAAAAAATCATAAATAATTATGACAAGTGCCGTTTTTTTTCACTTGAGCCGCTGCTCACCAAAATGTGCATTTCCCTGCCTGTGTATCTTTCTCAAAACTGTATCACAGCATTTGTTGATTTATCAATAGAAGCCTCAGTATACGCATATCAGCAAGGAGTACATAATGATATATATTTCTGTATTGTCATTTTGAAAACAACACTGTTTAAATCCTTGTTCTGTGTGCCCCTTTTATACTTTGAGCACCTGCCCTTCCAAAGGTCTCTGCACGGCCCTGCCTGTAGTAGCTACCTGTAGGTACTTTATCAGCTTAAATGCATGAGCCAGCATCCAGGAACTACTGTACACACACACACACACTCACACACATCCCGCATACAGTCATCCACCACATTAAGGTTAGTTAACTATTTCTAGATTCAAACCAATGGACCAACAATGCTGTTACAGTTCCGTTACTGAGAGCGTTAATGATAACATAGGACTATATGCTATTTTTACTCACCAGGTAACGTTACGGTAACACCAGCCTCCTCTGGCTCGTTTTCTGTGTTTCAGTAACTTTAACGTGTCATCTGCTGCAGCTGCAGGGTCACCTGGAGCGGCAGCAGCTTCTGCTTCACCAGGCTTACGAAAACACTAAAAAGAGTGTAGTTTGAGTTTGCTCGCGTTTCACATCTCCTTCAGTGATCCACATAAGTTAATTTCAAACGTGCGCTGAGTGACCGCCACACAGCTGTGGTTGTTTGGTAGCTGACGTCAGATCCCCATCACAGGCCACGGAAGCCGCAAACGTCAGTTCAGAGCTTCGCAACACAAACGGGGTGAATTTATGAATGAACGAGTGAAAGTTCTGCCACAAAACGATGTTGTTACGTATCATCTCGCTATTTTAAGTGGGTATACGGAAATCTTTGACTATTCCTAGTGGGTATACGGCGTATACCTGCGTATCACGTAGACTACACCACTGCCACCCTCGCTGTCCCGGTTCTCGGTCCCAACCACTGGACACTCATCAGTCAGCCGACGCAGGGTAAGAACTCATCACTACCTTCTTCCTTCCAGCTCCAAATCACTTGATTTAACTATGTCGCTATACCCTTTGAAACAGCTCAAACTAGGGAAAAAGAGAGAAACAACACAACAGCAGCATGCTCCATGTGTTCAGATAATATGTGGCAATAAATAGAAAAACAGACCTTTTTCTCTGTCTGTCTCTCTGTAACTGTCATCTGTCCACCTGAACTGTGCAGATTACCATGCAGTGGAATGATTCAAAAGTCTGTGTGTGTGTGTGTGTGTGTCTGCCTTCCCCTTGCATGCAGCAGCAGTAGCGTCTTCATGCATGTGTGTTTCGTATCTCTCCACATTCCCAGTGCTCTGATTACCGAAAAGAGTGTTTTGTCATGTTTCGTCAAAATCTGAATATCACACACCACATTACACCATATTTACAATATCTGCCCCTGTGCTTGTGCAGTTTTAAACACACAATGTAGCAATGATGTCACCTGCTCGGTTTGAACTAATTAACGGTTACTCTAATAATTTACCAACCCCTTTGTGCTCAGTGTTCATTACAAACACAGGATGTTCAAGTTTAGTATAACTTACTAAGATCTTAATATGGTGTTCATTTTAGTTTCAATGTGTTTAAGATTTTTACTTCATCTGTGAGAGGTTGTAAGTCACCCAGTGTGTGCTGGATCCTGTCACTAGCGTGACACCCCCAGCTCAGTCCATTTGTTTGCTCTTTTTTCTTGCCAGTCTGTTTTAGAAATTGTGCAAAATCTCTTTGTCCACTTTTGCCCTTTGCTTTGCCCTCTCGCCTCTGTACTGTCCATTTCTTCGCACCAGGATGGTTTGATACAGCACCAGTCATTTTCTTTTGACAGTTGTCTCTGTGTTGATCTTCTGCATGTTAAACATGCTCCTTCATGTTGTCTGTCTTCCATTATGTGACATGCTGTGACATACAGCTCTTCCTTACTCCAGCAGCAGTTTCTGGACAAATCAAACTTTTATGGTCACATTGCGTCTCGTTTCAGACCGCTGTAGTCCAAAGGTGATGGTCATGCAGATTAGAGAGTCCTACATGATTCTCTGATTCTATCTGATTTTTTCAATGCTGTGTTTATCTCAGTTAGTGTTGGCCATACTCTGACAACCTTATCCAAACTACTCCAGCTGTGTCTGTGGAGCTGTCAAAGGTTTCAGTCAGGCTGGTCATGTTCGCTGTGGCTTCAACAATGTCCTAAATGTCAATATTCCTCTTTTCCCTGGCATTTCTTTCTCTGGGAATCTGGAGGGAGAACCAATGTCTCTTTGTCTGACTTTTACTGGAGCGGAGCACATTTCCTTCTGTGCACCAGCAGTCGGCCTTTTAATTTCTGGTTTCTCATCTCTCTGTTGCTACCTGGTCTGATTTTAACAGCAGCTTCACCCATGGCATACTCTTCTTACTGGACTGTATCTGGGACTGGAGGAGGAGGAGCGGAATCCAGGACCGGATCAGCCGGAATGGATTCTGTGACTTGTGTACCTCTGTTAAAGAAGTAATCAGTTGATTTGTTCTCATGATTTCTTTCATCAGTCATCATAATCAGTTTAATCAGATCCTTAATGAATCTATTGTAATTTTCAGTTCTGAGCTTTCCTTGGCCTCAGTTTTTGCCTTCATAACCATCTGAATTACAGAATGTTCTCTTTACTTTTCTTTACTCTGGACAGGGCAGCATGCTCTGTTGCATTTCTGCTCTCTTTTCTCTCCAAACATGTCTTTATAGGGTTGATCCCTCACCCACCACCCCCCGGATGTCATCGTCTATCTCGATGTTTCAATGTGGATGTAAGGCAGCTGCCTGTATAAGCCCTAGGTGTCCCTGTTGCGCTGTCTATTCTTCAGTATGTCCAGCAGTTCGCGTAGTTTGTACCTTGCAGGACACGTGTCTCGGCATGTGTCTCTTGCTGTTGGTGACTCTTGGTTAACCTGACTAGTGTGCCGTAAGCCATTCGATGATTCAATCTGAGTAAAATAAATGTACGACGGGTTATTTTCTGTTTCCTGTACCTTGCATTTAGAGTTTGTGTTTTATATTAAGCTCTTTTTGAGATGTATTTCATTTGACTGTACATTAACCTTGATTTATTTTTTATTTATTTTTGGTACAAAAATATTATTTAAGTAAGGGATTGATTTATTTTTTGCTAGGAGATAAATGCCGGATGTTTACTTTCCGTGCCCTGTAAGGTATCGGCTGTGTATCAGAGAGAGAGAGAGATGACTGTGGCAGTGGAGCAATAAAGAGCAGCGAAGGTCTCAACCACGATCCCGAATCCAGTGTCTGGTGCCTCCTTCCCTCCATACAACACCACACAACACCTAGCCTACAAAACACAACGCAGAGTCCAGGGGAGGTCTAGAGAGGCCGTGACAGTCTGCGCTGACTCAGATGCTGTGGGTTACATGGACATCGCCAAACCCAAATACCTTTACAACACCAGCGCACTGACTACAACCTTAAGATATAATTCAAGTAACACCTCTTTAACAGTGGTATAAAGACAACATAGGCATCTGTGAAATTGTATAGTATTGTACAGTTGCACCTGCACATAAGTAACAAAGGAGCAAATTTGTAATCACTACACGGGGCAGTGTGGAAGGCAACCTGCAGAGAAGGTACATTTACAGCATTTATACAAACTGAACAGAGTTCATAATACATCTGTGATTGAACAGATTTGTAATGCTGTCAGGGCCCCGAAGCTCTGGAACAGCCTGCCTGAGGAAATCAGGTCAGCTGAGTCAGTGAACTCTTTTAAGTCCCCTCTTAAAACATATTTTTATAGGAGATCCTTTCCCGATCTTGCTTGACTTTATTTTATCCCTTTTATTTTATTCTATTTTACTTATTTTATATTTATCTTAAAAGTGTATTTTAGTCTTTTCAACGTTTTCTTGCTTTTATCTTGTATTGTTTTTGTATTATTGTTTTTTTGGGTATCCTTGTCTTTAGACTTTGCACTTTGTAACTTGTTTTCGAGAAGTGCTCTACCAATAAAGATAATTATTATATTATTATTATCTTTTAAAACATGTTTTTGAGCTTTGTATTTAACTCACCCATTAAACGAAAACATATACCACTAATAGGTGTCAGGAAAAAAATGATAATTCAAAATGGGATTTTGTAAATTGTTGGTTGATACTGTTTGTGGCATTATGTTAGTACAACTATTCAGAATCTGAATCTAAATCACTTGTAACGCCAGGTATGTGTAGGACTACACATACAATTTGACTCCGGTCCTACATTATTCTCAGTGTACATACATGCTACAAGCATAAACAAACAGGACAACAAGCTCAGCAAAAAACAGACACAAACTACCATGTACAGACACACAAATATATTTGTAGACAGACAGTATTGTAATAGAGCAGTGCTATTGGTGCTGGAAATAATATTTTGTGCAGGTATTTGAATGAAGGCCAACGTGACGTAGGTCGTTATGGGTGATACAATACAGTAGGCCTATGTCTTACAATATGAAGAGCTTCTGAGTTTATGAATAGATAGTAAATAAGCTGTAGGTAGATGTTTAATTTGGCGTACAGTGCTCTGTGGCGCCCACCAGAGGGGAGAAGTGTGTCTATGGTGTGATGGGTCTGCCTTGATGTTTCCTGCCCATTTCCTGGACAGCTACGTCAAGTTTTACCTACCAGCCCTCCCTGAACTGCAGCAACTAGCCACAGCAGCAGCTTTACCCACAGTCTGAAGGTTAAGAGGTATTTTTTAAACGCTGGTCCAGGTGAATCGAGATTGGATCAATAAATTAATGGGCACATTATTGAACACAAGTAGGCTACTGAACGACATTCTGGCAGCACGGGTGTTTTACTTTCAGTAAAGTGTAAACATCCGTCATATTTTTGCACGGACAGTCTTCTCGTATAACTACACTTCATTCAGCTTGCACCTTTAGATTGCTCTTCATTTAAATAGTTTTAAGCTTACTCATAGGCCGACTGAGTCCATGACTACATCAAGATTTCTGGCTTGATTTGTAGTTCTTAACATTACAGATTGAAGTCGAGCACTGACTTTCAATCGTTCCTCCCTGGCTCCAAAAACAATGACTTCAATTTTATCTTTGTTTAATTGGAGAAAATTCTGGCACATCCAGTCGTTGACCTGCTCAATACAGTTACTCAGCGCCTGTATGGGATCATAGTCTCCTGGTGAAATGGTTATGTAAATCTGTGTGTCATCTGCATAATTATGGTAACATATTTTGTTATTTTTCATAATCGGAGCCTATAGACACAAAGTAGTCCCTGTCCTTTATGTGGGATTCAAACCAGTTTAGTACTGTGCCAGAAAGTCCAACCCAGTTTTCAAGTCTGTCTAGTAATATGTTGTGGTTGACCGTCTCGAATGCATCACTGAGATCCAATAATACTAATGCCGGTTTCAGACCAAACACGAGTTTTCGCCTCGCAGCGCTTGCCTCGCGCGAGTACATTCGCTGCAAGTGTTCACTATGGTTCACACACAACGCGAGAAGGCGATTTTAACGCGATGAGGTGAATAAACACAACTCGCCATTACTTCAACTGTATAAAACCAAGGTAAACATTTTGCGGTGATTAGTGTTTCTCAACGGGGGCGTTCCGAGGTCGATGGGGGGCGCTGTAAGCAATATTTTAGAAAGGGGGGCGCTGAGCTGCTTTTGGGGGGCGTTTGTTGATTGGAAATTCTAAGGTGAGTTTACACTTAAGATTCACAACAATACGAGTTTAAACTTTGAACTACTTGCAAAAAATTGTGGTCTGCAACATTAAAACCTGCCAGTTTAGTCCACTGCGACTGGACGAGACTGTATTTTTTCTCCTTCAGCTACTTGTGGTGCAGCTTCGTGCTGCCTTCATGGGAATGGGAAGTCAGAGTATCACCTCTAAAATTTTACCCTCATTGCGTTTAATGTGTAAACTCTAGAAAAGCGAGTCTCTCTAGGTGGAAAAATGTTTATTTCTCTGAGGAATACACAGTGAACGTCTTGTTATCGCAGTGGTTACACATTTACAAGAGGGATTTTCTGTTGTCGGACTCACCCTGAAAGCAACTTCGCTGCGACACCAGCGAGTGACGTCAACCCTCCTCGCGCTGTGAGTTGCAGACAGTTTGTGCCAAAGCGGACATATAGGTAGTTTCAATCGGCTATAAAAATGTTACGTTAAAAACTGAAGCCCTGTCTCGCTCTGTGGGGGACTGCTGAAGTTAAGGTGTGTGGAATTATTCGTGAGCTTTCTGTGTGATCACAGGTGGTGTCGGTTAGTTTCGTTTTCATTCAGCTTTGTCTGTCAGACGGCGAGGGGTTAACTTACTTCGAGCGAATCAGTAACATAATGCTGTACAGGGCATGTAGTGAAATATTATGAATTCTCTTTAAATAGCCTAATGACGTTAGTCTCATATAACGTCTTTTTTTCGTTACATGTCAGAGAACACAGATATGTGGCAGAGATTCTGAATGTGCAGAAAGTTTTGAACATGAGCAGATAAGTCACGGTATTTCCCATACGTTCATTTATTTGTTTCGGCCCGCCCAATATCAACATATTGATTTTTTTTACCAGGCCTATTTAAAATCGTATTTGACTGCAGATGCTGCAGAGCTGCAGGCAGCCCGAATTCGCGGAGCTCATCCTCTCGCTCGTCCCTCTCTCTCTCTCTCTCCCTCGTGAACGCAGGTGCACAACGCAGCCAATGTCGGAGACCCAGCTAATAGAAGTTAGGCCTATTATCAAGCATGTAAGGAGCCTAGCTAATGAAGAGAGCTAAGTTAATGTTAAAATACAGCTGGGTTTTCGAGGTTAGCGAGCTGTACAGCTGCACCACAGTTACAATGTCATTCTGTGGGAAACACTGACAGGAGCTAAAGTCCGGTCAATTACTCACTACATTATTTTCTATTATAATTATATATTTTGAATTGAAACCTGAAATTTCAGACATTTCCACCCTAAATTGGTGCAGAAAAGGCAAATCTTCACCAGAATGCAGGAAATTAAGTGTTTAATGCTCAAAATCTTCTGGGGGAGGACCCCCATACCCCCACTTATTAAGTGCCTCATCCAAGAAAACAGGATTTTGATTTATAGGCTAAACAGTTTCTGGAAGGAATATTCACTTATTAGTTAAATATAATTACTTTTTATATCGCTTTTTTGTTACCTTTTCCATGTTTTTAATAACAATAGTAACAATAAAAAAATCTAAATATATTCAGAGCAAATAGCCAACATCTTTAGTGATGGGGGGCGGTAAGGGATCTGGATAGTGGATAGGGGGGCGCTGGCCCAAAAAGGTTGAGAACCACTGCTCTAGATTGCTCTTTTTAAGAGTGGCTTAATGACTGCAGTTTTCAGGGCCTGTGGGAAAAAAACCCTGAGAGGAGAGACATGTTGACAATTTGTAGTAAATCTGAGGTCATGCATTTAGACACCTTTTTGAAAAAACCTGTTGGCAAAATATCAAGACAGCATGAGGAGGATTTCAGATGTTGTATTATGTCCTCCAGGTTTTTATGGTTAATAGAATCAAATTGTCTCATGCTATATGAATTGTTTTTAAGTGGACACAGGGATAGGACATATCCTGTACCTGACAGGGAGCCGCTGATTGCTTGTCTAATTGTTTGAATTTTGCAAACAGGGCACGTGCATTATTAGTGTTTTTGGTGATGATGTCAGAGAAGAAGGACCGCCTTGCATTTCTCAGCTCTAAATTATAAATGCGAAGTCTCTCTTTATAGATGTCATAATGAACCTGGAGATTTGTTTTCCGCCACCTGCGTTCAGCTTTTCGACACTCTCTTTTTTGAGTTCTAATCAGCGTGGCATTTCTCCATGGAGATCTTCTCTTACCAGAGACCACCTTCACCTTGGCTGGTGCAATGGCATCAATAACATTTGTAATTTTAGAACTGAAATTATCCACAAGCTCATTGACTGAGACCTGTGGAAGGGCAGTTGTCGGGGAGAAAGCCTCAATAAATTCTTCACTAGTGTTTTCAGTGATATGCCGTTTTGTGATCACCTCTGATTTAACATTTGTGTGCACGCAGATAGCACTCTCAAAGAAAACACAGGAATGATCAGAGAGAGCAACATCAGTCACCACAACCTTGGAAATGTTGACCCTTGGAGATGGACAAGTCCTAAGTGTGCCCCTTATTGTGCGTGGGCTGTGTCACATGTTGGGTCAGTCCATAATTATCAAGAACACAGAACAGTTCTTTAGTCCCTCTGTCCAGGGGGTTGTCAACATGGATGTTAAAATCACCAACAATAACCAGACAAAGGCAATACAGATTATAGACAGCAGTTCACCAAAGTCATCAAAAAAGTTTGCACAGTATTTATGGGGCCTGTAGATATTTAGAAAAATAGCTTGCGAAGAGGAATTCAGCTTAAGAGCCACATATTCAGGCAAACACATTTGTAGTAGAAGTATAACCTTTATTTATTGTCATGTCTTAATGTAATCAAAACTGTAAAAGCATGGTTGTTATAAATGTTCTTCTTCTGATTTTTTGTCTGGTGAATATTGCAGGAGGTCTCTGTCTGGAAGAACATTTTTGAGCTTGAAGGCTGGATGGTCTACATTTATTTGTGGTGTTTTAGTAACTTAGTGGTAAGTAAGTTTATCTTAAGAATTAACATTAATATTTGATACATTAAACTAGCTAATATATACAAGTAATAGTCATTACTTGGGATAGTCATTTTTTTTTTTTTATATTTTCAGTTAAGTGAAAGTGTAATGACTCTGCTGCAGAAGAAGCTACAAGAAATGTGTTATGTGCTAAACAATTTCAATGCTGGAATTGTGAAAAATTACACGGCAGATTCATTAAATTGTACTTTGGGAGATGCATTTTTTACAGAGAGTGATGAGTTACGTGATGCCAAACTCTTTAATCTATATTGTGTTGCTTACCTTAAAACATTTGTCGATTTGTTTAATTAATTTGTGTCATTGTTAAATGTTTGTAGGTGGAAAAGAGTTGCTCGCATCACCACTGTCCCAGTAAGTTTGCAGCAGCGAGTTCACCACGCCTCCCAGATGATGACAGTTTTACAAAGGAGGAGCCACCAGACTAAAAACAAGGAATATCCTGACACACTTGGACAAGGTGTGTGTTTTACCAACGAATGTCTGTTCATCAAGTTCCTTTTATTTTATTTACTTAGTTTCTATTCTCAAAGTTGGGTTAGGAGCTGGGTCTATACTACGCAAGCTATGATGACTTTCACCTTGATATTTTAGCGCAGATGTATATCGAATTGCACTGTAGGGGGCGAGAACGAGTCTTCGAACCTGTGTGTTTGCCTACTGTGAAATTACCACATCAAACGTGACGTGCTAACATGGATGCAGCTGTTGCTGCGTTCCGTTTACCTCGAAGTCGGAGGTCGGTGCTGGAAATGACGTCTCACCCGAGATGACGGCGTTCCAGTTACAACCTCGCTCGGCCAGCTGTTAGTTATTGATACGCCGGTTGATTAAAAAACGCATTGTGCGATATTTACTCACACTAACTGTAGCAACACGTCCACAGACAGCTGTTGGACAGCACTTTGTGTACGAACATTTCTGAAGCCGCTGGGTTTGCTTCTGGGAAAATTTACTTTTAAGAAGCTTCCCAATGGAAAATTCGACAAGACTAAGGTTGTTTGCACCTTGTGCAATGCAGAATTAGTTTACTGTAGGAGTTCTTCCAGTCTCAAGTAGCCTACCACCTAAACGCAAAGCACATCACACGCTACACACAAGTACATGTTATTGAACATGATTTATTTTCATCACCAATTAACATACAACAGCTTTCTCAAGCAGTTTGTGATGCATTTTGGAAACAGGAGATGAGCCCCTGGTCTAATGCGCCACCTGGCTTGAAACCCGTTCGCACACATTTTCTGAATGCCTTCGACAGAATTCAAATGAGCCATTTTAATCTAGATTAATCTAGATTAATTTCAAGATTACAGTGAGATTAATCTAGATTAAAAAAATTAATCTATGCCCACCTCTAATTATAATATATAATTATTTGCGAAATATAAATAATTACTAGGGGTGTGAGGAGACACTTATTAGGGGATAACACAAGACACAATATTGGGTAATGACATTCTTCAGTACTGAATTATATGAAAATGTTGAGCATTAACAGTTAATTTTTCTGGAATCTGGTGAACTTTCTGCACAAATTTATTGTGGAAATGCTTTTATTTATGTAAAAGGAAATTTAGGTGACAGGAGACAAATCAAAATCTTAAATAATATAATGCAGTGCAGCTCTCAAACATTCTGTGCTGCTTTCAGATATGTTTCTTCTCATGTAATATCATACCCAAACACTGGCTGTAAAATCAAAGAATGACAAGAAGAAGCAAGCATGAAGTTGCATGCTGAAATTTAGGTGCCCAAACAGTTTGCTTGTGCAGTGATGCATCTCTGTTAATTGCTGTGCAGTTCAATAGTATTATAACCCCTCTCACACATTTTCCTTGTTCTTTGCTGCAGAAGAAAGCCGTTGAACCAAGAAGTGCCTGCATATTGACCTCAATGAAGACCCTGAAAACCTCATAAGGTAGTCCCTTGTAAGTATTTTACTCATCGGAGACTGATAATTTGATCGCTGTGTGTACTATTTAGAGCTGTTTGTAAACAAACTAATGTGACCAAACTCTTTGCATTGAACATGTCACCCAGTGCAGCAGATGATTCATTAATTTTTTGGGCACACACACACACACACACACACAATACACAGTTAGTAGGGGTGGGAATCTCTAAACACCTCACGATTTGATTATGGGTCAGAGGGGGGCGATGCGATTACAAAACGATTCTCAAAGCATCTTGATGCATCTTTTTTTCTTATGTAATTTCAGGATAATTACTAAGTATTTAATTTGAACATTAAAATCCAAAAGAAACGCCTCCTAAATTAACCCTTTGCTAAGTCCGGCCCCCCTTCGTTACTGTTGCTAAGTCTGAAAAAAAACTGTCGGCACTGCCTATCACTGCACTCCCTGGAGAAATATTGTCAAGTTTGTTGGAAAAAGAGATCTCAGAAAGAAGCAGACAGATTTGCAGTTGCGTTATACATTTGAAGATTGTATTCAGGCTGTCAGACTGACTCAAACTGACTCAGACGGACTCAGACTGATGTGAAAAAAAAATGAAAGACAGATGCTAAATCCTACCGATCACACAACACAAGTGAAGCATAGCAATAAACGATATTAAGGATCAACACTGTTTTTGTAAACCTGGGTAGTCCTCTATTCATTATTACAATCATTAAAAAGCAGAACAGTAGGGCTTTATTATGTTACAGTCAGTAGGAAGCCAGCGTTAGCTCACTAACATCACAACAGGAACAATGCACAGCTGGCATATTTCTGGATTTATTTTAGGTTGTGGAAAGAGAATAAATCGTACTTCTCCTATCAACCTCTCTGGTTAGCAACTGTAACTATTACAAGATTCCCCAGGAATAGCAATAATGACTAGTTTGTATCCCTAATTTACTTTATTAACCTCAGCTCCATGGTCCCTCATTTCTTTAACATCCAGCTGTCAGACTCCTCACTGAACACTGAAATATAATAATCAGGATGTGCAGTATGTGTACAGGACAGAGCTGCACACCAGTGTAGTCTAAGCTTGTGCCTGATGTTCTCAAGCCTTGACTAGTAGATTAGCTAGTAATGACCTACAGCGGATAATTAATATTACTTTATTACTAATTTAGCTAATGTTACATAAATAAATAAATCTTTTTAGCACCTTTTACGGGACCCAAGGATGCTTTACACATAGTTACAGAACAACAAAAAGTCATTCAGGATTGAATGCCTGGGTAAAGAGCTGGGTTTTAGTAGATTTTTGAAAGTGTCCGGACAGGGAGAGTTTCAGATCTCTGTGGGGGCTGTGACACTGAAGGCTCTGTCCCCAAAAGTCCAGAGTCTGATGAGAGCAAGGCCTCACACACACAGGATACGCAGAAAGCTGCCGAGCATCACCATGCTCGCAGTGTGCGACTTAAAATAATTACTTACGCATTGATATTAATGATTGTGAGACACTTTGGGGTGGTTATTCATTCTGCAGGGTGACGAATACAGGGGGACATTGGTCTCTCTGTTGCGTGTGCTCCACAGACGGTCCGGGCACTGCGCTTCCGCGAGTTCTGCCTTTTGCGTTCCGTCAACATTACATTATCAATTAACATTTAAATAAACAATTTTTAGACATTTGTTAATCAATTAATAATCTTCCACGTCTGCATCACGATGCATCTTGGAATTGATTATTTCTCCCACCCCTATGTGTGACATATTTAGCATGACATGTTGGTTTCAACAAGTAGTGCTGTTCATGAAAGCTAAAGGTGGTGCACTGGAATTTTTCTGTATTGTTTTTTGCATTGTCAATGTAAAAAAACTCTGTACAGTATAGGAGCATTTCCTACATGGCATATAACATTGACTTACCGTATATAAAATCTATTTTACTACAACTAAAACTGTAAAATTTCTAGCTGTTAATTTAAGTTAATCTAGGAGTGTTAATCAAATGTGTATTTTAATCATTTGTGACAGTTAAGCTAATGGTTATGATAGAGTTGATAGGTAAGGCTGGTGATTTTTTTCTATAATTTTCCCCTAAATAGTAGGTATATTAAATTATAATCGTGGTGTATTGGTGAGGGGTGTCCGACCGGTTTTGGTGGGCTGCCTCTGCCAAAAATGGCAGGGCCGATTTTTTTTGTCCCAGTCCAGCCCTGGTGGCAATTGATCTTTCGCTCTGCAGAGAAGGTGATTGGTTGTCACTTTCCATCTCTCCAGGACGTGTACGCCTCCAGGACTCTGAGACATGGAAATCGTTAGGCCTATTTTAGGGGAGCTGAAGCCACCCTAACATGGTCCTAAACGCCCCAAAGAATGAATATATAATTTTTATTTATTTATTTATTTATTTACTTATTTATTTATTACAGTTTCAGACATGTACTCAACAAAGAAATGCCAGAATATTGATAAATCGCCTAATTCAAATGTAATTCATATTTATTGGTTTAAAATAATCCTTCTGGTTGTTTCCTCTGCTTCACAATTTTAATCCCTTCTGTGATCGGGCAACAGGACACTGAGGGAAGCTGCCTTTCATCGCACCTCTGCCCCTCTGCTCAGATCTTGGACCTCTTTCCAGCAGCTCAGCCCTCGCAACTTTGCTCAGCCATCGGACCTCTGCCCCGTATGAAGGTAAATATGGTGCAAAATGCTAGAGCTTGTGAACTTGATGTGAACTCTTGTAGAATACGATGTGAGAACTTGTAGAACAAAAATCTGTATTTGTATCTTAAAATTTTCACTTGTAAACAATAGTCTCACACATGTGAGTTGAATTATAAACCACAAAGGAAAAAAAAACACTCCCCTCGTCCCAGCTACAACTGCAAATTTTTTTTGCACCTCCTGTATCACTAGAAAAGTTGCAAAATTCCAGACGCGCAGATTTGTCACAGGAAACAGGAGAAAGCACATTTGTGAAGTTGCAGAGACCGATTCGAGAGGTTGTAATCACAGAGTTGTGGTTTTACTGGAAACTCAAGTAAAAAAAAAAATACTATGAGTAATGTTGCATTACAAGTTTGCAGCTGTCATTGTTTTTATGTAAACATCAATCTACACTTGTGCATATTTTTCTGCAACTTCATATTCAGAACATCGGTGTGTGTGAATATTTTCTAGGAGTGAAACTTTCAACATACAACTTCAGATTCTTTCTACAAGCTCTACTGTTTTTTTTTCTTTTGTGCTTTATAATTCAACTCACATGTGTGAGACTATTGTTTACAAGTGAAAATTTTAAGATACAAATACAGATTTTTGTTCTACAAGTTCTCACATCGTATTCTACAAGAGTTCACGTCAAGTTTAAAAGCTCTAGCATTTTGTACCATATTTACCTCCATAGCTGCCCCGCTGCTCAGCCCTCGGACCTCTGCCCCGCTGCTCACCCCTCGGGCCTCTGCCCAGCTGCTGAGCCTTCTGCCCTGCTGCTCAGCCCTCGGACCTCTGCCCCGCTGCTGAGCCCTCCACCCCGCTGCTCAGCCGTCGGACCTCTGCCCCGCTGCTGAGCCCTCCACCCCGCTGCTCAGCCCTCGGACCTCTGCCCCGCTGCTCAGCCCGTGGACCTCTGCCCAGCTGCAGAGCCTTCTGCCCCGCTGCTCAGCCCTCGGACCTCTGCCTAGCTGCTCAGCCCTCGGACCTCTGCCCCGCTGCTCCGCCCTCGGACCTCTGCCCAGCTGCAGAGCCTTCTGCCCCGCTGCTCAGCCCTCGGACCTCTGCCTCGCTGCTCAGCCCTCGGACCTCTGCCCAGCTGCTGAGCCCTCTACCCAGCTGCTCAGCCCTCGGATTTCTGCCCAGCTGCTCAGCCCTCGGATTTCTGCCCAGCTGCTCAGCCCTCGGACTTCTGCCCCGCTGCTCAGCCCGTGGACCTCTGCCCCGCTGCTCAGCCCTCGGACCTCTGCCCCGCTGCTCAGCCCTCGGACCTCTGCCCCGCTCCTCAGCCCTCGGACCTCTGCCCCGCTCCTCAGCCCTCGGACCTCTGCCCCGCTGCTCAGCCCTCGGACCTCTGCCCCGCTGCTCAGCCCTCGGACCTCTGCCCCGCTCCTCAGCCCTCGGACCTCTGCCCCGCTGCTCAGTCTTCATTCAAAGACATGTATGTAGTAAAATCTTTGCAGCAACTTATGGCTTGATGATCCTGGAGAAGAAACGCTTGATCTTCTTCAGCCACTTCTTCCGGCATTTGACTTCAACAAAGTCTGTGTTTCCTTTATCATTGTTAGTGTTGTCCTCATGTATATTGTGACTAACAGAAGTAGGTGAAGCTGCCTTATCTGTGCCTGATGCTTTCTCATCTGTCCCAGCATAGTTGGGGTCTTTAAAGCCAGCACTGGCTAAATCGTCTGGTAGTCCAGTGTTTTTAGTTTCAGCAGCGACAATGTCAGTTGTGGCTGGTGGTTCATTTTCTTCAGTTCTATCACCAGCTGAAAGTGTATCATCCAATTTAGTAATGGACAAATCATTCCAACCTATCACTTTTCTGGATGTTTCAAAGGGTTTGCATTCAACTGGTACCTGCTCCAGACGGTAGGCTTCCATGTCCAAAAAGGCAAATGTCACATAAGGGTCTATTTTAGTGAGAAAGTTAGTGTTGCCCTCATGTGTATTATGACTAACAGAACTAGCTGAAGCTGCCTTATCTGTGCCTGATGCTTTCTCATCTGTCCCAGCGTAGTTAAGGTCTTTAAAGCAAGCACTGGCTAATTTGTCTTGTAGTCCTGTGTTTTTAGTTCCAGCAGTGACAATGTCAGTTGTGGCTGGTGGTTCATTTTCTTCAGTTCTATCACCAACTGAAAGTGTATCATCCAATTTAGTAATGGACAAATCATTCCAACCTATCACTTTTCTGGATGTTTCAAAGGGTCTGCATTCAACCGATGACTGCTCCAGTCGGTAGGCTTCCATGTCCAAACAGGCAAATGTCACATAAGGGTCTATTTTAGTGAGAAAGTTAGTGTTGCCCTCATGTGTATTATGACTAACAGAACTAGCTGAAGCTGCCTTATCTGTGCCTGATGCTTTCTCATCTGTCCCAGCGTAGTTAAGGTCTTTAAAGCAAGCACTGGCTAATTTGTCTTGTAGTCCTGTGTTTTTAGTTCCAGCAGTGACAATGTCAGTTGTGGCTGGTGGTTCATTTTCTTCAGTTCTATCACCAACTGAAAGTGTATCATCCAATTTAGTAATGGACAAATCATTCCAACCTATCACTTTTCTGGATGTTTCAAAGGGTCTGCATTCAACCGATGACTGCTCCAGTCGGTAGGTTTCCATGTCCAAACAGGCAGATGTCACATAAGGGTCTTTGTTAGTGTGAAAGTGTTTCATAGTGATAAAACTGTGCCCTAAAGCTTCGTTGGGGGTGATTCTTTTTTCGGGATTCACTTGCAGCATCTGTTTGATGAGACTTAAAAAGGCCTGTGTGTCTTCATATTCAGCACCATTCTTCACTTCTGAGTGGGTCTTCGCCATGTCATCCAGACTGGTAAACTCGTTGGAAATCCCCTCAAACTTAATGAATTTGTCCAATGTGTCGCATTTGTAATCAAATACAGTTTTTAGCCTCCATGAATAGTATTTATTGGTGAAAAATCTGCGAGACCTTCCTCCGTCTTTCAGCATGTGTTCATCAGGCAGACCCTGCATCTGCACGATGACTCTCATGACCTCATATTCAGTCTTTGTTGGATAAAGGTGCTGTCCCAGGTACAGGAAGGCCAAAGTGCAACCTAGAGCCCACATATCGCTGGCCTCATTCATTGGGAGGCCCAACAAGTCCTCTGGGGCCCTGTAAGCAATGCATTGATCGGTGGTGCCATGCCTTAATTCGGAAATTGGTCCTGCTGCACCAAAACCAATCAGTTTCACCCTGAATGACTGCAACTGATTCACAAACATTACCTTTTCTGGCTTGATGTCTTTATGAGCCAGACTGATGCTCTTGAGAGCATTCAGAGCCACCAGGAGCTGTTGTGCGATTACTCTGATCTCAGATAAACACAGTGGCTTGAAGTCCTGTAGTTTCATGAAGTCGTACAGAGTTTTGTCGAGCAGTTCATATTCCAGACAACTGTAACCACACTGACTAAAATGCCAATTAAACCTGATCAAGTTGTTCTTGTCTGGGTCAAGAATACTGAGTTTTTCAATTGTGGCAAGCTCCCCTTTATCATGCATGGGGATGGTATCATGCATCATCTTCACAGCCACGTCCTTCTTGGCCCGCTGAAATAGTTTGCACCTGACCACATGCCCAGTAAATCCTTTTGCCAGGGGCGCCCTTATCTGATACATTCCTGATTTATCAAGAATAATGTAATTTTCTTTTATGGGAGGACGACTCAGTACTCTACCAAATATTCCAAAGGATTCACATTCAACCATTGAATGCTCCTGCTGGCATTCATCCATGGCCAAACGGGCAGATTTCGCATAAGGGTCTAGGTAATGGGGAAAGTGTTCCATAGTGATAAAACTGTGCTCTAAAGCTTCGCTGGGGGTGATTCTTTTTTCAGGATTCACTTGCAGCATCTGTTTGAGGAGGCTGAAAAAGGCCTGTGTGTCTTCATATTCAGTACCCTTCATTCCTACTGAGTAGTCCTCCACCATTTTATCCAGACTGGTAAACTTGTTGAGAATCAGCTCATCGGTATTGGCGCTGTGCCCTGTTCTAAGGTAATATTCATATTTATCATTCAGCCTCCATGTATTGTTTTTACAGCTGAAAAAGTCCCAGGTCCTTCCTCTGTTTTTCAGCATGTGTTCATCAGGCAGACCATGCATCTGCACGATGATTCTCATGGTATGATATTCAGACTGTATTGGATAAAGGTGGTATCCCAGGTACAGGAAGGCCAAAGTGCAACCTAGTGCCCACATATCGCTGGCCTCGTTCACTGGGCGGCCCATCAAGTTCTCTGGGGCCCTGTAAAAAATGTGTTGGCCGGTGGTGCTATACCTGAATGTGGAAACGTGTCCTGCTGCACCAAAACCAATCAGTTTCACCTTGAATGACTCCAACTGATTTACAAGCATTACCTTTTCTGGGCTGATGTTACCATGAGCCAGACCGATGCTCTTGAGAGCATTCAGAGCCACCAGGAGCTGTTGTGCGATTACTCTGATCTTAGATAAACACAGTGACTTGAAGACCTGTAGTTTCATGAAGTCGTACAGAGTTTTGTCGAGCAGTTCATATTCCAGACAAAGGCGGCCATGGTGTATAAAATGCCTGTTAAACCTGATCAAGTTGTTCTCGTCTGGGTCAAGCTTACTGACTTTTTTAAGTGCGGACAATTCCCTTTTACCAGACATGCGGAATTTCTTATGCACAATCTTCACAGCCACGTCCTTCTTCCGCTGAAATAGTTTGCACTGGAACACTTGCCCAGTACGTCCATCCCGCAGGGGCGCCCTTATAACATACAGTCTTGATTCTGGCAGAGAGTTATTTTTTGTGATTGAATTAATCAACTTTAGTTTAGGTAATGCTGATCCCATTTCAATAAGTTAAATGTTTCCACCAGCTCTCATTCAGTATCCTACAGAACTTTTTTCTTTTTTTGTTGTTGTAACTTGTGCCAAAAAAAACTACTTTGAGAACAAGGTATGCGAAGATATCACCCTGGGCTTCTGACTTAATGTATAGTATATATAAAGTCAGAAGCTGGGTAGGTCATTTGTATACTGAATGTCGAATAGATTATAAAAAACCTACTCAATCCCAAGAAATATGCCAGGTGATGTCACATTTGGAATGCAGTGTGACTTTATCTTCAAATATCAAAGCACAATATCACACCTGATTTAAAAAATAATAAATCAATGTGGGACGTCAAAGAACCTTATTATCCTGACGTCACATTTAGTATTGGTTTGAAATGGACCAAAACCATTATAGGCGCTGGGCCGAGGCCGCGTATCTGCTTTAGTTTTAGAAAATAATGATCCCTATCGAGGGAAAAGATTGCTTGAAGTTGTGAAGAATGTTTTATTCTCATTCACATTCCGTTTGTTGCCACTCGAAATGCTCACGCTATTCCCTAAATCATACATTTAAAATCGTTAAATTTACCGGCAAACTCGGCAGCCTACTATAGCAGACGAACCACTAGCACGCTTGCTTACTGATGAAACGATATTGTTGGAGCCATTCTGTGTGTTGGGATGGGGTGGCGCTGTGTTCTGCCACAAGTCTATTTAAGACTGGTGTTAATTAGTACAGGTGTGCAGTGTTGCAAAGTCCGCTTATAGTAGGCGACTTTGGGCTTGTTTTTCTGTAAAGTCGCTTACAAATATTGGTAGTCGCGGGTCGCGTTTTTTGGGGCTTGTTTCTAAAGTTTAGTTGCTTATTTGGGCTTGATCCCAGCTCCATAAGTTGTCAACGTAGGAGTTTCTCTAGCCCAGAGGTCACTAATAGGCGGACCGCGGTCCGGATCCGGACCCATCAGCCGCTGTCCTCTTCGGACCGCCAACCTACAGCCGATTTATTATTGAGACTTACTATTATTGAGACGGAGCGTTTCTATTTTAACCCGCGCAGCTTTTCTAGCATTTACTGTACTGGTTTAGCGGCACAGGAAACTCACAGACCAAACGCATCGTTTCTTGTGATACTGCTCAGTCAATCAAATCTGTGCATGCGAAGTCGAAGTCCGCATCCGCGAAGTGAGATACAGCCAGGCGTTTGGAACGCGACACCAGTGTTTCCCACAGAATTACAATGTAACTCTGGGGAGGGGATGTTGACTACCAGTTATATACAGCGTGGTAGCCTCCAAAATCCAGCTGCATTCCAACATTTTTCAACTTAGCTCTCCTTATTAAAACTAAAAACTTTTTTTAAGCTGGGTCTCCAACATTGACAGCATTGTGATGGACAGATTTGTGCAGCAGTGAGGGAGAGAGAGAGAGAGGTACGGGTGAGTGAGAGAGAGAGAGAGAGAGAGAGAGAGGGACGACAGAGAGGACGTGCTGCGCGAATGCGCTACGGTGCAATGCAATCAAATACGATTTTAAATAGGCTTATTAAAAAGAAACCGAAAATCAGTGGTGCTCAGCATTAATATTGTGGCGGCCGCCACAAATAAATGAATGTATAGGAAACACTGCACATGGAAAGAGGAGGCGAAAGAGAAAAGATATTTCACTAGAATGTAGAGATTTTTACATGTAGCCTACATTCCTCCCAAGGGCCGTTCAAAAACAGAATATCTCATAGATCTCCAATGCTGGCAGGACAAGCTGGAGCTCACGTTTCTCACTGAACAAGAGAAAGTAGGAAAGTGGTTTATAAGAGGGAATGAAAGAGAAGAGGAGGCATTACAGCTGTTCATTTGATGTGTTGAATGTTTATTATAAAATTGGTTAAGACTACACTTTATCACTTAAAGCTACACTTTTTATTTCATTTTTTCAAAAAAAAGGCACTTTATTTTAGTTTACTTACTTACGCATTTATTATTTATTATCCCTCCAGTTTGATGTAAAAACTGGATATTGTTGAAATATTGTCAGTTGTTGACTAAAAACATATACAGTATGTTGATACAACTATATGTTATGGCAGTGAATGATAACGTAAGTTAGTCGGTATGATGTTTTGGACCTTTGCTTCGGGAAATTTTCTCTAACTGGACCTCTTTGAATTCTAATTGAATACCCCTGACCTAGCCTGTTCTCTCTCTGTCCCTCCCCTTTCCCCATACACACAGGAGACAGTTTTTTCCCACCCACATCATGCTTCTAATTGGCTCTGCCCGGAGCTCGCCCTGAATAAGCAGACGTCAGACCTCGCTGCCTAGCTGTTAACATTTTATCGCAATCTAACCGCAGCATTGTTTGCGGGATTACACTGCGGATACGCGCAGTATAGCGGAGTGAAACACATGCTGGTGGTAGCTGGTAGACGTTTAAAATAAAAATAAATAAACTGTACAGTGTGTGCAGTTTTGTAAAACTGCGCACAGTTTACCAATCTGTCCACATGGATGTAAATTGACAATCTGTACCCACAGTTTAAAATCCTTCCCAACGGATTGTAGAACCATGCACACAGTTTATTTATTTTTCTCTTCCTGGAACCCAGGGTGTTCCGTAGAAAAAGTCGCTTGTTTTGGGCTTGTTTTCACAGGCCTGGTTGCTTATTTGTCTCGCGAGATCTGGCAACACTGCAGGTGTGGCGCACAGAGGTGCATGGTTTTTTGACCGTGAGGCACGGCATCGGCATGTAATCCTGGAGACCGGTTTGAGTTAAGTTTATAATTGAAGAACTGTTTAATTTTTTTGTTATAATAACAATAAATGGATTGACATATCCGACTTTAAGTTCAGACTTTTGAAAGTTTATTATTTTATCTTATTTTATTATTTTTAAGCCACGCGGAAACAGCACGCCTGCAACACGCGTGCAAAACAACTTAAATGTAAGCCAACAATTAGTCAGAAACCACCTCTGTATAAAAATATGCCTACTTAATACATCTGAACTAGGTACGTCGCCTTAAAGGCGTGTGACACACACGTCGTCACTAAGTACGTCGCCACCAGTACCCATTGACAGTGTAACTTTATTTTAACTTTATTGAGTGAATTCAAGTCATGATTTGTCCAGCCTGTTATAAATGCTTTTATTCTTCTGGCGACTGGGAACTCTGGAGTAGCCTACAGTTCATAGCCTGTGTTGTGCTTTATTGTTTGGATTCACTGTCCAAACAGAAGATAATGCTTTCACTTCCCCACAATGTGAAAATGGTTGTATTAGGTCTACAGTTACTTATAAAATTAATCAATAAAGTATTAGAGCTGTTTCATGCTTATTCAATTTCTGTTATTAACTGTAAGCTATTTGTTATAGGCATTTGCCTTTGGTTATTTTATTGGCAACAATGTATTTTACATGCATATTTCTGCATAATGATTTGGATTATTTTGATCATGCAAATGCATTACTACTCAATGTAATCCTAAAGGAGTTATAAGATACTATGTTGCTTTATGTACTTTTTTAGCAATTACATTGTTCTTGAAGTACAAGACAGCAAATTAAAAATCTTAAGACCCTCAGTGAAGTTCTTCATTTTCCATCGGGATGCTACACTTAGAGAAACCAGCATACTATTATACAATGATACAAACGTAATTTTCGACTCACTTAATGCTCACAATATAAAGCTCCCATGATTCTATACCAAGAAGAACACCATTTAATGTTCAACTGTAGACAAACATACAGGCAGTGTTGGGAGAGAGTGAGGTAATATACATTCCATCAAATTTTAACAGGTACTTCCGGTCCCGCCCATACCGGAAATATGGCATAACTGATAAGAGTGTTGTAACCGGTGCAAAGATGCGTGTGTGTAACTGATAAGAGGGTTGCATGCATCCTTCCGTTGTGTGTGTTTTTGTATGATTGGAGGAGGTTTTTCATTGATTTAAAGACTTTATTAAGTAATAAAACATGAACTTAAATGAATTAACTGGTAGGTGTTTATGGCAATGCATTTACCAGTAGAAAAGTACAGCAGTGAGTTATAAGTAAAGGAGACATCTCCGGGGCCAGCAAAGGATCAGTATGAGGTTTCTTCATTGATTTAGAATCAAGGTAGTCTTTATTACTAAACAAGTAAAGAATAAAATGAATTAATTTCATTAAAACAGTAAAATAGTATAACTGTGACTTTAAATTAAACAGCTTTGTAAATTACCTTCAGCAGCAATGCAGTTTGTGTGACAAACTTACCATCATTAAAGAATTAAAGAATAAAATGAATTAATTGCAGTAAAGCAGTAAAATAGCATAACAGTGAGTTAAAAATTAAACAGCATTTTAAATGACCTTCAACAGCGTGCAGCAAAATAAGAATGAGTTCCAAAATTAAACTTTGTAAAATCTTTGCTAGTGCTCTGTCTTACAAAGTTACCATCATTATCACTCTGGTGAAAAGCTGTGGCCTAGTCTTAAACTTGTGAGTCTTAAAAACTTTAATTCTTCTAGAGTCTGTGTCTCTGCATCTCTGTCCTCTCTCCTTCTGGTGTTAGCATCGGCTGTGCAGGGTGTGACGAGGAATGTGCTCCACCCCCCGGCCCTCCCTCCATCCATCTCTCCCCTCCCTCTGTTTTCTCAATGATCCACATTAATGTTTGTGTTTTAACTGTCATAAGCATCTTCAGGTAATCTGATCGTGACAGAAGTAACGGCGCCCAACCCCTCACCAGTCTCCCCCATGCAGAATAGTTATCTATAACCTAGTCTGCAGTTGTTAAAAAGCCAGTATGGTTTCATAAGACAGACTTGGTTTTTGAAACTATCTTTATCAGCCCCAGACAAGAGTTTGGAACTACTGACTTTATCTGCTCGTGACAGAAGTAACGGCTCCCAACCCCTCCCCAGTTAGGCTAGCTCCCCCCATGCAGAATAGTTGAGTTAGCCACGAGCCAATGATGAGAGACTAGGAGGGGTTACCATTTATGGGAGTCTGTGAAAATAAAACGAGAACATTTTCTTCACGAAATTGCCAAGAGGGCACTTGCATCCTTGAACAGTATCTACCTACCAAAGAGGGGGCCTCCATGCAGTGGAATTGTCTTTCCCTGAACTTTTTTTTTCAGCTAATGAGTGTTTGTATCTCTTAAAGACTTTTTGTTTCTTTCAAAAAAGGAAATTTAAACTTTCTCTTAGGGGATTTCAGGTTTGTCTGTGGTGGTTGGTCATTTCTATGACCTTCGTGGAATGGTGATGGTTATCTTATTTTGTATTTGCTCTTCATAATTATAAATTAGGACTAAAATGCTCAGCAGCAAGGTCATTTTTTGTTTTTTTAATTTTTGTAAGTAATCACTAAAACATGTTTATCAACTTTTACTAAACCTTTGGAATAATTCTGTCCCCAAATATTGTGAAATGAAATTGACCAGTTATTACGACCACAGGATTTTCATCAATTTTGCAGTGTACTTGTTTCTTCAATCTAAATTTTATAGGAATACATTTGATTTGTTGACTGCATTACAGAAACGTCCAGTGTTGTCTGGCATGTAATGACACAGAGTTCCCTCTTAGTTCCTTCTTAGCTAGCATGGAGCAACACTCCAGCATGGAAGAATAAAAGAATGGGATATTTCTATTAACAGACTATTGTAATCTAAACTAAATATTTCATCTGTAGTTACACTTACAAAATAAGGACAATTCTTATGTAGCGAAAAATACAAAACTACAAGTGTGAACAGCGTCCAAATAACTCTAAATTTAGTCTTTCAATAATCTATAGACTGTGTCCCTCATTCTAAGCTAAAGCCTTGCTCATAACTAAGTCACTAATCACGCTAACAGGCCTCCTCTTTCCCTTAGTAAAAAATTATAGAAAATTATAGTTTACAACTTTATCAACTGGAAACTTCAAGAACTAAAGTTTGATCCTTCTACTGAGAACCAGCTGCCTTTTGCTAATTAGTGTGCAACCCGCCTTATCCAGAACCCTTCTCTTTGGGATGAAGTATT
Organism: Lepomis macrochirus; assembly: GCA_024633595.2. NCBI lineage: Eukaryota > Metazoa > Chordata > Actinopteri > Centrarchiformes > Centrarchidae > Lepomis > Lepomis macrochirus. Next base: position 6,643,535 of record JALXJV020000003.1, read on the forward strand.
CAAATGCTAGTTAGCTACTTTGTTGACATAACAGGACAGTAGTTTTCTCTTGATGAAAATAAAACCGAAGGTTATAATAAATCTCCTCTAGGTAAAAGAACAAAAATCAGCTTCTTTATTTTGGCTCAACCGTGATCTGTGTTAATAACATTCATTGCATGTTCAAAGCTCAACAGGAACCAGCAGCTTCGACCACAACAACAAAGTATGCAACAATATCTATCATATGATTTTTTTTTTTTTTTTTTGTTTATGCCCCAATTTACCATGGGGTTCTTGACTAGCCAGAACAGGATGTTCAGCAGTCTTACACTGTTTCACTGCATGTCTTGCATTCAGCCATAGTGGCCAGTCTGCCCTTGACAAGAAGGTTTTAGTGAAAAGTCTCATCACTGCTCTAACCTCTTTTTTTGAGACCATGCTGTTTCTATTTTCTTCTAGGGTTCCCTTCCATAGCATTTTTAGAGACACTACAAAAGAGGAAAACGGATTGCCATTGATAACCCAAACTTTAGGGTTAACTCTTAATTTTCATTACATTTGTTAAGTAGTAAATCTACAACTTCAAAGCAATTTAAAGTAGGGATGAACCGATTTAACTTTTTGTCTCCTAGTTCTGTACTGGTCTGATATCCCAACTAACAGTACTGGTGGTGGATGAGACCATGTAGTGATCAAATGCCAATGCTCTCTCTCTCTTCCCCATATTTTAAATGTGTAAAACTAATACCACAAAACTCATCGGGATCAATCTTCTATGTGTAAGTTAACATGTTGCAAATTTTACTCTTCCTACTGAGCCTTAGTAAATGACATGCAACAGTAGTCCTCATTTTCTGAGCTGCTTTCTGAGCTGCTGTTATCAAGCTTTGTGAGACTTGAAAACATTTATTTCAGCCCCACAATGTTTCTACATCACTGAAAAAGAGCATGTGAAAATCTAGTTTTTGGGAGAAGTCCTTTTTGGTTGTGATAAGCTAGCCCAAAATCACAACATCAAAACTTCAAGTTTCACATTTAAAAAATCCTGCCACTGCCTTCATACTGCATACTTGTTTTGTGAAGCGCATGTAGGAAGGATTGAATTACAATCAGCAATGATTTCACATGTCATCATTAGGTTACTGCAGCAAATGGACAGCAGAACAACAAACATGTTACCTGCTGTGAAGAAGCATTTTGAGTAACAGAATTACATATTACGACAAAAACATTAGTATTAGTATTAGTATACATTGTTGTGGCCCTAAAAAACTGAGTTGATGGCTCACCATGACTCTGAACTGATAGTAAAACACATACTTTTGTATGTGGGATTAGAAAAATTAAATTAAAACACTTAACTACCACCTTCACTGAAATAGCATTGTTACAGAAGAAAAAAGACTATTACTTATTATGTTTAAAGTTAAGCAATCATGAATGCAACATTTATTTATCAAAATACTCACCTTTACATCTTTGAATGAAGAGTTTGTTGGTTGGTTCGCGATATCCAACTTTATTAATAAGTCTAATAGCTCTTTTTTGTAACTTAATTAACACATCTATGTTTTATTTGCATTTCCCCATTTTTCTGAACAGTATGAGAAGGGAAGGCCATGAACTCCATGGTAAATACACAATGCAAATACAAAAGTATGTGTTTTACTATCAGTTCAGCCTGACGGCGACGGGCTTTTATGCTGCGTTCCCGGCAACTCGGAACTGGGAAATTTCCGACCTCCAACTAGGAAAAGTACCCCGGAACGCCACTTGAAGTCGGATTTCCTACTTGTGAACTTCGGAGAAAAAATTTGTACCCGACTTCACGAGTAGCAGCTGAATGACGTCAGAAAACAATGTCAGCTCCATGGAAGCACACTTTGTAAATGGTAAACCATAAACTAAACGGCAACAAAACGTATATTTGCATGTATTTGAATTAAAATAATAAATACGATCATGCAGTAAAACTTGTTCTGCATGTATATTGATGTAGAAATATGTTTTACACATACGGTAGCTGGCTACAGTAAAGAATCTCATAAAGTCATCTTTTCTGCATAAAAGTTATTGTTAAAAAATGCCAAAACATTAGGAAGTGTAACGGACAACATAGACTTACTTCAGGGCTACCAACTTGGGGTACACATAACTAGTAACGTATGGGCTATTTATTTCAGTTGTTGCAGTTAAACTGCCATCCTTTTAATTAACACTTAAAGCACTGCTGAGGGTGCAACTGTGTGTTCACTTTGTCATGGTCACCCATGATTTTCGTTCACTTTCGGTGTCATGCACCACCATGCACCTGGAACGCTTTGATGTCGGAAGTCGGAAGTTTCAACTGGGAAATATCCCAGTTACGACCAGTCTCGAACGCGCCATATGTCTATGGAGTAGCCTATCCACTTCCACACACGTAGCTGTCACACGACAGTCTCCTTTGTTAGGTTCTCCCAGCGCCCTTTAAAGGGCTCTGGGTTATCCGTGGCACTATCCACTCGCTATACTCCCCGTCGTAGTTTGTGTCTTTACACACACGTGTGCTCGCACGCACGCACATGTGCACGCACCTGCGCGCGCTCACACAAACACAAAAAATGGGGCTCCCTGGTGGTCACATAACTCCATCATATGTCTCACAAAAATACAATAACTTCAACCATCGGCCTACAATGGGAAAGGTTGAATCTGGTAGAATACATCAAAAATGTCAAATATAACTACTTTTCTTCTAAATGAAATGCTTTTATTACAGAATGCATGATTTTATAATGTAATGGCAGTGAGATCAAAAAGGTTGGTTTGAATGGAAGTCTATTTGTCCAGTGGGAGGATTTTGAAAATGCCTCAAATAATTCAACTGGCATTTAAAGGGTTAAATTCATGCAACTTATTAAATGTTTGGTTTTTTTGAGCAGGAGAGAAGTCGTTTAAGTGATTTATGGATAAAAAGCAGAAAAAATATTGATGTATAGTGATTTAATAGCAGTTTGATTGTGCATGTATATTTTTGCCACGAAGGTGTCCAGAGGGTGCAAAATTTTAAATCTGATACTACATAAAAATTACTAATGCAATCAAATCAATTTTGTTGCAGATCTTTGACATATCCAAGACTCTAATCACCACCAAAGACCCACCCCCCTGCTGTTTATTTTATGGAAAATAATCCACTTTTTGTGTTTTTTGAATTAAATAATTAATAAACTGGCATTGAAAGGGTGAAAATCATGCAAATTATTAAATGTTTGGTATTTTTGAGCAGGAGAGAAGTTGTTCAAGTGATTTATGGAAAAAAAAGCAGAAAAAAATACTGATGTATAGTGATTTAATAGGAGTCTGATTGTGCATGTATATTTTTGCCACGAAGGTGTCCAGAGGGAGAATTTGACACTACATAAAAAATACTAATGCAATCTAATCATTTTTGTTGCAAATCTTTGACATATCCAAGACTCTAATCACCACCAAAGACCCACCCCCCTGCTGTTTATTTTATGGAAAATAATCCACTTTTTGTGTTTTTTTGAATTAAATAAATAATAATTCAAAGAATTACACTGGCATTGAAAGGGTTAAAATCATGCAAATTATTAAATGTTTGGTATTTTTGAGCAGGAGAGAAGCTGTTTAAGTGATCTATGGAATAAAGCAGAAAAAAATATTGATGTATAGTGATTTTATATCAGTTTATTTGTGCATGTACACTTTTGCCACGAAGGTGTCCAGAGGGTGCAAAATTTTAAATCTGATACTACATAAAATTACTAATGCAATCAAATCAATTTTGTTGCAAATTTTTGACATATCCAAGACACTAAATATCACCAAAGCCCCACCCCCCTGCTGTTTATTTCATGGAAAATAATTAATTTTTTGTGTTTTTTTGTTTAATTTAGTATGTTTTTAAAGGTGTTGATGTTTGAGGACTGTAGTGTTTATGTTTTTATATATGTTAAAATAATGTTAAGTATATTTTTAAATTTCTGGAGCCGAGCAAATAAACAAATATTGTTTAATTTCCCTCGCGACTTCCAGAACGAGAGGGCTGAAACCGTTGATAATCGATCATTTTCGTGTTGACTGCAGAAACACTGGAGCTTCGTAAGCCTTCATTGTTTTAGCTAGCAAAGTAATACTTTGACTTTCTGAAAGGTGATACCAAGTGGATTAAAGTGTGTCCGCAGCCAAGTTATCGTCTTTTTCCACTGGTAAGTCCTTTGCTCAGTTTGTGATTTTGATGCTAACTTAGCTAACTTGAGATTATGATTAACGTTACTTTGAGATTTGTGATAGCTAACGTTACCTTAAGATTCTACCTAAACACATTTTGATAACTTGCTGTCAGGACGCAAAATTGAGCAGGTAAATTAGTTAGAAGATCACACATTTTGACAGTGGTGGTAACTCATGTGTTTGGCTAAGCTCAGTCCGTCTGTAACGTTAAGTTAACGTTGGGGCACTAACACCTTAAGCAGTCAGCATCGGTAGTTTGGTGTTTTTCGTTCAAAGTTATATTTTAAACCGCTAGCTAACACTTAGCCACCTGATGCTAACGATACTTCAACTTTACCATTTAGCTAAACTCACTGGTGAATTTAACCTGAACAAACTTTCATCACAGAAGAGCAAAACACAAGATGACTTCAACAGTTAGACTTGTGGCGGTGTAACGTTAATGTTTCTGTACCAGTTTCTCGATGCATTTTCCTCTTTAACTTAGTTATTTTACAGAAGACAAATTAAAAATGTCCCGAGTTAGTAACTTTGTTAGAACAGAAGCAAGTTACACTTGGAGTTCAGAGCCTTTCTAATTAGCGTAGCACATCTCAGTGGGTAGGTAGGTACTTTATCGATGACCAGTTTTTACTTCACAGCCATCTTGTCCTACTGTTTTGTTGTGTTTTCCAAGGAAACCTCTGTGGCATGGCTGTTTATTCCCTCCTCTCTCGTTCTAACACTTTTTTTGACCTCCCTCAAGAGAAAACGTAACGTTAACGTTACTTGAACTTCATCATGGCTGATTGTGAGGGACAGAAGGAGGAGCTGAAGGAGGTGGCGCTCACTGTACCAGAAGAAGTTCTCAAATCAAACTGTGTCTCCAAGGAGCAGGAGCGGCCTTACAGAAACTTGGCCCCTCTGGTTTGGTTCTGCTTGAAACAAACAACAAGACCCCGTAACTGGTGTCTGCAAATGACCCAGAGACCATATCCTTTTTTACTCCTGGGTGTCTAGAAATGCCAAAAATGTATGTGTAATAATAATAATTTCAAGCTTTGCTACATATCACACCATAAATATATTTCTGAGTGTATCTAAAGGATTCACACAGGCATTTTTTCCTCACCTGTCTGACAGATTAAAACTTTTTGACACTGTAGGAAATCAACTTAGGTTCGTCTAGTAATCCTCCTTTGTTGATTAATTGTATGAATGAATGAATGTGATCTCTCATCCAGTGTGCTATGACTTTAACCTCTTCCTCCACGTGGTTGGATAAAGTGTCCATACTGATGATCCTGCTTAACTGTGTGACTCTGGGCATGTACAAGCCCTGTGAAGAGAAGAACATCACCCTAGAGGTCAGTGTGACCCCTGCACTGTTATTAGTGGACACTGGCAGTGGAATGTACATTTACTGTGTCATTAGCACCTTTTAAATTCAATTAAAAGTGTTTAATCTGCATTTCCGCCCCTTGCATGAAAACACACCTTTTAAAACTGTTTACCTCAGTTTGTATTTTTGCAGTGTGTCCAGATACCTGTTCTGTCATCTTTCATGATGCATGATGCATGATTCATGGTGCATCTGCAACTAAAGTGACCAAAGAAAGTGACCATATCACGTCACATCTGAGACCAGCTAAATTATTGAGATAAAAGGCTAAAGATAATCAAAATGGGCTTCTCTATTAGAAGCACTTTGTCACCCTTGCTGTTTCTGGTGTATGTTTAATGGTACATTTTTTCTTTAATCTTGTATGGCCAGGTATTGGAGGATTTATGTTTTGCCTTCTTTATGGTGGAAATGCTCATCAAGATGGTGGCCCTGGGAGTCTTTGGCCATGAAAGAAGTTACTTCAGCTACAACTGGAACAAGTTTGACTTCTTCGTCAACTTGGCAAAGTTAGTATCCCACAATACCTATGGCTCACATGGACAAATCACTCTGCATTTCCTTGGTCACCTTAGGAAAGCATCATATTTAATTTCTTAGTTTTAAGCGGGACTCTTACTTTCTATCTGGAAAATAAGAGTAAAGTTTGGACAGCTTTGGTCGAGCTGGCCTAAAGTTTTGACTATATTTTCGAACAGGAATTCCTCAAAAAGTGTTTAAACCATCCACCTCTTATGTTTTTATATTCAGTATTAGAATGTGTGTAATACACACCTCATCTCCCTGTTTCTGTCTGCAACTGTCCCTTCAGGATGTTGGATTTCATTCTGGCAACTTTTGGCATCCGCTTACCAATCTGTACAGCGTTCAGGCCAATGCGACTGATCGGCAGAGTAACAAGTAAGTCAGAACTTTAGTGAGTCCTGTCAGAAACAAGCTAGACTTTCCCCAACTTTACCTAAGAAGCAGTTCACCGATCACAACAGAGTGGACCAGCTGACCAATCAGAGCAGACTGGGATTTTTAGGGAGCTGAAACCTATTCTAGTAAGACCCCCCCCAAATAAAAGTATGAACTTGAAAATGATCATTAAATGGCCTCTTTAAATTAACATTAAAGGGGAATAATTTTGTATTTTCAAAATACTCAAAAATGCTGCATGAACTAAAAAAAAAACAAAAAACTGACGGCATCTTTTTGTGTTTTGGTGCAGGCATGCGCAAAATGGTGTCCGTCCTCTTGACAACTGTGCCGATGCTTACAAACTTCCTCCTCCTGTACGTCTTTGTCATCCACGTCTTCTCCGTTGTGGGAGTTGAGCTGTGGGCGGGGCAGCTGCTCAACCGATGCTTCCTGGGGGAGGATATTCCTGCGCAAGGATTTTGCCTTTTTTTCACTTCTCTCTGATCTAGAAGTTGCACAAATGGCCTCAATATATTGCTGTACACTTTTACAACTTAATATGTAATGTGATTAGCAACAGCAAATCCTCACATTTATAAAGCTATTTAGATGATCCATTGTTCGTTAACTGTGTTCTTCTTAGCATCATGGACAAAAACCCTGTCATGTCAAAACTAAAAGATATGTAATGCAAGTGTGTATAAGCTGTTATCATTCTTTTTCCATACAGAATGTACAACGTGTCCTTGAGTCCGTACTTCAAGTCCAAGAATGATGAATATTTCCCTTTCATCTGTTCGCCTGTTGACAATCATGGGATGTTGCACTGCCATGATGTTCCACCTTACAAAAAGGGCGGGAAAACCTGCTCATTGGCTGCACCTCACCATGTTTCCCCTCTGAATGAGTCAGTCCCTACAGGGGCTGGGGCCACTGCCAACGCCTGTGTGAACTGGAACTTGTATTACAATGTCTGTCGTGCTGGAGACTACAACCCTCACTTGGGAGCCGTCAGCTTTGATCACATCGCCTACGCCTGGTTAGCCATATTCCAGGTAAGCTTTGATATGTGCAGAAATATATTTGGATGTGGACATGTGGAAGGAAAAACATGGAAGGAAGTCAGAATTCTCTGCACTTGTCAGACATAAACTTTGTGGTTCTTGTCGGTTTTGTAGGATGGTGTGGGACTGACGTTCTTATCTGTCATCCTCTACCACCGTTTTATATGATTTAGCATCATCAAAGAGTCATAGCAAAGTCTAGCTTTCCTCTGGCTAGAGAGAGCTTATTAAAGTGTAGTTAAAATGCTGCCTTATAGTAACATTTTATTTGTATCCCTTTCTGTCTCTCTCTTTCCCAGGTTGTCACGCTGGAAGGCTGGATGGAGATCATGTTCTATTTCATGGATTGTTATTCCTTCTGGAGTTTCATATTTTTCAATCATCGTCACCATTGTAAGTTAAAACCTTGTTATTTGACCCTCCTCTTCTCAAAACACCATCACTTGTTCTTCTTGGTCTTGTTTTAACCAGACGAGTCTGTCTGTGTTGCCTGCTGTGTGTCTACAGGATGCAAAATTGTGATAATGATTTTATGTATTGCATTGTGAATTTTTATTGACTATATGTCTAATCATATATCTAAATAAATAGACTAACCTTAATCTTTTATAATATTCCTGACATCAAAGTAAAGAGTGAGGAAGAAATGGTCCTGTTAGATTTCAGAAAAATGTATGAAATGTTTGTGAATCTTATTTCCTCCACCTGCAGCTCTTAGTGTGCAGCTGGCTTAGTGAGCCAGTCCCACACACTCAACGATCTTTACATCTTTTCATGGTCACATAATTGTTTAATCAGCTAATATATATCCTGTTTGTTTTAACAATTCATACATTTTTCTGAAATCTTATAGGCCCATTTTATCTTCACTCTTTACTTTGATGTTAGGAATATTAATTATTTTACATTGGCACTGACATTTTTACATGTATTTCCAGTTATTGAGTTTTTATTGTAGTTGTAGGTGTTGTAAACACAACTGTTGCTGTCAAAATATAAATATATTCAATACTGTTCTCAAGCACCCAACACACACCCCTCTGCACGTGCCTGCTAATCTCAACGGCAGCTGGGATTTAGGTCAGAAGATCCAGTTAAATATGCCATTATATTAAAAACTAGAATTCTGTAAACTTATCAACTTGAGTTGGGCCATTTTAGTTTCAGGATGAGAAGCAATAATTGAAATATATACATTATTGCTGCTGTCATTTACACAGTCAAAGAGAGTTATTGATAACTGTGTGGGTTATCTTTTCCCTGTTGGGTCTAAATTAAATTGAAAGCAGTAATCCTAAATGGGCTAATGTTTCTGGTGCAGTTTCCTTGAAGAACATTTTAACTCCTTTCCTTTCCAACCAGATGGGCTCCTTTATCTTGATGAACGTGTGCGCAGTTGTCGTCGCCACCCAGTTCTCTGAGACTATGGACAGGAAGAAAGTCCAGCCACGTGCTGACGCTGTGTTCATCACTGAGTTCTTTGACAAGTTAACTGGCTGGCTGGGGAGGATCACCAGGATATACAATAGGTCAGAAATTGTAAATGTACTTTTTTGAAAAACAACGTCTTTTGTTCTTGTAATCGTTTAGTTTGCATTAGAGACACAAATGAACTAATTCATAAGCAAAAACACGCAACACACACTATCAGGGGGAAAAAAAACTGAAGTCATAATTTAACCTGCAAAGAACACCCTCTATTTTAAGTTATTGTTATGTCTTTTCCTTTTACCAGCAGACATTGTAACAAGGTCCACCCAGAAGGTGGGAGCAACGTGACATTCTTACAGGTGAGTCTAGTCAGCACCTTTCTGCAGCACCACCGCAGCAGCTTTGTTGCTTCAATGACGAAAATTCACTTAACTGGCTCCCCTGCCTTTCAGGCTGTGGTCTGGATACCCATCAAGAATACAGCTGAGAGGACTGTAAACAGTAAACTCTTTAAAAGAGTGATGATGTTTATTGTTTGCCTCAATACAATCTTCATGGCCATAACGCACCACGGGGAGGTGAGGAGCAAAGTGTTTTTTTCTGCTTCCTACTGTATCCGTCTACTCGATGCTTCTGTACCTTTCAGGAGTGTAAGGTGCATGATAGACCTGAGCAGCTGAAAGGTTCAAAGCTAAAATGGCTCTGAGAGCTGCCTCAGCCATTTCCTGTAATTCAGGAAATTCTTCAGGTGTACCACCCAAGTAAAAGAAACCTGCATTTGAACATATGAATTTTGTCATGCTGGGGATGAAGAGACATTCTTTGCAAATTCTATCCCGATCTTATAACATTAGGAACTGATACCAGAATCCTAGAATGAGATAGAAACTACTTAATTAATCTTCTTCCTTTGCAAAAAAATTCTTCCTTGCTTATTGTGTATAAATGCTGTGTTATCACCCTCCCCATCCTCTTAGCATTCTCATGTTCTCTTGCTTTCTGTTGTCCCCTCTCTCCATCTGTATCTATCTCACTGTCCTGTTTTTTTCCATCTTCTCTTCCTGCAGCCTGAGGTGATGATACATTTGTTAAAGATCAGCAACCTCATCTTCACCATCATGATTGTTGTGGAGGCCGTGGTAAAGCTTGTGGCTCTCACAGGGAAATACTTTAAGGACCGAAAAAACGTCTTTGATTTTGTCTTCATTATCATCAGGTACAATATTCCCATTCATAGATTAGTGTTGGACTTTCACTGGAGCATCCCATTTTGTGTTTTTGACCATGGCACACAAAACCTATTGCAGTATTAAGCTAAATTCCTTGTTTCTATCATATTGGAAGTGGATGACACTGACTCAGCAATTTCAAACTTCAGTGCTTGAAATGCAATCTATGCAAGCACTGTTAACTAGTATTAGCAACAGGCTGGATTTAATTAATACTAGCACGATATTTCCTGTAACCTCAATATACAGCATATTGAATCAGACAGAAGTTGCTGACAGCGTATTAAAATGTGCCTGTGTTTTTTTTTCAGTTTGTGGGAGCTAATTACTAAAACTGATGGCAGGGTGTCAGTTTTTCTGCGGTTTGTGAAGTTGGTTGAGTACTTGCCCTACCTGAAGAAACAGCTGCGAGTGCTGCAAAGTACCATGAATGGGGCAGTCCCACTCTGTGGGCTACTATTGTTTTTCATTTTCATTTTTAGGCAAGTACACTGCGTAATGCACTGATCTGTAGACATCTGTAATGCTGCAGGAAAACCCAAATGCTTTTCTGTAACTATAACGATGATCACCCACAGGATGCAGACATTTCAGTGACTCTGTCTGGATTCTCTTGTTTCTTTGCAGTGTACTGGGTATGCAGCTGTTCGGTTGTAAACTCAATTTCAAGACACCAGGCGGAGACATCAACATTGACCGCAAAAATTTTGACAGCCTGCTCTGGTCCATGGTCACAGTGTTCCAGGTTAGTCTTTGACTTCACAATTTGTGGCCTCCTCATTTTATTGCATCATCATGCAAGTTGTGCCTCAATCTCTGTCTTTGTTACTCTCTTCTATTAAATATATCAATCAAGCTTCTGACTCAGGAGGACTGGAATCTGGTGCTATACAAAGCCATGGCTGCTACCTCCCCATGGGCCACTCTGTACTTTATTGCGATCAATATCTTTGGAAAACACATTGTTCTCAACATTCTCGTGGGGATAGTGGTTAAGAACTTTCAGACCAAGGTAAGGCCTTCTTTCTTTGTTTTCTCCAAGAGCTTGATTTTTTTAACCTTGACTGAGAAACAACGTGTTTTTTTAAGTATGGCTCACTCAAACACTAACATACACACCTATGGCAATCTCCGTTTCTCGTTGATCCAGCGCTCCTCAAGTTCTGGTGAAGTTTCTTCCACCCTGTCTACCAGCTCCACTTCCTGACGACTTGTCACCATCACAGACAGAAAACAAGAAAAATGTAAGTTCCTGGGAGTCATATAATTCAGAATGTTGGTTTAAGAGCTAGTGTTAGTGAGCTAGTGTGTTGAGCAACTTTCTTACACTTATCTTTGCTCATCTCTGTTTCGTGTTGTTCCAGGACCCCTCAGCCTCCGACAAAGATTCTTCAGGATCTTTTGATGTTTTAAATAGGTGGCTGAATTATTCCCCCATGCAGAGATCTTTGTTCCTGGTCCAGAAAGTGCGCTGCTGGTGCAGAGAACGTGAAGATTGGTCACTCTTTTTGTTGTCTCCACAGAACAGGTCTCATACACACCAAAACAACAAATAATTTCACTATCATTCGCTTAACCTCTGGTGTCATTTGGCAATCTTAGTGTTTCATTCGACCCAAACGAAATGATTTCATTTTCTGCCAAGTGTCAGGGTCCAGGATGCATTACCATGATTATTTATATCATTAGGAATTATTGTTATATGGGAACTAAAGACAAAAGACTCCTGAACAAAATATTAAGACCGGGGGAACAGCCTGTTTAAGTTTAAATGCAGTTTTTATAAATAAATTGCCTACTCTATTTTTTGTCTCTTGCTCCCATTTCTTCTTTTGGTATTTTGAAGCACTTACAGCCCGGTTATGATCCACCAGCGCAAAATGGAAATACTTGCAATGTTTCCCCCGGTCTTAAGATTTTGTTCAGGAGTGTAGCTAATTTGATTAACGTGTGTGTGTGTGTCTTTGTGTTTAGGTTCCGTATCTGTTGCCGTCGTGTGATCTCTCACAAGATGTTCGACTGCATAATTCTGGTGTTCATTTTCCTGAACTGTGTCACCATTGCTTTGGAGATGCCTGGCATAGACCCTAAAAGCTTGGTGAGACCTTTTTATATACAGTCTATGGGTGAGATACAAATAAACTGCATGTAACCTAACACACAGAGTGGTCCACACACACCAACACACACACCCACACACCTATCCAATCAAACTGGACATGATGTATTTAATAAAACCACTGATATGTAATAGTAGTTTGATCAGATGTGATACAAAATAGACACACAGGTTTAAACTGAATCTCACTCTGCCCTTAGGAGCGATGGCTGCTGAATTTCTCTAATGATCTGTTCTGTAGAGAATGAACAGTGTAATGGCCTATTAGCTTTGATGCAACTTAGATGATGTCAGGACAGTGACAAAATAACACTACAGACACTCTGTCTTTATCTTACACAAACACTGCAGTTGGTCAGAGGGAAGTTCTACCACTGTGTGGGTGAGAACGTAAGTAACATCACCAACAAGACTGAATGCCTGGCGGCCAGATATCTCTGGGTACGAAAGACGTACAACTTCGACAACCTGCTTCAGGTATGGACTAACCCACCGAGCACACAGCACAGGTTTTAGATATTGTCTTAAAAGTCATGTTCAGTCAGCATGATCACATGATCTATCGTTATGTAAATCATGGAGATTATTATTATGGAGATGAAGTTTTGAAAACACAGCTTCCAAAGGATCTCTAACTTGGTTAAACAAAAGCACCATATTCATCTAACTGTAATGAAGGTGTTTACTGGAGAAGGAAATGGTAGGACCTGGGGAAAAAAATGTTGACTCACCAGTTATTTGTCTGTTTTCCATTCAGGCTCTGATGAGCTTGTTTGTAATGTTCTCTAAAGATGGCTGGATGTACATCATGTATGATGGGCTAGACGCTGTGGGAGTGGACCTACAGGTATTTGTGCTGGCAAAGTAACTTACTGATATGTTTACACTGTTATTTATACACAAGTTGTTTTGCCTTCCATAGACAGCAGTCTAATAAATGTGCCCTTGATGTCTCCTCTCTGCTCTTCTCCTCTCAGCCTGTGTTGAATCACAACGAATGGATGCTGCTCTACTTTGTCTCTTTAATCATTATAAGCTTCCTTCTGCTCGACATGTTTATTGGTGTAATGGTGGAGACCTTCCACCAGTGTCAGCAGAATCAGAAAAGAAGAGATCGGGAGGTACCAGAAGAGGGAGGAGAAGTCCAGTGCAACAGTAAGGAGAATAAAGGGGCTTGTTGGCGGTCTATTTTTCTGAGATGATGATAGTGAACCATAAAACCAACGTTGAAATGCTCTGTAGAGCTGAGATGAACTGCAGAATGGTGCAATAAGCCTATTTGGGTTCATTACTTCGACTCCTTTTGCATGTAGCCATGTGATTCATTGTTGATGTAATGATAATATTGATTAGAGCAGCTCTAAATGTTTTTAGTGTTTGTTACATATTGGTTTCCCTTCTATGTCTGTGTGTACATCTTTTTTTTTTTTTTTTTTTTAACCTGTCCTGCCCAGCAGCCTGGTATACAGTATGGTGAGCTGGATACCGTATTGTGCCAGACAGATTTTACTTTAGCAACAGAGTATTAATATACTCTTTTGTCTTTTTTTTTTTTAATTATTTATTTAATTATGTATTGATTTGACACCGGGCGGACAGGGGGGGCAAACATGGGGACGAGGGTACAGACAGACAGCACAATGGAAGGACAACACCTGTAAGAAAAGGGGATGGAAAGAGGGAACGATAGGGGACAGCAGAGGGTAACACCAATTGCAGAAAGCAACGAAACCTGTAATAGAACGGGGAGGAGGGCTTGGGGAGGAGAAAGACAACAACAAACAAACCAACACAAACAAAACAAACAAGCAAACAATAAAAATAGAAATAATAGTAAAAGACAACCAGCCGAACAGCAGCAATAAACAACTAACATATTAAGACAACTAATACAAAATGTAAACAAGAAACAGTCACGCACAATAAATAAATAAGCAACACAGCACAGCCAGAGAGCTGGAGTAATAACAATTAATTTAAACAAGTAACTGAAAGAAAAGCATCAGGAATAATTCTACATGTGACAACGCCGATTTTTTATTTAATGTTATTTTATTGTGTCTATGTGTTAGACTGTGTATGCCTGTGGGTGAATGTATGTGTGTGTGTACGCATGAGCCTATTAAAGAATGTAGTTGTTAGCGATAGTGAGACGCCATAACTGTGACACACCGACCCCCCAGCAACAGGCAGGCAAGAGCCCCAGTAGCAAATAGGGTGGGAGAAAGAAAGATGACTTCCAGATGCACCGCGATGCAAACGCGGAAGACCCCGACCCAATCAACAGATACCCAAAAAAAAAAAAAAAATTAAAATAAAATAAAATAAAAATAAAAAAAATAATAATAAAAAAAAATAAATAAAAATTAAATTATGACCATCCAAATGCCAGTTGACAGCGCAATGCCGACGGAAGGCAAGAGGCGTAACCCGCGGAGGAGCAGCGCCGGGCCGACCGCGGCGCATCACACAACACAGGCCAGTGCCCCCCCCCACTCAGCGCCGCGACCGACACGCAGCAAACAACCAAAATGCCCAAATGCCACGCAATCATCAACACCAACGCACAAGTGACGAGCCCAACGCTGCACGCAGCGAGCACGGCGACACCCAACGCCGGCAGCCCCGCCGCGCCCCGCGTCGCGAGGCCGGGCAAACGAGAGGCGAAGCAGCAGAACACGACAGCGACAGCCAGCGGAGAGAAACACCAGCAGCAAGTCCCAGCCCGGAGCAAACGGCGCCAGCAGATCGCCGTGCACCCGCCAGCAAGGGTCCGCCGTCCCCCCAACCGCCAGAAAACCGAGGCCGCCAGCGCCAGCCAACACCCCACATGCACAGCAACACCCCCAGGCCACCGTGCAACACCAGCCAAACCAGCAGCGAGGCAAAATCAACCAGCCCAGCTGCATTCCACCACCAACCCACCCACACGTCAGGGGAGTGGAGCTTTATGGCAAGCTAGGTCAGTTACACTACTAGCAGAACACACACCTTCACACAGGGTTACTGCAAAGGATCATGGTTCCAGAGCTGATCCCAGATTTGCCCCATGTCCCCCTGCCAAGCATCATTTAGCCATTAGTTAATCCTAAAATCCCAATGGACCATAACACAGTAGAATTTGGTTAAATACTACAGGCCTACTCTTATGCCACGCCATCAGTATGTTAAAATAAAGTCAAACACATATCTGAAGGATTTTATTGGTTGAAGCCAACACGTCCCCAGTGCATTAAAATAAATATCCGTGTGTCTGTGCTGTGTGCCTCTGTGTTTATCAGAATGCAGTGACGACCACCCGTGCCTTGGTTTCCATGATGAGGCCAACTTCAGACATTTTGGGGTGGCCCTGATCACACTGTACGGCCTATGCACCGGAGACAACTGGAGCCTGATTATGAAGGTATGAACTCACTCCCTCATGAATGCACAAATTCTATACACAGCATGGTGTCCCCTAACCACTCAGGAAGCAGTGATGTCCAAACCCAGTTATGTAAGGGAAAATACCAAACAAACACAAGCATTGAATGTATAACTTTGAAGGGAATTATCCCACTCATGGCCAACAAGACTCCTCAACAAAATTCTCATCATCAAGTTCAATACCGGTGGATTAAGTTAGAACTACAAACAAACACCTTCATCAAAGCTGCCCTGTTATTTAAAGTTAATCCCACCAGCCAACAGGATCACTCCAAAGTGACTGAGTGATTTGATAGGACGACTTGTGGGGTTGTTTTAAAACCTGAGATGTTTTTCACTAGTTGGAGTTTTTATTCAGTGCACAGCATGATGTCAGTGGATGAATCTGCTCAGCAAGAGATATTTTATGGGACATCAAGTCCCCGTTTACTTGTTCAAGCCACTTTGCTATTTTATGGGTCTGTGATTTCCTAATAATTTTTTAGGAAGTGTCCTGTAAATAAAGTTTGGTTCTTATTATAGGGAAGATAGAGACGGTGTTGGCAACTTCCAGTTAATAGGAAGTGTTTAGTCAGTGGACAGCAACTCAGCTAAACAATTTGTTTAGCATACAATTCAACATATATGAAGAATAATCAATAATTACATTTGATTAAAATGGAACAGTTCTTTCAGCGAAACTTCTCAGGGAATCATTTGGGGAATCGTTAGTAAATTACAGACCCCTAAAATAAAGCATTACAGTAATGTTGAATCCTAACTTTTGCTGTACCATTTATTTTTCAGCTGTCAGTTTACTGTAATTACTGTGGTTTCTAAGTAAGAATGATTTTGTAATGTTGCCTCCTGACTGTGTGCCAGTGCCTTTTCCTTTCTGACTCTTGCTCTGTGTCTCTGAAGGACACACTAAGAGAATGTCATCCTGATGAGCATAGCTGTGTGACGTACCTCTCCTGGGCGTCTCCGCTGTACCTCATCAGCTTTGTGGTTATGGCCCAGTTTGTGCTGGTGAACCTGGTGGTTGCATCTATCCTGCAAGCACTGGAGGACACCAAAGAGGTACGTCTGTCTAACGTCTTTGGTTAGAACAGAAGGACTGTGCTGTGGGAGGAAACATGACAAGAACAAAATAATAAGAAACAAAGCTCTGATTTCTGACTTTGACATCATCATACCAATGGAAGAAGAATATTTGTGTAGCTCAAAACAAACCTACTGACTGCTGTCTTCTCCCAAAGGAAGAGGAAAAGCTTAGCGCTGCCCGAGCCCAGCAGTCTCCTGGGGAGAGCCAGATACCCAGCCACGACAACACAGAAGGACTCACTTTTAAACTGTAGACTGTTTCAGCATTAGTTTGTTAATTTAAGTAGAGATATTAACTTCATAAAAGTGTGTATATTGGATTTAATTTCACAAGTTTATTTAGATGGTAACTGTTTATATCAGCTTATTTTATTTGGGTCACTTTTAAACTGTAGAATGTTTCATCATTAGTTTGTTAGTTTAAGTAGAGATATTAACTTTATAAAAGTGTATATATTTGATTTAATTTCACACATTTATTTAAATGGTGAAGTAATTAAAGTGTAAAGACATGACCCGTGTTACACCAGGAGTTTTCAAACCCCCTTCAGAAAGTGCCTCATAAGACAGCAGACAGATGGTACACAGAGAAAAAAAAGGGAAAATGAAAAACGATCCTTGAGAAACAAACTATTTTAATAAATAAATTCTGGTGTTATTTAAAATATTTAAATCCTGAACACATAAATACATAATATGTTACTTTAAGGGTTGGTGGGTGTTGCGGGCCTTTTGTGAACAGGTGACAAATATAAAGTATGGAAACACGGAATAGCTATAAAATACTTTTAAACAAGAAGTGCAAACTTGATCTTTGAAAATAGCTGCCTTCCTTCCTGGTACAGAGGGAGACCAGAGTCCCAGTTCCATAGTACAGACAAAAGGAATCGCTTGCATTGTCAAAGTGTACTGTTTTTGCAGTTCACAATAAATCCTGCAGTTACACACATTTTGTGTGTAACAGGAACAGGAAATGAAATAAATGCACTGATCACGTCCCCCAGTCACACTGTGAGCTTGGAGATTGAAGATTAAATACTGTTTTATTGTTTTCCAGGATCTTCCTCGAGCTGCCTCACCCTGCAAAATTAGTCTGAATGTTTTTCAGCTGCTGCATTTCTTCTCTCTTCTCTTTTAAACATGAGATTGCTAATGCTGGCAACACGTCAAGCAGTCCTGACTGGCAGGTTTTCAATATGGCCTCCTTACGACCCTGCTTTGGAAGGCCTACTTCATAATACTTTGCTTTCTCAGTAGCTGGTCTTTAGTTTGCTTATCAAACAATCCCACACTGAGACATTGTGCAAAATCCTTCACAGTAACCATCTTTTCATCAGGGAGACAGCAGCCAATAAGTCTTTAAATAAAACGGAGACAAAGAATCCCTCTAACTAGTCCATGAGCCAAGCCTGAATTTGGTACCAGTTTGTTTGTAGGGTCATTGAGTACTAAGTACTACGTCTATTTGTGCTGTTGCAAGAAGGTTTGTTGTGTCTCCCAGCACAGTCTCAAGATGAGAGGAGATACCAGGAGACTAGCCGTTACACAAGAAGAGCTGAACAGGGCTGTAGAAGGGCATCAGCCCAGCTGCAGGATCAGTAGCTTATGGAAAGCCCTTTGAGCATATATTCCGTATCCTGGATATCAAACTTTATTTTCCTTGACTAGTTCGGTCTTTGGCAGAACTAGTTCGACAAAATGACCAAAAGTCTCAACTAGTTGGCTTTTTGGCAAGCTAGTGGCCATCTGGACTGAACTAGTAAAGCCCAAAGACGTACTAGTTAACTAGTGAGCAGCAAAAGCTTTAACATGTTAACTAGTCGACCGTAAATTCGGCTTACTAGTTAACTAGTGGACGACAATTTTCTGCACTAGTTAACTAGTGAGAGCCAAAATTCTCACTAGTTAACTAGTAAATCCCCAAATGTCCACTAGTGAACTAGTTAAAGCCTATTTTGTTCGTACTAGTCAACTAGTAAGGCTAAAAATGTTTTACTAGTTAACTAGTAAGAGCTAAAATGCCCACTAGTTAACTAGTTGGACTGTTTTTGACTTTACTAGTTAACTAGTGACACTAAAGATTCTACTAGTAGTACTTGTGAAAGCTAAAATGCTGACTAGTTAACTAGTTGCACAAAATGCTAATAAGGGGGTGGTAGCAGAGCATATTTTAAACCTTCCTATTGGCTGTCCAGCAAGAATTCCCTCCTGGCAAAATTTAACCCTTTAAAGCCTGATGAACTTTTAATTTTGTGCCAGCTCCTTGATTAATATCTATGCAGAAAAAAGTGTGAAACCAGTGTACTGTCAGATGAATCTTTATTAATGCTTGATTTACTTTACTTTTTGCCTTTTTAACAATGAAACACCGAGGTTTTTTTCCTTTTGCATCGTTGGTGAAACAGAAACGCAGGTTCTCTGCTCCATGGAGAAGGCTATACGCCATTTTGTCGAACTAGTTCTGCCAAATACCGAACTAGTCAAGGAAAATAAAGTTTGATATCCAGGATATGGAGTATATGCTCAAAGGGCTTTCCATACAACACTGCTGTTGGGTGTGGTTAGGTGCGCTGGCGCAGACTCCTCAGTTAGTCATCAACATAAAGATTTACCAGCCTTGTTATATTTGATGTCTGGTGAAGATGAGGCATTCTCAATTAGACCTTGCAGTGAGACCTTATGGACGGTTCTGCAAAAAACGCTGTTAATGGCAAAAAAGTGAAGGAAACCTTGGCAGCAGATGAAGCGGCTTCTTCTGGTCACGGCTCCACTGATGAAAGTTCCTGCTTGAAGCAGATCCGAGGCTTCATGCCGCTGAAAACGCAGGATGAGCTGAAGACACTTTTCAGACTAGTGGGACCAGTGGTATGTACCTCTGTGAGCGTCTCTGTTTAGCCTGTGTCCTCTGTACATATTCAAGTAAGCTATACTATACATTAACATTAACATTAGTAATGTGTGTTTGATACTTGTACTTTTATTTCACAAGGCACCGGTGATGTGATGAAGACAAACAAAAACCAAAGTACATCTTAGATGAAAATTATAGTGGCACTTCCGTACTAAATAGTAATAGTGAACTGAAATATTATCAAGTATTATTTAATTAAATGTCACAGAGTAACTTACCTCTGCAAATGTAAGGTTAGTTAATTAATAATAATAATAATTATTATTATTATTATTATTATTTGTTCTGATTTATTAAAATTTTACCTATTTGGTCTCTTTGTCCCTCTGTAAACAAGAAATGAAGTAGGCTTGTGCTTGTGTTTCTATTTCTATTTTTCTATGTATTTATTCAGAAGGACAGCACAGGTTGATCAAAAGTACTGAAAATGTGCCAGTGTTAAGCCTACTGGCTAATTTCCTTCAGTCCTTCAGCAAGATGTTTTTAAACCTTAAAATAATAAAATATGCAGAAAGTACATCAAGACACTGTAAAAACAACAACAACAACAGAACAGGACAATTCTTACAACATAAAAACACACCATTTAGACACAGCTATGGAAATAAAACAAAGCAACAACACACAACCTACTTTTGTGACATGCAAACATGCAGGACGACAATAAACAGTATACATAAAATAACATTTTTTTGTCTTCCAGGTCTTATCCCATTTTATGGTCTTCATGATTAGTGTCGTCAGCGCGGTGTTCTGTGGTCACCTGGGGAAAACAGAACTTGCAGGGGTATCTTTAGCAACTGCGGTGAGGAGCTTAGATTGACTCTCCTCTTTTTATGCTGCCACCCTGTTTTGTCGCACTCGATGAGCTGGCTTTTGAATTTACATGTTAATGAATGTGTCTATTAATATGCATGTTTGCTGCACAAATTTGGTTCTTACAATGATTTTCTTTTTTGAACTGCAGGTTGTTAATGTCAGTGGTATTTCCGTTGGCACTGGTTTGACGGTGACTTGCGATACCCTCATTTCTCAGGTAGTGATCTTTGACGTTGACAGTATTTACCTAACAAGGGCAGTCACAACCAGTTATGTGGAATTCGTTTGTGCTGAAGCTTCCTTTGACCAGTCATAACCTTAATTATTGGCATGAATAGTTCTGCCTGATTCTGCTTCTTTATGTTTGATGCAGACCTATGGGAGCGGTAACTTGAAGCGCGTGGGTGTGATTCTTCAGAGGGGGATTCTGATTCTGCTTCTGGCCTGTTTCCCCTGCTGGGCCATCCTCATCAACACTGAACCCCTCCTACTTGCTTTCAAACAGAGCCCAGAGGTTGCCAGGTGAGTCATTATTAATCCCCAAAACAACATACACCTTCAGTGTCTTTACCTTAGTGACACCGCTGCTGGATATAGTCTTGTCCAGAGCGATTAACAGTCCGGTGTACGTGTAACAATTGTGTAGTCAAATTCAGTTTTAAGACTTTTTTAGTAAAACACCCACACCTTGGTGCTGTCCTAACATATTCTACCAGACAAAGTCTTCTGTTGAATGTTTTTAAAAGGCAGCAGGTTCTCAATGTTTTACAGAATGCAACCACCTTTACCTCCACTCAGTCATTCAGTGCTCTGGGCTCTGAAGTCCAGTACATTGTATTAATGCATAAATTTGTCTTAACTGGTGATCTATTCTGAACTGTGACATAATACTACGCAAAATAATACAAGTATGACATCGATAATACAACTTTACGTTCCTTCTCCGGCCACTTCGCTCCTCCAGCGAACGCCGCCTGGCTCTGCCATCCCTTCACACAAAGCAATCCCAGTCCCGGGGTGTTTGCATCTGTGACACCACGATGGTGGAATGAGCTACCGCATGCCATCAGAGCAGGGGCATCCCTCTCTACCTTCAAGAAGCTCTTGAAAACTCATCTATTCTGAAAACACCTCTAACTCCTAACATCTAACATCTGCTTCCTG